>CM077081.1:63932342-64532342 GCA_039513925.1 Platanthera zijinensis | reverse complement strand
AACCTCGAGGAAAATGCGGGTTGTGACAATTGGTAACAGAGGGAGGTTGCTTGACAGGTTAGTCGGGCAACCTTTCCTTTTGATTGCATTAGAAGTTTAGCTTCATAAGCATACACTCCCGATATGTCATCAACATGTCTTGGCCAAAGCACGAACACTACACTCATAAGCATAAAGAAGTATACGGGGCATATTATGTAGTATGGGATGCATAATATGTGTTTGTATATGGATCCACCATAGGAGGCAACATGTGAGGGTTATGTAGTATGGGATGCATAACCTCACCACATGAATGCGGCTAGCACGTTTTCTTTTTTTCGTTGCATGGGAATGTTATGTAGTATGAGATGCATAACATTTTCATGTGTACGCCGCCCATAACATGCATTAAGGCCTTTTTAGAATGCATAGCACGGCATGCATAGCATAATATTTCATAAGCACAATGTGCCAGGCTAAAGATTCACATGATGACATATGTACACACATGGTTTTGAGTTAAAACGAATATAAAAGCATGCATCCATGATTTAGGCACATGAGTTAGTATGATGATAGTGAACCATCTTAGGTTAAGCATAACATCATCATTATAAAACAAATCCCAGAACAAGATTTGCAGTTGAAATTCATATTTAAGTATGCTTGTCTGTACCGGGTAGTTTTGTTCTAGCTGTTGGGCTGGGTTTTAACTAGAGCTGGTGCGATTATAGGATGGCGAAGCGTCCTGCGACACGATCGACTCCCCAATCTAAGGGTGAGTCTTCGGGATCCCAGAGCGAGGCCCTGATTGAAAGTTTGTGGCTAAGTAATGAAGCCTTATCGAGGCAGATGGTGGACATGTAAAACCAGATTCAGTCCTTGGTTGCAGTAGTGGCAGGGCAGGCTCAGAGAGTTCAGGACCCCATTAGGGGTGTAGCTGTTCCTCCCCCTCCTGCTCCTCTTGTGCCTCCAGTTGTGGTGCCCCCGGAGATGGCCTTCATATCTCAGTTTCAGCGGCTTAGGCCCCCTACTTATGACGGGCAGGCAGATTTCATGATTTTGGATGACTGGCTGATTTCTATAGAGGAGATGTTCTCCTATTCTGGGATTACGGATGATCATAAAGTAATGCTTGCTGCCTACTAGCTCAAGGGATTGGCAAAGAGTTGGTGGTTAAGGGAGAAGGAAAGTGTGGTGGCAGGATGCACCTGAGAGTCGTTTAAGGTAATGTTGTTGAGTAAATTTCTGCCCTCGGTCGAGCGGGACCGGTTGATGAACAAATTCCTGCATTTGAGGCAAAGTAAACTCACGGTTAGTGAGTATGAGGTTGAGTTTAGCAAGCTGAGTCGGTTTGCTCCTAGACTTGTGAGTGTTGAAGCAGACCGGGTTAAGCGGTTTCTGGGTGGGCTAAGAAGAGACATTCAGCAGTTAGCAAATGCCTACGGAGCAGTCAGTTATGCCGGAGTGGTTGAAGCTGCTTTAAAGGTCGAGGCCATTGAGAATGCTAAGAATATAGGCCAGCAGGCGAGGCAAGACAAGCAGAAGTCTATTGGGGGGAAAGGCCCCCAGGAACCTGATGCAGTTTCAAGGAAGAAGATTAAGGGGACTTGTAGCTTCTGCGGCCGGCCAGGCCACCCTTTGGAGAAGTGCTTCAAGAGATTGGCAGCGCAGAAGAAAGAGCAAGTCCATGCTATTTAGGGTGCTCCCAGAGGGGATGTGGTGTGTACCTTGTGCGGAAAGAAGGGGAATGATGCGGCCCATTGCTGGTTGAAAGATAAAGTTTGCTTTTAGTGTGGGCAAAAAGGCCATCTCAAGACGAGGTGCCCTCAGGCGCAGCCCATTCTCCTAGCAGTTCCATAGCAGGCATTGCCGCCACCCCCGCGCGTGGATAAAGGCAAGGGGAAGCTGAATGTTCTCTCTTCGGAGGAAGCGTTGACCTCGACCCAGGTTATTTCAGGTTAGATTTCTTCCTAACTTGAATATTCTACCTCTTGTATAGTTTAGCTTTTGTTTTCCCTTAGTTGTGTGGGTTACTGTATAGGGAAATTTAAGGTAAAAAACTGCTGGGCGCGCGTTCTTTTCGATTCTGGCGCTACCCACTCTTTTGTTGCTAGAGCTTTCGTGGAGCGATTCCTTTTGGGCCTAGATCGTGTTGGTGGAGCTTTCTGCGTCAAGTTTCCTTCTGATGACTCCGTGATTTCAGATTTAGGTATTCAGGGCTGCCCAATCTTGTTGGGGGACTTTCTAGCAAAGGCGGATCTGAAGGTGATTGACTTGGAGGACTTCGATGTTATCCTAGGCATGGACTGGTTGTCCATATATGATGCGGTTATCCAGTGCAGGGGTAAGCGCTTAGATTTTGTGAAGGACAACGGTCAGCCCGGGAGCGTTTATGCTGATCCACTCAAGGAGTCTCCGGTTTTTTCTGCGGTACGTGCTCGCAAGTTGCTTGATTCTTGCAATTTTTCCTGTTTGGTCTCTCTGGTAGGGACAGGTGTTAGTGTGCCGTGGTTGGAGGAGATTCCTGTTGTTTGTGAGTTCTCTGATGTTTTTCCTATCAATCTTCCCAGTCTTCCACCCGATAGAGATGTCGAGTTTGTCATAGATTTGGAGCCGGGTTCGCGTCCTATTGCTAAGGCGCCGTACCGCATGGCCCCGCGAGAGCTGGAGGAGTTGCGGATCCAGCTAGATGAGATGTTGGCAAAGGGTTTTATCAGGCCGAGTTCGTCTCCCTGGGGTGCGCCTGTGCTGTTCGTAAAGAAGAAAGACGGGTCGATGAGGCTATGTATCGACTACAGAGAGCTGAACAAGGTTACAATTAAGAACAGGTACCCTCTGCCTCGGATTGATGATTTGTTTGACCAGCTGCGTGGTAGTGCTGTGTTTTCAAAGATAGACCTTCGTTCGGGCTATCACCAGTTGAGGATTCGGGAGTCAGATGTTCCGCGGACGGCGTTCCGTTCTCGTCATGGGCATTTCGAGTTCTTATTCATGTCATTTGGTTTGACTAATGCGCCTTCGGCTTTCATGGATTTGATGAACCGCGTGTTCAAGGATTGCTTAGACAAGTTTGTGATTGTCTTTATTGACGAAGTTTTGGCATACTCCCGGAATGCAGAAGAGCATGATCGATATTTGCGTCTAGTCTTGGCGACTCTAAGAGACCATAAGCTTTATGCAAAGCTGAGCAAATGTGAATTTTGGCTGCCTCAGGTATCTTTCCTTGGCCATGTGGTTAACAAGGAGGGGATCTAAGTATACCCATAAAAGATCGCTGCAGTTATGGAATGGGCGAGACCTGTTACTCCTCGTGAGATCAGAAGCTTCTTGGGTTTGGCAGGCTATTATAGAAGATTTGTGGAGGGATTCTCCACCCTGTCTACGCCATTGACCAAGTTGACGCAGAAGAATGTAGCCTTCGTATAGGATGGCAAATGTGAAGAAGCTTTTGAGGAGCTAGAGAGAAGGCTATGTTCAGCTCCTGTTTTGTCCTTGCCTACTGAAGGTGCTGAGTATGATGTATATATGGATGCATCGCATATCGGGCTGGGATGCGTGCTGATGCAAGGCGGGAAGGTGATTGTGTACGGGTCGAGACAGCTAAAGACTCAATAGAGGAATTACCCTACGCATGACCTAGAGTTTGCTGTCGTGATCTATGCTCTGAAGTTGTGGAGGCATTTGCTGTATGGTGTGCAGTGCAGGATTTTTACTGATCATAGGAGCTTGAAGTATGTCTTCACACAGAAGGAGTTGAATCTGCGTCAGCGGCAATGGCTAGAGTACGTGGCCGACTATGATGTTGAGATTCAGTATCATCCGGGCAAGACCAATGTGGTGGCCGACGCCCTGAGTCGGAAATCAGGGAAGATTTTTGGTATCACAGCCGAGTTATTAGTAGAGGAGTTTCTGTTGATGGGCATTTCTGTGGGTAGTTGTGATGTGCAGAGCAGCCTGGCAGTGGCAGAACCTTCATGGATCGCGCTCACGAGATTGCATCAGAAGGATGATCCTGACCTTCTGCATTTGTATCTTCGAGCTGAGAGAGGTGAACTGCCATATTTTTATTTAGACGATGCAGGTACTTTGAAGTACCGTGGCAGGTTTTGCATTACCGCGGTTGGTGACATCAGGGTTATGGTGTGCAGGGAAGCCCATGGATCTAGCATTGCCTATCACCCAGGATCCACCAAGATGTACCGTGATTTGAAGCAGATTGCCTGGTGGTATGGGATGAAGGGAGACATAGCCATATTTGTTTCTGAGTGCCACACTTGCAAGCGAGTGAAGGCTGATCATGGAAGACCAGGTGGCAAGCTGACCCCCTTGGAGATTCCGACTTTGAAGTGGGAATGCATCTCGATGGATTTCATTACAGGCTTGCCAAGATCTCCTAGGGGGCATGATTCAGTATGGGTGATTGTGGACAGACTAACGAAGTGTGCTCACTTCGTGCCATTCAAGATCGACTACTCGATGAGGAAGATAGCTGAGCTGTATTTGGAGGAGGTCATCAGACTGCATGGTGTACCCGTGAGCATCATATCGGATCGAGACTCCAGGTTCACGTCTCATTTTTGGAAGAGCCTTCAAGAGGGGTTGGGGACAGATTTGAGATATTCCACTGCTTATCACCCGCAGACCAATGGTCAGACGGAGCGGGTAAATTAGATTGTGGAAGATATGATCCGATGCTATATTCTGGACCATGGTGGGGCGTGGGACGAGCGTTTGCGGCTTATGGAGTTTGCGTATAGCAATAGCTATCAAGAAAGCTTGCAAATGGCTCCTTTTGAGGCTTTGTATAGGAGGCGCTGCAGGACTCCCTTATTTTGGGCTGACGTTGGTGAGGGACCGTTGCTGGGTCCAGAAGCACTCGAGGAGATGGAGATTTTGGTGAAGCTTATTCGGGAAAAGCTTCAAATAACCCAGGAGAGATATGAGAAGAACGCCAACCAGCGTAGGTCTGATTTGGTTTCTGCTGTGGGAGACTTGGTATTTCTAAAGGTCTCCCCGATGATTGGGATCAAGAGGATTGGAAAGAACCAAAAGTTGGAACCGAGATATGTGGGGCCATTTAAGATTGTTGAGCAGATCGGTGTGACAGCTTATAAGCTAGATTTGCCGGCAAATTTTCCTGTCGTGCACGATGTCTTTCACGTTAGCTAGCTGCGGAAATGTGTGCAGATTGGCAGGAAAGTTTTGGATTCCGTGCCCCAGTTGGAGCCAAATCTTTCTTATGTGGAGATGCCTGTCCGCATTTTGGATGCTCAGGATCGCGTGTTGCGGAAGAAAACCATTCCTATGGTTAAGATTTTGTGGAAGAACCAGGATGTGGAAAGCGCGACTTGGGAGCTAGAGTCGGCGAAGAGGAAGGCCTACCCTCATCTGTTTCCCTAACCTTTTGCCTGGTACGTATTGTGCTTTCCTTTATAAATTTTTCTTGGCTATTCCTTTTTCCCTTCTTGATAGAAGTGTTGTGTGTAAAGTTTCGGGGCGAAACTTTCTTGTAGGGGGAGTGGCTGTAACGCCCCCGGTTTTTCTGTATTTTGTTTGATCATTGTTTGGCATTACGATGATGTGTTTCCGGCCTTTTTCCGTTGTTAGAGCGTGGTCTTAGCTCTTTAGGTTCCTTTAGTGACATGTTAGTAGCCTGTTTGCAAGATTCCCCGGCTAGCCGGAGTCCGTTGCGGTGACTCGGCTGAGCCTCTTAGGGAATGCTTGTGTTTTGGCTTCGGGTAGTGATAGCACGAGTTTTGATCGTCGGATGTTGTTTTCGACTTCACCGTTGTTTTTGTAGCTTGGTGGTTTAGCTACGGTGCGAGTTTTGACGGAATCCGAGATCATTTGCTTTTAGAGTCGTTTTGACGTTTGTTTTGTTAGCCGGTAGTGGCTACCTATTTTCTATGCTTGACCTTGTGTGATCGAGCTCGGTAAGGCTGGTGCCCTTTTTTAGGCTAAGTTTGTTTAGCCAATTATTATATATATAAGTAGGTATATATATATATATATGTTTGTGTGTAAGCTTGGGGTGCCGATAGCCATCTTGGTGGCTGATCCTTTTTATAAGCTTAAGTTTATCTATAGCTGAGAGGTCTAAGTTGTTAGCCTAAATCACCTAGAGGGGGGTGAATAGGTGAAATGCGTGTCAAATGCGGAATTAAAATCTAACACAGCACACATCAAGCAATCACAGACGACAAGAGATATATAGTGGTTCCCCAACCTTGGGTACGTCCACTTTACTCACCGATCTAGCAAATCACTAGACTCGGCTACTCCACTATCTCGGATTGAAAACAATCCTACACCTCGGAACCACGTTCCTACAAAACTCGATCCAACTGGATCTACAAAACTCGGAAGAAAGGTCTTCCTACAAATCTCGGAGAAAAAAACTCCTACAATGAAATTTTGGTTTGAGAATAAAAAAATCAAAACAACAATCTCAGATCTGGATCTTTGACAGTCTTCTTCTTTAGGAACTTCGGCTTGATCAGAAAAGGTTGAAGATGACTTGAGAGAGATCCACGAATCTGAAAACTAGAACCACCTCGATCGAGAAGATAGATCTGAAATCTTTGAGGCTCGGCGAGATCGAGTGATTCACTTTTGTCTGGATCGCTGGAGAAATAGTCGTTGAAGACGGAGATCGGCGATCCAAAGTTTCTTCCGTGAACAACGATGGCGGCGGCGGCGGCGTGAGAATTAGGGTTCACGGAATTTTCTCTTTCTTAAAAAGAATATCTCTGTAATCTTCTGTTATTTAGTCAATTCTGAAATGACCTATTTATAGGTGGATTCCAACGGTCATAATTTTAATTAAAGATGACACGTGGACCAATCAGAAATGACGGATTCAAAATACTTATGGCGAATTCGAACTTAGAAAAATTCTGGAATAGAGAACTGCTATACTCGAGTAAGAGAAGATATACTCGAGTATGGGAATTTAGATACTCGAGTGACAAAGAGGAGTATACTCGAGTATGAGAAGAGAAATTTACTTGAATGAAAAATGAACTACTCGAGTATCAGAAGAGATATACTCGAGTATCAGCAAGATATACTCGAGTATCAGCAGGATATACTCGAGTATCAGAATATGTATCCGGGAAACATTCACTTACTCGAGTTATGAAAGTCAATTACTCGAGTATAGAAATACTTACTCGAGTATTAAAATCAACTACTCGAGTATCGAATAATTTACTCGAGTATGAAAATCAATTACTCGAGTATAGAAACACTTACTCGAGTATGAAAAGAAACTACTCGAGTATGACTACTTGAACTTGCAGAGAAGAGAAGAAATGGAGCTACTCGAGTATGATACATGATTTACTCGAGTGATTAAGTTACTTACTCGAGTATGAAAAGAAACTACTCGAGTATGACTACTTAACTACTCGAGTATAGATTTATCTACACGAGTATTCAGAGCCTACTCGAGTAAGTCTAACTGATTACTCGAGTATGTCTAACTAACTACTCGAGTATGTCTAACTAGCTACTCGAGTATTAAGTCTGATACTCGAGTATAAAAAGGGGTTTTCTCGAGTATTTTGGACTTAGAAATATTTTTCTGAGGAAATTAGCTCCAATGCTTCTGTCCATCAATCCAAGTGCATGAATGAGAAGTGTATCCCAATAGAGAGGCTATACATGGGCCAACACTTTGGATCACACAATGAGGGATTACATTGCATGGTCCTGTGTTTGGTGACCCATTATAGACTGACATTGGTCTACACTTGGCAATTAGAACCTGCACACATACAACTCAAATACCACATCAAATACATCTTAATTCATCTTAGTTCAAGGTCTGACTTCCTACAAATCTGAGGTATTGTGGAGACAAACCCCAACAATAGCTATATTATATATTATATATTATATTAGATATTATACATTTTATATAATATATTAAATATGTATATATAATAGCTTATCTGTAGCTTGAGTGCTGGAGTATTTTATTAGCTTTAGACTAAGTGAGTGGAGGATGTAATAAAAGATCCAGTTGTTCTCCTTTTCCCCATTTCTCCCCTTTCCCGAGAGCTTGCTGGCTTCCAGCGGAAGGAAGGTGACGGTGGAGCTGAAGCCTTGGTCGGTGGTTTCCAGTGGCTTTAGTGCTCGGTTTGCTCGGGAAAAGGCGGATCCGGCTTGCTCTCGTCCAGATCTTCCATCCTAGGAAAGTTTTGCTTGATTTAGGGCCGTCATTAGGAGCTAGGGTTTTGGTCTTCTCCTCTTCCTCTTCTCTAAAAGCTCCAGATTTTTGTTTCTCCCTAGGTAGCCTTGTTGCCAGTGCCGAGCCTGTGAAGTGAAGTGATGTAGGATCCGTCCCGAAGGATACTACACGGACGGCGTGACAACGACTCTCGCAACGATTAACGCTCTTATAATCGCACGCTAACGGAACGCAGCAATAACTATGATTCTATTTATCTCTCGCACTAACATACGGGTAGCCGATCCGCGCTTGGAATTGAGAATGGCTATAGGCCAAAATCCTTTCCGGTTAAAAGGGATAATATTGATCCCGGGCGATCTTGGAGTTGTACCAAAATAGATCCACCAAAGAAAAATAACGATTCGAGAAAATGGTAGGATCTATCCCAACTAAAGAAAATAGTAAGGATCGCCAATCCTCTCGGAGTCTTCAGAAACCCCAATGAAAAATTACAAACTATTTAAGATGCACCGCGAAAAAATCACGCAAAATTTCGTCCACCACAAGAACAATCTAGGGAAAGAAAAACTCTTGAGTAGATGGTTTCTTTACCCCGCTCGGAAATGGTAGATCCGAGATGTTTGGGATCCACACGAAAACGATCGCTTCCTTGGACGCGACGGGAGATGCACCAAGGATGAAGAACTCGTTCGTCTTCTCCGCTTCTCGCCGGGGAGGTTCACCGTTGGGCACCGTCTTCCTTGCACTCGGCCTTCAAGATTGAAGGGGGCCAAACTTTGATGGATGAAAACACGGCGAAGAAGTTGTGGAATCGTGTGAAAGAAGAGAATGGGGGAGGAAACAAGGGGGCGGCCAAGAGGGAGAGGATGAGTGGAGAAGGGGGGCCAAATTTTTTGAAGGAGGGAGCAAGAGGGGGGGCGGCGGTTTTGAGAGGAAGAGGAGAGGGGGAAATAGATTAGGGCAAACACAATTTCATTCAATCAAATCTAAATGAAAAATTACATGGTCCATGCCTTTTATAAGGCTTACAACACACAAGGCTATTAGCAGCCCATTAAATGATAAATGCACACCAACATGAAATAAAATAAAAGACAAAATAAATAAATTAGTCCAACAACTTATCCAATTAAAATTAATACTAAATTTAATTCCTTTTGCGTTGGCGAATATTCTAGCCATAGCCGCTGCGGCGTCGCAAGTCCTTGACCGGTGGTTAATTGTCTCCATCTTCCGCCAACATCCCGTTATCATCATGAACATCAAGTGCGCCCTCGTCATCATCTTTAACACCAACGAGGCCGTCATGATGGCCGTCGCCATCAATCCTCCCCCGCTCGAAAGGGCTCATCACCGATGAGTGGGCGAGAAGGTAACGACGCAAGAGATCCGCATCTAAAAGATCCACCTGTGCAGCAGAGAGCCAAGAGTCGTCCGAAGCAAGACAACCACGCCATCGAATCAAAAACCTGTGAATGTCACCGTCGAGAGTGGGAAACACCGCATCATGTAAAATCCTGTCAGGCAAGAAATCGGTTCGGGGGAACCTTTGAAATGCGTTAGGCAAATAAGAAAAACAAATTGCATCATCAGTAGGCAACGTACCTCCCGGAGAATCCAAAGGAGAGAGCGATCCAGAAACATTCTCACCCCCCACCCCATTAGACGATATAGTGGAAATATTAAACGGAGAGACAGAAAGTTCAGGTGGCGGAGCGACATAAAGCGTTAAATCTGAAACGTTAAAGACAGGAGAAATTCCCCAATCAGCGGGCAACTTTAAGGGGACTGCTCGCCTATGTACATTAGCATTCGATTGATAAATATCATATTGCTTAGCTAACGTCTTGCCAATATGCTCATGGAGAGAGTGAACGTGCGAGGCGAAGTCCTGTGCGAATTGACTGGATTTAAAAGATGGAGGTAACGGAACCAAGTCAAGAGGCACAGGCGCCTTGTATCCATGCACTATCTCATTCGAAGATAATCCGGTGGACCGATTCTTAGAATTGTTGTATGCTAGTTGAGCATGCGGAAGAATAAGGTCCCACGTACCCTTATGATCACCCACTAAACAACGCAGTAACCCTCCCAAACTACGATTAACTACTTCTGTTTGCCCATCCGTCTAAGGATGATAGGCCGACGAAAACATAAGTTTTGTACCTAAAAGCTTCCAAAGTGTTTTCCAGAAATAACTAGTAAATTTGACGTCCTTATCACTCACTATCGTCTTGGGGACGCCCCGGTGTGCCACGACCTCTTTGAAATATAATTTAGCGACGTGCGAAGAATCATTAGTGTTATGACACGCAATAAAATAGGACATCTTGGAGTAACGGTCCACAATGACAAAAATAGAATCATGTCGCCTAAAGGTCAAAGGTAGGCCAAATATAAAATCCATGCTAACGTCCACCCATGGTACCGACAGGATCGGAAGGGGTGTGTACAGACCCGCATTGGTCTTGTTACCTTTTGCTAGTTGACAGACGCGGCAACTTCCTACTATTTTATTGACCATAGGTTTGAGGCCCGGCCAAAAGAATTTATCCTCTACCAGTGCGATAGTTTTATCTCGACCGAAATGTCCTCCTAATCCTCCACTATATAACTCCCAAATAATAAAATGTCGTAATGACGAATGGGGAATACATAACTGCATATGCTTGAATAAATACCCATCACGGAGGTAGAATGTTGATATAGTGGTCGGAGAGTGGTCCTGAGCGGCGAAGTAAATTTCCTTGAAATCCGGGCATTGTGCATACTCATCTTTAATTCTCTCAAATCCGATGACCGTTACTTCCATGGTAGATAGTAATAGGGAGACCCGACTAAGAGCGTCTGCCACGCGATTTAACATACCCTTAAGGTGTTTCATAACAAAAGTGTACTCCTGAAGGTAGGAAACCCATTTGCCGTGTCGAGGACTTATTTTACTTTGTGAGTTAACGAATTTCAGGGCCTCATGGTCGGATAAGACTACGAATTCCTTTGAAATTAAATAATGTCGCCAATGTTGGAGACAATGTATTACGGCATAGAACTCGCGGTCATAATTGGAATAAATTAATTTTGGACAGGCTAGTTTTTCGCTAAAATACCCTAGCGGATGTCCGTCCTGGCTTAAAACACCTCTGATTCCTATCCCCGATGCGTCACATGATAACTCAAACACCTTATTAAAATCCGGTAGGCAGAGTAGTGGGGATTCAGACATCCTTTCCTTAATCGTTTGAAACGCATTAGTGGCCGCACTCGTCCAAACAAAATCGCCCTTTTTCATGCATTCGGTAATCAGTGCCATTATACTGCTAAAGTTTCGAATGAATCTTCGATAAAACCTGGCCAATCCGTGGAAACTTATAACTTCCCAAATATTTTTAGGTTCCGGTCATTCTTTAATTACTTGGACTTTTTTTGGGTCAACATGAATACCTTCAGAACTCATGATGTAGCCTAGGAATTCTACGGAATTCACACCAAACGCGCACTTCTTAAGATTAATAAATAATTTTTCTTGGCGCAGTGTTGTAAGGATGGTCCGTAAATGAGTCTCATGTTCTCTCTGCGAAAGGATAAATACCAAGATATCATCAAAATAGACCACTACAAATTTGCCCATATAAGGTTTAAATATTTGGGTCATCAATCGCGAAAACGTACTTGGTCCGTTGGTAAGCCCCTCTCCAAGCACTAGCCACTCATAGAGTCCATCCTTAGACTTAAAGGCCGTTTTCCATTTGTCCCCTTCTCGTATCTTAATTTGATGGTAGCTACTCTTAAGATCCAATTTAGAGAATATGGTGGCTCCTGATAGCATATCTAACAAGTCGTCCAAATGGGAAAAGGGAAACCTATACTTGACAGTGATTTTATTTATAGCCCGATAATCTACACATAATCTCCAAGATTTATCTTTCTTTGGGGCCAAAAGGGCAGGAACGGCACACGGGCTCTTACTGTGGCGAATAAATCCCTTTGCCAGCAAATCTGAGATCAATGTTTGTAGTTCGTCATGAGCGGAAGGATTGAGCCGGTAATGTGGAAGATTAGGCAAAGAGGAGCCGGGGACGAAATAAATTTCATGTTGAATATCCCGCATGGGTGGCAAATCAGATGGCAAATCTAGCGGATAAACATCTTTATATTCTTCCAATAACGTCCGCAGAGATATCGGCAAACTCTCTAAAGATAGTGAATCTTCTTTAGCTTGTAGGCAAACTAGCGCATAGATGACACCATCCAGAAAGGTCTCGCGCTCTAACTCTTTCTTGCTTATTAGGCTAATAGTTTTCTTTTCCACAGGCACAATTGTGTCTTTGGAGGCACTCGACGGGTCCTTAGGCGAGGATGGTTTAAGTATGATGGTCTTACCGTTAAATTTGAACTCGTATGTGTTGGCTTGTCCAAAATGGGTCACGTCATAATCATAGAGCCACGGGCGCCCTAGTAGTACGTGACAAACATCCATGGGGATGACGTCGCACCACACCTTATCGATATAACCCTTCACCATAAGTGGAACTAGACACCGCTTAGAGACCGCGATAGACGTTTTATTTACCCATGCTATTTTGTACGGACGTGGATGCTGCTCGGGGACTAAGTGCATACGAGTGACAGCATTTTCGGATATGACATTCATGCAACTTTCGCTATCTATTATTAACTTGCACCACTTTTCACCGCTTTAAAAATTTAATGAGAAAATATTCGTTCTATTATATTCATCCGAAACACGTGGTGTGGCCAAAATACACCTCATAACCATCATGAAAGAATCATCCTCTATATCACTTGGCTCAGCATCCGTTTCATCGCCAGCTTTATAGACGAGCTCTGCAGGCTCAGTCATGGAGTCTAATAGTGTCAGTTGTTTACTCCTAGTGGGACACTCACTAGCGTAGTGCCCTTGGATTCCGCACGAATAACACGAGGCATTAGTCTTATTAATTCTTCCTATCGGGACTCTCTCGCCATTGAGATTTTTGTTGTTTCTAGCAGTAATTACGATAGAGCTGGAATCTGTCGACCGGAACTTTCCTTTGTCCCGCATGGAGGACGTGGGTGGGGCACCTAAAATAGATTTTCCTTTCTGAAAGGTTCGTCCCTTGGTCTTGTAGGCGTTATGTTTTTTTATATCCAAAGCGGCATTGAAAGTCGTGTTAAGGTCCGTGTGACCATAACGCAATAGCTTGCCTTGGATGTCCGGGTTAAGTCCTTTATGGAAACGGGAAAGCGTAACTTCAGGCATTTCTCTAACCTCGCAACGTACCATCATATCCTTAAGGAGTCTCATGTACTCCGCTACCGAATTACTCCCCTGGCGAAGGGTGGCTAATTCATCGAACATTTGAGTTTGGTGATACGCAGGGACATATTGGTCATTCAGAAGTGCTTTCATGGCATTCCACCTAATTAGGGGTAATCCATTCGCGGTACCTAATCATCTCTCTTCATTTAACCAAAACGTTTTGGCCCTACCTGTTGATGCGCGAAATGCGACACCGACCAGTTAACGGGTGTTCGATCTCACCAGCTAAAGATGAAGGAAGAAGGGTTGCGGGGATGGAGGAGCAAGCTTGCTTGAGCAGAGGAGAAGCTTGCTCAAGCAAAGAGGAAGCTTGCTTGAGCAGAGGAAAAAGCTTGCTCGAGCAGAGAGGGAGCTTGATCTGGAACTGTCGAGCAGACAGCTACTTGAATGGTTAGCTTTGCGGGTTGATGCCGAGAGAGGAGAGAAGAAGAGAGGAGGCCGCTAGCAGCGGCAACAGCAGACTTCACCCGCCGCGGCTTGAATGCCACTCTTGCGACGGGCTTTTCCTTTATTCAAGAAGAGTTACAACTTGCTATTGTACCATTACATGAAGAGCAGTAAAGGGTACAATAGGGGAAGCTGGCGGCTGAGGAAGGAGGTGCCAGAAACTAAGTAAAAGAGGCTGCAGAGGACTGGAGAACTGAAGCTGCAGATGCTGCTGAAGCTGCCTGCTGCTGGCAGAAAAAGCTAAGTCCACAATTCCTGACGACCTGGGAGAACTGGAAATCAGAGGCTGCGGAGGCTGCGCAAGCTGCTGAGAGCAGAAAAAACTAAGTCCACAGCCCTTGACGACCTAGGAGAACTGGAAATCAGAGGCTGCGGAGGCTATGCAAGCTGCTGAGAGCAGAAAAAACTAAGTCCACAGCCCTTGACGACCTGGGCGGACTGGAGATTGGAGTCCGCCGACCTTGCTTGATCAACCTTGACGGACTGAGAAAACCGAGTCCGCAGCCTTTGATCAAGGTTGCAGTTCTCCTCCCACGCGTCCAGAATGAGAGGTCTTGGGGGGTATTTATAGGCCCGGGGAGAATCTTTGAAGCGGGGCCCAGTGATGCCATCCTTCACGACCTCGGCGACCTGAGACGACCTCGGAGGACTTCAACCTGAAGAGCAGGAAGAGGGGGAGGCCTGAGGAGCAGGAAGAGGGGGCGGCCTGAAGCCAGGCCGCCCCTAAGGGGGGCGGCCTGAGGCCAGGCCGCCCCTAAGGGGGGGGCGGCCTGAGGCCAGGCCGCCCCTAAGGGGGGCGGCCTGAAGCCAGGCCGCCCCTAAGGGGGGCGGCCTGAAGCCAGGCCGCCCCTAAGGGGGGCGGCCTGAAGCCAGGCCGCCCCTAAGGGGGGCGGCCTGAGGCCAGGCCGCCCCTGGGAAGGGCGGCCTGAGGCCAGGCCGCCCCTGGGAAGGGCGGCCTGAGGCCAGGCCGCCCCTGGGAAGGGTGGCCTGAGGCCAGGCCGCCCCTAAGGGGGGCGGCCTGAGGCCAGGCCGCCCCTGGGAAGGGCGGCCTGAGGCCAGGCCGCCCCTGGGAAGGGCGGCCTGAGGCCAGGCCGCCCCTAGGAAGGGCGGCCTGAGGCCAGGCCGCCCCTAGGAAGGGCGGCCTGAGGCCAGGCCGCCCCTAAGGGGGGCGGCCTGAGGCCAGGCCGCCCCTAAGGGGGGGCGGCCTGAGGCCAGGCCGCCCCTGGGAAGGGCGGCCTGAGGCCAGGCCGCCCCTGGGAAGGGCGGCCTGAGGCCAGGCCGCCCCTAAGGGGGGGCGGCCTGAGGCCAGGCCGCCCCTGAGAAGGGCGGCCTGAGGCCAGGCCGCCCCTAGGAAGGGCGGCCTGAGGCCAGGCCGCCCCTAAGGGGGGTGGCCTGAGGCCAGGCCGCCCCTGGGAAGGGCGGCCTGAGGCCAGGTTGCCCCTAAGGAGGGCGGCCTGACGGCGGAAGCCTGGGGCCAGGCTGGACAGGGGAGCCGAGCCTTGCGATGGTTCGGTCGGGTGCCGGCACCGGCAGATCGAATCTGCGAACTGATATAGGTTTGCCTCCTGCAAGAAAGCAATGTTGCATGTTAGCCTGGCCAAAATGCTTGGGCCAAAAAGGGAAAGCCGAGGCAGGTCGCGATCCTCGGGGGGGGTTCCCTTGAGTGGACCGCGACTTCCGAGCTAGAGACCTTGGGAGGGGTCGCCGATTTTTGGGGGTTAACATAATCCCCGCACTTTTTTAAGTTCTGAAAGGAACTTCGAAAAAGTAGAAGACCCACAAAAATCGTAATCCTCCCCTCAGTAATAAGGAGAGAAAAAATTAGAGGTCAGGAGAGATAGAACCTGATGTCCCTTCTCAGAAAAAATCTATCAGCGCCTATCTTTTACCTGCGAAGAAAAAATTATTGCTGGCACAAAGAGGTACATCTTGCGTGTACCTGAGTTGCTTTTGTAAATGAGGAAGAGGATAACCGTCTTCTATTGAACTCTGCCAAAGTACAGATGAGAGATAATATAGTAGGATAGTAATCTTATAAGTACCTGAAAGGGGCTTGCTGGTATCTGCTAGTTTCTGCCAAAGTAGGGTGAGTGAGCAGAAAAAGAAAATAAGCTGCAAGTACCTGAGAGGAACTGGCTACTATCTGCTAGCTTCTGCAAAAGTAAGGTGAGGGAGCAGATAGAAAAAAGGAAAATAGACTGCAAGTACCTGAGAGGATCTTGCTATTATCTGCTAGTCTCTGCAAAAGGAGAGTAAGCAGGCAGATATGACAGGAGAGTAAGGTGCAAGTACCTGGGGGGAACTTGCTACTATCTGCTGGTCTCTGTAAAAGAAGAGTAAGCAACAGATATGATAGGAGAGAAAACTAAGTTCACAAGTACCTGGGCGGAACCTGCGAATGTTGGCTGTTAACTGTTGGTATGATAAGACATAATCGGATAACAGAATAGATACCTGACACACTCTGCTATCGATTGAGTAATGATCAAACTGCGATGATGACTGTCTCGCGTGATCAAGGTACAATGTCAACATAAAAATACAGATCCGCGAGATAAGAAAATCCGAAATTAGATTCATGATGACATGGTTTGTTAATCAAAAAGATCCATATGCCTTAAATGATGTGTGATTAACATCTGATAGGAGAACTTGTTGACCATCATCTGGTAAGAGCTTATGCAGGTAGCGTATATAGGATGATCATAAGTCAAGGAAAGATGTTGCAGATTCTTGGAATAGGTTGGATTCAACCTGTAAGAAGGTAAAAAAGGAGAGAAAAGAGGCTACCCCCGAGGATGAACTAAAAGGTTGAATGCTTCCACAGGTGTTCCCCGTGGGCATTATGCATCACTTGCCAAAGTCATCCTGGGTGTAGTCCTAACCAAAGCGGGCTGGCCGCGCATCCTTTAGAAGGGCACAAAATAAACAAGAAAAAACCCTAAGAAGGATCGACAGATGCACTGCTCTCTTGCCTCGAGTTACAAGCATCGCTGATCAATTAGACTAGTTGCGCCAAGTGGCCTATTGCTTGTCTGCGGATTGATCAGCGGAGTTGTGAGTCCCGCGGAGGCACGGATCGAGAGTACCATAGAGTGTTCGGCCGTCACAGTTGTGAGATGATCGAGGAGACAAGGCTACACTTGATCGTCATTGCTTGTCAAGCAAAGATCATCGTAACTGTAACGTATCCCTAACGGAGCACGATAGAACTATCACAGGAGGCCTCCCCTAAGCACTCACACTGCGCTAGACATCGGCCGGGATCCGAAGCCCCGTCATCCTCCGCACGAGAGTTGAACGGCCCCCACTACACATATGAGAAAACTCCTCATCATATGTGGTCATTGTGGTTTTACGCCTGAGGACAATCTCGAGGGGGCACTGAGCAAGACTTGGCGATATCTCGGTGGTTCAGTGATCTCTTTGGCAAAGAGAAAAATATGGAGAAGAAGCATCACAAAAAGGGAACTGTGTCAGTATGAGATCTCTGACGTAAGCTTTATTGAATGAAAAATGAAACACTTAGAAGTGCTGAAAAGTAAAACGTTTGAAGAGTAAAGTAAAGGCAATCAGTCACGATCGTGAGGGGCTTTGAGGAACTGCGATTGGTCATAGCTGATGACGCAAGAACTGTGTCCTCTTTGCTTCAAAATAGCCTTCCAAGGGGACCTTCGTCAACGACATCGATGCACTCACTTGCAAAATCAATGGACCCCAGACGGCCCTTGTCATGTATCTCTATGCACTCTAGTTGACCTTCAGCCACCTCCTTGCCCTTAGAGGTGGAAGGTTTTGAAGAATCAATTTTCCTGACCAGGTCGTTGATCTTGCCCTCGATGAGCAATCTTTCAACCAATCGCCGAAGGGCCTTGCAATCTTCAGTTAAATGACCTTTCTCTTTGTGGAATTCACAGAACGGGTCTGAATTTCTTGATCTCTGATTTGCCGGCTGGTAAGGCCTTTTGGGATATGCCTTATCCTTCATGATTTGGCTAACTTCTTGCATGACCTCATCTAGCTCAAATTTTGGCAGATCACCTTCTTGCTGCTGATGAACTGCAGCTGTTAGCGGAGATGATGTTGACAATGGTGGCAGCCGCTCTTGGGTACGATCATGGCCTTGGAAGGGGTGTTGATGATGCTGAAATCTCCTGGCTTTCCTGGAGAGAGATGGAAAGTCTTTTTGAGGAGACCTCGGAGGTTGCTTGTAAGAAGAAGAATTTTTCTCTGACACCAGTCTGGAGACGAAGCTGGGGTTGCTATTTTCACCGCGAATATACGAGTTGGCTAAACCAATCAGCTCTTGATAAGTCCTCGGTGCTCGGACA
This sequence comes from Platanthera zijinensis, assembly GCA_039513925.1. Classification (NCBI taxonomy): domain Eukaryota; kingdom Viridiplantae; phylum Streptophyta; class Magnoliopsida; order Asparagales; family Orchidaceae; genus Platanthera; species Platanthera zijinensis. Next base: position 64,514,062 of record CM077081.1, on the reverse strand, counting down.
TTAGCTTCAAACTTTAGAGGGCCTTCGCGCAAGCCGTGGATGAGAGCCACTCGGTACATTTCTTGATCAACGATCTCAATGTCCAAGATTTCTTTCTGAAAACGATCCACATAATGAGACCAAGTCTCATTCTCTCGCTGCTTGATCTCAAAGAGGGCTTCTGGACCGCCCTTCCTCTTTGAAGAGGTAGAAAACCTGAGCAGGAACTCCCTTCTCAAATCAATAAAGGAAGAGATTGACTGAGGTCGCAGTCCATAGAACCAGTCTCTCACTTGACCATCAAAGGTCGTTACGAGGAGCTTGCTCTTGGTAGCATCTGAGAGGGTCTTGAGAGCAACGGCTGATTCAAAGGCTTGAAGATGCTTGACAGGATCAGTCTCCCCAGTGTAAATGGGCAACCGCGGCTCTCGGAAGTTGACTGGAGTTGGTTCATACCGAACACTCTCTGTAAACGGCGATGGCTCTTCTGGTTCTACTGCATAAGGAAAGTAAGGAGCATGAGCAGTAGTTGCAAAAGGAGCAGGAGGATAGGAGTAAAAGGTTGCTGCGGGAGGAGCAAAGGCAGGAGCTGAAGAGGAGGGGTGACTTCCCTGAAAGTTCAAAAATCTGGCTGGACTTCCCCGGGCAGCCTCCCGGAAGAAGTTTTGACGAGCTGCAAACTCATCATCTTGGGATCGCAAAGGAGCTGCAGGCCCCTGCGGAAAAGTTGGAGTATAAAGAGGAGGATAGACCGGCGGATAAGCCGGTGGATAAACTTGAGGAGTCTCTGATGTTGGTGCTGGATTGATTGGAGGAACTGGCGCTGCTGAAGATTGAGCGACCAGTTGCTGAGTGAGAGCCGCTAGAGTACGGTTGATGGCTTGAAACTGTTGGGCAGTTTCTCTGCGAGATTGCTCTAAGGCCTCCCAAAGAGAATCATCACTGGGACTTGGAGAAAGACTCTCGGCTGGTTGATGGTCTGACATGAGTAACCACTGCTTTCACTGTCTAATCGAGATCTGAAGGTCGCGTGTTAACTGTTGATGCGCGAAATGCGACACCGACCAGTTAACGGGTGTTCGATCTCACCAGCTAAAGATGAAGGAAGAAGGGTTGCGGGGATGGAGGAGCAAGCTTGCTTGAGCAGAGGAGAAGCTTGCTCAAGCAAAGAGGAAGCTTGCTTGAGCAGAGGAAAAAGCTTGCTCGAGCAGAGAGGGAGCTTGATCTGGAACTGTCGAGCAGACAGCTACTTGAATGGTTAGCTTTGCGGGTTGATGCCGAGAGAGGAGAGAAGAAGAGAGGAGGCCGCTAGCAGCGGCAACAGCAGACTTCACCCGCCGCAGCTTGAATGCCACTCTTGCGACGGGCTTTTCCTTTATTCAAGAAGAGTTACAACTTGCTATTGTACCATTACATGAAGAGCAGTAAAGGGTACAATAGGGGAAGCTGGCGGCTGAGGAAGGAGGTGCCAGAAACTAAGTAAAAGAGGCTGCAGAGGACTGGAGAACTGAAGCTGCAGATGCTGCTGAAGCTGCCTGCTGCTGGCAGAAAAAGCTAAGTCCACAATTCCTGACGACCTGGGAGAACTGGAAATCAGAGGCTGCGGAGGCTGCGCAAGCTGCTGAGAGCAGAAAAAACTAAGTCCACAGCCCTTGACGACCTGGGAGAACTGGAAATCAGAGGCTGCGGAGGCTGCGCAAGCTGCTGAGAGCAGAAAAAACTAAGTCCACAGCCCTTGACGACCTGGGCGGACTGGAGATTGGAGTCCGCCGACCTTGCTTGATCAACCTTGACGGACTGAGAAAACCGAGTCCGCAGCCTTTGATCAAGGTTGCAGTTCTCCTCCCACGCGTCCAGAATGAGAGGTCTTGGGGGGTATTTATAGGCCCGGGGAGAATCTTTGAAGCGGGGCCCAGTGATGCCATCCTTGACGACCTCGGCGACCTGAGATGACCTCGGAGGACTTCAACCTGAAGAGCAGGAAGAGGGGGAGGCCTGAGGAGCAGGAAGAGGGGGCGGCCTGAAGCCAGGCCGCCCCTAAGGGGGGCGGCCTGAGGCCAGGCCGCCCCTAAGGGGGGCGGCCTGAGGCCAGGCCGCCCCTAAGGGGGGCGGCCTGAGGCCAGGCCGCCCCTAAGGGGGGGCGGCCTGAGGCCAGGCCGCCCCTAAGGGGGGCGGCCTAAGGCCAGGCCGCCCCTAAGGGGGGGGCGGCCTGAGGCCAGGCCGCCCCTAAGGGGGGCGGCCTGAAGCCAGGCCGCCCCTAAGGGGGGCGGCCTGAAGCCAGGCCGCCCCTAAGGGGGGCGGCCTGAGGCCAGGCCGCCCCTGGGAAGGGCGGCCTGAGGCCAGGCCGCCCCTGGGAAGGGCGGCCTGAGGCCAGGCCGCCCCTGGGAAGGGCGGCCTGAGGCCAGGCCGCCCCTAAGGGGGGCGGCCTGAGGCCAGGCCGCCCCTGGGAAGGGCGGCCTGAGGCCAGGCCACCCCTGGGAAGGGCGGCCTGAGGCCAGGCCGCCCCTAGGAAGGGCGGCCTGAGGCCAGGCCGCCCCTAGGAAGGGCGGCCTGAGGCCAGGCCGCCCCTAAGGGGGGCGGCCTGAGGCCAGGCCGCCCCTAAGGGGGGGCGGCCTGAGGCCAGGCCGCCCCTGGGAAGGGCGGCCTGAGGCCAGGCCACCCCTGGGAAGGGCGGCCTGAGGCCAGGCCGCCCCTAAGGAGGGCGGCCTGAGGCCAGGCCGCCCCTAAGGGGGGGCGGCCTGAGGCCAGGCCGCCCCTGAGAAGGGCGGCCTGAGGCCAGGCCGCCCCTAGGAAGGGCGGCCTGAGGCCAGGCCGCCCCTAAGGGGGGTGGCCTGAGGCCAGGCCGCCCCTGGGAAGGGCGGCCTGAGGCCAGGTCGCCTCTAAGGAGGGCGGCCTGACGGCGGAAGCCTGGGGCCAGGCTGGACAGGGGAGCCGAGCCTTGCGATGGTTCGGTCGGGTGCCGGCACCGGCAGATCGAACCTGCGAACTGATATAGGTTTGCCTCCTGCAAGAAAGCAATGTTGCATGTTAGCCTGGCCAAAACGCTTGGGCCAAAAAGGGAAAGCCGAGGCAGGTCGCGATCCTCGGGGGGGTTCCCTTGAGTGGACCGCGACTTCCGAGCTAGAGACCTTGGGAGGGGTCGCCGATTTTTGGGGGTTAACACTACCCATAAGCTTCATTCGCGCAACCCACACCTTCTCGCAGTCTGTCAAGTTACGCCACTCAAAGTAACACTCGATCTCCATGACCCAATCTAGAAATGCTTGGGGTTCACCCATACCATCGTATGAGGGTGGATCAATCTTAACGGCTCTAGCTAAGTCGAACTCATAAGGGGTTCTAGGCGTGTGCTCATCATCCTGCTCGTGATATTGGTAGTGCCTATCATCGCGTTGGTGAGCGGCCTAGGGTTGAGGACCCGGCCTGTGTATCCCCGCAGCGGGATTATGGGGCACCGCTTGATTGACAACCAACCCTTGTATTAATTGCGTCAGTGCATCAAACCTAGTGTTGAACTCTTCCCGAAGCTCCGCGATAGTAGTCGGAGTGTGGTCATCATCATGGTGGTTAGCCATATGTGAAGTGGAGGGGGAATATTCAGTACCACGCCTTGTGCGCATGAACAACGACTAATTATGAGGGTTTGATCAGATTAATTTTATAATGTTAAAATTTTTTGACACTAATCCGTTGAGCAAACAAAAAATTTTTTTTGACTTTTATGCTTAGAAAGATATGAAGAACTCCCAGAATTGTTTTTTAAATTTTCTGAATTTTTTTTTTACTAATTGCAGACCGAAATCAGCAAAATGTCAGACTTTGTTTTTGATTTTGACGGGCTGTGCGCAACCTAGTGAAAGTCGCAAATCCTACTATGGAAAGAGCAAAGGATGGTGTCGATTGGGAAACCAACACAACCTCCCTCTGATACCAATTTGATGTAGGATCCGTCCTGAAGGATACTACACGGACGGCGTGACAACGACTCTCGCAACGCTTAACGCTCTTCTAATCACACATCAACGGAACGCAGCAATAACAATGATTCTATTTATATCTCGCACTAACATACGAGTAGCCGATCCGCGCTTGGAATGGAGAATGGCTATAGGCCAAAATCCTTTCCGGTTAAAAGGGATAATATTGATCCCGGGCGAGCTTGGAGTTGTACCAAAATATATCCACCAAAGAAAAATCACGATTCGAGAAAATGGTAGGATCTATCCCAACTAAAGAAAATAGCGAGGATCGCCAATCCTCTCGGAGTTTTCGGAAAACCCAACGAAAAATTACAAACTATTTAAGATGCACCGCGAAAAAATCAACGATTCAAAAATCACGCAAAATTTCGTCCACCACAAGAACTATCTAGGGAAAGAAAAACTCTTGAGTAGATGGTTTCGTTACCCCGCTCGGAAATGGTAGATCCGAGATGTTTGGGATCCACACGAAAACGATCGCTTCCTTGGACGCGGCGGGAGATGCACCAAGGATGAAGAACTCGTTCGTCTTCTCCGCTTCTCGTCGGGGAGGTTCACCGTCGGGCACTGTCTTCCTTGCACTCGGCCTTCAAGATTGAACGGGGCCGAACTTTGATGGATGAAAACACGGCGAAGGAGTTGTGGAATCGTTGGAAAGAAGAGAATGGGGGAGGAAACAAGGGAGCGGCCAAGAGGGAGAGGATGAGTGGAGAAGGGGGGCCGAATTTTTTGAAGGAGGGAACAAGAGAGGGGGGCGGCGGTTTTGAGAGGAAGAGGAGAGGGGGAAATAGATTAGGGCAAACACAATTTCATTCAATCAAATCTAAATGAAAAATTACATGGTCCATGCCTTTTGTAAGGCTTACAATACACAAGGCTATTAGCAGCCCATTAAATGATAAATGCACACCAACATGAAATAAAATAAAAGACAAAATAAATAAATTAGTCCAACAACTTATCCAATTAAAATGAATACTAAATTTTAATCCTTTTGCGTTGGCGAAGATTGTAGCCATGGCCGCTGCGGCGTCGCAAGTCCTTGACCGGTGGTTCATTGTCTCCATCTTCCGCCAACATCCCGTGATCATCATGAACATCAAGTGCGCCCTCGTCGTCATCTTTAACACCAACTAGGTCATCATGATGGCCGTCTCCATCATGAAGGCTGCTGCCGGAGATTGGTGCTGAGGCAAGTGGCTCCCTTACCCTTGCTATTTATTTTATTCTATCTCTTAGCTTGTGTTCTAGTTGTTCTTCCCTAGTAGTAGAGCAGCAGCTTTTTTTTGTTAGTGGTTTTGTTTGTCTTGGCCAGTGCCCAGCCTTAGTTAATATTAGGATTAGGATTAACTCAGTGGTAAGCTGGTTTGGAGCTGCTGTGGTCGGGTAGGAGAGATAGGAGTGAGAGCTGGAATTAAATTCCAGCTCACGGGTTATGGAAAGCTGAGTGGGCAGGGGTAGGTTTAGTTCCAGATTTTTCTGGAAAAATGCTAAGTCAAAAGCGTTGAGTAAGTGTACCTCACTCAACGCCTAGACTGTTAGGCTTATGGCGTTGAGTGTGGTGCACTCACTCAATGCCATAGTCATTTTTGCGACTAAGTCATTTGGCGTTGAGTGAGTGGACCACACTCAACGCTATGGTTGTTTGGCGTTGAGTGAGGTGGACTCACTCAACGCCAAAGCTTTTGTTCTGCAGCTAAGTGATTTGGCATTGAGTGAGTCTACCTCACTCAATGCCATTGTTGTTTTGGCGTTGAGTAAGGGGGACTCACTCAACGTCATTGTTGTTTTGACGTTGAGTAAGGGGGACTCACTCAACGCCAAGATTTCTGTTTTGCTGCCAAGTAAATTGGCGTTGAGTGAGTCTACCTCACTCAACGCCATGGCTATTTTGGCGTTGAGTGAGGGGGACTCACTCAACGCCAAGGTTTTCCATTTTGCGGTTAAGTAATTTGGCGCTGAGTGAGTCTACCTCACTCAACGTCATCGCTGTTTTGGCGTTGAGTGAGGAGGGCTCACTCAACGCCAAGGTTTTCTCTTGCGGTTAAGTCTGATGGCGTTGAGTGAGTTGACCTCACTCAATGCCAAAGCAGGTTTGGCGTTGAGTAAGGTAGACTCACTCAATGCCATAGCCAGGGCTTGTGGTTAAGTCTCTGGCGTTGAGTGAGGGTACCTCACTCAACGCCGTGGCTGTTTTGGCGTTGAGTGAGGTGGACTCACTCAACGCCACCATTTTTTTGGGCTAAGTCTTTTGCCTTGGGGTGTGTGCTTCCTTAGGACTGTTAGAGGGGTTTTTTTCCTTCCTAAGGGGGATGTTGGGGTGTTCGGCTAGTTTTTGCATGCCGACTCGTGGACTATGATCTGAGGGGGTGTTTTCTTGACTCTGGAGGGGTGAAATATGTGTGCTGAGCTGCGGACACCACTAAGTTTGGACAATGGGGCCAACTTGTTTAGGTGTGTGGACCCTAAGGCTGCCGTCGGTTGTGTTTCACCCTTGAGTATTTATTTTGGGGTCTGGTTGTTGGTGTTTGTACTGCCACACGCTCCAGCCCCTTATTATTTACACCCCAGTCATTTGCCCATAAAGTTAGGATTGTTAGCTCCCCCTTTGCCTGCTTTTGGCTTTTCCTGCTAGTATACTGATGCTTTACTGCTGCAGGTTGGTTCTTTCCGTAGAGCAGGTAGCTTTTGTGCTCACACTTAGTGTGATTTACCTTTACTGTCCTTTTTGACAATAATTATTTTCTTTTTTCTTACTGTCATGTCTTTTCTTCTGTTGTTAGCACTTTGTTGTCGGGTTGGTAAACTCTTCTTTATTAATTAATCCAGTGCTCCTTTTCTTTTGAATATTTCTTTGCTGGGGAATTCTTTCTTGAATGCCTTAGGTCCAAGTTATAGCCGATAGAGCGGCATATTCTTTTTAGTGGGTTTTGCTGGTAGCCTCCAGGGTAGCTGAGTTGCAGATCTTTTACCTGGTGAGGTAGTTATTCTTCTTTTCTGTATAGACATGCACACTCACCGGTGGGTTCGTGTCGGGTTGTTGACGCCCACTGGTGGCTTACTTGTTTTGCTGGATATGAATTGAAACTACTGTTTTGCCCCCTTGGGGTTGCTTACTTGCTTCTGGGAAGGTTTTATGCTAGGTTGCATGTTAGGTATTTTAAAACCCTAAACTATTATATGTACCTCATGCATATCATATTTGCAAAACTAAAGCACTATCTTCTTTAAGCGTAAAGAATATCTTTCATATATAAATACTATACTCACTTTAGGTGACGTGCATACCATAAGTGGTCCCTTGAGGGCCCTTATACTCATTTAGGGTGTCAAATCAACTAAATCAAAGTATTTTTCTGCTGTAAAAAAATATATTTTTCCTATCGTGGACTAGCTGATCCACTGTGCCGAGGGATATAGCCTTTAAATAAACAAGTTTTCTTCTATTTCTGAACTTGGGATTTGAAGTCTTAGTGCGTTGCCTGAGCGTCAGCAGTTATCCCCTGCTGAACGCGGCATCACAACGCGTGTTTTCCCGTACTCTGATACTTCTAAACCTCGGGGAAAATGCGGGTTGTGACAGGTTTCTTCTGCCCCGGTTCCATAGGGGTGCAGAGAGCCCGAGATGTCCTACTACGTCGGGAAGGGAGACCCGGTCCAACACGTCCAGTGGTTTGAGGACGTGGTCTCGATCCGACAGATGTCGGATGGGTTCAAGTGCTGGCTCTTGGCCATTACTCTCAAGGAGAAGGCGAGAGAGTGGTTTCACCAGCTACCGGCGAGCTCTATATACTATTTTGTCGACCTGCGTCGGGGGTTCATGTTGAGGTTCACCACCTCCAAGAGGAGAAAGAAGGAATCGCAATCCATGTTCCACATCAAGCATGGGGTGAACGAAACACTGGGAAGCTATGTCGAATGGTTCCAGGAGGAGGTCACCAAGGTCCAAGAGATGTCAGGGCACACCCTAATGATAGCCTTCACCCTGGGGCAGCAGCAGGGTTTCTTCAGAATGGAACTGAAGAGGGTGCCGCCCCTCTCCTATGATGAGATAATGGAGTGTGCGGCGAGGGAAGTCGACGGGGAGGCATCGGATTCGGAGTTTGCCCAGAAGCTGGCCAGGTGGGCCACGGAGGAAGAGAGGCCAAGAGGTGGCATAGGTAAGGAGGAGAGAAGAGTTGAACCCCGGTAGAGGAAACAGTGGCAGTAGCAGCCCAAGTGGGAGCACCAGGAGCCAAACCATTGGCTAGATTAGAGGATGAAGTGGCAAGACCAGGGGATGCAGAGAGGTTTCCATGGGGGTGATAATCGCCAGGGGGCCAGGGCCAATTTTAGCCTCCAAGCAGGAGGCAGGGCCAGAGACCACCTCTCCCCGACCAAAACCAGGCTATGGTTATAGCCATGGGGGATAGGAGGAGAGTGGCGCGGAGGAGGAGAAGAGAGATTAGGGTGGAGTTGCCCTACTGTGACTTCCATCAAGAGGAGGGGCACTCCACGGCCACATGCCCGGAGTTCCTCGAGATGAGAGGAAATACGGAGCAGCAGAAGCAGCAAGACCGCCAGGAAGTGCGGATCAAAGAAGTCTTGCCTTGGCCAGAGGAGGACAGGTGTGAGGATCGGGAAGATGATGGGGCCCGGGGAGGGATCAGAGTGATCCACGGGGGTGGGGGTGGGTGGGGGGTTGAGGCTTCCCGAGAGGCAAGTCTCCACACTATATACCGCCAGAGCGTTGGCTCCACATCCCAGACCCCACTCTCGGAGGAGGATATCACCTTCTTAAGGAAGGATATGCCAGACCATGAGGACCCCTTCTGCGACGCGCTGGTCATACAGACAGTGGTCGAGAACTTCACCATCTCCCGAATCCTCATCGACAACGGGAGCTCGGTCAACGTTATCGTCAAGAAGGAGTTCGACGCGATGAAGGTAGAGTCCAAGAGGGTGCTGGCCTCGGATGGACCCTTGTTCTAGTTCTCGTGAGAGAGGAAGGAGGTTGAAGGAGGAGTGGGCCAACATGTCACTCTGGAAGGGCAGTCCCGCACCTGCAGGTTCGTCATTGTGGATACCCCCAGCAACTACAATGCCATCTTCGGGCGATCCCTCATCAGTGTCTTCCGCTTCGTTCTGTCATCCTTCCACCAATGCCTAAAGTTCAACACCGAGGGGATCTAAGTCCAGGTTTGGGTGACCCCAAGGTGGAGAGGGAGTGTTATGTCACAGCAGTGAACTCCATCTCATGGTAGCAGATGGCCGAGGAGATAGAGCGAAGGATGGAGGAGGCGGAGCAGGAGGCAGGAGTGGAGATGGAGGTGGAGGAATACCGCACCCTGGTGGAGGTGGCGGAGGAAGTCCAAGAGCCGGCCGAGGCAATGGTCGTGGAGGAGGCAGAGGAGGAGATTCCTGCCCCAAGAGGGGAGGATGTTGGAGAATTAGGAGTGCAGTCTGGTTGTGAGGATGCGGAAGAGGTGGTGGAGATGGAGGTTCTTATACTCGGAGGTAGGTTGGAGAAGGTCCGCATCAGCGGGGGGCTTTCCCCGGCAGATCAGGAGAGGATGCTTGAGTGCATCCAAAAGAACGTGGACGTATTCACCTGGAGCGCCGCGAAGATGCCATGGATCGATGCGGACGTCGCCTGCCACCGCTTCAACTTGGACCCAGAGGCTCACCCCCATCTAGCAAAAGAACAGGTCTATTGCGGACAAGCTAGCCGAACCAATCAGGGAGGAAGTGGCCAAGCTCCTCAAGGCTGGCTTTGTATCTGAGATACAATACCCTTGCTGGGCCTCTAATGTATTAATGGTAAAAAAGGGAGATGGCCGGTAGAGAATGTGTGTTGATTTTTCTTTACTTAATAAATCGTGTCCTAAGGACTATTATCCTTTACCTCAGATCGACGCGCTGGTCAACTCAGCCGTTGGTCTTTTTGTAATGAGTTTTTTAGATGCATTTTCAGGTTACCACCATATTAGGATGCACCCCCCAGACATCAAGGATGTCTCCTTCATCATAGGGGATGGGTGTTACTGCTATAAAATGATGCCCTTTGGACTAAATAATGCAGGGGCGACGTACCAAAAAATGATGGATAGGGTCTTCCGAGAGCATAAGGAGAGGAACCTAGAGGTGTATGTAGATGACCTCATGATCAAGAGTCGAGACGTGGACTCTCACCTCCAGGACCTGGAGGAGACCTTCACCATCTTATGAAAGTATAAGATGTGGTTGAACCCCCTAAAGTGTGTCTTCGGGGAAAGAAGGGGTAAGTTCCTTGGCCACCTCCTACCCCTGCAGGTGTAGAGCCCAACTCTGAGAAGGTGAGGGCAATCATGGAGTTGGGATCACCTCAGAACACTAAGGAGGTGCAACGGTTGATAGGTAAGCTGACAGGATTGAGCAGGTTCCTCTCCAAGGCCGGAGAGAAGTGCTCCCCCTTCTTCAAAACTTTGAGGGGGGGGTAGAAGTTTGAATGGACTAAGGAGTACGAGGAGTCATTTCAAGCCTTTAAGAGTCAATTGACTCAGGCCCCCCTGCTCCAAGGGCCAAATGAGGGGGAGGACCTATCTTTGTATCTAGGGGTCGGAGCAGAGGCCTTAAGCTCCATCCTTGTTCAGGAGGAGGGGAAGAAGCAACTCCCAAAATATTATGTAAGTCGGGTCCTAAGGAAGGCATAGCTGCGGTATCCTATCTTGGAGAAGCTAGCCTTTGCTCTGGTCATCTCAGCTCGAAGACTCCGACCTTACTTCTAGGTACACTCAATCCGAGTGGTGACTTATCACCCCCTCTACAACATCTTCGAGGGGGTGGAGCATTCTGGTAGGTTGGCCAAGTGGTCGGTGGAGTTGAGCGAGTTCAATATCTCATTTGTCCCACGTCTCTCGATCAAGGCCCAAGCAATGATCGACTTTCTGGCTGACTATGTGGTCGAAGTGGCGGAGGTGGAACTCACTCACCCGGCTCCCTGGAAGGTGATGGTAGATGGAGCTTCAGGGAGGCATTCCCTGGGGTGGGGGTGATCTTAGAGAACCCTCAGGGAATGAGAATCGAGCAAATGGTGGTGGTGCACTTTCCCATCACCAACAACCAGGCTGAGTACAAGGCGGTGATTGCAGGACTATGTCTTGCTAGGGAGCTGGGAGTATTTGACGTGGAGGTCCTCACTGACTCCATGGTGGTTGCTTCCCAGATCAACCGGGAGTTTGATTCAAGGGATCCAACCCTCCAATTATACTTAGCAAAAGTAAAGACGGTCATCGGCATGTTCCAGACCTTCTCCATTCGACACGTGCCCCGGGAGAAGAGCGAGGAGGTGGATCGACTGGCAAAGCATGGTCCCCGGGTGGGGGGGGTAACATCACTGACCTATTCAGCCCTTCCATTGAGGAGGGAGAGTTGATGGAGGTAGATCAACACCCCTCGTGGATGGATCCGTTCATGACCTTCCTTTCCACAGGGGAGTACCAAGAGGGGATGGATAAGAAGAAGTTCATGTACAAGTCGGCGTACTATCTCATCCGCGATGGGCAGTTGTACAGAAAGACCCTTTCGGGGATGTTGGCATGTTGCATGGCCGAGAGGGAAGTCCAGAGGATCTTGGAGGAGGTCCACTCCGGGGAGTGTGGGAGTCACTCCGGGAGTCAGACCTTGGACGGAAGAATTGTAAGGCAGGGGTATTTTTGGCCTACCTTGGGCCGCGACTTGGCGGAATTTACGAAGAAGTGCCACAAGTGCCAATTGTATGCCCCACTCCAGTTGTAACCAGCCCAACGGCTCAGAAGTATCACGGCCCCCTGGCCCTTCACCATCTAGGGAATGGACTTGGTGGGATCTTTCCCCCAGGCCAGCGGGCAGAAGAGGTTCTTACTCGTCATAATAAATTATTTTTCTAAGTGGTTGGAGGTGAAGGCGCTGGCTAAGGTGACCTCCCAGGTTATTAGGAATTTTGTATGCGTAGAGATCATCTATTAGCACGGGCTACCCCAGGCCATTATCACGGATAACGAACCTCAGTTTGCCAGTGCCGAGTTCATCAGCTTCTGTGGGTAGCTCGGGATTGATCTCAGATTTGCCTTGATCCATCACCCTAGGAGCATGAGCAGGTGGAGGCGGCAAAAAAAATCATAGTGAACCTCCTAAAGAAAAAAGTTGAAAATCTTAAGGGTAGCGTGGTGGAGCAGCTTCCCTCGGTTCTTTGGGCCCTTAGAACCACCCCCAACACGGCCACGGGGGAAACCCCCTTCAAGCTCTCTCATATATGTGAGGCAGTGCTTCCAATCGAGTTTAAGGTCCAGACGCCCCGGGTGGTCGAGGCAGAGGCAGGCAGGGAGGAATGGAAATTAGAAAATGAGGAGGAGTTGCGACTCTCCCTCGATATGTTAGAGGAGTTACGTGACCTCTCCACCATCCGGCAGGAAGAAGTAAAGAGAAGAATGGCTAAGTACTTTGACAAGCACGTCAGGGTCAAACAGTTCGGGGAGGGAGATATGGTTCTAAGGAAGGTGGATGCCGTGGGAAGATCAGTCGCTATGGGAAGCTCAACCCCAACTAGGAGGGTCCATACATTATATAAGAGAAATTGAAATCGGGAGGGTACCGCCTCCGGAATGTGGAGGGCGAGACCCTAAGTCTCACCTGGAGCAGTGTTGACTTGAAATGTTTTTATCCCTGAACCATGTAAGTGACATTCTTCTTTCTAAGTAAAATTTCTTGAATAGCCAATACTCTTGCCGTGTTTTGTGTGAATGGGAGGTTTTCATTTGATAGACCCCGAGCAGATCCCGCTGTCAGGCTTTCACCTAGCTGGCAGGGTTGGATGTCACTCAAGCGAGTCTACGCAGACCCCGAACAGATCCCGTTGTCAGGCTCTCATCTAGCTGGAAGGGCTGGATGTCACTCGAAGGAGTGTACCCAGACCCCGAGCAGATCCCACTATCAGGCTTTCACCTAGCTGGCAGGGCTGGATGTCACTAGAGAGAGTCTACCCAGACCCCGAGCAGATCCCACTATCAGGCTCTCACCTAGCTGGCAGGGGTGGATTTCACTCGAGGGAGTCTACCCAGACCCCGAGCAAATCCCGCTGTCAGGCTTTCACCTAGCTTGCAGGGCTAGATATCACTCGAGGGAGTCTACCAAGACCCCGAGCAGATCCCGTTGTCAGGCTTTCACCTAGCTGGAAGGGCTAGATGTCACTCGAGGGAGTCTACCCAGACCCCAAGCAGATCCCGCTGTCAGGCTCTCATCTAGCTGGCAGGGTTGGATGTCACTCGAGGGAGTCTACCTAGACCCCAAGCAGATCTCACTGTCAGGCTCTCACCTAGATGACAGGGCTGGATATCACTTGAGGGAGTCTACCCAGACCCCGTGCAGATCCCGTTGTCAGGCTTTCACCTAGCTGGCAGGGCTAGATGTCACTCAAGGGAGTCTACCCAGACCCCGAGCAGATCCCGCTGTCAGGCTCTCACCTAGCTGTCAGGGCTAGATGTAACTCGAGGGAATCTACCCAGACCTCGAGCAGATCCCACTGTCAGGCTTTCACCTAGCTGGCAGGGTAGGATGTCACTCGAGAGAGTCTACCCAGACCCCGAGCAGATCCCGCTATCAGGCTCTCACCTAGCTGGTAGGGTTGGATGTAACTCGTGGGAGTCTACTCGAATCCCGAGCAGATCCCGCTGCCTGGCTCTCACCTAGCTAGCAGGGCTAGATATCACCTGAGGGAGTCCCACCCTCTCCAAGAGTTATTTAAGATGATCGGTCTTCCCTAAGGGTATAGAGGAGAAAGCCCTTATAGGCGAATCAGAGCTCGCGAGCCCAGCTCGACAGAAAAAAGGCGAGCCAGGCCCTAAGCCTCCTTTGAAGAAGGCGAGCTCCGACAATGCCTTCCGCCCCCTCCAGCTTTACTTGTGAAATATTTTAACAAATTTGGCTCGACATAGGCAAGAGAAGAGGCAGCTCGCGCGCGAGCTGGGTGGTGGCGAACCCAGCCCGGCGGGTGGTCCATTCCTGATTAACTTGGGGGGCGAGCTCTTGGAATCTATTCACGGGTACGAATCCTAAACATGCATTCTAGCGGCAGGTCCTATCCTAGCGAGGTCTCTCAAGGAGGAGAGCTTGCGGGCGAGTGCTTCACAGAAAGAAAGATCAAGAAAAAGAAGGTAGAAAAATTCATGGCAAAAAAATCTTTCATTAAGAGGTTTTTACAAAAAGTAAGCTCACCTATGCGAGATTACAAAAAAAGGGGGGAAAGAACTACAAAGAGCGAGCTCGCCTAGTCAACTCTCGCCTCCCTCACTGGACTGGCAATCTTCGCCCGCTCCTCCAAAAGGATCATCCTTGAAGCCTCTCCCAAAGAGCATGTCGAAGTTGTCCTCCTCGCTGGGGGGAGTCAACGAGAATAGGCTCGGCATGTGGTCTCGCACTGTGATCTCCTTGCAGCCTTCCACCAACACCCGCGTATCCTTCATGATGTGCAATGTGCATTCAGCAGACTCAATCGAGTGGATCCGCAACCTCTCAACGACCTTAGCCTCACTGAAAATCCTTGGCCTCGTGTGCGGGAAGGAGGGCTTGCTACTGCCAAGAGGGACAAGTACTTCCGCCTGGCAGATGATCTCGCCATGGAGCCCTCTGTTCTCCTCGCTCAACTTTGCATTATTCCACTCCAGCTCGGCGGTGCGAGCCTCTAGCTCGGCGACATGAGACTCTAGCGCGGTGGAGCGGGCACACAGCTGGTTGTTTTCTTCCTCCAACCCGATGGCACGAGTCCGCAACTCCCCAGCTGCCTCGGCATCCTATAAGGCAAAACAGGTAAGTAAATCTGAGCCGGGAAAAATCCCAAGTAAAAAGAGAAAGGGGTGATCAGTGCTTACCAGCCCGCCAGCGCCTTTTGCGAGTAAATCCTCGGCAATGTCGAGCTTCCTCTCCAGGTAGACGACCTTGTCCTGGGCAACGGCGCACTTCTGTTCAGCCTTCTGCAGGAGGTGGCTGAGGTTGAAGCCGCGACGGACCATCATGTGATGGAGCTCCAGGGCCCGCATGGCCGAGCTGGCGCAAGGTCATGCGCTTGTAGGCCTCGGCATCCTCGCGCCCATAGAGGCTGAAGCCGAGCACATAGGCGTGACCAGAGGAGAGCTGGCGGTCTGTCCAGGAAGGCTGGAGGGTGGAGATGGAGATCCGGTGGGCCGCCTCATCCCATTGGATCACGGGCTCGCCGGCTGATTCCTTCCATCTTCTCCCAAGGCCGAAGAGGGGATGGCTCTTCGGCGGACCCAGCTCGCGGGTCGGCGTCTTCTTAGTAGCTGGAGGAGCGGAGGTCTTGCCTCCCTTCCACCCTTTGTTTGTCATTTCCTTTAGCGGTCTCTCCGGCGATCCATCTGGGGATATTTCGGGCGAGCTCATGTACTCTGGTTGTTGATGTTTTTGTTATTGTCTCGCCCGAGAGACCACCACCGCTTTCAAATTCTTCGGCAGTAGATGACAGCGAGGCGATCTGGACCCCACGGGGTAAGGCTGCTTCTTACCAGAGGAGTGCTTGGATGATGCCGGCTCATCTCGGCAAACGGTTATAGCCGCTTTCTTGCGGGCAAGGGGGTCGGGGAGTTGTCCCGAATCCGCAAAGGGCGGGTTCTCGGGAATAAGTCGCTCCCCTGCATAAAAGGCTTGGTCAGAAAAATTCTGTTGTTTTGGCGAGTTCGTAAAGAGAAGAAAGTGTGTATACCTTCGCCGGGGTGGATGGGGAGAAGCGAGTCGAGGTCCCTTCGGAGGTGGGCGACCTCGAAGTCTTTGTAGAGGAAGAACTTATGGAGCTCGACATCGTTACCAGATACTGTGGGGGGTCGGTACACCTCCTCGCCTTTTTGCTGGGGTTAGTAGGGGACGTTGCCGAGATCGCCCTTGATAAAGACGATCTTGTTCATCCAGTTGTGATGTTTGTTCGTGATCTCGCGAACCCTGATGAAGGAGCCCCCGAAGTAGGCGATGCCATCTGGAGTTGCCTTGTAGGTGAAGAGTTTCTTGAACACTGTCAAGTTGAACACTATTCGCTCCCGGCGAAAGAAGCATGTGAATGCCACCATCATGGCGATGGCGTTCGAATTGAGCTGCGCAGGCACCGCACCGTAATATTACAGGATCTGGCAGATTTCTGGCCAGAGCGGTAGGTGCAACCCCACCTCGAAGTGAGAGATGTGGAAGGCGAGCTCCTTGGGGTAGAATGTATTGATGGCCTCGCACTCCCTAGGCCAGCGCACCTCAAAGCTAGAGGGTATGAAGCCAGCAACGAACTCTGCAAACTCCTCTTATGTAGTGTTCCCCTAAAAAAAGTAGCAGTCTGCAAAGTGTTGAGTGCACTTAGCGCTTCCGTCGGAATCGGGGTTAGTCTTACCCATGCTCGCGGGGTTTGGAGCGCGAGTACGGGTAGAAGAGAAGACGAGCAGGGGGGTATGAAAGCAGTAAAGACGGTGGGCCGGGTTGGTGAGGGGGCTATTTATAGGAAAAGAAGTCCAATGCTGATTCGACCGATCAATCCTGCTCACCAGCTCAGCTCGCCAACCCCAGCTCGCCGACTTGCGAGACCTGCCCTATAAAATGTCGAGCTGAACATGAAGGTTATTACATCCAAATAGCAATCATTGAAATCTAAAAATATTTTGAGTAATTACAGATCAGGGGAAAGATATTGTTCAAAAAAATCAGAGGCAGGAAGAAAAAGAAATAAGTTCAATACATATGCGGGCTGAGGGGGGAGGAGGCGAGTGCCGGTAGGCTCGTCAAGGGAGCCGTTTATATCTACCCCAGCCTCGCGTCTCCATCCCCGCAGGTCTCCATAGGTTGTGTAGCTCGCGAATCCGCCCCAAGTTCCTCTGGGCAATCTGGAGGCTCTCCTCGACTTCGTCCAGGAGCCAAGAAGGGGACGTCTTCTTGCCTGTGGGACTGCCTCGAACCTTGTCGGCAAGCTGCACAGTCCCGCTGCAACGCCTCATTGTCCTTATGTATCTTGCATAGCCCGCGCATCAGCTTCTTGAAGATCCCAATCCCTCGCTGTGTCAGCTTGTCGTTCTCCACCTCGGGGCCCAGGAAGGAGTCTAGCGAGCTTGGAGAAGGGAGGGGCGAATAGAGGGCTGGCCCTAAGGAATCGTCAGCCTCAGACTGACTGGGAAGAGATGTAAAGGCAGTCAGGAATTAGTACGAAAGGCGAACACAAGGAGGACTGTGGGGTAGGAACCACTGAAGGTCAACATTCCTGATGAGCTAGGCACCTCGAAAGAAAGGCGGGGTGGGGGCAGTTTCATGTTTTTTCCCTGGCCCAGGGGCTTAGACCTCGGCAGAAGGAGACTGAAGCCCAGCACGGGGATGACCTGAGCACCTCCTCCAGTAGTCCTGGCAAGTAGCAGGGAGAAGGGGGCACGGGCTGGAGAACTCAGCCTCTACGAGTCCACCCCTAGAGTCCCAAAGGGAGACATGTCTCGCGGACAGGTCTCCGGGGTTTTAGGCCATGAGTTATCAGGAGGGGTCTTAACTCGCAGCGAGAAGGCCTCGCCATCATCCTGTCGGCTGTCCGGGTCGGTGCAGAGGTCGACGATGTCTTTCTCCTTCTCAGGGGGGCCGAGTAGAGGAGCCAGCCCCAGGCTCTAGGGTCGTTTTTAAGTCTTGGAGGATGTGCTTGGCCGCTTTGGAAAATGGCTTCACCCTCTTAGCAGGATTGGGTTTGGCCAGACCCCCCTGCAGAATGACAGGAGGAATTGCGGTCAAACTGGCGACGTAGGCGGAGGAAACCTCACGAGCTTTGTCTAGCCTCTCTTGGATCTCCTTAGGGATAGGCATCTCGGCAAGTTCAGAGCAAAGGGGAGGGCAAAGGTCACCCAAGTACGTTGGCGCATATTTATCGCCACTGGTGGTCCCCACTAAAAGATTCCCCTCAGCTCCTACTACACTCGCCGAATATTGTGGGGTTGGATGATTCTTTCCGAGCTTGTTCCAACCTCACAAAGACTGGGGATTGTGTACAACCCTGTATCCGGCGAGTGGGGTCGGCAGGAGCCAGACTGGCCAAATCCAGCCCAAGACCCTGGCGAGCCAGGTTTGCGGCGTCGAGTGAGGTGAGCTCACTTGACGCCCCCAGCCATGGAGTCAAGTGAGGAGAGCTCACTCAATTCCTCTAGCTGTGGCGTCAAGTGAGGCGAGCTCACTCCATGCATTCAGCCGCGGCGTCGAGTGGGGTGAGTTCACTCAACGCCTTCACCCTAGGCGGTGAGTGAGGTTAGTTTTGTCAACACTGCTTGCTCTTGGCGTTGAGGTACATCTCGGCATCAACCGGCTCACACTCACCCCAGAGAGCTTGGCAGCGTCCTGACTTGCCCAGACAGGGTAGGATTGTTTGAAAGGGGCGATCTTGCACTCGCCAAGCCCCGTTTTTAGAGCCCTGGGCTTTTCGTCGAGCTCTTGGCTGTTCGTCGAGCTTTAGGCCTTTCGTCGAGCTCTGGGCTGTTCGTCGAGCTTTGGGCCTTTCGTCGAGCTGTTGGCTGTTTGTCGAGCTCTGGGCCTTTTGTCGAGCTCTGGGCCTTTCGTCGAGCTCTTGGCTGTTCGTCGAGCTATGGGCATTTCTTCGAGCTCTGGGCATTTCGTCGAGTTCTAGGCCTTTCGTCGAACTCTGGTCTATTCGTCGAGCTCTGGGCCTTTTGAAGAGCTCTAGCCGCTCAACGAACTCGCGACAGACGATCAGGCTAGGCCAGGCCCGTACTCGCCAAAGGCCGAGCAAAAGTAGCGAGTGCCAGCTCAATCGAGCACTCGCCGCACTTGCTGAGCAAAGGTTGTTGAGGGCTACCCGCCTAGTGATCTGTGAAGTGTTTTTACCATTTTGCCCCCGCTAGCCTGCTTATATCCAGTTAGAATAGCGGAGTTACATTATTGGCAGACCCAGTTGGGCTGCACATAGCTGTTCAGAACAGCTGAGGTTGGCTATTTGCCTACAATTTCAGAAATCTATAAATAGGACCCAAGGGGCACCTTAGAGGGCATGCTTACTTGTCTCCCTGCCTTCTAGTGCTTTCTGAGGTTGCCTTAGCTAGGCTCTTAGATATGGAGGGGAAGATCTCTAAGATCTTCTGGGTGTGTGGTGGGACCTCCGCACCAAGCCCTTCAGTCAGTTCCTTATTCTTTTTCCTCGTCATTTTGCTTGCAGGAGATAAGTACGTGCGCGATCACAACTTCCCCAAGGGTGAACTCATAGAGACCAATTTTTCGGTTTCAATAGGCTCAGTGTGTCAGTAACTTTATTAGCCTTTCCTGGGTGGTACTAGAGAGCAAAATCATAGTCACACAGAAATTCCAACCATCGGCATTGCCGGAGGTTAAACTCCTTCTATTTAAAGATAAACTTGAGGCTTTTATGATCGGAGAAGACCTCTCATCTTACTTCATATAAGTAGTGCCTCTAAATCATGGGTGCAAAAAAGATGGTGCCCAACTCTAGATTGTGGGTTGTGTAATTTAGCTCGTGAGGCATTAGCTAGCGAGATGCGTATGCTACTACCTTGTCATGTTGTATCAGAACAGCTCGCAACCCATTCAGGGATGCATCCATATAAATCTAGAACCCTTTGGTTCCTGAGGGGATCGTAAGGATTGGGGCAGATGTTAGCCGCTTCTTTAATTCAATGAACGCAGCCTCTCATTCCAACATCCATCGAAACACAACATGCTTTCTCGTAAGAGTAGTGAGGGGTAACACAATCTTGGAAAAACGTTCCAGAAACTTCCCGTAGTAATCGAAAAGACTGAGGAAGCTTCGAATGTCTGATGTCATCTTGAGTGGCGGTTAATTCTGAACTGCTTGGATCTTGGCCTGGTCTATCACTGCTCCATTTTTCTTGACGGCATGGCCCAAGAATCTGACTTCCTCTAACCATAATTCACACTTACTAAACTTGGCGAAGAGCAATTGCTCACGAAGTTTGAGTAGCACCATCTGCAATTTCCTGGAATGGTCTGTCTTGGTCTTCGAGTAGATCAAAATGTCGTCGATAAAGAAGATTATGAAATAATCTAGGAAGGGTTCAAATATCTTATTCATTAATTCCCTTAATTCCGAGGGTACATTAGTGAGTCCGAAAGGCATACCAAGAACTCATAGAGAACATATCGGGAGCTAAAAGCGGTCTTGGTAATATCCTCTTCCAGGATCCGCAGTTGATAATAGACAGATCTCAGGTCCATCTTGGAGAAGGCAGGCGCACCTTGCATTTGATCAAACAAATCATCAAATCGCGGGAGGGGATACGTGTTCTGTATGGTGAGCTTGTTAAGTTCTATGTAATCTATGCACAAGCGCAGTGCCCCGTCCTTCTTTTTCACAAACAGCACAGAGGCTCCGCAGGGCGAGGAACTCGGATGGATGAACCCTGTATCGATCAGCTCTTGAAGTTGAATCTTTAGCTCTGCCAATTCCTTAGAGGCCATCCGGTAGGGTGCTCGGGACACTGAACGGGATCCAAGCACAAGCTCAATTTGAAAGTCCATGACTCGCTACGGTGGCAAACCTAGAAGGGACTTGGGGCAAATATCTGGAAAATCCCATACCACTGGGATCTTGGAGATCACTTGAGTTTTATTCTCACTTTCAAAGTAGATAAGGAATAATTTGTCCTTTTGTCGGACCAACTTCACTGTCTTAGCAAAGATCAAAATAATGCGAGAGATGGAGGGTGTTGGGTATTGTATCCACAAGAACCCCGATTTGGAGAAGTCACCCTTGAACTAAGATGAATTAAGTTGTATTTGATGTTTTGCTTGAGTTATGTGTTTGCAAGACTATATTGTCAAGTGTAGACCAATGTCAGTCTACAATGGGTCACCAAACACAGGACCATACAAAGTAATCCCTTATTGTGTGATCCATGGTGTTGACTCATGTGTAGCCTCTCTATTGGGATACACTTCATGTTTCAAGCACTAGGATTGATTGGAGAAAGAAATGTTGCTGAGTTTGTTGAAGAAGAGAAAATTCTGTTTGAGAAAATTTTCTAAGTCTTTCACTCGAGTAAGTACCTTATATACTCGAGTTAAATACATAGATTATACTCGAGTAAGTCTATTTGTACTCGAGTAAGGGAATGGCTCTCGAGTAGCCTTAATATAGCTCTTGAGTAGCCAGGTCAACTACTCGAGTAGATTATCTCTTACTCTCGAGTTAACAGAATTTCCTCTAAGAAATTTCTCTAAGTCATTCACTCGAGTAATCATGTTAACCACACGAGTAGATTAGTCTTTTGTCTCGAGTTACAGAAGACAAAATTTGTGGTGTTATACTTCACTCGAGTAGTCAAGATCATGTACTCGAGTAGTCTATCTACTACTCAAGTAGTCCAGGTTTAATACACGAGTGATAAGTTTTCATCCCTCAGAAATTTTTCTAAGTCCTTTACTCGAATAGTCATATCCATATACTCGAGTAGTTTATCTTCTCTCGAGTAGTTCAGTTCCAGTTCTCGAGTAATCCGTTTTCCTCACTCAGAAATTATTCTAAGTCTTTGACTCGAGTAATCCTTTTTCCTCTCGAGTAGTTAATTTATATTCTCTCGAGTAATACTTCTTGTACTCGAGTAGTTCAACTCCACGTCCCGAGTAACTATGTTAGCACTCGAGTAAGTCTTTATGTACTCGAGTAGTTACTCATTCTATTCTGAATTTTCTCAAGGACTTCTACTCGAGTAGTCTATTCCTATCCACTCGAGTAATCATATATATATACTCGAGTAGTTTATATTTTACTCGAGTACTTCAGTGAGATTTGGCAGAATTTCGCTAAGTCCATAACCGACGGGATTTTCAAATGACTTGACGTGATTGGTCCACGTGTACATCATTAATGCTAATCATGATCGTTAGGGAGATCTTATATAAGGTCGTGTCAAACCGATTAACCCTAACAAGCTGTCTAATAATATTCTAAGTTTCTGAATCGCATTTTCTCTTTCCAAAAATGGAAGCCGATGTCGATCTTCATCGTGCAAATCGCCTAGGGCTTGCATTCAAGAAGATTCAGATCAAGGTTGACTTACAGATCGGGATTGTTCTTCAACTCCTCATCATCTCTCGGATCGTGTGAGTCAAAGAAATTTCAGATCCAGATCTTGCCGAGTTTCTTCTTCAACTATTTCTGATAAAGCCGCAAGTTCAAAGAAAGAAGATTTTGGCCGAGATTTTCCAGATCTGAGAAATCATTGTTTGTATTTCTACAAATCTTTTCTTATATCTTGTAGGAGATTTCTCTCCGAGTGTAGGAGCATTTTCTTTTTTCTCCGAGTTGTAGGAAGTTTTATCTTCCGAGTGTAGATCCGTGTTGTGGATCGAGATTGTAGGAACTTTGTTCCGAGGCGTAGGATTGGTTTTCAATCCGAGATAGTGGAGTAGCCGAGTCTAGTGGTTTGCTAGATCGGTGAGGTTAAATGGATGTACCCAAGGTTGGGGAACCACTATAAATCTTATGTCATCTGTGATTGCTTGCTTTATAATTGTGTGCATGGATCTCTAAATTTTTATTTCGTAAAAGACGCACAACTCACCTATTCACCCCCTCTAGGTGATTTAGGTAGACAACTGAACACTTTCAATTAGTATCAGAGGGAGGTTGATCACTAAAAGGTTAACACCTTGATCAGATCCTTCTCTAGTTGTCTCTTGAGATTTTCCAAGCATGGATAAGGCTAAAGATTTTGCCAAGCTTCCATTGTGCACCAAGAATAACTTTCCCATGTGGAAAGAAAGAATCAGATTTTTCATGGAAGTTGTGGATCCTAGGATCTTCATGATCGTTGAAGAAGGTTCTTATATTCCCATGACCGTCTCCACAATAGATCCAAAAAAGAAAGTTCCAAAGAAATTAATGGATCTAGACAAAGACGAGATTGCACTTGTGTCGTTAGATAAGAAGGCCAAGAATATAATAGCAAGTGCAGTCGATGACTCAATGTTATAGAACTTGATCCATTGCTAGTCTGCTAAGGAGATGTGGTAGTCTATCGTCACTTTGATGGAAGGCATAGAAGAAGTTAGGGATGATAGAAGATCCCTGCTGAATCAGAAATACGAAGCCTTTCAATAGGGACACAAGGACACCATTACTGACACCTTTGAGAATTTCTTCAAGATAGTCAACGACCTCAGGGTCTATGGCCGAGTCTTCACAAACAGAGAACTGAATGATAAGTTCTTAAGATCCCTAACCAAGGAATGGGATAACAAGGTGTGTGTTATCCGGGAATTTGGAAAGCTAGCTGAGACAGACCCTCAGAATCTCTTCGGGAAGCTAATGTCATATGAGCTTCAACTCAACACAAGGAAAGCTGAAGAAGAAAAGAGCAGGTCTGCATCCAAGGAGAAGTATGTTGATCTAAAGGCAGACACCTCAAGGAAGTCAAATGCTACCTCTCCTGCCCCAGCACAAAAAGAAAGTGAACAGGAGTCATCTGAGCCAAGCACTTCAAGCTCAGAGCTATCTAAAGGAGAATTCTCACTACTCTCACGACAGTTCAAGAAATTCTTGAACAAAAAGAAGCAATGGAAAGGCAAGGATGACTCCTATAGAAGATCACGACATGATAGAGATCGAAAAAGAAAAGGCTCAAGTAGCCACAACAGGTATAAGCCTAAACCGAACAAACATATTTCTACTGACATAGTTTTTTACTGTTGTAATAAGCCATGCCATGTAATTGCGGACTGCCCCCATAAGAAGAAAGAGGGTGGCCAAAGAGAGGAAAAGAATTCTTCTTATCATAAGAAGAAGACAGAAAGAAGCCTTGTTGCCAAAAAGGGCAAAACCCTCAGTGACACTGACTCATCTGAGTCAAGTGATGAAGAGGAAACCTATATTGGGCTCATAGAACATACTGACGAAGAAGAAGAGCCCCAGTTTACTGGGGAGGTAAAATCTCACACACCACTCTCTGAGTCTGATGTCTCTGATCATGATCATGAGGACAGCTCTTCTGATGATGAGTCTTAACTCATGGCCCAATATAAGGAGTTGATCAAGGCCTACGACAAATGTCGAAAGGTCGTGAAAACTCAGGCAAAAGAGATTAAGTCTCTAGAGGCCGTAGAAAGCTCTCTGAGAGAGGAATTCGTTAATATGGACTCACTCAGAGAAGACTTAGATACCGCAGTTGATGAATTCAATAAGGTTATCAAGCACCTCGATCTGAAAGATGAAATCATCAAGGGATTGGAAGGGCTACTTGAAGCCGAAAATAAACTTGTTGAAGGTTTTTCTAAGCCCAAGATAGTTCTTCCTCTTTTTACTGAGTTCTCTGCTCAGACTAAGGGTGCTGGACTAGGCCATGTTGAGTCTCCTAGTAAATCTTCTAGAAGGAATAAGGCTCAACGAAAGAATAAGGTGGCCAAGAAGGATTTGGCCAAAGCAAAGGGGAAAGCTCCACAAGATAAGACTACATTTCAGAAAGTTGTCTTTCCGACTAATAAGTTTGATCTTGACTCCTCCTACAGTCACTTTACTAGGCCTACTTATGTAGAGCCCAAGTCAAGGTACTAAGGATGGACTCGCCCTCAAAACTTTGGTGAAAGTGTCTTTAAGGCACCTTATGAAGAGATCACTCTTCAGAGCTATGGCCCTTTTGTTCATGGTCATAACATCAAGAAGGCTCCAAAAGTAAAACCTATTATTGAAAAGCCTATAAAGGAGAGGAAATCTTGTGATTACCTTCACCATGAAGCTTCTACCTCTAAGAATGCTTCCCCTGCTAGACCAGACTCCCCAAAAGTAAAGCAGGAGGGAGTCAGACAAAGATACAATAGGTTTGACTGTTGGTGCTGTGGCAGAATTGGTCACTTTGCCATCGATTGCTGGTTTAATCCCAGAAACTCTGTTACCCCTCAGATTAACAATAAGAGAAAGACCGCTCATAATGGTAATACATGTAGGGGAGCAATCTAAATAGAGACCAATGATGCAAGCAAGTTTGGGTTCCTAAGGCAAACTTATTTGTAATTGCAGGTATGTCCAAAGGCCACCAAAACACCGATCTGGTATTTGGACAGTGGATGCTCTCAGCACATGACCGGGATAAGAAGCCTACTTTAGAACTATTCTACAGTCTCGAATGGTCCAAAGGTCATCTTTGGAGGTTTAGACCGAGGAATCACTAAAGGCTATGGTATGATCACTAACGGTAGTGTATCCTTCTCAAATGTGGCTTATGTTGAAGGATTGGAACACAATCTCATAAGCATAAGCAAGCTCTGCGATAAAGGACACATAGTTGAATTTCATGCTGATAAGTGCTTGATAAAGTCCGTTGACAATTTGGAAACGATTTTATCAGGTACTCGTAGTAGAAATATATTTTGTTTAAATTTTATTTGTATAGACTCTTCTACACCAGTGTGTCTTTTGACAAAAGATAGTGCGTCTCTTGGTGACTAATGGCACAAGAGATTAGCACATATTAATTTAAAAACTATTAATAAATTATTTTCTCTGAATTTGGTACGCGATGCCCCAAATGTCAAGTACGTCAAAGACAGACCTTGTCATGCATGCGTAAAAGACAAGCAAATAAGGGCTACCTTTAAAAGCGTTATTGGCAAAGACTCTAATAGATGCCTACATCTACTTCATATGGACTTGTTCGGTCCACTACAAGTTAGAAGTTTGGGAGGTAAGGATTATACGTTGGTTATTGTTGATGATTACTCGCGCTTTGCGTGGGTGTTCTTTCTGAAACACAAGTCAGATACCTTCGACATCTTTACTAATTTTGTCAGGCAGGTCTAGAATGAATACAACTGTTCGTAGTCAAAATCAGAAGTGACAATGGAACAGAGTTAAAGTTTGGGGCCATGATAGAATTCTATGAAAGCTTAGGTATCTTTCATGAGTTTTCCTCTCCTCATACTCCTCAACAGAATGGAGTGGCTGAGAGAAGGAATAGAACACTTATAGAGGCTTACAGGACCATGTTGAGTGATGCTTCACTTTCGGAATATTTCTTGGCTGAAGCCGTCAACACTGCATACCACGTGCAAAATCGAGCACTCATAAATAAGAACCATGATAAAACACCTTACGAACTTCTAAAGGGCAGGAAACCGACTATCTCATATTTTAGAATCTTTGGTTGTAAATGCTTCGTGCTTAACAATGGCAAGTATCATACAACCAAGTTTAGCGAAAAGAGTTTTGAAGGTACTTTTGTAGGATATAGTAGCCATAGTAAGGCATACATGATTTTCAATAGAAAAACTCTGGTTGTAGAAGAATCAATACATGTTGTATTTGATGAGACGAGCTTGCTGCAAAGCAACTCTTCTAGTGTGTTCATTGAAGATGTAGATACAAAGTTGAAAGAAATTAGCTTGGATGAATTGAATGAAGATAAAGGTGAAAAGTTCATCATGATCACCACTCCAACCCCTATTGGAGAGGTACATGATCAAGATGAAGAAGTAGTCCAAGTTAATTAAGTCCCCCCTGTGATTGAAGAAGCTCCAGATGCAAGGACTCTAGAGCTCAGACATCTGAAGAATCACCCCATGGACCAAATCATAGGTGATCCTTGGGATGGTGTCACAACTCGTAGAGGTACTACTAATGATAATCTATTTTTGAGCTTTCTCTCGCAGGTTGAACCAAAGAAGTTTGAGGAAGCAAACTCAGACGCATCATGGATTTTGGCCAGGGAAGAAGAGTTAAATCAGTTCAAGCACTGCAAAGTTTGGACACTTATTCCAAGACCCAAAGGCAAGAACGTCATCGAAACGAAGTGGGTCTACAGGAATAAGATGGACGAGGATGGAACGATTATAAAGAAAAAGGCCAGACTCATTGCCAAAGGATATCGTCAAGAAGAAAGAATCAAATTCGACCAAACTTATGCTCAAGTGGAAAGACTGGAGGCAATCAGGTTGTTCCTATCGTATGATACACTTAAGGGCTTCATCGTCTACCAGATGGACGTGAACTACGCTTTCCTTAATGGTGACATAAAGGAAGAAGTGTATGTGGAACAACCCCTAAGTTTCATAGATTCTAACTTTCCTGATTATGTTTTCCCTTTACAAAAAGCTTTATATGATCTGAAACAAGCTCCTCGAGCTTGGTATGAGACGCTATCTAGCTTTCTTCTTGAGAACAAGTTCACAAGAGGAAAGATAGATAAGACATTATTTCTTAGGGAAATAAAAGGCAAGATTTTGCTAGTGCAAATCTATGTCGATGACATTATTTTTGACTCTACTGACGAAAAACTCTGTAAGATGTTTTCAAAACTTATGCAAGGAAAGTTTGAAATGAGCAGTATGAGAGAGTTGAAGTATTTCTTAGGGCTTCAGGTGAAACAATCTGAAGATGGAATTTTCATCTCGCAGACTAAGTTCACCAAAGAGCTAATTAAGAAATTCGGAATGGAGAACGCAACCTCTATGAGGACTCCAATGGGTTCAGCTATGTCCTTGGATAAGGATGAGAAAGGGAAACCTTTTGATGAAACCAAGTATAGAAGCATAATTGGATCCTTGCTCTACCTTACTGCCAGTAGACCAGACATAATGTTCTCTACATGTATCTGTGCTAGATTCCAAGTGAACTGTAAGGAATCTCACTATGCTATTGTAAAGTGGATTTTGAGATACCTTAAAGGTACACCGAATCTTGGCTTATGGTACCCAAGAAGTAATAATAGCGAACTAATTGGTTTTTCAGATGCAGACTTTGAAGGTAGCAAAGACGACAGGAAAAGCACTTTCAGGACTTGCCAATTCCTTGGAAGAAGGCTCATTTCCTAGAGTAGTAAGAAGAAGAACTATGTTGCAACCTCAATAGATGAGTCAGAGTATATCTCTGCAGGCAGTTGATGTGCACAGCTGCTATGCATAAAGAATCAATTTGAAGACTGATAATACGTTTTGTAGCCTAAACTATTATCGTATTTTATATTTTATATTGTACAAATTTTGTCTATTATTAGTTTATTTTTATCCTTTTTATGTAAATTTTATTGCCACTAACTTTTTCCTGTCTTTTTGCAGGTTTTCAGAAAAATTGCCAAAATGGCCTGTCACGCCCTCCCTGGGCGTGACCTTGGGCGTGTCACCCGATCCCGAGGTCACCTGCTGGAAGGGACAGATAACGGCCAAAACCGCTGTCACGCCCCCCCTGTCACGCCCTCCCTGGGCGTGTCACCGGGCGTGACATGGGCGTGTCGCCTTCTGCCGCAAAGCCTGCCGCCGCATTAAATGCCGTTCCGTCTCAGCACGCAAATAGTACTGTCACGCCCCATGTCACGCCCGTGACATGGGCGTGACACCTTCCTTTTTCGGTGACTGACGGATTTCCGACCAATGATTTGGACATGACATGCCTGTCACGCCCCCCTGTCACGGGCGTGACCTAGGGCGTGACCACCGACGTACCGAAGCAATCATCCCTCCCGCCAGAATCCAGAGCCCGAGGTCAACATAGTACTGTCACGCCCCCCTAACACGCCCCCCCTAGGGCGTGTCGGAGGGCGTGACCGACCCGAGAAAAAATCTATAAATTGAGCCCCCCTCCTCCCCATTTCAGCAAGCTTTGGTTGAGTGGGGGAGGTGCTGCCCCTTTGTTTCTTGATCCTTTTTCATGCTTTTTCTCTCTCTCTCTCCCCCTCTCTTTGTACTTTTTGGTTAACCCTAGTTTAATCATAGTTTGTGCTAGCTTTTAATGTAATTTTCTTCTTGCTTAGTGCTTAATGTAGGGCTAGAATAGGGTTTAATTTTCATGCACTTGTAATTTTATTTTCATTAGTGTAACTTGCCCTTTTTCATTAATAAAATTGTTCTTCCCTTAGCTTGTGTTCTTCTTATGTTTTTCTACTCATCTTCCCCCCCTCCACTCCATTATGATTAACTAATCCTCCTTGTACTCGATCTTGATGATCCGAGGTTAGAGCGATTATGTTATGATGTTTTAATTAATCTTTTCTTTTTAGGTTAGGGCCTTGAATTACTCTTGATTTATCACGGGTCGGAGGTATATTTTCGATATATACTCTCCGCCTTTGCTTTCATTCTGGGCTAGCCGAGAGGCCGAAAGAATGAAGTGAGCATTCAAGAGTAAAGGGAGTTGTACGCACCCCTCGAGAGAGGCAGACGTCCAAATCTCCCGGATTGGAGTAAAATCCAATAGTGGGGTTCACCGCGTAAAGCGAGTTTTAGGCCTCCGATTTAGACGAGAGTCGGTCGGACCTTCCTAAACTCAGTTGGGCACGACTTCGAGAGAAGCGTGTTCAAGCTTTAGGAACCTCCACGGTCAAGGGCCTTTATCCTATTAAGTTTAGATTTTTATCGCATTTTCTTAATCGTCTTTAGCCGAGGTGAATCTCGATCGGGTGCATTTCCATTTCATATTGTTCTACCTTTTGTAGTAATCTCATATATTGTGCTCTTTTATTAACTGCGGTAATTTCCTTTCAAGCTTAGTTGTTTGCTTAATAGCGTAACTTAATTGCGGTAGTTCTCTTTTAGTTTGCTTTAATTTCTCCATTGCGCTTAGATTTTCTAAAACCCTAGTTTTTCCGTCGATAAGATAATAGCGTTCGTGTGAGTAAGCTTAGCCAACAGTTCCCGGATCTTAATACGACACTTGTGTCCCCTTGCTACAATTCGATAGGTATACTTGCCTCATCGGGTTGCTAGTTCGGTTGCGTTTATTTTCTTCGAACCCTAGCGCGCAACAAGTTTTTGGCGCCGTTGCCGGGGACCCAACTTCCGTTGATATTTTGAAAACACGAACCTATTAATTTTATCTCTTCTCTTTCTCATCCCCTTTCTTTAAAGTTTAAAAAAAAAAAAATCAAAAAAATTTTATCACCGCTCTTAATAGAAACCAACCTCACAATTTTTCTACGCCACCTAATTCTCTCGAAAAGGGCAAAGGGCTTTAAGCGCCACTGTCTTGTCTAGTACCTTGCGAACCCTTCACGGGGTAGTCCTTGGGAAGTTCGGGAGTTAATTTCTATAAAAAAAATCTATTTCAAAAAGAAAAAAAAAGTTTTAATTTAATTTTCTAAATCAAGTTTTTCTTTCTAGTTTATCCTTTTTCTCTTTCTCTTCCTCTTTTCTGTTCTTTTAGTGCATGACCCGCGGGAGTCCGTCGGTTATTTTGGACTTGGACCACGAAATTGAGCGTACTCTTCGGAGAAGATCGCGATTTCAAGGTCCTACTATCCAAGTGCCGGTTGAGGACTCCGAGTCATTTAATACTTTAAGAATGGAAGAACCCAACGTAGATGAGGCCGTTCAAAGGACTATGTCCTATTATGCACGACCGAACCTCGAGGGAACAGAATCGAGTATAGTCCGTCCTACTATAGCAAATAATAACTTTGAACTAAAGCCTAGCATAATTCAAATGGTGCAGCAATATGTGCAATTTGACGGACTTCAAGATGAAGATCCGAACGCACATATAGCTAGCTTTCTTGAAATTTGCGACACCTTCAAGATAAATGGTGTCACAAATGATGCGATAAGGCTAAGACTCTTCCCCTTCTCTCTAAGAACTAAAGCTAAGCAGTGGCTTAACACACTTCCGAAAAATAGCATAACCACTTGGAATGAATTAACTGAAAAATTTTTGGCGAAGTATTTTCCGCCAGCTAAAACTGCAAAACTTAGGAACGACATCTCTGCCTTTGGACAAATAGACTCTGAAACCCTTTACGAAACCTGGGAGAGATTTAAAGAATTATTAAGACGATGCCCACATCACGCGCTGCCTGTATGGTTACAAGTGCAGACGTTTTATAACGGGCTAAATCAAAGCACGAAGCAAATGATAGACGCAGCTTCTGGCGGTACTTTAAATCATAAGACCCCGGAAGCCGCTCTTGAGCTTTTTGAGGACATGGCCATGAACACTTATCAGTGGAATGTGCCTAGGTCCCGCCCGAACAAGCCTGCAGGTATCTATGAAGTGGACAACGTCTCCCAGCTCGCTCTGCAAGTAGAAATCCTAAGCAAAAAAATCACGGAGATGACTGCTGCCTCCGCCCCTCAGGTATGGGAATCTGCAACCCCTACTCCAGAACATTTAGATTATGTTAATAATTTGCCTAGATCTGCTTTTAATAATTTTTCTGCTGCGAATTTTCATCCGCCTGGTTTTAATTTTCCGAATAGTTATAACCCCGCTTTAAGAAATCACCCGAACTTTTCATGGAGTAATCCATCGAATGCGATGCGCCCACCTCCGCAAAATGATTTTTCTGCACAACCACCACCACCACCACCACTTCTTCAAAATTACCCAAAACCTCCAAGCTTGGAGGAATTACTTTCTAAATATATCACCACAAATGACGCCACTATAAGAACGTTAACCGGAAGCGTAAAAAGTCTAGAAAATCAGGTAGGACAGCTCGCGAAAATAATTTCTGAGCGACCCGCAGGGTCTCTTCCTTCCAATACCGAACCCAACCCGAGAGAGCAAGCGAAAGCTATAACTCTTCGGAGTGGGAAGCAAGTCTCCGGTATGGTAAGTGAAGAGCCCGAGGCAAGCTCCGCTCTCGCTTTTAAAAATCAAAGCTCTGCTCCTGCTTTTAAAAATCAAAGCTCTGCTCCGCTTACACCCTCTGCTGAAGAAGAAATCACCCCCGCTTTAGAAAATAATCTCACTCCACCACCCATCTTCAAAAATAATTCAACTCCTCCATACCCCTCTGAACTTAATAGACAACGTCAAGATGATCAGTACTCCCGCTTCTTAGAAATCTTCAAACAAATCCACATTAATCTTCCCTTCCACGAGGCTATTTCGCAAATGTCGAAATACGCCAAATATCTTAAAGACCTCCTCACAAACAAGAAGAAGTTAGAGAATCTTTCGCACGTCACGCTAAACGCCGAGTGCTCTGCCGTTTTAACAAACGGTTTGCCGAAGAAAATCAGTGACCCGGGTAGTTTCTCTATCCCGTGTGTCTTCAGTGATCTCTTTGTTAAACACGCGTTAGCCGACTTAGGCGCAAGTATAAACCTGATGCCCTTTTCGTTGTTCAAAAAGTTAGGGATTGGTAGCCTTAACCCCACGCGTATGAGTATCCAGCTAGCCGATAGATCCGTCAAGTACCCGTTAGGAATAGTGGAGGACGTTCTAGTGAAAGTCGACAAGTTCATCTTCCCGGTGGACTTTGTCATTTTGGACATCGAAGAAGACGTCGAGGTTCCCCTGATCCTTGGCCGACCCTTCCTTGCCACCTCCCGAGCCATCATTGACGTAAGCAATGGTAAGCTCTTTCTTCGAGTAGGCGACGACGAAGTCACATTTCCGATCACCCCTTCGATGAAGAACACCTTAGCGAACGATGACTCATGTTTTTTCGTAGACGCCGTGAGTGATGATTCTTCCTACTGCCTCTCTGACTTTGAAAAAGAATTTTCTACTTTTTGCTCCTCTTCTCTTACAACAGAATCACTGCAAGGAAGTGATGAATCTTCTTATTGTCTTTCCGACTTTGAAAAAGAGTTTTCTGATTTTTGTTCTTCCTCTTTCCTTACCACTGAATCTGTACAAGAAGCCGTCTTGGCTGCTAGCCCCACCCCTTATTACGTTCCTTATAAAAAAGTTTATGAAGATATTATTTTTGAAAAAGAAAGAATCTCAAAATCCTCTTATGAAGAACCCCCTACCCTAGAACTTAAAGAACTTCCCGAACACCTTAAGTATGCTTTCTTAGAGAAAGACTCCAAGTTACCAGTTATCGTTTCGGCCTACCTCACGGATACGCAGAACGATAAACTTCTTCTAGTTCTACGTAAGCATCGCCGGGCTATTGCTTGGCAAATTTCTGATATCAAGGGCATAAGCCCATCTTTCTGTACACATAAAATTTTAATGGAAGATAATTCGCGTAACTCTATCCAACCTCAGCGCCGTATAAACCCGAATATGAAAGAAGTAGTTAAGGGCGAGGTTATGAAACTATTAGACGCAGGAATTATCTACCCTATATCAGACAGTAAGTGGGTTAGCCCCGTTCAGGTAGTTCCAAAAAAGGGAGGGATAACCGTAGTTAGTAATGAGAATAATGAATTAATCCCGACACGGACGGTGACGGGTTGGCGTATGTGCATAGATTACCGTAAGTTAAATGACGCCACCCGTAAGGACCACTTTCCTCTACCGTTTATCGACCAGATTTTAGAACGTCTCTCCGGCCATAGCTTTTATTGTTTTCTCGATGGCCTCTCGGGGTACTTTCAAATACCCATCTCTCCCGAGGACCAAGAGAAAACTACGTTTACTTGTCCCTTCGGCACCTTCGCGTACCGGAGAATGCCGTTTGGATTATGCAATGCGCCGGCTACATTCCAACGATGTATGCTCGCAATATTTGACAAGTACGTAGAAAGCATTATGGAGGTATTCATGGACGATTTCTCCGTGTTCGGCGACTCCTTCGATAGATGTTTAGAAAACCTCCAAAAAGTCTTAGAACGATGCGAAGAAACTAACCTTGCCCTAAATTGGGAAAAATGCCATTTTATGGTGAGGGAAGGGTTAGTTTTGGGTCATAAAATTTCTGCTAAAGGTATTGAGGTAGACGTTGCCAAGATAGAAGTTATTGAGAAGTTGCCGCCACCTACAAACATAAAAGCTATAAGAAGTTTCCTAGGCCACGCTGGTTTTTATCGTCGTTTTATAAAGGACTTCTCCAAGATCACTAAGCCCCTCACCCATCTCTTAGAAAAAGACGCTCCATTCATTTTTGATGACTCTTGTATTTCTGCCTTTGAATTAATTAAAGAAAAGTTAATTAACGCGCCAATTATGATAGCTCCGGTGTGGGACCTTCCTTTCGAGATTATGTGCGATGCGAGTAGTTTTGCGGTGGGAGCCGTATTAGGTCAACGCATATCTAAGAACTTCCACCCCATCTATTACGCTAGTAAAACCCTCACATCTGCACAAGAAAATTACACCACAACCGAGAAGGAGCTCTTAGCCGTAGTATTTGCGTTTGATAAATTTCGCCCTTACATTACACTTTCAAAAATCATTGTTTTTACGGACCACTCGGCCCTCAAGTACCTTCTTGCCAAAACGGATGCCAAGCCTCGCTTGATTCGCTGGGTCTTACTCCTCCAGGAGTTTGACTTAGAGATCCGTGATAAGCGAGGAGCCGAGAACTTGGCCGCCGATCATTTATCAAGATTAGATAACCCCTTTATAGAAAAATTAAATGAAAAATCTTTTAATGACTATTTTCCTGATGAGAAGCTGCTTTTAGTTAATACATCTACTTCTCCTTGGTTCGCGCACATCGCCAACTATCTAGTGGCCCGGGTGCTCCCAAAAGAGTTCTCCTCTCAGCAGAAGAAGAAATTCTTTTCTGAGCTGAAGAACTACTTTTGGGAAGACCCGCATCTTTTCAAAATTTGTGCGGATCAAGTGATAAGGAGATGTGTTTCTTTTGATGAAGGAATTGATATTCTAAAACATTTGCATGAAGGTCCGACAGGTGGGCACTATCAAGCTGCTCGCACCGCTCATAAAGTGCTTTGCGCGGGCTTTTACTGGCCTAGCCTGTTTAAAGACGCGCAAGCCTTTGTGAGCAGGTGTGATAGTTGCCAACGGTCGGGCAATATTTCTAATAAAAATGAAATGCCGCAAAATTATTTCTTAGAGTGCGAAATTTTCGACCTCTGGGGAATTGATTTTGTTGGCCCCCTTCCTTCTAGCTTCGGAAACAAATATATTTTAGTTGCTGTTGATTATGTTTCACGATGGGCTGAGGCCCAAGCTCTTCCTACGAACGACTCCCGAGTTGTAGTCACGTTTTTAAAAAAATTATTTTCTAGATTCGGTACGCCACGCGCAATCGTTAGCGATAGGGGTTCCCATTTCTGTAACGCGCAATTTTCAAAAATCCTTACTAAATACGGCGTTACGCATAAACTATCCACTGCCTACCACCCCCAAACTAACGGTCAAGTCGAAGTAGTAAATAGAGAAATAAAAAGAATATTAGAAAAGACTGTTTCAACTTCTAGAAAAGACTGGTCAGCCAAACTTGACGATGCTCTATGGGCCTACCGAACAGCGTACAAAACCGCCCTCGGATGTACGCCGTATCGGCTGGTCTATGGAAAATCGTGCCATCTGCCCGTAGAGTTAGAACACCGCGCCTTTTGGGCCTTAAAATTTTTAAACTTCGATCCCCACTCAGTCGGTGACCTTCGAAAATTCCAACTAAATGAACTCGACGAGTGGCGCTCATATGCTTATGAAAATAATAAACTTTATAAAGAGCGGACGAAGCGTTTACACGATAAACACTTAAGGCACCCTAAAAACTTTAAGCCGGGCGACCAAGTCCTGTTATATAATTCTCGTTTACGTTTATTTCCGGGCAAATTAAAATCTCGCTGGTCTGGCCCGTTTTCTGTTTTAGAAGTATTTCCTTATGGAACTGTTTTAATTTCTCACCCTGATAAGGGTAATTTCAAAGTGAATGGTCAGCGTCTTAAACTGTATTTTTCTGGTGATGATGATGTCAGTCCAAACACTATTAAGTTTCTGCTTCACGAACTTTAATCTTTGAACTTTTTTTTTTTTTTTTTTTTGCTAAAAACAATTTTATTCCGGGACAACAATATTTTTGGACAATATTATTTTTGATGCGTCGAGCTCAACGACGCTTTAACCAAAGGGCGCTCTTGGGAGGCAACCCAAGTTATCTTTTTCTGTTTTCTTTATTTTACAATTTTTGCCTCGGACGGCTCCGACAAGCTGAAGCTTCTGCGATCGCCCGCTCCAACATTGCTGAATCCATCACGAAGTCCAAAGAAGACATTCGGGGAGCGGCATCACTCAGTTTTCGCAGCAAATAAATCCGGGGAAGTACCTGTATTTCAATTCTGTCTTTTCAATTCTGCACTTTATTTTTCTCTCCTTCTCCAATCCCATTCTTTAGCCATTGAGGACAATGTCTGTTTTAAGCTTGGGGGAGGATTTCCTCCTTCATTTTTGCTTAGTGTAAATAATTTCCTTTTTTGTAAATAGTTCCATAAAGAAAAAAAAAATGAATATCTTAAAATTCCAAAAAAGAGAAAAATTTTCCAAAATCCAAAAAAAGAGAATATTCCTCAAAATAAAAAAAAAATATGTGTGTTTTTGAATAGTTTAGACATTTTGGTATTTCAATAGTACCCCTAGTTTTTAGTTTTGTTTTACTCAAAATCTCCTATAAACAACTTAGTTAATTATAATATTTCTAATCGTCCTTTTTAATTATGTTTCACAAGTAAAATGTTGGCCATGCTGTGTTTCTAATTCGCGGTAGCATGTTAAGGTGAAATATTTTTCTAAAACTCGCATTTCTATTATGGTTTTTTGTTTTTTTTATTTCCTTTACTTTCTCAAAAATTCATCATCCACTATTTTCTTTTTCATTTTTGAATAATTTTTGTAAAGTCAACTTTTGAATAACGTAGTAGATGTGAACGATCCAAGTCACCTATTATTTCTATTTTCGAGTTAATTTCATCAATCTTCTTTTATTATCTAGGACTCGCTTTTTGAAATTTTTCAAACCTTTGTTTTAAATAAATTCAAAAGCGTGAAAATGATTTAGGCCGTTTTTGTTTTCGTTTGAGCTCTCCTGCCAACCTAAAAACTTTTACCACTAGTTAGCCGTTTTTGAGCCTTTTTCCGATTTCATTTGATAGCTCCTCATTTCATTTCAGTTTCACCAAAGCCAAAATTTCCAACCTATCGAATCACACTAGCCTTTTTGAGTTTCATAAATTATTTTGACGATTTTTGATAGGGTATTTTGTGATTTTTGTGGAGAAAGGTTTTCGAAAAAAAAAGGAAGTATGTTCAAAAGTGATGTTTATTTTTGTTTGGCCAACTCAAAAAGGAAAATAAAAATATTTATGGCCTTTGTTTTGAAAAAAGAAAAAAAAAATGAAAAAGAAAAGAAAAAGAAAAAAAATGTGTACATATTTTTATGAAAGTTTTTGAAACTCTTTGCTTTGGTTTAGTGTGATTTTAAACCTTCACGTTTATCTTTGAATTCCACTCCTAATCATTTTCCTAAACCAAACGTTTCTGTCCTATTTAAGTCCTTTTGATTCACGCTTTTTGTTTTTTATTTAACAACTAAGAAAAGAAAAATAGTAAATCAGTTTTAGTTTTGGATTTAAACCTAGATTTTTGATAATTAAATTGATATAATTATAATACGTTGCTTGGATCTAGTAACAACTCAATGCGTGTTTTTCATTTTCGTTGCTTTACTTAAGTCCATTTAAAAAAAATCTCGTTAAAATTTTGGATGATTTGTTTTTATTAAGTAAAGTTTATAAAAGTTTTACCATACCTAAATAATTGTTTTAGACTTACATTTCACCTTTTTCCCTACTAAGAATTTTGCATAGTACTTGTGTAGGCATAATTAGAACTTTTTGATTAGTCCTGTTATAAATATCTAGTTTTTATATTTTTGCTTGGGGACAAGCAAAGCTTAAGCTTGGGGGAATTTGATAATACGTTTTGTAGCCTAAACTATTATCGTATTTTATATTTTATATTGTACAAATTTTGTCTATTATTAGTTTATTTTTATCCTTTTTATGTAAATTTTATTGCCACTAACTTTTTCCTGTCTTTTTGCAGGTTTTCAGAAAAATTGCCAAAATGGCCTGTCACGCCCCCCTGTCACGCCCTCCCTGGGCGTGACCTTGGGCGTGTCACCCGATCCCGAGGTCACCTGCTGGAAGGGACAGATAACGGCCAAAACCGCTGTCACGCCCCCCCTGTCACGCCCTCCCTGGGCGTGTCACCGGGCGTGACATGGGCGTGTCGCCTTCTGCCGCAAAGCCTGCCGCCGCATTAAATGCCGTTCCGTCTCAGCACGCAAATAGTACTGTCACGCCCCATGTCACGCCCGTGACATGGGCGTGACACCTTCCTTTTTCGGTGACTGACGGATTTCCGACCAATGATTTGGACATGACATGCCTATCACGCCCCCCTGTCACGGGCGTGACCTAGGGCGTGACCACCGACGTACCGAAGCAATCATCCCTCCCGCCAGAATCCAGAGCCCGAGGTCAACATAGTATTGTCACGCCCCCCTGACACGCCCCCCCTAGGGCGTGTCGGAGGGCGTGACCGACCCGAGAAAAAATCTATAAATTGAGCCCCCCTCCTCCCCATTTCAGCAAGCTTTGGTTGAGTGGGGGAGGTGCTGCCCCTTTGTTTCTTGATCCTTTTTCATGCTTTTTCTCTCTCTCTCTCCCCCTCTCTTTGTACTTTTTGGTTAACCCTAGTTTAATCATAGTTTGTGCTAGCTTTTAATGTAATTTTCTTCTTGCTTAGTGCTTAATGTAGGGCTAGAATAGGGTTTAATTTTCATGCACTTGTAATTTTATTTTCATTAGTGTAACTTGCCCTTTTTCATTAATAAAATTGTTCTTCCCTTAGCTTGTGTTCTTCTTATGTTTTTCTACTCATCTTCCCCCCCTCCACTCCATTATGATTAACTAATCCTCCTTGTACTCGATCTTGATGATCCGAGGTTAGAGCGATTATGTTATGATGTTTTAATTAATCTTTTCTTTTTAGGTTAGGGCCTTGAATTACTCTTGATTTATCACGGGTCGGAGGTATATTTTCGATATATACTCTCCGCCTTTGCTTTCATTCTGGGCTAGCCGAGAGGCCGAAAGAATGAAGTGAGCATTCAAGAGTAAAGGGAGTTGTTCGCACCCCTCGAGAGAGGCAGACGTCCAAATCTCCCGGATTGGAGTAAAATCCAATAGTGGGGTTCACCGCGTAAAGCGAGTTTTAGGCCTCCGATTTAGACGAGAGTCGGTCGGACCTTCCTAAACTCAGTTGGGCACGACTTCGAGAGAAGCGTGTTCAAGCTTTAGGAACCTCCACGGTCAAGGGCCTTTATCCTATTAAGTTTAGATTTTTATCGCATTTTCTTAATCGTCTTTAGCCGAGGTGAATCTCGATCGGGTGCATTTCCATTTCATATTGTTCTACCTTTTGTAGTAATCTCATATATTGTGCTCTTTTATTAACTGCGGTAATTTCCTTTCAAGCTTAGTTGTTTGCTTAATAGCGTAACTTAATTGCGGTAGTTCTCTTTTAGTTTGCTTTAATTTCTCCATTGCGCTTAGATTTTCTAAAACCCTAGTTTTTCCGTCGATAAGATAATAGCGTTCGTGTGAGTAAGCTTAGCCAACAGTTCCCGGATCTTAATACGACACTTGTGTCCCCTTGCTACAATTCGATAGGTATACTTGCCTCATCGGGTTGCTAGTTCGGTTGCGTTTATTTTCTTCGAACCCTAGTGCGCAACAAAGACTACAACATGAAGTTCCAGAACATTCCATTATTTTGCGACTCTTCTAGTGCAATTACAATAACAAACAACCCAATCTCTCATAGCCAGACAAAGCACATAGAGCTGAGATACCACTTCATCCGGGAGTATGTGGAGCATGGGGATATAGATCTACAATATGTCTCTACAGACAGGAAGATTACAGATATTTTCACGAAGCCGTTGGACGAGACCAAGTTCTTGTTCTTCAAAACAGAACTTGGTATGCTCAACAAAGAAGATTAGAGGAGGTGGACTCACAAAAAGGATCAGAGATCAAGAAAGTAGTCAAAAGGTGAAATTTCTCAAACTTCTGACTTTATGACTCGAGTAAGACAAAGACTACTCGAGTAAGAAGTAAGGCACTCGAGTACCTCCTTGACCTGCACGAGTATTTCTTCAGCCACTCGAGTAACCTACTCGAGTAATAAAAAGACATACTCGAGTACTTCTATACCTTCACTCGAGTACTTCAATATCTTCACTCGAGTACTGCCACGCCTCTCGAGTATCAGACAGTCAAGTTTTCTATCTTCTATTCAAATTTCTTATTTGCAACCCGAGGCTTTTGCCGCTCTCTCCAAGGTATGTAAGCTTACTTGCTTAATTATAAATAAATTAGGGTTATATAAATAGAAAAGTGCGGATATACGTTTCTACACGAATCAAATCCAGACACTCGAGTAAGCCGACGGACGTTTCGTCTTCCGCCGAAAGTTGCAGAGCCCGCGCAATCTTCTTCCTCGCACTAGTTCTTCTCAAATTTCTGGATCATGGTGTCCTCGTCTAAGATTGGAACAAGATCAGAACTTGTTGTCGCAGGAATCGCCAAATTGTCAGATGATTTTTGCAACCTACTGATTCTTCTCGACATCGCCGGTCTTTCGTTTTTTTTACAGTAACCGTGTAAGCTTTTATTTCCTGATGTTGAGGAGTTTTATAAGCTTATCAAAGTAACGAGAAACAGGATAGTTCTCATGTCCAAGGTTCAAGGAATAAATATCATGCTTAACAAAACCTCTATCTCTACTCTTCTTCGACTACCAGTTGTTGATGAAGAAGAAGACCTAGATTTTTAGGATTCTGACAGGACATGTCTGTTCTGTGGTGTGTCTCCAGAAGCTCTCTCCATCAAAAGGTCAAAAATGAATCCAGAAGGGAAATTCATGGTAGATATCATTGGAAAGATCCTTCTCTGCAAGACAAACTCAATCAGGGACTTTTCTCTCAACTTTTTTGAAATAATGCAAGCCATTGTCTGCAGGAAAAGATTTCAGTTTGGATAGTTAATTCTTGATAAAATCAAGGAGAGCATAAAGGCTCCTTGTTATGCCAGGATTATTTCTTTTCTTCTCCATGAGATCAATCCTGAGGTTTTCAATTTTTCCAAATGGACCATTCTTCATCACATGAAGAAAGTTTCAATTTCCTCCATCCAAAGATGGAAGGTGAAGTTAAAAAATCAAGTCCAGGCTGCTAGAGCTCATGAGCAGCCTGCTTCTAAAGAGACTTCTGCTTCAGATGATAGGACTCCATCTCCCTCTCTCTAAAATATTATTGGCACATCTGGTGTAGCAATTGAGGGGAAGCCTGCTTCTTCTATTCAAGAAAAGATTCCTTCTCCTCCTGACCAGTCAGAACAGCTGCACAGAATACCTTCTCCTTTTGCTCATTCAGTATAGCAGTAAGACAGTATCCCTACTTCCTTCCAACTAGCTACTTCAGCAGAACTTCATTCAGATGCACAGGTACTAGAAATTATACTTTCCACCAGTGATGATATAGACAAGATGATTGAACAGTTAACCACTGATGAACCCCTTCCCCCTCTTCAAAAAGGGTAACCTGCTGAACAACCCAAGTAACCAACTCCTGCACCATCACCAACACCTACACCTGTTCCTTCTCCCTCCCCTGTGCAATCCCCACAGTCACCTTTTGATAATTCTCCAGCTGCTCATTAAGACCAACAACATACCATTCTACTGTAAGATAAAGATAAAGGTTCTCCAAAGCCTGTTAAAGCCCCTTTGAGGAACTTAGACTTCTCTCTTCCAACCTTCACTGGTGAGGAAGAAGTTGTTTTTGTCCATACTACAAGAGCTCAAAGCTCAGTAGTCATTGAAGAAATTGTTCCTTGGAAAGCACCTCCTCCTCCAGCTCCTGTTCCTCCTGCTGCTACTACTACTACTTCAGCTACAGCAACTTCTTCAGATATTCTTGGAAAGATTGAAAAATTGTTGTCAGAACAAAGAAAATACTTTGATGATTCCTTGAAGATAGTTCAAGAGAAGGTCTCTACTTTAGAGAAAGAGATGAGTAGAGGCTTTGCTTAAATACAGCACAACACAGATCAGCTGAAGCACCTTTTTAAAATAGGTGGTAAGGCATTGTACCACACTATTACTATTGTTGGTAAGGTTATGAACATATCTCTCACTCTGGCAAATAATCAAATTGAACTTGAGAAGAAAGCCCAAGAGCATGTAATGAAAGTCTGTGAAGAAGTGGGAATCTTCAGGGATGAAACTATAGAGAAACTTTGTCTATAAGTCAGAAAGGGGGAGAAGTTAGTAAAAGAACAAGTTAAAAAATATGATTATAATGTCCAGACCATATGGAATGAGAAAGTAAAAGAAATCAATCAAGATGTGCTAGCTCATATACAGTCAGTAAAATTTCACACTTATGATACTACTGTTTGGATGCATAATCAAATTTTCCTAGATTTTCAGGATGATCCAAATATCATTCCACACCATCTAAATCCACTTGCTGAAGGTCAGCCAGCAGCTCCAGCTCAAATGCCAGCTCAAATGCCAGCCTTCTCTCCCAGGCCTGATGATGTAACTCTACCTCCAGAATCCTATTCTCAAATTTGGGAATCTGATATTCCTAAAGACTTACCAGAAATTCAGATCCCTGGGAGAGGAAAGCTACAGAGTTTTCAAAAATCTGGTCTCCAACTTCTAAGTCCCTCATTCTAGAAACTCTCAAGCTTGTCATGGACTACAATGAAAACAAGAATGATCATTACAGCTCCAAGGAATGAGAATTGTATGAAAAATTAATTATGAATAGAAGGATTTATGATAGAGAATATGGTAGGAACAACTCTGCTGCTCCTCCAAAGCCTCCAAAGTACTATCCAAAGCCCTTCAGCTACCAAAGAAGACAGCAAGAGAAGGACAAACATCACCATTAAGTCTAAGCATAAGAGAATTATGAGAGTGTGGTTATGATCTGTGGATAAATGTTATTTTGGACAATTTTGTTTATAAAATTCTTAATTCTGATCTTATGCTATTTGATTTTAATCATTAAGCTTATTATACTGATTTCTTTATTTTACATCTAGTTCTTTATATGTCTATATAATTCACCTTAATGTAAAGGGTTCTTGCCACAACCCGCATTTTCTCCGAATTTAGGAATTATCAGAGTATGAGAAAACACACATCATGATGCCACGTCGAGCAGGGGATAATTACTGACGCTCAGGCAAAACCAACTACTTTACTTTATGAAAGAATTTCATAAGTTTGATGATTAGAAAATCAGTTATATTTTAGAGGCCGTATTCCTCGGCTCGGTGGATCACCTAGTCCACAGTTAAAAACTATACTTATACGCTGCGGAAAATACTTTATTCAGGATTGATATCCTAAGGAGTGCATAAGTGTGCCAAGAGGACCACTTATGTTATGCAAGACTCTACATTTAATTTATATTATATATAAGAAAACGATCTTTATACGTTGTTTGGAAAATAGTGATTGAGTTTTATAAAACATGCTGATCATGAGCTATACTTATAATAATAATTGTAGTTTTAAAAATAACTAGCAACCTAGCATAAATCCTCCTCAGAGCAAGTAGACTATCTCCAAAAAATGGTAGCAGCAAAAGTAATATATCTAGTATAAAGGTAAAAACTACCAGTGGGCGCCGACAACCTGACACGAACCCACTAGCAAATATGTATATCTGTAAGAAAAGTGCAGAAAAATACCTCACTAAATAAATCCAGAAGGATCTCCAAAGTCTAAGAGACCACCAGCAACACCACAGCAACCTAGCCACCAAACTG
This sequence comes from Platanthera zijinensis, assembly GCA_039513925.1. Taxonomy (NCBI): domain Eukaryota; kingdom Viridiplantae; phylum Streptophyta; class Magnoliopsida; order Asparagales; family Orchidaceae; genus Platanthera; species Platanthera zijinensis. Next base: position 64,470,629 of record CM077081.1, on the reverse strand, counting down.
GTTATTGCTCAGAACCTGAGGCATTCAAAAGAAAAGAATACCTCAGCAAGCAAAATAAGGAAAAACTGCACGAAAGTGTCTACCAGATGATAAATGAAAGAGGAAAAACACAGCAGTAAAAGTCACAACTGCCCAAGGCAAGACAAAAAGAAATGCACTAGGTGCGAGGAAACAGCATCAACCCTGCCCAGAAACTACATCCTGCAGAGTCCACTAGGCTACCAAGAGCCAAAATGCTGCAATCTACCAAGGAAGAAACGTCTAACACCCTAAGCTGTGGGAGATGGTAGTAGCAAAATAAACAACGTGGATTCAGGTTGAATGCAAACTCAGTCCCTCAACCATCATTTCCAAGCCAATAAGCTCAAGGGTCTACATGTGAAAGCACTAGGGACCTCTCACCCCCTTGCCCAGCCCGTACCTGGAGCAAGATAGAAGAAAAAGGGTGGCTACGACTAAATTACACAACTCCTCCCCCATGAAGAGCTTTAAACCACCACTACTAACCACGACCCACGATTGGGCCTTTAGGAAAGAAAAACATGGCCGACAAGGAAACTCAAAACATAAACAAGGAATTCACTCAGGAACGAAAATCGAGGTAGGGAAAAAGTGTTGAAATAACTCAACGCGGCTTGGCGTTGAGTGGGACCCACTCAACGCCTAACCAGACCTTGGCGTTGAGTGAGTTAGCCTCACTCAGCGCCAGAACAGCCATGGCGTTGAGTGAGGTTCACTCACTCAACACCCTCCAAAAGAACAACTCTGGCGTTGAGTGAGCTAGCCTCACTCAACGCCAAAACAGGCATGGCATTGAGTGAGGTTCACTCACTCAACGCCTCCCGCAAGAATTCTCTGGCGTTGAGTGAGCTAACCTCACTCAACGCCAAAACAGCGATGGCGTTGAGTGAGGTACACTCACTCAACGCTCTTGTACTTAACCACAATCAGAGAAAGTGGTGTTGAGTGAGCTGGCCTCACTCAATGCCAAAACAGCAATGGCGTTGAGTGAATCTCACTCACTCAACACCCTGCCACTTAGCCGCAAAAGAAGACTGCGGCGTTGAGTGAGTCCACCTCACTCAACGCCAAAATAGCAATGGCGTTGAGTAAGGTTCACTCACTCAACTCCCTGGCACTTAGCCGCAACAAGGCAAATCTGAGGCGTTGAGTGAGCTGACCTCACTCAATGCTAAAACAGCAATGGCGTTGAGTGAGGTCGTCTCACTCAACGCCAGAAGTTCTGGCGGCGAAGAAGGGTTGTGGCGTTGAGTGAGTCTACCTCACTCAACGCTAAAGCAGAAATGGTGTTGAGTGAGGTTCACTCACTCAACGCCACGGGACTTGGCCGTAAATTTTCTTACGGCGTTGAGTTAAGTCACCTCACTAAACGCAAAACCGGAAATGGCGTTGAGTGAGGTCGACTCACTCAACGCCAAAGTACTTAGCCTCAGAAAAGGCTGTGGCGTTGAGTGAGCACACCTCACTTAACGCCAAAGTACTTGGCTGCACAGAAAGTGACGGCGTTGAGTGAGTCAACCTCACTCAATGCCAAAACCGAAATGGCGTTGAGTGAGGTCGACTCACTCAACACCAACGTACTTAGCCTCAGAAAAGGCTATGGCGTTGAGTGAGCACACCTCACTCAACGCCAAAGTACTTAGCTTCTCAGAAAAAACCGCGGCGTTTAGTGAGCTTGCCTCACTCAATGCCAAAACGGAAATGGCGTTGAGTGAGGTCGACTCACTCAACGCCAAAGTACTTAGCCGCTAGCAGGGGATACGGCGTTGAGTGAGTCCACCTCACTCAACGCTCTAGTACTTAGCTAAAATCTCAAAACTGACTATAGTTGTGGCGTTGAGTGTGTGCACCACACTCAACGCCAAACCCGCAAAGGCTTTGAGTGTGTGCACCACACTCAACGCCAAACCCGAGAGCCCAAATTTAGCTCTTTCCAAGAAACACAGCAGGCACCCCCCTCCTACTCTCTCTCTCGGCTTCACCCACAAGGCAACAACCAGAAAGAATTCTGGAGTCTAAATTAGCGGTATTACGTCGGCGGGTTGAGCACCAACAGCACAAAGAGGGGGCTCATTAGGAGAAACTAAACCCTAATTGCAGCAAGATAAAAGGACAAGCTTGGCTTCTACCCTAGGGCTAACTGGGATTTTCAAACTACCAAGAGAAAAAAATAGCAAGGGCAAGAATACCACTTGCCTCGATTTCCGGGCTGACCATCGTCCCTGATGAAGTCCAAGCGCTTCACTTTGCACTGAATGACTGCATCATACCTAGACAGCCAGTCCATGCCAAGAATAACATCGAAGTCCTCCAGATCAATCATCTTCAGGTCTGCCTTCGCAAGGAAGTCCCCCAACAAAACAGGGCAATCGAACATGCCCAAATCTGAAAACCCAGATTCACCATAGGGGAACTTGACACGGAAGGTATCCCGAACTCGATCTAAAGTCAACCGATGTCGCTCTACAAAGGCTCTAGCCACGAACGAGTGGGTAGCGCCGGAGTCAAACAGAACACGCGCCCAGCGGTTCTTCACCTTAAATTTCCCTATAGGAGCATATATAACTAAGGAACTACCACAACAATACTGCAAACATTCTAGTAAAACAAGAACAAAACCTTCAGGCTGGAAAGACAACTAACCTGAGATGACCTGAGTCAAAGCTTGAGCCTCCTCGAAAGAGATCACGTTCAGCTTTCCCTATCCCTTGTCCACACGCTGAGGTGGAGGTAATGCCTGTAGTGGAACTGCATGAAGAGCAGGCTGGACCTGAGGACACCTAGACTTGATGTGTCCCTTCTTCCCACACTGAAAGCAGACTTTATCCTTGGACCAGCACTAGGCCGCATCATGCCCGGGTCGCTTGCAAACAGAACAAGAGACATCTCTCTTAGGAGCACCCTGAATTGCATGAACCTGCTCCTTCCTCTGAGCTGCTGCCTTCTTGAAACATCTCTCGACAGGGTGGCCTGACTGGCCACAGAAGCTGCACACCACTTTGCTCTTCTTTCCTAGAGCCGCACCGGGTACCTGGGTTTTCTTCTCCTCCACAGACTTCCTCTTATCCTTCCTCATTTGCTGGCCTCTGCTCTTTGCGGTCTCAATAGCCTCCACCTTCAGAGCAGCCTCCACTACTCCTGCATAAGTCTCTGACCCATAATCATTGGTCAACTGCTACACCTCGCTCCTCAAGCCACCGAGAAATCGCTTAACCCGATCAGCCTCAATACAGACCAATCTAGGGGCAAAACGGCTCAACTTGCTGAACTCTATCTCATACTCACCCACCGTGAGTTGCCTTTGCTTCAGATGGAGGAAGTCGTTCATGAGGCGGTCACGCTCGACCGAGGGTAAGAACTTTCTCAACAGCATCTCCTTGAACACTTCCCAAGAGCATCCAGCTACCAAGCTCTCCTTTTCTCTCAGCCACCAACTCTTAGCCAAACCTTTAAGCTGATAGGCGGCTATCATAACCCTCTAGTCATCTGCAATCTCGGAGTACGAGAACATCTCCTCCATGGAGATCAGCCAATCATCTATGACCATAAAGTCTGCCTTCCCATCATAAGTGGGAGGGCTCAGCCTCTGAAACTGCGAGATGAAGGCCATCTCTGCTGGCACCACCACTGGAGGTCTTAAGGGTGCAGGAGGAGGAGGGACAGTTAACCCCCCTGCAGGACCTTGCACTCCTTGAGTCTGGCCTGCCACAACCGCCACCAGGGACTAAATCTAGGCCTGCATCTCTACCATCTGCCTGCTCATGGCATCGCTACTCTGCCGCAGGCTCTCGATCACTGCATCATTGTGAGCTCCAGATGACTCACCCTCAGACAGGGGAGTCGATCGAGTCGCAGGACGCCTCGCCATCCTAAAATCATAGCAACACTAGTTAGATCCTAATACAACGGCTAGAACCAACTACAAGTACAGACAATACATATATAGATATAAACTTAAAGCTGCTAAACTTTCTCTGGGAGTTTATCTTTTTACAAAAATTTATGTTATGCCCTAACCTAGGATGGTTAACCACCACCATACTAATTCATGTGCCTAGATCGGGAATAAGTGACTTTATATTACTTTTGACTTGAAAGCTTATGTGTATATATATGTCATCCTGCCAGTCTTTAGCTTGGCACGTTGTGCTTATGCAATGTTATGCTATGCATGTTTGTGCTATGCATTCTAAAAAAAAGGCCCTAATGCATGTTATGAGCGGCGTATACATGAAAATGTTATGCATCCCATACTACATAACATTCTCATACAACGAAAAAGAAAACGAGCTAGCCGCAGCCATGTGGTGAGGTTATGCATCTCATACTACATAACCCTCACATGTTTCCCCTATGGTGGATCCATATACGAACACATATTATGCATCCCATACAACATAATATGCCCCGTATACTTCATGTTATGCTATGAGTGTAGTGTTCGTGCTTTTGCCAAGACGTGTTGATGACATATCGGTGTGTGATTGACATGATGCTGAACTACTAATGCAATCAAAGGAAGGTTGCCTGACTGACTTGTAAAGTAACCTCCCTATGATACCAACTGTCACAACCCGCATTTTCTCCGAATTTAGGAATTATCAGAGTATGAGAAAACACGCGTCATGATGCCACGTCGAGCAGGGGATAACTGCTGACGCTCAGGCAAAACCAATTACTTTACTTTATGAAAGAATTTCATAAGTTTGATGATTATAAAATCAGTTATATTTTAGAGACCGTATCCCTCGGCTTGGTGGATCACCTAGTCCACAGTTAAAAACTATACTTATACGCTGCGGAAAATACTTTATTCAAGATTGACATCCTAACGAGTGCATAAGTGTCCCAAGAGGACCACTTATGTTAAGCAAGACTCTACATTTAATTTATATTATATATAAGAAAACGATCTTTATACGTTGTTTGGAAAATAGTGATTGAGTTTTATAAAACATGTTGATCATGAGCTATACTTATAATAATAATTGTAGTTTTAAAAATAACTTGCAACCTAGCATAAATCCTCCTCAGAGCCAGTAGACTATCTCTAGAAAATGGTAGCAGCAAAAGTAATATATCTAGTACAAAGGTAAAAACTACCAGTGGGCGCCAACAACCTGACACGAATCCACTGGAAAATATGTATGTCTGTAAGAAAAGTGCAGAAAACTACCTCACTAAACAAATCTAGAAGGATCTCCAAAGTCCAAGAGACCACCAGCAACACCACAGCAACCTAGCCACCAAACTGGCTACTGCTCAAAACCTGAGGCATTCAAAAGAAAAGAATACCTCAGCAAACAAAACAAGGAAAAACTGCACGAAAGTGTCTACCAGATGATAAATGAAAGAGGAAAAACACAGCAGTAAAAGTCACAACTGTCCAAGGCAAGACAAAAAGAAATGCACTAGGTGCGAGGAAACAGCATCAACCCTGCCCAGAAACTACATCCTACATAGTCCACGGGGCTACCAAGAGCCAAAATGCTGCAATCTACCAAGGAAGAAACGTCTAACACCTTAAGCTGTGGGAGATGGTAGTAGCAAAAAAAACAACGTGGATCCGGGTTGAAGGCAAACTCAGTCCCCCAACCACCATTTCTAATCCAACAAGCTCAAGGGTCTACATGTGAAAGCACTAGGGACCTCCCACCCCCTTGCCCAGCCCGTACCTGGAGCAAGATAGAAGAAAAAGGGTGGCCACGACTAAATTACACAACTCCTCCCCAATGAAGAGCTTCAAACCACCACTACTAACCACGACCCACGATTGGGCCTTTAGGAAAGAAAAACATGGCCGACAAGGAAACTCAAAATATAAACAAGGAATTCACTCGGGAACGAAAATTGAGGTAGGGAAAAAGTGTTGAAATGACTTAACACGGCTTGGCGTTGAGTGGGACCCACTCAACGCCTATCCAGACCTTGGCATTGAGTGAGTTAGCCTCACTCAGCGCCAAGACAGCCATGGCGTTGAGTGAGGTTCACTCACTCAACGCCCTCTAGAAGAAAAACTCTGGCGTTGAGTGAGATAGCCTTACTCAACGCCAAAACAGGCATGGCGTTGAGTGAGGTTCACTCACTCAATGCCTCCCGCAAGAATTCTCTGGCGTTGAGTGAGCTAACCTCACTCAACGCCAAAACAGCGATGGCGTTGAGTGAGGTACACTCACTCAATGCCCTGGTACTTAACCACAATCAGAGAAAGTGGCGTTGAGTGAGCTTGCCTCACTCAACGCCAAAACAGCAATGGCATTGAGTGAAGCTCACTCACTCAATGCCCTGCAACTTAGCCGTAAAAGAAGACTGCGGCGTTGAGTGAGTCCACCTCACTCAATTCCAAAACAACAATGGCGTTGAGTGAGGTTCACTCACTCAATGCCCTGGCACTAAGCCGCAATAAGGGAAATCTGCGGCGTTGAGTGAGCTGACCTCACTCAACGCCAAAACAGCAATGACGTTGAGTGAGGTCGTCTCACTCAACGCCAGAAGTTCTGGCCGGGAAGAAGGGTTGTGGCGTTGATTGAGTCTACCTCACTCAACTCCAAAGCAGAAATGGCGTTGAGTGAGGTTCACTTACTCAACGCCACGGGACTTGGCCGCAAATTTTCTTACGGCATTGAGTGAAGTCACCTCACTCAAAGCCAAACCGGAAATGGCGTTGATTGAGGTCGACTCACTCAACGCCAAAGTACTTAGCCTCAGAAAAGGCTGTGAAATTGAGTGAGCACACCTCACTCAATGCCAAAGTACTTGGCTGCACAGAATGCGACGGCGTTGAGTGAGTCCACCTCACTCAACGCCAAAACTGAAATAGCGTTGAGTGAGGTCGACTCACTCAACGCCAACGTACTTAGCCTCAGAAAAGGCTATGGCGTTGAGTGAGCACACCTCACTCAACGCCAAAGTACTTAGCTTCTCAGAAAAAAACCGTGGCGTTGAGTGAGCTTGCCTCACTCAATGCCAAAACAGAAATGGCATTGAGTGAGGTCGACTCACTCAACGCCAAAGTACTTAGCCGCTAGCAGGGGCTACGACATTGAGTGAGTCCACCTCACTAAACGCCCTAGTACTTAGCCAAAATCTAAAAACTGACTACAGCTGTGGCGTTGAGTGTGTGCACCACACTCAACGCCAAACCCACAAAGGCTTTGAGTGTGTGCACCACACTCAACGCCAAACCCGAGAGCCCAAATTTGGCTCTTTCCAAGAAACACAATAGGCACCCCCCCTCCTACTCTCTCTCTCAGCTTCACCCGCAAGGCAATAACCAAACAGAAATCTGGAGTCTAAATTGGCGGTATTACGCCGGCAGGTTGAGCACCAACAGCACAAAGAGGGGGGGCTCATTAGGAGAAACTAAACCCTAATTTCAGCAAGATAAAAGGACAAGCTTGGCTTCTACCCTAGGGCTAACCGGGATTTTCAAACTACCATGAGAAACAAAACAGTAAGAGCAAGAATACCACTTGCCTCGATTTCCAGCGAAACTTGGTCGGCTTTCCCCCCTCTTCACTTGGCACTAGCAGTAGCAGCACCTAAAAGCACATTCCCGCGCTTTAATGGCGGAATCCACAAGAAACCGAAAATCCAAGTCTCCTAAAACTCCACGAAAATCAAATCTCTTACCGTCAAAATGCAGATCTGAGCGAGAGCAAGCCAAAGCCGCTTTTGGAGTCGAATTCTGTCCACGAAAGCTCCCGAAATCGCCGTCTGAAGGCTAGGGCAGTCCGCCGCTTCCGCCTCTGTTTTCCGCGAACAGGAGCAGGCGGTTTCGGTCTTGGGAAGAAGGAAGAGAGTGGGCCCGCCACTTCTAATTAAGGCTTTTATATAAGCTTTAAACACGTCGGTTCAGCATAACTGAAGCCTAGCCGCCGGTTCTCTTAATAAAATAAGAGAATTTTCTAATAGTCTTTACTAATGGCACACCCAAAACGACACGAAAACCGAATTACCTCGGAATTCGACGAAATTCGCACCGTAGCTAAATACCCATGCTACGAACACATCGGCGAAGTCAAAATTAACTTTCAACAAACAGAACTCGAGTTATACCCACCTAAAGCCAAAACACAAGCATCCCCCGAGAGGCCACACCGGGTCACCCAAAACGACACGGCTTGCTAGGGAGACCTTGCTCATAGGCTACAAAATAGGCCACTCAATGCTAAGGAGCTAAAAAACACTCCACAAATGGCACAAGCCACAAAAACGCGTCACCGTAATGCCAAACGAGAATAAAATAGTCGCAGAAAAATCGGGGGTGTTACAGTTTTGACTTCTACAAATAGGGGGAGATTGTTGGGTTTTGTATCCACAAGAACCCAAATTTGGAGAAGTCACCCTTGAACTAAGATGAATTAAGTTGTATTTGATGTTTGGCTTGAGTTATGTGTTTGCAAGACTATATTGTCAAGTGTAGACCAATGTCAGTCTATAATGGGTCACTAAACACAGGACCATACAATGTAATCCCTCATTGTGTGATACATGGTGTTGACCCATGTATAGCCTCTCTATTGAGATACACTTCATGTTTTAAGCACTAGGATTGATTGGAGAAAGAAATGTTACTGAGTTTGTTGAAGAAGAGAAAATTCTGTTTGAGAAAATTTTCTAAGTCTTTCACTCGAGTAAGTACCTTTTATACTCGTGTTAAATACTTAGATTATACTCGAGTAAGTATATTTGTACTCGAGTAAGGGAATGGCTCTCGAGTAGCCTGAATATAGCTCTCGAGTAGCCAGGTCAACTACTCGAGTAGATTATCCCTTACTCTCGAGTTAACAGAATTTCCTCTAAGAAATTTCTCTAAGTCATTCACTCGAGTAATCATGTTAACTACTTGAGTTGATTAGTCTTTTGTCTCGAGTTAGAGAAGACAGAATTCGTGGTGTTATACTTCACTCGAGTAGTCAAGATCATGTACTCGAGTAGTCTATCTACTACTCGAGCAGTCCAGGTTTAATACATGAGTGATAATTTTTCATCCCTCAGAAATTTTTCTAAGTCCTTTACTCGAGTAGTCATATCCATATACTCGAGTAGTTTATCTTCTCTCGAGTAGTCCAGTTCTAGTTCTCGAGTAATCCGTTTTCCTCATTCAGAAATTATTCTAAGTCTTTGACTCGAGTAATCATTTTTCCTATCGAGTAGTTAATTTCTATTCTCTCGAGTAATACTTCTTGTACTCGAGTAGTTCAACTCCATGTCCCGAGTAACTATGTTAGCACTCGAGTAAGTCTTTATATACTCGAGTAGTTACTCATTATATTCTGAATTTTCTCAAGGACTTCTACTCGAGTAGTCTATTCCTATCCACTCGAGTAATCATATATATATATATATAATCGAGTAGTTTATATGTTATTCGAGTACTTCAGTCAGATTTGTCAGAATTTCGCTAAGTCCATAACCGACGGGATTTTCAAATGACTTGACGTGATTGGTCCACGTGTACATCATTAATGCTAATCATGATTGTTAGGGAGATCTTATATAAGGTTGTGTCAAACCGACTAACCCTAACAAGCTATCAAATAATATTCTTAGTTTCTGAATCGCATTTTCTCTTTCCAAAAATGGAAGCCGCTGCTGATCTTCATCATGCAAATCGCCTAGGGCTTGCGTTCAAGAAGATTCAGATCAAGGTTGACTTACAGATCGGGATTGTTCTTCAACTCCTCATCATCTCTCGGATCGTGTGAGTCAAAGAAATTTGAGATCCAGATCTTTCCGAGTTTCTTCTTCAACTATTTTTGATAAAGCCGCAAGTTCAAAGAAAGAAGATTTTGGCTGATATTTTACAGATCTGAGAAATCAATGCTTGTATTTCTACAAATCTTTTCTTATATCTTGTAGGAGATTTCTCTCCGAGTGTACGAGCATTTTATTTTGTATCCGAGTTATTGAAAGTTTTATCTTCCGAGTGTAGATCCGTATTGTGGATCGAGATTGTAGGAACTTTGTTCCGAGACATAGGATTGGTTTTCAATCCGAGATAGTGGAGTAGCCGAGTCTAGTGGTTTGCTAGATCGGTGAGGTAAACTGGATGTATCCAAGGTTGGGGAACCACTATAAATCTTTTGTCTTCTGTGATTTCTTGGTTGATAATTGTGTGCATAGATCTCAAAATTTTTATTCCGCAAAAAGATGCACAACTCACCTATTCACCCCCTCTAGGTGATTTAGGTAGACAACTGAACACTTTCAGAGGGTATACCTATTAGCGTAATAAACTATCCATATGGGTTCAAAGTTTGTCCTCTTGGGTCAAACAGTTTGTTTGGGCCTTATGCCCGGCCAGCCAATCCATTCTTAGGATGATGTCAAACCCGGTTATTGCTAGGATTGTCGCTAAATCTCAAATTCTACATCCCCTAGCATAGCCTGGAATGAGAATTTCTCTGTATATGTCATATCTGAACCATCTGGTAGAATAATTCATATAAACAGTCCGGGCGAGCGGATAATATTCTCCTTGGTTGCAATGACATCTTGAGACACGAAAGAGTGTGTTGCTCCAGTATTAAAGAGAGTTTTTGCGGAATGTCCTTTTACCAAAAGAAGTCCTGACGAAAATAAGGTGTATATGCATATCATAAAACAAAACACAACTGATGTAGGCATATATATATATAGTATAGACCATAGGTATCAACATCCAACATATCTCTAACGTCTAAGATATATACCTATCACTACATCGGGAGCTGGTCCATGCTGAAGTTCTAAAGCATAAGCCTCCAAGGGCGCTACTCGGCCCTGCCGATCTCTCCTGTTGGCTCTACCTCTTTAGGCTCTCTGGCCATATCCTCCCTATACTACTCCTAATCCTAGCCTTCATGTCGCCTGCGGGCAGAAAGCTCTCATATGTCCTAGCTGCAAGCACAGAAAGCAGTTCCCTACAAAGGGAACATCTCGTCGGGCTGCCGATACGGGTTTGGCTGTTGGAGCTAACCTGCGGTCCTACTGTAGTGCTGGTCAGTGTGCTGGGGGTGCTGGTGCCTGTCTGAGTGGGGGTGGGCACCTGTAGGGTTGCCTGCGCTATCATTATTTATGTTCTCTCTCCTATCAGCGGGGAACATCTCCTCTATCCCGTCCCTAACCTCTAGGGACTTCTACCTATCCTCGGCGCTACTGGTCCACTATCCTATGATCTAAATCCAACATGGTAGCGTGAGTCATTATGGTGTGGAAGGTGGACTGGGAGATCAAGATCAATGCCTGCCTCAAGTCATCCCGTAGGCCTCAGTAGAATCGGGCAGCCCGATCTCAGTTAGTGGATGCAAGCTAGGTTCCCAGCAAAACGGACCAGGAGGATGAACTCTCTCTCGTAGTATAACACTGTCCTGTCACCCTAACAAATGTGTAGGAACCTCTCTTGCAGTGCAGCTTGGTCGACATCAAAAATGAAGTGATCCAGAAGCACCTCATAAAACTCCCCCCCCCCCACAGGAGAGCGTTCAGTGGTCGCCCCGGAACGTTGAGCGGTTGTCCGCTCTCTACCAGTCTCTGACATACCCCCTAATAATGTCACCACCAAATAAACTGCAGCATTAGATAGGCGCAACATGCCTACTAGAAGCTCCTCTATGTGATTGACCCACTCTTATTCATGTATGGTAGTCTTCGTACCTCTGAAAGTGGGAGGCCTCAACACCCATAAAGTCGTCAGTAGGTCAGTTGGTACCACCAACTGTTGTGGTGGTTATGTTATAGCCGTCCGGAATGTCCCCAAAATATTTGTCAATGTTTGCCTCAAGTCTGTCTCAGTGAACGGCATAGCTGCAGGGGTAACTGGGTTTAGAGATGGAGTGGCGGGGTCATATCCTCTGGAGAAGGATCTCCCGTTACTAGACTCCGGTATCTGGAGAAGTAACAAGAAACAAGTGTCAGATCTTTGCAAAAGTAGGGGAAATATGTAAATGACTGACAAAGCAAAAGCAATGGTGTGCGAGCGTGATATCGTACAGTCTAGAATACCTAAACCTCCACACTAGGATCCACCATGCGTCTGTTGTATGGTTCGTCCTAAACCAAAGAATGAAGTGAGGGACAGAGGGATCCTGAGACTACTCCACAAGGATGGATCATGATGGCTCAGATCCATTGGTAAGACCCCCTCCCAAACTGAAATTCTTTGATTACAAGGGTAGATAATCACCTAGTGGGGGGATGAATAGGTTATTATAGTCTTTTGTTGAGTCTTTAAAATCTTCTTTGACTTATGTCCTACTGTGTATACTTATTTCAGCTTTCAAGAAAAGAATATTCAGCACAGCAAAACACAATACACAACACACCAGATTTTATAGTGGTTCCCCAGTGTATGGGTACATCCACTGTCCCTCTCTGCCTTTATAACAGTATGTTAGACAAGGTTTTTCTCTAAAAACTATGGCTCCTAAGAGATTACAACACAATCCCACTAGATCAGTCAGTCTTTACTGAGACCTACAACACTAGCTCACAACCCTCCACACAGTAATCACCTGACAACCACACACAGGCACAAATGCCCTTTACACAGACTGAGAGAAACAGCTTCACACAGATTCACACAGGAATCCAATCATACAACCTTTATAATTTATGCTTTATAATTAGATCTCACATATCTCACACAGAGCCTAATCAATCTAGGCCTCACCACAGATCTTTCAAAGATCAACAGATTTTGAAAGTGTTTGTTATTTGACTCAAGAGAAATTATTCTCTGAGTAAATTTCTTCCTGGGCTTAGAAATTCTCAGCCCTATCTGCTTCTCAGCAATAAGGATGACAATCTTTGACTATCTGTTGCTTGTGCAGGAAGTTCCGCAGCACCTTGATCCTGTTGTTGCTGATGAAGGGAGAATATTTAGAATAAATATCTTCAATCAGATAACCTTTATTGGCAGGAAAATGAATTGCACTGCCTCTCCTTCTGTCCAAAGAAAACTCTGTGCAGATGTCTTCTTCTTCAACGATCCAGAGATAGATCTTCAGATTTGGCTCAGATTGGATCATGAATCAACTTCAGCTAGGGTTTGCCTAGACTTATTCGTCTTCCTCAGTGAAATCTTCTGTTCTTACTGTAGCAGATGTTAATTGCACCAGCGAACTCAGAAACCCTTCAGATTTTTCAATTGAAGTTCTTGGTTCTGTAACAATGGCGGATGAAGACGACGAACTCCCGCTTCATGTTTATTAGAATGTTAATCATAATCCCTACTTTGATCTTAATCTTAGCTGTTGTTTATAAACCTCGTCGATTTGTGGGATGTTTGACACGTGTCCTAGTTTTAATGGTTGTTAAAACCTCAGCTTATTCAAATTGAGATCCACTGTAGACTGATGGTGACATTAATGTCGATTTGCAGCATTTAAATAACAAATCAGAAAATTGTTGACTTGTTGACTTTGCTGACGTCAGCATCATTCTGTACTTAGCCAAAATCAAGCAATACATCAGATATCCTCAATTCGACGAACTCAAAACTCAGTTCGACGAATCCAGAGCTCAGCTCGACGAAATTAAGCAATACTTTAGAAAACTTCAGTTCAACGAACTCAAAACTTAGTTCGACAAATCCAGGGCTCAGCTCGACAAAATCAAGCATCATCTTAAAAAACTTCAGTTCGACGAACTCAAAACTCAGTTCGACGAATCCAGAACTCAGCTCGACGAAATCAAGCATCATTCAAGAAATCCTCAGGTCGACGAACAGGTGAAAGCTGAGTTCGACGAAATCTGAACTTAGCTCGATGAAATCAAAGTTCAGTTCGACGAAAACTGGATAAGAAATACTTTGATGATTCTGGACTTAATTTTCTTCAGCTCTGCTAGGCGTTGAGTGGCGTTGAGTGAATAGGCCATTCTCAACGAATCTAGACTTAGAAATATTTTTTCTGGCTTTGCCTCAGCGGTTCCTTCTCAACTGTCTCTGCAGTTCCTTCTTTACAGCTTAGACTATTTTCTGTCTCAGCGGTTTCTTCTCAACTGTCTCAGTGGTTTCTTCTTCACAGCTGAGACTATCTCCTATCTCAACGGTTTTGCTTAGAACAACACTTCTCTCAACATTTTGTGTTGAGCTTCTCATCTATCTCGACACTTTTGCCTTAGTCAAATTGTTCAGCTTTCTGTCTGATTGCGTTTAGAGCATTTAGTGTATAAGCTTCACTCAACGCTTTTATATTTAGCCTGATTTTCTACAATCTTGCCTTCTTGCTGAAGTTTGGCATTGACAGACTCAGCATGGCATTGAGTGATTAAGCTTCACTCAATGCTTTTGGACATAGTCGATTTTCTAGCTTCCATTGCTTAGGCTTTTACATGATATCTTTGTCTCAATGATTCTGGCCATATGGCGTTGAGAGCGTTGAGTGAGCTTGCATTACTCAACGCTTCTGGACTTAGGAATTTTTCTAACTTTCTAGCCTATCACCTTGAGTCCACATGTCATTGTCTCTTGAACTATATGTCCAATCATTGTGACAAAGACCAACCTATATGCATGAACTTAAACATACATTAAATACAACTATGTATATACAATTGACCTGTTTGACTTCTTACAAATCTAGGACATTGGGATCAATGGACCCAATAATCTTCCCCTATTTGAAGAAGTCAAAACACCACTTGAGAATTCTTTGTCAATAATATACACTAACATAAGCAGCACAAATATTATAAAAGCAATAAGAGTTACCACTTATCAAATTATCAAAGCAACAAGAGTTACCACTTATCAATAAGTTTACCATATTTTCCCTTATGCTCCCCCTACTTTGCTGTATTTTCCCTTGTGCCCCCCTGCATTGCTGCATCCTGCAGCTACAAACTGCTTCTTTATTGCTGCTACTCCCCCTTTCTACTTTGTTCTTATATTACTTCTCCCCCTTTTTGACTTCTTTGAAATAGCACTTGAAAGTATGTGAAATAGCTTAGGAGCAGCATGATATCTACTCCCCCTATTTGAGAGAAGAGAAGCACCTAGAGCAGAACTTGCACCCCCTCATTAAGAACAACTGAAGCTATACCAAATTCAACATACCCAATTCAAATTTGAAGGTGTTGAACTTTGCTTCATCTAGTGGCTTGGTGAAAATATCAGCCACTTGCTTGTCTATTGGGACAAACTTAAGACTAATATCCTCACATTCCACATGCTCTCTTATAAAATGATATCTAATCTCTATGTGCTTAGTCCTGCTATGTGATACAGGATTCCTAGCTATAGAGATTGCACTTGTAGAGTCACAAAACAAAGGGCTTTTACTTATCTAGAGGTTATAATCCTGGAGTTGATGTTGAATCCACAGCAACTGTGCATAACAGCTTCCTGCAGCTATGTATTCTGATTCTACAGTAGAAATAGATACACTAGTCTGCTTCTTGCTGCTCCAGGACACTAGCCTTCTACCCAGAAACTGGCAGGAACCTGATGTACTTTTCCTGTCCTCTCTGTAGCCTGCAAAGTCTGCATCTGAATAGCCAATTAGCTCAAAATCTCTATTCCTAGGGTACCATAGGCCAAGATCTTGTATGCCCTTTAGATATCTCAAAATTCTCTTAACAGCTGAGAAATGAGTCTCTTTAGGGCATGCTTGATATTTAGCACAGACACATGTAGCATACATGATGTCTGGCCTACTAGCAGTGAGGTATAAAAAATAACCAATTATCCCTCTATACAATGTTTGATCAACAAGTTTTTCTACCTCATCTTTGTCTAAAGACATATTTGATCCCATGGGAGTTTTTATGGAGGAAGCATTCTCCATCCCAAATTTCTTAAGTAACTCCCTGGTAAACTTAGACTGTGATATGGATAATCCATTATCAGTCTGTCTTACTTGGAGACACAAGAAGAACTTAAGTTCACCCATGGTACTCATCTCAAATTTCCCTTGCATAAGTTTGGCAAAGTTTCTGCAAATGTTATCATTAGTAGACCCAAAGATAATGTCATCAACATATATCTAGACTAGGATGATCTTGCCCTTAGATTCCCTAAGAAATAGAGTCTTGTTTATCTTCCCCCTTGAGAATTTATTTTCAATGAGGAAGCTAGACAATGTTTCATATCAAGCTTTAGGGGCTTGCTTTAGCCCATATAGAGTTTTCCTTAGTCTATAAACAAAATCAGGATGGTAAGGAACAACAAAACCTGGAGGTTGTTCCACATAGACTTCTTCTTTCAAATCTCCATTCAGAAATGCTGATTTCACATCCATTTGATAGTCTCTAAACCCTTGGAATGCAGCATATGAAAGGAATAATCTGATAGCTTCTAGTCTTGCTACATGGGCAAAGGTTTGATCAAAGTCAACACATTCCTCTTGTCTGTACCCCTAAGCCACCAGTCTAGCTTTATTCTTAACTATAATGCTATTCTCATCAAGCTTATTCGTGTAGATCCACTTAGTTCCAAAACATTATGTCCTTGAGGTCTAGGAACTAGCTTCCAGACCTTACATCTTTTAAACTGGTTCAATTCCTCTTGCATAGCTCCAATCCAAAACTAGTCTTGGTTAGCCTCTTCAAATTTCTTAGGTTCTACCAGTGATAGGAAGCAAGAGTACATTATTGTTTTGATACATCTTCTCCTTGTCACTACTCCTTGTCTTTCATCACCAATAATCTGATGGTCTGGGTGATCCCTCAGATGTCTTACTACTGGAGGCAGTACTGCTTCAACATCATGTTCTTCATGATGTTGATCTTCATCTACTTCCTATGATCCTTGTGCTTCCTATGGAATGCACACACCCTCTTCTTGGTCCTGCACAGTTGGAGCATCGTCTTCATTTCTTTTGAGAGTAAGATTTTTCAACCCTAGTTCCGTACCTGTAGAACTAGAAGAAGAGCTTGACAGTTCATTGTTAATCATATTTGCTTCATCAAACACTACATTAACTGACTCCTCTACAACTTGACTTCTCAAGTTATAGATCCTATAAGCTTTACTATGATTGTTGTACCCAAAAAATATTCCCTCATAGTCTTTGGCAGCAAACTTAGTTTTATAGAATTTCCTATTGTTGAGTACAAAGCACTTGCTCCCAAAAATTATGAGATATGCAAGGCTTGGTTTCCTACACTTCATAATCTCATAGGGAGTCTTATTGTGGATCTTGGTGATAGAAGCCTTGTTAAGGACATGATAAGCTGTATTTACAGCCTCAGCTCAGAAATATTTTGGGAGAGAAGTATCATTTAGTAGTGTTCTACCAGCCTCTATGAGAGTTCTATTATTCCTCTCAACTATCCCATTTTGCTGGGGTGTTCTTGGAGAGGAAAACTCTTGCTGAATCCCATGATTTTCACATATTCTTGTCATGTATTCAGACTGAAACTCAGTCTCATTGTCAATTCTGATTTTAACCACAGTACTGTTCAGCTCATTCTGTATTTGCAAGACAAATGTCTTTAAAACATCTGAGGTTTCAGACTTTTTCTTCAAAAAGAATACCCAAACAAATCTGGAAAAGTCATCAACCACCACAAAGGTGTAGACCTTCCTACCTAAATTATGAACTGACATTAGACCAAACAAGTCCATATGCAAGCGGTATAAACACCGCACAGAATCTTTAGTCTTAATGCTTTTGAAAGAAGCTTTTGTTTGCTTACACTTTTGGCATGCAGAGCAAATACCTTCCTTAAAGCATTTCATGTTAGGACCATTCCTAACTAACTCTTGACTATAGAGCATTTCTATAGTCTTATAATTCAAATGAGCTAGCCTCTTATGTCATTTGACACAATATGAGGCTTTCTCATTTGCAACTAGACAAATGGGAGAGTCAGATGATAAATAAAGAAAATTAAGACAATAGACATTCCCACTTCTAGTGTCAGTCAAAGTGACCTCTTCGTCACTTGATCTTCTTATATGGCACTTATCTTTGTGGAAAGAAATGACATAGCCAAGATCATATAGTTGGCTTATGCTTATAAGGTTGTGTTGCAACCCTTCCAAATAAGCCACTTTTGTGAAAGTGATTAAGACATTAGTGATCTTAGCATAACCTTTGGTGATCCTTTTATCTGATCGACCAAATATCACCTTAGGTCCATCCTTTACTGGAATGAAATCCTACAGGATGAACTTTGTTCCAGTCATGTGCCTGGAATAACCACTGCCCAAGTACCATATAAGGGTATGGCTACTTGGACTCACCTGTAAGAAATAAATTACTTATCCTTAGGACCCCAAATCTCATTGGGTCCTAGGTGCATATTAGGCTTAAGATGAACATGCCTACTTGCAGCTATTCTGACAGGTAAGTGTATATTAGCTCTCTATACACTATTATTATGCCAGCAATCAATGGCATAGTGGCTCACATTGCTACAACACCAGCACTCAAAGATGTTGTACCTCCTTTTAAGGGCTAGTTTAACAGTATTGTTGTCAGTATCTCTTAGTCCAACAGGTACATCAATAGACTTTTTTTTGAGTGTTGGGGCTGGTACACCAAACCTAAATGGTCCAGGATGGGCCATTTGAACCTCCTCATGGGCTGCCTTGTAGCCACTGGCACCCTTTCCATTCCTACCACCATAGTGGTGAACAACTTTGTTCTTCCTTTTGGAATTACCAGCTCTAGTGGTCCCTTCAAAACCTATCTCTTTCCTATCCCTTTGGGAGGAGAAAGAATCAATCAAAAGGCAACACAGTACATGGCTTTGAAAACTTAGCCACTAGCTCCTCCTTTTGGAGCTTACTTTCTAGATTCCTTATAAACTCATTCTTAAAAGTTATGGTGCACATCTGAATAACGGTAATGTTCTTCAGCTGGCTAACTTCCCTAATTTTCTTTTCTAGCAAAGCTGATGTTTCAGAATACTGGGAAGAAACAAGCTTCAGAGAAGCAATCTCCCGAGCCTGCTATTTGATTAGCAGCTTACTCCATCTGAATACTTCCAGAAGTTCACCATATCTTTCAATTATTTGTTCTCTGTCTTCCTCAGATTCAGATCCATCTTCATCTCTAAATGAAGAAGCACTTGCATCTGATCCAGCCACATATTTGGACTTGGATGAAGAGTTGGATGAAGAGTGTACCTTAGATGGTCCAGGCTTATCCTGACAGGATTCCTCATGTGATCTTTCCATTAGCCCAATGTAGGCTTCATCATCCTCTTCTGATTTTGATGAGGAAGACTCAGTCCAACTTTTCTCCCTCTTAGCAATGAAGGTTTTCTCCTTCTTTTCTTCTCTTGTGGTGATGATTCTTTTCACCAGCTTCTTTCTTCTCAAGACAATCAGCCACAACATGACCTTCTGCAATAAAAGCAAACAATATTTTTAGAAAAATGTTTACCAGGTTTTGGATCATATCTGCCCACTTTGGAGGGTTTCTTCTTATTTCTTTAGTAGTCCTCTTTGTGCTGGAAGGAAGAGGTAGGTTTGCTTCTCCACCCTTTCTTTTTCATCAGCCTCATAAACTGCTTTGATAAAGCAGCAAACTCCTCATCACACATATTATATCATGATTCCTCTTAATCTGAATCTTCTGACTCAGCTGGCCTTTTTAGGGGAGAAGGATTCTTCTCCTTGCTCCTCTTGGAGCTATCTGTCTTGAAGGTCACAGAAGTTTCTTTGGCCTAACCTCTGCTAGTGTTCTCTTCCTCCTTCGTTGTTGTCAGCTGTATCTCATATGAAAGTAGCTTACCAAACAGTATGGATGGTGGAGTATCTGCCAGCTTTATCACTTCTCTAATGGCAAATATCTTAGTGTCCCAGTCTCTAGTAAGAGACCTAAGAAACTTATCATTTAGCTCATAATTATTAAAGGCCCTGACATAGGTCTTTAACTCATTGACTGTACTGAAGAACCTTTCATAACAACTAGTTATGGTCTCCTCCCTGATCTGTCTAAAAGCCTCATACTCTTGATTCAGCATTGAATTTCTATCATCTCTCACTTCCTCAATTCCTTCCATATACACTATCAAGGTGTCCCACATTTCCTTTGAGGTCTTGCAGTGCACTAAGTTTTGAAAGGTGGAATCAACTATGGCACTAACTATGATGTTTTGTGCCCTCTTATCCATTGTTATTAAGATGACTTAATCCTTAGTCATTTCAATGTACTTCTTTGGAGTCTAAAGATTTGCATCAAGGACAAATATCTTCATTGGGATGAAGGATCCTTCTTGAACTGTGATATAGATTTTAGGATCAGATGCTTCCATGAACCCATCTTAACCTTCTGACAGCTACCCTGGAGATCTCCTCAGACTGTTAAGTCTTTTCTTGAGTAACGTCCCTCTGATACCACTTGAAAGTCTTTGATTACAAGAGTAGTTAATCACCTAGAGGGGGGTGAAAAGGTTATTACAGTCTTTTGTTGAGTCTTTAAAATCTTCTTTGACTTATGTCCTACTGTGTATACTTATTTCAGCTTTCAAGAAAACAATATTCAGCACATCAAAACACAATACACAGCACACCAGGTTTTATAGTGGTTCCCCAGTGTATGGGTACATCCACTATCCCTCTTCGCCTTTCTAACAATATGTTAGACAAGGCTCTTCTCCAAAAACTATGGCTCCTTAGAGATTACAGCACGATCCCACTAGATCAGTCAGTCTCCATTAAGACTTACAACACTAGATCACAACCCTCCACACAGTAATCACCTGACAACCACACACAGGCACAAATGCCCTTTACACAGGCAGGGAGAAGCAGCCTCACATAGATTCACACAGGAATCCAATCACACAGCCTTTATAATTTAGGCTTTACAATTAGATCTCACAGATCTCACACAGAGCCTAATCAATCTAGGCATCACCACAGATCTTTCACAGATCCACTGATTTTAAAAGTGTTTGTTGATTTAACTCAAGAGAAATTATTCTCTGAGTCAATTTCTTCCTAGGCTAAGAAATTCTCAGCCCTATCTGCTTCTCAACAACAAGGATGACAATATTTGACTATCTGCTGCTTGTGTAGGAAGTTCCTCAGGACCTTGATCCTATTCTTGCTGATGAAGGGAGAATATTCAGAATAAATATCCTCAATCAGCTAACCTTTATTGGCAGGAAAATGAATTGCACTGCCTCTCCTTCTGTCCAGAGAAAACTCTGTACAGATATCTTTTTCTTCAATGATCCAGAGAAATCTTCAGATTTGGCTCAGCTTGGATCGTGAATCAACTTTAGCAAGGGTTTTCCTAGACTGATTCATCTTCCTCAGAGAAATCATCTGGTCTTGTTGTAGCAGATGTTAATTACACCAGCGAACTCAGAAATCCTTCAGATTTTTCAATTGAAGTTATTGGCTCTGTAACAATGGTGGATGAAGACGACGAACTCCCGCTTCTCATTTTTTAGAATGTTAATCAGAATCCATACTTTGATCTTAATCTCAGCTGCTATTTATAAACCCCGTCGATTTGTGGGATATTTGACATGTGTCCTAGTTTTAATGGTGGTTAAAACCTCAGCTTAATCAAATTGAGATCCACTATAGACTGACGGCGACGTTAATGTCGATTTGCAGCATTTAAATAACAAATCGGAAAATCATTGACTTGTTGACTTTGCTGACATCAGCATCATTCTGGACTTAGCCAAAATCAAGCAATACTTCAAAAATCCTTAGTTCGATGAACTCATAACTCAGTTCGATGAACCCAAAGCTTAGTTATACGAAATCAAGCAATACTTCAGAAAACTTCAGTTCGACGAACTCAAAACTAAGTTCGATGAATCCAGAGCTCAGCTCGACGAAGTCAAGCATCATCTCAGAAAACTTCAGTTCGACAAACTCAAAACTTTGCTCGACGAATCCAGAACTCAACTCGACAAAATCAAGCATCATTCCAGAAACCCTCGGGTCGACGAACAGGTGAAAGCTAAGTTCGACGAAATCTGAACTTAGCTCGAAGAAATCAAAGCTCAGTTCGACGAAAATTGGATAAGCAATACTTCGACGATTCTGGACTTAGAATTTTCTTCAGCTCTGCTAGGCGTTGAGTGGTGTTGAGTGAATAGGCCATTCTAAATGAATCTGGACTTATAAATATTTTTGTTGGCTTTATCTCAGCTATTCCTTCTCAACTGTCTCAGCAGTTTCTTCTTCATAGCTGATATTATCTTCTATCTCAACGGTTTCTTCTCAACTGTCTCAGCGGTTTCTTCTTCATAGCTGAGACTATCTCCTGTCTCAGCAGTTTTGCTGAGACTAATACTTCTCTCAACGTTTTGTGTTAAGCTTCTCAGCTATCTCGACGCTTTTTCCTTAGTCAAATTGTTCAGCTTTCTGCCTGATGCCGTTAAGAGCGTTGAGTGTATAAGCTTCACTTAATGCTTTTATACTTAGCCTGATTTTTTGCATTCTTGTCTTCTTTCTGAAGTTTGGCGTTAACAGACTCAGCGTGGCATTGAGTGATGAAGCTTCACTCAATGCTTCTGACTTAGTCAATTTTTTGGATTCCACTGCTTAGGCTTTGACATGATATCCTTGTCTCAACGATTCTGGCTATATGGGGTTGAGAGCGTTGAGTGAGCTTACCTTACTCAATGCTTCTGGACTTAGGCAATTTTCTGATTTTCCAGCCTATCACCTTGAGTCCACCTATCATTGTCTCTTGAACTATATATCCAATTATTATGACAAAGACCAACCTGTATGCATGAACTTAAACATGCATCAAATACAACTATGTGTATACCATTGACCTGTTTGACTTCTTACAAATCTAGGACATTAGGATCAATGAAACTAACATAAACCATTGCCAGAGGGGATCTTACTTGCCTAAGATGTCCACCCAATGCTCCTTAAGTGGTATCAACATACACTACTAAGCGCTAGTTGGCCGCCTTACTTAGCTAAAGTCACAACATTTACATCTCATCATAGAGTATTACGGAAGAATTAACTGGAAGTCAAAACAAATATATATATAACAATATATATTTAAAAGAGTATGCAAAGGTTGAATCCACTATTTATACACGAAGCCCATTGGTTACAAAAGTACTACTACTACAATTTCCTCACACTCTCAATCATGCTCGCTAGTACTCAGGTCTCAAAACTCTGGAGACGACGGGGGTGCCTCTAATTGGGCAGTCCTATCAGCTGGCATATCATCCAACGGCACCTGGTCATTATGATGCTCAATCTCTTGTGAATGGTTATTAAAATAACCGTTAGTCACAAAGCTAAGTGGAAACACATCTCTTCCCCAGATCCATTCCTAGGGACGAGATCACGCACCCAACAAAAGTAAATAGCTGAAGCACGAGAGGGTTAGTATTGCATTTCAATCATAAGCTAGGAGCAACCATTAGAAGAAGGTGTAGTATAGTGTAACTGGATAGCAACAATATTATACATAAGTTATAACAAAAGCTCCACTAGCTATCAGCATAACAAGTATTCATAACCTATATTCACACCACAGGTATTCAAACATGCCAACATGCTACAGGCATTCAAAGCTTCGCACACACTCTATGTCGATATAGTTTTGACCGCTTCTCTTCAACAAGGGTAGCGAGCCTCGCGAGCCTCATCGATATGGATGTCGGTGATAGTGGACAGTCCTGCCACTTTTGAGGGTGGTCGTACCCCATAGTCCAAGCCCCAACGTACAACCCCGTATACTCTTGTATGTGAGCGACATCCGATGATTCAGCATTTTTGCCGACCAGCAGAGGAAACCCAATGAGGAAAGAAACATAATGGTAGGTCACATGTGGTACTCATCTCCTTGTCTCCTTGAGTCGTCAAGCTTCCCGCATCAGTATGAACGGTCTGTGAAAGTGACTGACCCACCATTTTTTACCGCAAGTAATTTACAAGCAATCAAATTTATGAATTTACTTGCACTCATCGAGTCTGCGGAGGCCTTCCCTACTATGCTTCAAATAATTCAGGCAAGCGACACTCGGCTTGACTTTCGACAAGGAGCGTAAGCACACTTTATTTAGGGCCAATCATAGAGGAATATCTCAACTCCTATTATCCCCAACTAAGGCTCAACCTAACAAAAAACTACTACGTCAGGGCAGGGCCCATACTTAAAATATTAAATTATAGGAATAAAAGTGTGGTAATAAAAGCTACTGAGAATATAAGCTACAGAATTAAAATGCTGAAAAGAAATATGACCAATACAAAACTGGAGTAGTACTAAACTGAAAGAATTGAAAGTAAGTACTAAATGGAATTAGGCCAGTATGAGACTCGAATAGTACTTAAAAGAAATGAACTAAAATGAATATAGAGAAGCAAGAACAGTACGAGACTGGAGGAGTGTTTAAAAGATATGAACTAAACTAGAAGTAAATAAGCAGGACCAGTACGAGACTGGATTACTGAAAAGAAAGTATTGAACTGAAATACATAAAGGAACTGGACCAATGCAAGACTGGAATAAATAAATAAAAATGATTAGTAGTCAAATCACTCCATTCAGGAGGCTTCAGTTCCATCTCCATCATCAGGAGGCAAGTTCAGTTCCATCTCTGTTCTCAGGAGCCAAGTTCAGTTCTATCTCCGTTATCAGAAGGCAAGTTCAGTTCCATCTCTGTTCTCAGGAGGCATATTAAGTCCCATTTCAGTTTTTTAGGAGGCTTCTATGTGTTTCACCAATTATTAAGATCCAATAATAATTCAGTTGTGTCTTTCAATCACGGCTTAATCGGATCATGAGTCTTATTATGAGTTACACCTTTATTAGTCATCTAAGAATAAATAACACATTTTCTCGCATCAGATCGAATTCGTGAATCTTGTTAGAGATCTCATTCTTCCTCGATTATCAATCTCATTAATCGTTTCTAAAACATTAGAGAAATTCTTCGCCCGAGAAGAGGTTAGGCATTATTTTACTCGAGCCTTGTATTTTCATGTTCCGAGTCAACCTAAAATACCCGAGAATTATTTAAAAACGAGGCGCTCAGTGATTTTGCAAAACTCTCGAAATGCTCAGAGCTTAAAATCTTGTCTCGATAACTCTCATCGATTAATCAATTGAACTTAATATTCAATTTAGAAAGTGGTCGCGCGCTTCAATTTTCATTTTCAAACAATTTGAGGGCATCAATTTCCGAGCGCAACCCTAGGCTCCCAGAAATCGAAAAATCTTCAATTTTTACCCCAAGGTTCACAAATTTTAATACAATATTTAAGACGACCTAAAAAGAGCCTAATATTTTCCAAAAAAATTCTAGTAATTTTGGGACTCTAAATTGGCTAAATAATTCTTATTCAAACTTTTAAAAATATCAAATTAACTCCAAAAATTCCCAAAATTTTTGTGAGATTGCCCTCATCAAGGGGAACAATTTTCCTATTCAAAACTTTTTTCTATGAGCCTTATTTTCCCCAAGTAATTCCTCAAATTTCGGATTAAAATATGGTGTGCTAATAGCAAAATCATACAAATCATGTGGCTGAGATCAAGCCGCACAGCGAATTCTAACATTCTTCCCCCACATCAAATTGGGCACAGATCCACTGTAGGGGGCGCTGATGCTGAGGTAGGAAATAAGAAGATCACAGCCGTCTGATCTCCTCGTGGAGATTAGGTGACGGTGATCTAATCCCGGCGATAGAAGCTCACAGGCATCTACCACTGCCTCCTGGTGGCTGTCAAGCTACGACATCGCCCCTAGTCGACTCTCTAGGGGCCAGTGAGCCTCGAGTTGTGGTCTGGTGGCCCAGCGCCGCTGGCCACCGACAGAATTAACCAACCCGAGAGCGGGTTGGCCCGACTGCTCTGCTCTCGTCGAGATCACGCCACCCCGCCCCTCCAATGGCTTACTAGCCTCAAAACCAACCCCTGTCAGCACATCGGGGATCATCTGTCACCGAGGGTAGACTTCCCCGGTGGTGTAACACCCTCCCAGTGCCACCACCGACGCTTGGATGAGGTTTCCACCCACGACAACCACACAACCTATAGCAAGGCTCGGGTGGCGCTGACGGCACTCTGGCCCCCGCCGCCGGGAGGCACATGTAGATCGTTGGAGGAGTGGATAAAGAGGAGGGGAGAAGTTTCCACCTGGAGTTGGGGGGCTCGGGAAGAAATAGGTCAGGCTACCATGAAGGTGGCCGAGGAGGAGGGGCTCGGGTTTGTATTTTTCGGCAACTATGGTTCCAGCCAGGTGGGGGAAGCTCATTCTTAGCTGGTGAGGGGAAGAGCTGAGGGGGCATGACCTTATATAAGCAAGGAGAGAGCTGTGTTTGGGCTTATACCCGATATGGGATAAATCCCCATAGGAGGAGATATCCTCCTCCTTGATTCCAGTTGGCTGGGGCACGTGGCTGCCATCTGAGGTATTAGTACAAGCCACATAGAAGCATCCCTAAGGGAGGACTTAGTGGATTAGGCCCATGTGGGATTTAGGATTAAGAAGGAGAGGAAGAAAATGAGTGGTGGGCTTTCTCTTTTACCCATTTCCCATCATACTTGATGGCTGGTTTGATGGCTCAAGGAGTGAGGGGAGTAGGGCCCTAATCAGTCATGGAGAGGAGGTGTATACCTCCTTTGAAAAATCTAAAAAAATGTACTTTTAGGGGGGTTTGACCAAAGTCAACCCTAGGTTGGGTCCTCCTTGCTGGTCAAAGTTAAAGTAGATCCAAGTCATCGGGGGTCAGGTCAAAGTTGGGGTGTCGTGTCACAATTGGTGTGTGCATGCTTTTCGGTGCACAATTGCGCTTGATTTGACCACGAATTGACCACCCATCATTGAAACTGACTGGGATGAATTCTTTTGACTTCATATTGACCATACGAATCCAATGTCATTGATCGCGTCGAATCAAAGTTTGTTTGTTAAATATTCAAAATCTACGTGTCGCGGCGCACTAAATGGTCAAAATGCTCAAATTCACCGTTAGACATCGGATTGTGACGCAACGAGTTCCAATGCATTTGTATCGACTATACAAAGCCATAGGAATTGGTAGAACTTAGATCGGAGTTCTCTAGCTAGATATTCAAAAATCTCGTTTTCGCGACGTTCTACGAGGAGCGACCATATTCACCATATGATCTCGGAATTCAATGGAACGAGTTCCAACGCACTCGTATTGACTATACGAGGCCACAGGAACTGACAAAACTCAAATCGGAGTTCTTTAGCTCTATACCCCAATTTAGGGTTTCCTCATACCTTGGTATGGGCTACGGGTAGAGGTTCGGGTCACTTTTATTGGGCTCACTAGGGTCCCGGTGGCCCAATAAAAGTCGGGATATTACACCCAGGACTTGTGATGTTCTACAAACACGAAAGCTCGTACCATTGCAACATCCCAAGACAAAGATGTTATCGGCGGCTGACGCCTCCAGAAGCTCCGCCCCAGCTCCTGGTAGGAATGAACACTGAATCACTCCAAGTCGCATCACAGAAATGGACACCATGTCCTTCCGCGTCTTTTAGTAGCAGCTAGCCTACATGTCCTTCCGCGACGTCGATACAGGGTGACAGAGCATTCTCTCCACGTCACAAGAATTCGCCATCAGGGTAAACTTTTAGCAACAACTGCGTAAGCCCTCAACCGCAAGCATCTCCATCTAGGCATTCTCGTGAAACCTTTAACCAATGAAGCAGACACGAATGGATCCAAAGCATCACCACACACGTCAAAGCCCAACCAAGGGGATATTTCACACAGCAAACCAAAGTAACCGGTGACACTCGCATGCTGAAATGACCTTTAGTCCACAAACCCGAGATGAAGTCGTCAAGTCTAGAAATTTTCGTGCTAGTCGCTTCGCAGTTCACGACCCACAAAAATTTGGGGGCATTCGATGGGATTCCCCCAGCATTTTCTAAGTCAAACCAGGGAGGTTCAATACAAGTACTCGGGGGCAAACCAAATCGTCCAAGCGAGTCGCGCTCACCCAAAAAGTCCCAAAAGCACCCTCAGAGGTAGACAAGCACGACCAACGTGAGCCGAAGTGTCCCGCTCGGGCTGCACATACATAGAGTGTGCGCGCCCATGACCTCACATGGCCGCACAACCGTGCAGGGCCACGCACCGCGCGGATTATGCGCTCTCACGGTCGTACATCATACAAGACCGCGCACATCACATGACCATGAAAGGTTGCGATGCGCGCAACTATATAAGATCATGTAGCACGCGACGGTGCATGGCTACGTAGTGTGTGGGGCGCGCACGTGCCGGCGGCGTTCGCCGCCGACGGCAGCCTCCTACCGTCGTCGTCGCCTTCGGGCACCTTGCCCGGGATGCCCGAACTGCCCAGGGGTATGGGGCATTTCCTTCTTTTAGTTAATTTTAGTGATCCAGGTGTCTGAAACAAAGCGACGCCATTCGCCAACACAAATCACTCCTCGGTGTAATTACTGACGCGCCCCTCTGGAAAACTATAAATAGGCACCCAAGCTTTCATTTCAAGCCAAGCAACTTGGGAGGCAAGAGAGAGCTCTGAGGTTTTCTGGCGAGATCGTGGACTTAGACTGATTCTTCACTACGGAATTTGCTCCGCTCTTCTTCTTGCGCCACGGACTCCTGACGCCTCAAGTGACGTCGACTGCCTCCGCGAGAGCGCTCCCATCTAGGCTCCGCATCAACGAGAGTGCAACCTTCAGAAGCTCCGTGGACTTCGAATATTTTCCAGCCGGAACGCTCTACCAAGGTTCTGCGAGCTCAATGTCGCCCCAAGGTCAAAGCGTTTCTATCGAGGCTCCGAATACTTAGTTATTTTTCTTCATTTACCGTACTTGTAACGGAGTAGCGGGCGATCGCCATCCGAGATCAAACTAATCATTGTAACACTCCAAGAAGCTAGTGGATTTTGGCTCGACACAATTCCAGTCACGTGGTTTTCCACTTTTTCCGGGTTTTCCACGTCAAAAACGTCTCTTGTTCATTGCTGCGGTTTTCTTTAAGTGATTGCGCGCCCAACTCGACTCTGAGCTAAGACGGTCTGATTCTCCGGACTGGGTAAAAAGCCGGGTGACCCACAACAACCCTAAATTATTAAATTTGGTACTTTGCACCCCCATTTACATTTTCTTTGGAACTTTGCATCCCAGGTCCATTAAATTGATGGTATTTTCGTCCGGTGACATTAATAATTGGATTTCTTCCCCGAAATCTTTTCATTTCCCGTTAACGCAGGCCGGGTGCTCTCGCTAGATGTTCTAGCTAGGGTTCCAGAGCAAATGTTTGGAATGTGAATATATCATTGTGGATATTGCTGTTGTTGCTGAAATTTAGTTGGATGTTGCTACATTTTGTTGCAAATGTTTGGAATTTATTTGGATGATCAAGGATGTTACGCATTTTGTTGCGTCTATAATTTTGATTGCTCCAACCGTTTGGAATGTAATTATATCATGGATGTTGTTGAATGTTGCT
Source organism: Platanthera zijinensis (assembly GCA_039513925.1). NCBI lineage: Eukaryota > Viridiplantae > Streptophyta > Magnoliopsida > Asparagales > Orchidaceae > Platanthera > Platanthera zijinensis. The sequence goes on along the minus strand of CM077081.1, from coordinate 64,441,249 downwards.
GCTATGAAAAGTCCAAACCAAAAATAATTTGGCCTAATCCACCACAAATCTGGGTTGGAAAAAAAAATTTGTGCAAATAACCATACGAAATAAATGGGTGTAAATCGTCAATTTAAATAAATTAGGGGTGCAAAATGCCAAAGCAAATATAAATTTTGACTGAAATACCCCCTCAGTTAATTGACTTGGGGTGCGAAGTGTCAAAGGAGATGTAAATGGGGGTGTAAAGTGCAAAATTTAGTAATTTGGGAGGCAAAATGTCAAAATGATGTAAATGAAAGGTGCAAAGTGCCAAAAGTCCGAATCCCTGGAATCAATTGAAGCTTAATTTTTTACATCCGGCCAGCCGCCCCAGGCTCCTCCTCCCGGCTCCCTACAATACCCTCTACTCATAAGCCATGATCTGATTTCTGTGCATAAACTTGTCTCCAGTGCTCTTAGTTCTCAAGGACTGAATCGCCCTGATACATCAGATTTTTTTCAGTGGAGAATTCCAACATCTTTTCGAAGGCTTCTTCCCCGTCTCCGAGCGACATCTTTTCGAAGGCTTCTTCCCCGTCTCCGAGCGACATCTTTGTCTTCCCAGGAGAATAACTTCTGATAGCAGTGTGTGCTCAGATTTGGCTTCTTCCCCTGTACTGCCTGCATCAAATCTCGATGCTACGAAATCAGATCTTGCTCCAAATCAAGAGCACAGGTCAATTATCGCGGAGGCGCCAAGAAGCCCAGTTGGCTGTACTTCGGTGAACATCGGAAAGCAATGTCGCAGCATTAGCACACAAAAAAGGTCAGTTTATGTGATGCTCCAAATTAAGGCGCCATGGGCGCTTCAAGACTCTGCATCGTTCATGGTGGAAGAAGAAGATGCCAGAAAGAGGGTTGTAAATTGCACAAGGCGGCCACCCTCCCTGCCGGCCCCATGGTCACGTCCGCCTGGCTGCCCGGCCGGATTCCTTGCCCGACCGGATTCCTTGGTCGGCCGCCCGCCCGGCCCTCGCTGGCCGGCCACTCCTCCGCCGCTGGCCGCTTATCCTCTGCCGTTCGATTGCATCCACACGATCTCCATCGTTCGATCACAGTGTAACCATCTCGTGTAACCACCCGTCATGGGGATGTGGATAGTCAAAAAATAATAATTGGTGTGTGCATAGTAAATTCCTAAAAAATATATGGAATAAAATATAGAATTCTAGTCTGCGAATACAACATTTATGATCAACGGATAACCGCGTAACCACCATAATCATCCCAAAATTCTATGAATAGGATCTCAGGTCCCTCCTTCATTTCTTCTTAGCTCTTTATCTCTTTACGCCTTTCCTCTTACGCGCAAGAGAGGTCTTCGAAGACTCGTTCGCCTTCGAAGATCTTTAAGCACCTTCGAAGATCTTCGAGCCCTCTTTTAAGTGCGTGCGGGGATTCCGCGGCAAACGCCTCCCCTTTCGCACACCGTGTCTTACGCAAACCACCTGCATATTGCGCCTCACGCCCATTGCGCCTCACGCCCATTGCGCCTCACGCCCATTGCGCCTCACGCCCATTGCGCCTCACGCCCATTGCGCCTTGCGCATAACTCGAGCACAATCCCGCACAACTCGCACACATTGTGCCTCGCACTCAACTCGTGCACATTGCGTCGCGTGCCCAGTGCACCTCGCGCACATTACGCCTCCCGCACACCTCGCGCACATTGTGCCTCACGCACACCTCGCGCAAATTGCGCCACCTGCACACCTTACACATGTCGCGCCTTGCCCACACTAAAGTCGTACACACACCTTGCGCGCATTGCGCCTTGGCACACTGCACCTTGCCCACACCTTAAGCACATTGCGCCTTGCGCACATTTTTCCCCGCACACATTCCACCTAACTCATGTTCCACCCTGCGCACATTTCACCTTGCGTGCATTTTGCTACACACTTGGCACACACACCACCACGAGCAAGTCATCTGCTCTCCGGCTAGCCCTCCGATTAATAGCAAGCCCTCTGCTTCACATCAAGCCCTTGACTCAGCAGCAAGTCCTCTTCCCCAGACTCCTTCGCAAGCAACAAGAGATAAGCCGCAGATGCCAAGACGCGCAGAGCGCGCCTCTTCAGTTTCCGGGCACCAACAGAAGACTTCGAAGCATCCAGAACGCGGTGCTCCGCGATTCAGCAAAGAAAATATTTGGCTTAACGAGCGATGACCTGTCACCCTCTGAGCTCATCTCTCTCTCTCCCCCTCCCCCCCAACAATTTTAACGAGAAGCAGTCTGTCTGTCTCCTTTGCCTTCTCTACAAGTCTATGTACAACAATAACATAGTGTGGAAGTTTGATCGGCACAGCTCCGACCATGTGGTCTTTCTGCTCTTTTCGAGGTTTTTCACGTTAAAAAAACTCACTTGCAGTCTTCTCATTTTCATTGGCTATTTACACGTTCAACCATTCTTGGGCTAACATAGTGCAATCTAGATTGATCTTCAGGAGCCCTTGAGTTACCCGTAACATCCTCCATTTATCTTTTTCTCTCACTCTTTTGTTAATAAAATGTGAAGAAATTAAAGATCAAATATATAAAATATAAAAATATAAGTGTATATTCGGACGAATAACGGGCTCGGGGGCTTCGCGGGTCTAAACCCTAGGTTTATTCTATATAACCTAGGTAGAGGCAACGGGGAGAGGGTTCCACCTAGACCCTCCTCCGAATGTTTCGAGCACCAACACTTATATTCTCGAAACAGCCTTTCCCTTCCCCGGTGCTTGCCTTCCCGTGCGTGGTTTTAGGGCAAGCCGCCACTCGCTCAAGGCCGACCGAGGATCAGTCTAGCCCAGCCCTTCCCGTCGTCGGTCGCCTGCTAGGGCAAGCTCCGCCATCGCGGTCGCGGATCTAGGGCAAGCCCTTCCCTTCCCCGGCGCTCGATCTCCCGTGGCCAATCGTGGACTAGAGAGCCCCGCCTCCCGCCGCTCGCTGGTCTCCCGGTTGCCTGCTAGGGCAAGCTCCGCCCTCCCTGTCGCGGATCTAGGGCAAGATCCGCCTCCCGATGTTTCGTCCTCATCGCAGATCGCTCTTCTCCCGAAGCCGATCGAGGACTCAGACCGTCTTCCGTCCGCCCCGTCGCAGCGATCGACGATCTGCTCCGTCGCTTCGATCGACGATCGATCCGCTCGACGATCGTTTTCGTTCGACGATCGACGGTAGTCCCCGTTCGACAGTCGATTTCTCCCCGTTCAACGTTCGATGGTATTCGATCTTTCCGTGCGCTTGACAATCCGCCCCGCCCCTTCGCCGATCTGCCCCGGCTCGACGATCGACGATCGACGTCTTTCAGTCAACGTTTTCCCAATCGACGATCGATGACTTCCTTGTTCGACGTTTTCCTGGGAGCTGATCCAGTTGCTGTCTCAGCCGATCCAAGCCTCTGTTCCTGTGTTAGGGCTTGCAGCAAGAAAAGCAATGAGGAACTCTTCCTTGTCCTCTCCAGTTCCCATGATCAAGCTTGAAAAGTTCACAGCCTCCGAGTTCAATGATTGGAAGTTGAACACGCAATTTGGGATGAAATACCTGAATGTCTTCTACACCGTCAAATCTGTTCGTGCTGATGTTGCTGGGAAAGAAGACGAGGCGCAGTGGGTTGAAGATGAGGATTTCTGCAGGGACTACCTGCTGAATTGTCTCTCCTCCAGTCTGGCCAAGAACTACATCAAGATGCAGTCTGTGAAGGAGATCTGCGAGGCCCTGGAGGAGCACTTCAGACAGGAAGAGGACCTCTCCAAAGATCATCTAGTGGACAAGTTCCACTCCTTCAGCTTCGATGAGGAGAAAGTTATTCTCCCTCAGGTATCAGATTTTGAAAATTTGGTTGATTCTCTGCATAGTGAGTCCATTAGCCTGCCCGAAAGTTTTGTTGCCGGCACAATTGTGTATAAGTTGCCCTCCTCGTGATACAATTTCAAAACGGAAATGTATCGCAAGAAGATGCAAGTTGGTCTGAACGACCTCAAGCGCTTCATACGCATTGAGGACGAGAACTGGACGAAGCACGCTTTGGAAGCTGTTGGCAAGCAGAAGGCTGCTGCCAACATGATTACAAGATCCAAGTGCGCTCCTCCCCCTCATAAGACCAAAACATATCGCAGTAGCCCTCAGGTTGCAGGATCGAGTAGACCCTCTAAAAAGTTTAAGGGTAAATGTTTTAACTGCAACAAGTGGGGACACTGTGCATCTGACTGCAAACTACCGAGGAAAGAAAGAACTAGAGCACCGCAAGAAGGCAATCAAGCTCATCTGGTTTGCCACACTGAGCCATCCGACTTTGTTGTCATGGTCGGACACGCGCAGGTGATGGCGCGCCCCCTCCACCTCTACTTGGAGACGATGCTGACGATGATGAGGTTGATCCGGTTGCTGAGGCGATTCAACTAAAGGATGTGAGGCGTCACGATGATGCTAGCGGAAGGCTACGTTACAACCTCCGCCCGCGGCGCGCAACATTCGCCGCACCGCATTAAAACATTTCCCTTTTCATGCTTTATTATTTCTATTTTAGGAATATAAAATTATCCAAGTTTGAAGTGATAATTTTATATTCAATATTGCACTTTTATTTTTGCATTTGGACAATATTTTTATTTGGTGTGCATTTAACCATTTGGATGGATGAGATTACATCTCCATCATGAATGGTTAAAGCTTGTTTGTAACTCCTATATAAGGAGGCCTTGTTATGAGATAATTAGAAAAGAATTGAACCCTAAAATCCCCTTTGAGGAATTTTGGCCAAGAGGAGGAAGCCTCCTAGCCGCCGCCCCTTCCCCCCCTTTTTGCTTGTGGTGTGAAGCCGCCGGCCTCCCTTGCTCCCTCCATCCGTTCGGTGCGACTCCGGCGCGGCTTCCTTCGGTGCGACTCCTTGGAAGAAGGTTGCAACCCTTCGGTGTGACGCCGGTGGATCCGTGGAGAGAGTGATTCTCCCACAGTTATCTCGTGTGAATGCTCTCCGGTTGGGTAAAATATCTCATCCCTCCTTGTGTGATTTCTTCTCATTAGTAGTGGTGGATCGCGAATCGTTTTATCCGCTTTGTTAAATCAATCGCTGCACTTTTCATTTCGAAATCGCCGTTGCTAGGCTTTTTATTTCCGGATCGGGTGGATCCTATTTGCCGGAGCGGATCTAGGCCTATAGCCTTGGTTTTGCTCTCAAAAAGGTTGGCAACCTTTATGTTAATTTGGGGAACGATCCGACTCAAATTTCGATCGCTATTTTCGAGTCAACCAATCATCCTTGTTATTTTTATGCGCTGCGTTTGTGACGAGGAAATATATAGGTGCTGTGTAGGTGCGGTAGATCTAAGCGATATTGGGCGAGGAGTGAATTATTTCCGTAGAGATCTCCGATTCCGGACATCCCTGCACCAATTTGGTATCAGAGGCGGTCGTTTTAACTTCCACGTTGCAAACATCCTCTCTGCGTTCGTCGTTGGTTGATCTGAATTTTCTAAGATATGAAATTTCGGATTGGTCTGCGTTTAGTAAATCCGTCGAAATTTTAAACTTGTCAAAAAAATCTGAAAAAAAAACTGTAGCTTCCTGCACTTATTTCCAACAACTTTAAAACAGAAAATTGTTTGATTCGGCCGCGTTAAGTCTGCCTGCAAATTAGAACATCGTAATTCTGTCCAGTTGGTCTGCAAATAGCGGGCTAAAATCTTCGTTTTTCAGCAAAATTTCAGAAAATTTTTTTTTTTAATGATCTACATGTTTTTCACATTAATCTTTTATAAAAACATATTACTTTCAGTATAGCTACAGCCCTAGGGAAATTCGTCTCTCAAAATTTTCAGGGTCTTGCATGCGCACTAGGCTAGGCACGGAGTATTCGGCACCGTCTACGTCTAGGATGGCTGAGAACGAGCACGAAATTCGTAACGCTGAAGCGATAGCAGGTCTTCGTAACGATATGACGGAACTTAGGGCCACCTTAGCACAGATTTTACAAAATCAAGCTAGGCCACCCCCACCTCCCGCTAATGTTGAGTTGCCCCACCGGCGCCAACATATTTCCGATTCGGATTCGGATGGCGACTCCCCACGAGTGCCCCCTCGAGGCTATCGCCACGGGCGAGAGTTTGATATTACAAGGGCCATCAAAATTGATGCCCCCACTTTCAATGGTATGGGAGATCCACAGAATTTCCTAACATGGATAGTGGACATGGAATGCTATTATGATTGGCACCATCTTACGGACCCCCAAAAGGTCCAAGTTGCCAGGATGAAGCTAACCGGTCGCGCCAAAACTTATTGGCTGAATGAAGAGCGTAGACTAGGGACTGGGGACGGAGACCCAATTATTGGATGGACCGTCATGAAGAATTTGTTGACCGATCAGTACGTCCCCGCGTACCATCGGACACAAATGTTTGACGATCTCGCCTCCCTGCGGCAAGGCTCCAATTCTGTATCAGAGTACATGGGAGAATTAAAGGACCGGTTGGTGCGTTGTAACCTGAGGGAGATCCCCGAAGTCACCCTTTCTAGGTTTCGTAAGGGGCTTCAACCCGATATTCAGCGGAAGCTCTTGCGTTATGGTCACACAGATCTGAACATGACATTCAATGCCGCCCTCGACATTGAGAAACATTTAGCCTCTAAGGCTCACTCCCGTTACTCCCATGCGAAGGGAAAATCCTCTACCGGAGCATCTTCCTCCACATATCAGGACAAAGGGAAGTACCGGTCGACCGAGTCCAAGTCCGTAGTAATCACTGCTAGGAACGCCAAGAACCCCGCGAGCGAACGTATTCCCATAGGAAAGGTTAACAAGACTAACGCTACATGTTACTCTTGCGGCATTCAAGGTCATTATGCCTTTGAATGCCCAACGAAGACTAAAGCCATAGCCCTATTAGAGTCGACGACCGATCTTGCGGATTATGTTTATGAGGCTGCTGAGGAGAGCGACCCGGAAGGGGTCCCAAGTGATTTAGAGGACGATCACCCCCTTATGGTGATGCGTTGTATCTTGACCACTCCTCGTCCGTTAGATGACTGGAAGAGGACGAGTATATTTTCTCTGATCTTTAAGAGTGGCGAAAAGCTTTGTAAGCTTATTATTGATAGTGGTAGCTGTGTGAACGTTGTATCTGAGAATGTCATAGCACGTATGTCCTTGACCACGGAACCACACCCGACCCCGTATCAGGTTGCTTGGATCAACAAGATCTCCGTACCAGTTACCAAGCGATGCCTGGTACCTCTCTCATTCAAATCTTATATTGATGAGGTTTGGTGTGATGTTCTTCCGATGGACGCCTGTCATGTGTTGTTAGGCCGCCCTTGGCTATACGACCGTGATGTCACACATTTTGGTAGAGCCAACTCCTATGAATTTAAATTCAATGGTAAAACCATCACTTTGAGGCCCACCATCCCAAAGGAGCCCGTAGTCTTGGCTAAAGATACCACTATCCCTGTAGAGAGAAAGACGTTGAGTCTAGTTGGTAGGAAAGAGTTTGTGAGAGACCCGTTCGTTGATGGAATTATGTATGCGCTAGTTCTCCTGAGTGCGAAACCTGAATCTAGTCTTTTGGATGAGTTACCTAGTGAGTTACGGGTACTATTGGAAGAGTATAGGGACGTGTACCCAGAAGAGTTGCCGCCCACGTTGCCCCCGCTTAGGAATATCCAGCATGCGATAGACCTCATCCCGGGATCTTCCTTGCCAAATCAGCCCCATTATCGACTCCACCCCGCAGCTCACCTGGAGTTGCAGTCCCAGATAGAGGGCTTGCTTGAGAAAGGTTTTATTAGGACTAGTATGAGCCCATGCGCGGTGCCAGCCCTTCTTGCCCCCAAGAAGGATGGTACGTGGAGGATGTGTGTTGATAGCCGGGCTATCAACAAAATCACCATCAAGTATAGGTTCCCCATTCCCCGCCTAGATGATTTGTTGGATGTCTTGTCTGGAGCCATCGTATTCTCCAAATTAGATCTTCGGAGTGGCTATCACCAGATTAGGATACGAGAGGGCGACGAGTGGAAGACGGCATTTAAGTCGAAGGATGGACTGTACGAATGGCTTGTGATGCCCTTTGGGTTATCCAATGCCCCTAGTACCTTCTCCCGGATGATGACACATGTCTTTCAGCCATTCATGGGGAAGTTCGTTGTCGTCTACTTTGACGATATACTGATTTATAGCACCTCTACTACCGAGCACATCTCCCACATGAGAGTGATCCTTTCCACCCTGCGGAAAGAGACTTTATTTCTCAATCTTAAGAAATGCACTTTCAATGCCGCGGAGGTAGAGTTCTTAGGTTATATAGTCGGTTCTAAGGGTATTCGAGTTGATCCGGGCAAGGTTCAGGTCATTAAGGACTGGCCCGTGCCAACCACCCTACGTGAGGTGCGTAGTTTCCATGGGTTAGCCACATTCTACCGCCGTTTCATACGGGACTTCAGTAGTATTATGGCGCCTATCACGGACTGTATGAAGAAGGGAGAGTTTACGTGGACGAAGTCTGCCACCTATGCTTTGGAACGAATAAAGAAGCTCATGACTGAGGCACCTGTCTTACGTCTACCCGACTTTTCTAAAGTCTTTGAGCTCACATGTGATGCTTCAGGGGTTGGGATTGGTGGTGTCTTAAGCCAAGAAGGCCATCCCGTTAGCTACTTTAGCGAGAAGTTGTCGGGCCCCAAGTTGAATTATTCCAATTACGATAGGGAGTTCTATGCTGTAGTCCGATGTCTACACCATTGGAGGCACTATCTCCTCTCCAAGGAGTTCGTGATCCTCTCCGATCATGAGGCCTTACGTTTCATTAACGGACAGCATAAAATCAGCCCAAGACACGCTAAGTGGGTAGCATTCCTACAAGGTTATACATTTAACCTCAAACATCTTAAAGGAGCTGATAACCGAGTCGCTGACGCCCTTAGTCGTCTTACACTTTTACTCACTTCTATGGAGGTACATGTTATAGGATTTGAGCGGGTTAAGGATGAGTATGCTACGTGTCCTGACTTCCAAGACGTCTATTTATCAGCCCAGGATAGTTCCCCCACGACGATATCTGCATACGTCATTAAGGACGGATACCTGTTTAGGAGCGGGAAGCTATGTATTCCACAGTCATCACTACGATTACATATCATTTGGGAATTGCATAGTGGAGGGTTGAGTGGTCACTTTGGTAGAGATAAGACGATTACATTAGTCGAAGAGAAGTTTTATTGGCCAAAACTTAAGGCTATGGTAGGAGGAGTAGTGAGTAGCTGCCGAACGTGTCAGGTTTCTAAGGGTGGTAAAACCAATGTAGGATTATATACACCCTTGCCTATTCCCTCCATGCCTTGGGTAGATGTTAGTATGGACTTTGTATTAGGCCTTCCCCCTACCCAACGCCGTCATGATTCTGTTTTTGTAGTTGTGGATAGGTTGTCCAAGATGGCTTATTTCATCCCGTGCAGTAGAACAAACGATGCGTCTCATGTCGCTAAACTATATTTTAAAGAAGTCGTTAGTCACCGCGGAGTGCCAAAGACCATAGTTTCGGATAGAGACGTAAAATTCACTAGTTATTTTTGGAAAACGTTATGGATATTAATGGGAACAAAGTTATTGTTTTCCTCCGCCTATCATCCCCAAACGGATGGGCAGACGGAAGTAGTTAATCGGAGTTTAGGGAATTTGTTAAGATGCCTCGTGAGCGATCATTTGGGCACTTGGGATCTTCTCTTACCCCACGCCCAATTAGCCTACAATAATTCCAAAAATAGGTCTACGGGTATGTCTCCGAATGAGATTGTCCACGGTTATAAAGCTCCTGTGCCGCTTGACTTGGTGTCGTTGCCTTCAACGTACAAAGCAAGTCAATTTGCACAATCCTTTGCCCAACACATCCATGATCTACATGCACGTATACGGGCCACTTTGACGTCACAATACGACTCTTATCAGGCGCACGCTAATTTACATAGGTGAGTATCAAACTTTAAAATTGGCGATCTGGTTTTAGTCCGTTTAGTTCCCGAACGCTTGCCAACTGGCACCGTAAAAAAGTTAGCACCAAAGCGCGCCGGCCCTTTTCGGATTATTAAGAAGTTAGGTGACAACGCTTTCGTTTTGGACTTGCCTGCTGATTGGGGTATCTCCCCCATTTTTAACGTTTCAGATTTAACGATATTTGTGTCGCCACCACAAGATTTGATTTCTTTGTCGTCTTCTTCTCCCACTTTAAATTCTCATGGGTTGGGGAGTGGTAGAACGGATGATCTCTCTCTTACGGTCCCCACAGGTATATCATCGGATGGTACGTTGCCTTCTTTCTTGCCTACTGCTAATATGTTCCCCAGGTTCCCACGGACATTTTCCACTCCAGAGATGATACTTGATGCTGAGCATGTTACCACTACTGATGGCGACACCCGCCGCTTCCTCATCCGTTGGCGTGACCGCCCCCCTTCGGATGACTCTTGGGTGCTCGAGTTGGAGCTGCAAAGTTTGGATGCCGATCTTCTTCGCCGCTACCTCTTGGACCACGTAACAGAGATGCGTGATTTTGAGCGGGGGAGGATTGATGGCGCGTCCCCTCCACCTCTACTTGGAGACGATGCTGACGATGATGAGGTTGATCCGGTTGCTGAGGCGATTCAACTAAAGAACGTGAGGCATCATCGATATTGGGCGAGGAGTGAATTATTTTCGTAGAGATCTCCGATTCCGGACATCCCTGCACCAGCAGGCCAACACGGAGTGGTTCCTAGATTCTAGGGCAACGTGCCACGTTTGCAACAACGCTAATCTTCTGACAGAGCTGAAGGACACAAAGGAATCAGTGACTGTAGCAGATGGCGGCACAGCCGACGTACTGAAGGTGGGGAACACAACTCTGATGCTCTCCTTAGGTAAGTCTTTAACTTTAAAGAACGTAAAATTTATTCCTTCTTTATCTGCTAACTTAGTGTCTATTAGTTTATTGTGTGAGGCTGGTATGTCCATTAACTTCTGTAGCGGTAGAGTGACTCTGTCAGTCAACTCACATTACTTTGGATGTGCTTACGTCCAGAATAAGATGTACCGTTTGAGTATAGCAAATGAGGTAGTGCAACAAGTTCAATTGAACATAGCCCTAAGACTCTACATGAGAGACTAGGACACGTAAACTATAGGAAAACGTTCCAAGTAGCTAGAACTCATAAGATCACACTAGACACTAAGTCTCCTCTTGAAAAATGTGAAGTGTGTGCTCAGACCAAGATCACTAGGAAGCCTTTTGGTACGGTTACTAGGAGCACAACACCTCTTGAGCTTATACATTCCGATATTTGTGACTTTAAGAGTTTTGTCACAAAAGGTGGGAGGAAGTATATGATCACGTTCATCGATGACTGCACTAGATTTTGTCACATTTCATTGCTTAAAACTAAAGATGAAGCGTTTGAAAAGTTTTGCCTTTTCAAAACCAGGGTAGAAAACCAGCTAACATGAAAATTAAGCGGTTTAGAAGTGATAGAGGAGGAGAATACATTTCCAGTGAGTTCAGATACTTCCTTGCTTCATAGGGCATCATAGCAGAAACCACTGCTCCTTACTCCCCCCAATCTAACGGCATAGCCGAGCGCAAGAATAGAACGTTAACAGAGATGTTGAACTCTATGCTGCTCACTGCAGGCATGCCTTCCGCTTATTGGGGAGAAGAAGTCTTCGTTGCGAATCACATTCTGAACAGAGTTCCCCATGCTAAGTTAGAGGTTACTCCCTACGAGCTTTGGTTTAAGCGACCCCCATCTTTAACTAGACTTAAGACCTGAGGCTGTATAGCCTATGTCAGGGTTCCTGACCCTAGACGGTCTAAGGTTGGACCTAGGACCAATACGTGTGTCTACTTAGATTGTGCTGAAGATAGTGCTGCAGATAGATTCTTAGACCTGTCTAATAATATAATTATTGAATCTAGGGATGCAGTGTTCTTCGAGGATAAATTCCTCAAAGATAAGAACTTAACGATCCCAGGTATGCAAGCAACTATTACTGAGGAAGATCCTGAATCAGTACCGAGCACCTCCTATTCCATTCTGGTAGATACCTATGGCCTAGAGTCTAGGAGGACTTCAGTGAGAGAGAGAACCCACAGGACCTTCAGTAGTTATTTTGTCACTTACCACGTTGAGGATGATCAATCTACCTTTAAGGAAGCGATGAGATCAAGGGATTCCCTACTCTGGAAAGAAGCAATTGAGGATGAGATGAACTCTTTCCTTCAGAATGACACCTGGACGTTAGTTGATAAGCCAATAGGGGCTAAAACTGTAGGGTGCAAGTGGGTTCTAAAAAGGAAGTTAAATCCCGATGGTAGCGTAGCTAAGTATAAAGCACGCCTGGTGGCTAAAGGTTTCACATAAGTAAGCGGAGTAGACTATTTTGATGTATACTCACCCGTGTGTCACTTAGCAACCATTAGGGTTCTTCTTTCTATTTCGGCCATTGAGAACTTTATTGTTCATCAAATGGATGTTAAGACTGCGTTCTTGAACAAAGATCTGACCGAAGAGATCTACATGAGTCAACCTGAAGGTTTCATTGTAGACGGTCATGAAAACAAGGTCTGTAAGCTTTTAAAGTCGCTATACGGATTGAAGCAAGCGCCGAAATTATGACATGAGAAGTTTGACTATACTGTAAAGAACATGGGATTCACGTCGAGTCTCTCGGATAAATGTCTTTATATCTGTCATAGATCAGACAACGTCGCCATAATATGCTTGTATGTGGATGATATGCTAATTCTTGGATCTGATCAGTCCGAAGTGGATGATGTAAAGTCAGGTCTAATTAAAGAATTTAACGTGACGGACCTAGGTATAGCTGACACTATACTAGGCATGCAAGTGAGCTTTGGGAAACATGGCATTTCCCTAAGTCAAAGCCACTACATCCAGTCCTTGTTGGACACATGGGGATACAGTGAACGTAAAACGGCTGAGACACCATACGACTATTCTAACCGCTTAAAGCCCAACGAAGGGGCTGCGGTTCGACAGTTAGATTATTCTAAACTGCTTGGTAGCCTCATGTGCACTATGGTCTGTACGAGACCTAACATAGCCTTCGCGGTCGGCATGTTAAGTAGGTTCACTAGCAATCCTGGATAAGACCACTGGGATGCCCTCGATAGGCTGATGCGTTACTTAAAGCACACCCGAAAGTATGCTTTATGTTATAGTGGTCATTCTCCAGTTACGGAAGGATATTATGATGAATCGTGGTGCTCAGAAGTAAACGACAGAAAGTACACTAGTGGATTCCTCTTTACACTAGGAGGCGCAGCTGTAGCCTGGAAGTCCAAGAGACAGTCGTGCATTGCACTCTCATCTATGGAATCCGAACTCTATGCTCTAGCTTCGGCTGGTGAAGAAGCAGAGTGGTTAAGAGATTTGGTGATGGGCATTCCACTGTCGGGCCTGAAATTGAGTTCTGTTGCAGTTTACTGCGACAATCAGGCTACTAAAACGATTGCCACGAACACTTTGTTCAATGGCAAAAGAAGGCAACTTAGGATGAAACAGGCCTGGTTGACCTCTCTCACAAGTCAAGGGATTTTGACCTTGGTTGATGTGAGATCGAAAGATAATGTTGAAAACGCCCTTACTAAAGGATTAAATAGAGCTCTCACAATCAAAACATCGGGGAAAATGGGATTAAAGTTCATAGAAATATGAAACTTTCCTCCAACGTTTATGTTTTGATATGCACGAGCCTATAACTGTCAACATTCAAGCATCTAATAAGTGACAGACTGAAAACACCAAATAATTTCTTGATGAAAACCCAAGATGGTTGGATGCGGGTTATTCCACATTTGATGACCTAACGTCCTCCCATTGTAAGTTGATTCAAGAGTTATTCAACTGGAAATTGAAAGTCATTGTAAATGTTAATCTAAACATTATTGGTCACAACACATTATTCCACATTTGATGATGTTGCATGTGATGTGTGCCCACATGTGTTGGTGAGGCACATAGTGATCCGTAATGAGTAAGATAACGTGACTAGTCCTAGTTAGACTGGATGAGATGCTGACAGAGTTACTTCACCGTTGCTAGAAGTGCTAACCTCATTTAGTAAGAGATAGTTTACTTTAAATGTTACTGCATATGTTTATGAATTCATAGAGTCTGACTCATGAAATTCTTTGTAGGATACGATAGAGATTTTGGAGGAGCTGTAGACCTGGACATGGATGATGATGATCTACTACATGAGTAGAATCATAAAACGTTTAATTCATGTTTTTATTTGTTTTGTAATAATTATTCAGACTATGTTTGAGATAGCATCTGTGTGGTGGTTTGCCGTATAGGAAAAACCTTGTTTTGATTTATTAGTATGATCTGTCCTGATTATTTTGCTTAGTTTGGATTATTATTTTGTCTACACTCCAGCACCTCGAAACGTCACCGTTATTTGTCACGAATATATGAGGAGATTGTAAGTGTATATTCGGACGAATAATGGGCTCGGGGGCTTCGCGGGTCTAAACCCTAGGTTTATTCTATATAACCTAGCTAGAGGCAACGGGGAGAGGGTTCCACCTAGACCCTCCTCCGAATGTTTCGAGCACCAACACTTACAGTTTGATCGGCACAGCTCCGACCATGTGGTCTTTCTGCTCTTTTCGAGGTTTTTCACGTTAAAAAAATTCACTTGCAGTCGTCTCATTTTCATTGGCTATTTACACGTTCAACCATTCTTGGGCTAACATAGTGCAATCTAGATTGATCTTTAGGAGCCCTTGAGTTACCCGTAACATCCTCCATTTATCTTTTTCTCTCACTCTTTTGTTAATAAAATGTGAAGAAATTAAAGATCAAATATATAAAATATATAAAATGAAAGTCTTAGGCCCTATTCCCTTGACATGTTTGAACGAAATTGGTTTTGGTCCAAAACCCAAAATTCGTAGGCTTTGTAATTGAGCCAAAACTCAAGTCTTTTGCCCACGGTACCAACAATCGCCAACACTCCGATGAAGGTATCCTGTGATATAGGAATCTAGTATCAATGAGGAGGAGAAGCGGACTAGCGAGCTGCGAGCTAAAACTGACGAAATGAGGTAGGTTTTGAGTTTAGTTCATTTTTAGATGAAAGTCACCCATTCTGGACGAAAATTGATTCCCACAGATACATTGCTCAAACAAACGGCTGAATTGGAATTACGATAGTCATTTCCAATTTCTTTCTCGAAAAACCTACTAAATAAACAGACCCTTAATGTTATATCATAAAAATGACTTCCCTTCAATATAAAATAAGGTGATTGTTATTAGCACTACAGTTTTGGCTAGTCTGTTATTAGAACTACAGTTTTGGCTTGTCGCACAACGCTTTTTTCTAATTTTTCGCTCTTTTTGAAAAAACGTCTTGTACATGTATTTTTAGGAAAAGTGTTCAACACAAAAGTTGTAGATCTCGACGAGATCTACAACTTTTGTGTTGAACACTTTTCCTAAAAATGCATGTACAAGGCAACTTTGGAAATACGCTCTGATTTTGCGCATTTTAGAAATACGTCTTGTACATGCATCTTTAGGAAAAGTGTTCAACACGAAAGTTGTAGATCTTGTCGAGATTGACAAACTTTATGTTGAATATTTTTTCTAAAAATGCATGTGCATATTTTCAAAAACCGCGAAAAATTAATAGAAAACGTTGTATGACTAGTCAAAAATATAGTGATAATAACAATCACCTATAATAATAAGCAGGTATGTGATCATCACATACTCATATACAATAAGCCCCATTAGTTTCAATAGATTTGACTTTCATGTGAAAATCCATGGCCTAGACATTGAACTAAAAAAATCAATTAACTAATTCTTACCTCGGCCCATGAGTTTTCTAAATAATAGAGTGTTTTCGATCAAGCGCGTGTTTTTCATCCGAGCACGTGTTTTTTTTGCTATGCGCGGTTTTTTCACCTAGGCGCACAATTTTTGTCTGAGCGTGTGTTTTCGCCCGAGCACTCTTTTTCGGCCCGAGCGGACATTATTTTGCTCGGGTGCGCGTTATTTCGCCCAAGCACGAGTTTTTCGCCCGGGCACGCATTTTTCGCATGAGCACGCGTTTTTCGCCCGGGCGCTTATTTTTCGCCCGGGCGCTTATTTTTCGCTCGGGCACACGTTTTTCTCCCGAGCGTGCGTTTTTCACCAGGACGCGTGTTTTTCAGTCGGGCACGCGTTTTTCAGTCGGGCGCACATTTTTCGGTCGGGCGAGAGTTTTTCGCCCTGGAGCGAGTTTTTCGACCGGCGCGCATTTTTCGGCCGAGCGCGTGTCTTTCGGCTGTGCGCGTTTTTCAGCCGTGAGCGCATTTTTTGCCCGGGCTCACGTTTTTCGCCCGAGAGCGTATTTTTCACCCGAGCGCGCGTTTTTCCGAGCGGGCACACATTTTTCGACCGGGCGCAAGTTTTATGGTCGTACATGGATTTTTCATTCGGGCACACATTTTTCGCACGGACAGACATTTTTTCGCCTATGCGCACGTTTTTCGTCTGGTTGCGTGTATTTTGGTCCGGGCCTGTATTTTTTGACCCAGACCCACGTTTTTCGCATGTCCACACGTTTTTTGCATGAGCGCTCATTTTTTGCTCGTGCACGCAATTTTCGTCGAGGAGCCAATTTTTCGCCCGAGCTCGGGCTTTTTTGCTTGGGGCGAAAACGCACAACCTGCCAAAAAATATGCACTCAGGAGAAAAGCGCGAGCCCGTGCAATAATCGGGTGCCTAGACAAAAATCGCGCTTCAATGCCAAAAAACGCACTCCCGACCGAAGACTTGCGATCGGGCGAAAAACTCGCGCACGGTATGGAAAACACACACCCCGGTGAAAAACACACGCCCGAACGAAAAATATGTGCTTGTGTGTAAAACGCGAGCCCGAGCAAAAATCGTGTGACCGAACGAAAACAGCGCGCCCGACCGAAAAATGCGTGTCTGGGCAAAAATTGTGCTCTCGACCGAAAAACATGCGCACCGACGAAGAACGTGCGCGCCCGAGCCAAAAAAGTCTGCTTAGGAGAAAAACGCTCGTCTTAAAATATTTTATGCAATTTAATGTGTTCGGCCCTAACACAAGTTTTGGATTTTATAAAACTATTGTATAATGTCAATTCCAATACCAATTCAATTCAATCGTTCAGTCAAACCGCTTCTTCACCTCAATTCCAATTCTATTGACTGAATTCAATCCTGCAGTCGGACAACATAAATGGAATTCGGCACAGTTAATTCCTACCGATATTGGTTTTCATCGAAATGCCAATTTTAAAAAGCTAATTCCGTCCAAATAAACGGACCCTAATTTTTCTTTCTCTCTCTTGTTCGTGTTTTCTTACATGATTAAAAAAAATAAAGGCATAATTTAAAATCATAATATTTTAGAATATTTATATTCTAATATATTAATATATAATATGTACTAATTTATATCAAGACATCACGATAAATCGTGTGTAACTATTTATGGTCATTCAAACTCCGTGAATTTGAGCTATTTTAATCATGTGAACATTTGAAATTCATCATAGATTGACTAGATCGTCTCGTAATTTTATGATGCGAACTTGATCTCACATGTTTACCATTAATTCACCGATCACCTCTTCTGAGAAGATCAGCCTCTTCACCTTCATCAGCTTGGACATTTTCCTCTGGTGAGCTTGTGTAGAATGACTACAACTACCAATTTTAGAGTTTTCTCCACTGGTTGGTGGGACGAACACCCCCAGTATGTACAAAATCTCCACCTGGATGGTCCCCAATAAGTCGCGCATACTCTCATTTGGAGCCCGCACGACCTCCCTTCTGAGTCCCCTAGAGGGTTGTGCGGACTCTCATCAGAGTCCGCCAACTTTCCTTCTGAGGCTCCAAGAGGGTCGTGCGGACTTTCATCCAGAGTCCCTGCAACCGCCCTTTTCATGCCCTAAAAGGGTCGCACCGACTCTTCTCAGGAGTCCAAACGACCTCTCTTCTGAGGCCCCACATGGGACACACAAACTCTCATCTGAATTTTTCGTGAACTCCCTTCAGAAGCCCCAAGAGGGTCGCACGGGCTATTATCTGGGGTCCGCACGACCTCCCTTCTTAGGCCCAAAGTGTGTCATGCAAACTCTTATTTGAAGTCTGCACGACCCCCCTTTTGAGGACCCAAGAGGGTCGCACAAATTCTCATCTGGAGTCTTTGTGACCTCCCTTTTGATGACCCAACATGGTCGCACAGACTCTCACCCGGAGTTCGCACGACCTCTCTTCTGAGGACCCAAGAGGTTCACAATTACTCTCATCTGGATTCCGCGTGACCTCTCTTCTGAGTCCCCAAGAAGGTCGTGCAGACTCTCATCCTGAGTTCACGGGACCTCCATTTTGAGGACCTATGAATGTCACGTGGACTCTCTTCCGGAGTCTGCGCGACCTTCTTTCAGAGAACCCAAGAGGATTACACAGACTTTCATCTAGATTCCGTGTGACCTCCCTTCTAAGGCCCAATAAGCTCGCGCAGACTCTCTTTCTAAGTTCGCAAGACCTCCTTTTTGAGGCCCTAAAAGGGTCATGAAGACTCCCATTAAGTGTCTGTGCGACCTCCATTCTGAGATCCCAAGAGGGTCGCTTGGACTCTCTTCTTGAGTCTGTGTGTCCTCCCTTCCGAAGGACCCCATAGTGTCGCACAAACTCTCATCAGGAGTCTACACGAACTCCTTTCTAAAGGACGCACAATAACCTAAAGACGGGCAGTATAACTTTCCTTAGCCTTCACATCTGATCATCTACTGATTCCTATAAATATATACCAGACCTTGACTATATTGGAGAAGGAGGAAACACACAGATTTAGCAAGCTTAACACATCTGGGCGAACTCCCCCTCTGAGGTCACCAGTGCAGGCAGGTGTACTCACCTCTGAGACCGTGACACCCCTCTTTCGCTTATTTATTCGTGACCCAGAGGTGTCATCCACTCACGGTTCTCTTAGCCTCAATCAACTTGAGTGTGGACTTACTTACGCATTTTTGGTGTTAGTAGAATGAACACACGACCTTCAGATCTCGAGTGGTCAAAGAACAACAAGTTACAATTAACAAGCGAGAACTAATGAGGAATTCTCCTAAGTGTTTTTACAATGGCATTTGATTCTTCAACTCCGTGCATCCAAGATTCAAACAATGATAACTTCTGATCAAATCATAGGATTTTGGCATGTAATACCTTTTTGGAAAGTTCTCAGAATTCTCCATTCATCAAAAAGCATGATTTACTAGTTTGAGCTAATTTCACACTCTCAAATTTCTCAAATTCAGTCTAGTTTAAAAGTTATCATAACTTTTCCCTTTTTTCAATTCCAAGAACATCTTGTTGTAATGGATTGATAAGATATATAATTGAAGTCATCTGAAAACCCTTCTTATGATACTTAAATACCTACCACGAGGAACGAGTTTGACCGGATGTTCAAAACCCTAAAATCCATGGTTGTAAAACTTTCAGACAATGTTGCAAGACTTTCGGAGAAAGTTCTTTCCACATGTGTGGTAAATACGGATGCCTACTAACCAGAAAAACTCACACACGCTAGTCATGAGTTCTATAAGCTGTCAGTAACTTTAGAACCTTTCAATTTTGATGAATTCACATATTCTGCAGAAGAAGAAGATCCTTCTCCCTTATCTAATGTCATCCACCGAGAATTTACTCCAATTAGATTCAAAGAAGCTCATCTCTCTTAATTTTTTGGGAGAGGAGATCCAATTTTTCATATTCAATCCTTTGAATCTGATGTCTCTCTGCTATTGATATCTGAAAGAGTAAACAGTCATAACTTAAGCCTATGAGAATTCTCTTGAGAGCATGAATAAACAATCAAAAATGTCTTCTAAAACTATTATATAGACTTACAATTTTAAGTTAGCATGTAACATCCCTCAAACAATTAGACTCCTAGGAGTGGTTTTGTCATGACTAGGTCATGACAAAACCCTAGGAAGCCCAAGAAGACCAAGTGAATCTAGGAATGAAGGTGAGATCACCATGGTCTGCAAATAACACATTCCAACTATCTAACCTAAGGTTTGACTTTAGGGTCTCACCTTGACTCTTTGACCCCACCATAACATCCCTAGCCTTTAGAAGATTCATTGGGTCACCAAGGATCCATTGGGGTCAACTAAAAAGGTCAACTTGACCAAAGTCAACCCTAACCCTAAAATGGTCAAAGTAGTCTATCTAGGGCCAATGGACCTCCAACTTGCCAAAATGACCCCACATAAACCTCTCTAACCCTTTAAGAGGTACATTGGGTCACTAATGACCCATTTGGGTC
Organism: Platanthera zijinensis; assembly: GCA_039513925.1. Lineage (NCBI taxonomy): Eukaryota > Viridiplantae > Streptophyta > Magnoliopsida > Asparagales > Orchidaceae > Platanthera > Platanthera zijinensis. The sequence goes on along the minus strand of CM077081.1, from coordinate 64,420,883 downwards.
AACTTAAGTGGTCAAATTGATCAAAGTCAACTTAAACCCTAAAGTGGTCAAAGTGCCCTAAATAAGGGTCAAGTGACCACCAAAGTGTCAAACTAACCCCATCCAAGTATCCTTAAACCTTAGGGGAGGCTAATGGGTCACCCAGAGACCCATTAGAGTCAACCCAAATGGTCAAATTGACCAAAGTCAACTCAACCCTAAAATAGGTCCAATTAGCCTAAATGACTTAACCAAGCCAAAGCCACTTGGGCTAAGCCCAACTTGAGTGGACCATTAACTTTAGGTGGCTGATATTTACATGGGATGCCATCCATTTTCTGGAAATGGTGACTAAGAGAGAGAAAGTCAAGTTGCCCTTTAATGGAGGAGAGAGAAAGAAGAAAGAGAGAGAGAATTAATGGAGGAAGATCATGGGACACTCCTTCCACCTCCCTTAAGCAGACTTTGGGATTTACTGATGCTTAAGATTCATCTTCCCATCAACTCCATCCCATAGACATTAAGAGGGGAGCCCAACCACCATGGCCAACCAACCCTTCACCTCCCCTCCCATGAAAAATATAAATCCCCCTATACAGCCCCCCATTCCAAATTCTGACCATCCCATCACCTTCAAAACATCCTTGGCAATCAAAATAATGTATTAGATCAAAGGTTTTGGTGGAGGATCGAGGAATCGGGAAAGCTCGTCGGAGAGGAAAAACGCCAAGGCCGACCGCCGCCGCTGCCGTCATCGAACCCCAAACAAGGTCCGTTTCTCCTCCTCTCCCCTTGTGCTAGTATCCTAGATCAAATTAGGCTGAGAAATCGGGAACAAACGTGCCGATCCAAGTGAGAAAAATGGAGCTTTACGAAAAAATAATGGTAGCGGGTTCGCCAGAAACCACCACCTCCGGCAGCCAAACCGCCGTCGGGCGATAGCCACCACCTCGACGGAGATGGTGGTGGCGGTGGCTGGCCAGGGAAGTGGCCGGGTGGCTGGCGTTTGGCTTGGTAAAAGCTACAGGCATTTTGCTTTTTAGGGTTGTTGTTCGGGTTCATGAACAAGATGAATAGTGTTCGTATAAATATTAATTAAGGTTTTATATTTTTAACCCTTCACTGTGCCCCCTTTAAATTAAATAAATGAGACCCTTTGGGGCTAAACCTTAAAAGTGGCCAACATGAAAATTGTAGCCCTTAAAGTCTACTTGAATTTAAAATTGATTTCAACTCATTTGGGTAAGTGGTTTGATCACATCGTCCAAATGGTGCATCCTATACATAGGCTTGACCAGAGACTAAATTTAGTGCCCCCATCAATCCATCTTTCCAAATGACTTGAAATTTTGGCTGGGGGTCACTCTTACCTATGCCTATAATATATCCAAAAATAAGAATTTGTGGAAAACATTTTCCTAAAGTTTTTGTAGAAATTTAATAAACATTGCATGAATTATTTAAGGGGTCTAATGACCTCTACACCCACCAAACTTTTGGTGTCTGTCTCTTAGGGTAATGGCATGACTGTGGTTAAAATTTTAGCCCTATTGGGTTTGATTTGGACAGATTTTGGTGAGACCAAAGTATGGCCCTTAAGGGGTTAATTTAGGGCAAAGTGTGTTTGGGCCATGGAGGGGCAAATTCTCACCCAAAGGGGGTGGAAATTTGGTCAGAGCGCCATGGTCAGTAAAAACACCCTCTCATGGAATTTGAGATTGATTGGGGTGGGTTTGCCCTAGGACCCTAGTTCAAACCCTAAGGTTGAACTTTGGGGGTTTGTGAAGGACATGGGGTGATATGTCCTTGTATGGACTTGGAGATTAGTCCATGTGATTCTGGGGTGGTGAAATGCCATAGGGAGTAATTTGGTGACATTTAGACTAAGACACACAACTTAAACTAATTAGGGTTAGTTTAGGCCTTTAACTTTTAGGAAAATATTGATGGGTCATATGACCTTGGATCCTTAGAAAAATTTGGTAGGAAGGTTTTTATAACATTATAAGTCTCTAGAAATTATTGTAGGATGTTTGGAAGACATTAGCTCATACTTGTAGTTATAATCTTTATGTTGTCCCTAAGAATGATTTTGATAAAATCATGGTTAAACTAAATTATAATGTTATGAAACTTAGTCAGTGATGATTTATGATCATATTATAGCTCTGGTAATTTTTGTGTAATTTTTGGATAATATTTTGAGGTACTTCTCTCTTTAATTCTATTTATTGTATTTGTCTTGAATTAATTATTTAGAAGCTGATTCTTTTATGAAAGTTTGTGAAATTTAGTATTCTCTGTTAATTTGGCATCCTATAGTGATAATAAGTTTTGAGTGGCCATAACTTAAGGAAAACTAGTACTTTATGTTCAAAATTACCCATGGCCAAACTTTTGGAAAATTTAATAAAAGCAAAATTAGTTAGGAAAATTCCAAGTTTCTGGATTAAGGCTAAATATGTCATGATAGGCCCCCAAAAAATATTTTATGGCTTTTGAAATGAAAATATGGAGTACCTCTTATCATGTACATCATATAGCATAGGTTGGTCTGCATTTACTAAAACTGCAAAAATTATGATAATATGTGGAATGGTCATAGGGAGATGGAGTTATTGGTTTTCTGATCTTGGTAAAGAGAAAAAGAGAGCTTCATTAGGAGTCATGATGAGGAGAGTGTTGAGTTGACTAGTGTTAAGAGGTGCTCGGAATCGACAAAAGATCGTCTTTCCTGTGGAGAGAGAGAGAGAGAGAGAGAGAGAGAGAGAGAGAGAGAGAGAGAGAGAGTCAAAATGCACTAGGGTTAGATCTAGTGTAAGACCCTTTTTTTTTCTTTTTCAACCACCGGGGTCTTAGGCCCAGAACCGCCGCTTTGCGGTGACACCTTCACGTCCTGAAGGGTCATCACCACAAGGCGCCGATTCTGCCGGCCAATTCGATCACAGAAAAGTAGCACAATAATTGAAGTAAGAACAATGCAGTCCACAATAATAAATCACATGTAAATAAGATAAAATCTCCACGAAGGGAGTGTCCACAGAAAACATCAGAGTACTATAAATGTGGGCTTATGCCCGGTACAAAATGTCCTCACTACAAGTCTCTCATGCGGAAGCGAAAACAGAAACTACTCAGAGTCGAGACTCACGGTCCCGGCTGTATGAACCCCGGAACTAGACTGCCCCATCTCCAGGCGCACCGATCTCTGGGGCTGCTCCTCCATGCTGGGCTCCACGATCCCCTGAATGATGCGGTTCGAAAACCGTTAGTCATAAAGACTAAGTCCTATCATCCCCCACCCCTTCCCCCATGGCTCCTAGGTACCGAGCGGAGAGGAAGCAAGGGGAGGACATATTTGTGGAGAGTAAAAGTAAATAGGTGATAGTGGACTTAATCTAGCAAGTTGTATTCGGTGAGCAGTTAATATGATGTTATAATAGGTCTAGCAATAAGAAAAGCAAATATATGAATTTAAACCTTCACTTATGCGAGAACACATAAGCAAAAGGGATCTTTTGCAAGGCTCCCATCGTATAAGTGTCCCATACCACTTATACCTTGGGGTGTCGGTTATCAAACAGCAATGGTTGTTATATATTGAAATTAACCTTTGATTTATAAACTTGCCCACACAAGCTTATAGACCAAGGGGTCGTTTTGCAGGTCCTAATGTATAAGCGTCCCATACCACTTATACTTTAGGTGTCAGGGTTAAATGAATCGATTATGCTATGACATGCTAGTGGGTATGATGAAACATGCAAGTACAACTCACACACCCGACTCTGTGCACACAGAACTTTAGTTCCCCCTTTCGGAGCCGTTACCTCCCAGGATACCTCCGTAGTGGCGGACGGAAGCGGTGGGTTGGGCCTCGCCCACCTCAAAACCAGTAAAAGCACCACTGGTCTGACCTATCGTACGCCTCAACGCTTGGTGCACTAAGCGGACGCCTGCGTACTCTTGCCGGCTGGCGCACCGGACTTCTGTTGGCGAAGTGCTAACCACCTCGCAGAGTCAACGATATCGGTGTCGGTGCAATCGAACTCCCCGATATCGTAAAACCCACCACCTTAACTTTTCCTATCTTATGCACATGCAAGTTTATTCGTAAACACACAAAACCGAGCCGAAGCTCCCCGGACCAAACGTCCGTCTCCAAACCAACCGAGCCGAAGCTCCCCGGACCATCCCGTTCGTCTCTTAACCAACCGAGCCGAAGCTCCCCGGACCCAAACGTCCGTTTCCAAATCACCCGAGCCGAAGCTCTCATCAATCTTCCTGTGCCAACAGTGTTTGTGAAAAGTGCAGCCCTAGTTACTAAGTTACTTTTGCCAGTTTGTTATTACAGTTTACGTTAGCCCAGGACTGCCCCCGGTATTCCCCGTGAAGGGCTCTCAAGGGGCACTAGGAACCAAGACGGCGGCATTACGGCCCGAAGTTCCCTTTCGCAAGGCACTTATTGTTATTGGTTGATCTCCCTTAACCCGATTCCCTTCTCATATTACGATAGACTATCCTAGGGTGATTTTTAACCTTCCTCTCTTCGGGAAAAGCGATCTTTCGCCGAACCCGAGCACCTCTTAACTCTAGCTATCACCACTTCTCGCTACTCTTTATATCTTCCTATTGCGTTTTCCTCCACTATTGCCCACCAAAATAATTAACTCCAATGTCTTCCTCAGATCATGTCTTATTTCAATTCACAAATTGCTATATGCAGACCGACCTAGACTTCATGTCGAACCGGTTATGCAATGATCTAATACTCATCCAATTGCCCTAAATTATTTACTGGAGACTCACCATGATATAAATGACCTAAATCCAGAAAATGGAAATTTTCCTAATCTATTTGGCATTTAATTAAATTCCTCGAAAATTCCAAGGGCTACCGGTTTGAACATGAACTACCCTAAGTAATCATGCAAGATGTCCAGCAAATTTATGATAAATAGTAGGTTATATCAATAGGTTAAATCCTAAGTATCATAATTTTTCTATCATCAAAAGGGCAAGAAAACTATTTTAGAAATAATCTCTAACTTCCGTTGTTTATGAATCAAGTACAGAAAATATTCTTCCAAAAATTATAAATAATTTATGCCATGCAGATAAAGGCCTAAAATTAGCACTGGCAAAGTTTCATAATTTTCCAGCAAGTAATTTATCCATAATTAATTTTTAAACAACAAAACCCTTTTCGAATATCTGTGAACAAAGTACTAGATTTACTCAACATAAAATTGTATAAAAATTCAGGGATCAATGTTCTACTAGTCAAGATCTAAATCCAGAATTTTAACTGATTATAATTAATTTAAAACCTCCAAATATTTGAAACAACAAATCGGGCTAATAATCCTTTAACACATGAAGTATAATATTTATAAATCATAAAATTCCAGGAAAATTACCATAAGTCTAGAACCTCCTAAAACTCCCTCCTCCCGAGTTTCGTAATTTTTGGATTAGATTTAGTGCTTAAAATAACTAAATTACATTTCTATCCTAATTCAAAGTCTCAACCTTCGAGGTACCTAGTTACCTCCAATTCCTTCACTATTTCAACCAGAGGGTTTTCAGCATATCATGCCACTCTCCTCCAAATTTCAAGGGCATACAAGAGCTTTTGCTCCTATGTCCTTCACAAACCTCAAAACCCTTCATTTAAGATTTGAGCTTGGATCCTAGGGTAAACCAACCCTAAACCTCACCATTTTTTTCCAAGCAGGTTATAACACCATTCTAAGTCAGAGATCAGAAAATCAGCTTCTGTTGAGGTGATTTGACCTTTCCAAACTCTTAGTGATTTACTAAAAGGTGTCTCACTAAAGCCTAGTTAAGGGTAGAAGATTTCCTACCCAAAACTCATCCAAATCGGTTGGAATTTTGTACAGACCTAGGTTTTATAGCCAGGGACCACTCACCGAAATTCGGGAGGGTTTGGAGGTCATTTGACCACCTAATTAAATTCCTCTAAGCTTATTAAATTAAAACAAAAACTTTAGGCAAAGTATCTCCAAAAATTCCCATTTTTGGTCTGCCTTTAGGTATAACCAAGATTAACCCACTGCCCAAATTTCAGGTCATTTGGACAAGGGACGAAGAGTGGGCATCCGTTTTAATTCCTGCCCAACTCTAGGTACAGCCCCCACTAAAACGGGTGCTGCGGCCGAAACGCTTACCCAAACGAGTTGAAACCAATTTTAAATTAATCTAGACTCGAAGGGCTACGACTTTTGTGTCTGGTCATTTTTCCTAAAACGGCCTCTAAGTGCCTCATTTTGCAGCCCCAAAATATATTCAAATAATACATCTTTCCATTATGTAATATATATTAATCTATATATTATAAAATTTATTCTACTGTTCATCTTCTTCACGAAACCGAAAACAGACACAGAAAGCCATTTTTCCTGTAAGCATTCCGTGATCCGTCGCCGGCCGTTCGGTCACCTCCCTGGCCAGCCACCACCACCACCACGTCCGTTGAGGCGATGGCTAGCGGTCGGCGGTGGTTTGGCCGCCGGAGGTGGCGGTTTCCGGCGAACTCAAAAATACCTTTTTTCATGGTTTTCCCATGAAAACGAGAGATGGGTCCGGTTCCGTTGAGCGCGAACTTCCTTTCTAAGAATCCTAAGATCTACCCATGAAAGAGAAGGAGCAGAGGAGGACCTTGTTCGCGGTTTGGAGGCGAGACGAACGACGGGGTGCCATGCCGCAGTGGTGGCGTAGCCGAACTTCTCCTACAGCAAGAACAAGGATCTGATCCGTTTACTTGAGGGTGTAAACTTCTCCTCTTGCCCCAAGTGGGCTTTTATAAGTCAAAAAGTGGGGAGGTGAAAGGGTAAAGCCGTAATGGCCATGAAGGCTCCTCTTAATAGCCTTTTTCGGTTACAGTGAAGGGATAGGAAACGGTGGGAGATGAACAGGTGTGTCTAGTTGGCGGTTTCCTATTGGACCAACACTTCCTCCTTTATTATATAATTATAGAAGGAAAAACGGCCCGTAATTACTCCTGGTGTAACTTCCCACACCAGCATTTATTTCCACGTGTGTTAGAATAATTTCGGCCCTGAACCGTCGTTTCGGCCAATGTCACGGGCGTGACACATAGGTCACAGGCGTGACAGGCCCGGATAGCCAATTCTGGGCTCGACGATCGTCGATCTGAGATCGACGCTCATCGAATGGTGGTCACGCCCTAGGTCACGGGCGTGACACCTAGGTCACGGGCGTGACAGGCCCGAACGGCAAATTCTGAGGTCGACGAGCGTCGAACTGAGATCGACGGTCGCCGAAGGCTGGTCACGCCCTAGGTCACGGGCGTGACACAATGGTCACGGGCGTGACATGCCCGGGCTGCAAGGTCGACGATCGTCTCACGGAGATCGACGATCGTCGAAGGAGTCATGCCCTTAGTCACGAGCGTGACACCTTGGTCACGGGCGTGACATGCCCAGGCAGCACGTTCGACGATCGTCTCGTGGAGATCGACGATCGTCGAAGTAGTCACGCCCAAAGTCACGGGCGTGACGGGTCGGTCACGGGCGTGACCAACCCGTGACCCGAAATCCCGATCGATTTATTTCAGTTTTTTGGGCTTCCTAGGGTTCTGTCACGACAAACCGACTCCTAGGGGTCTAGCCGGAAATGGGATGTTACAAATTCCAATAAACAAAACAAAAATTTCGTCCCCGAAATTGAGGTTGAGCCTACGGGGATTTCTATCGGAATAAATTAAACTTATAACATCCCATGCGATCTTCCTATTGGGTTCAGGCGACTATTCGTTCGATAAACGAAGACAATCTCCCCAATAAACAAAAGATTAGCCCCTACCTTTCTGATTGGATGCGCATACCTAGGTCTTGGATTTTCCTTATCTAGTCTTAACAGTCCAAAACAAGAAGGCAATCTATAGTATACCGAGAGGTGGTGAGATGTACCTGACTGAACAACTCCGGGTATCTTTGCCTCATCAGATCCTGCGGTTCCCAGGTGTGCTCCTCCTGACCGTGGTTTCTCCACAAAACCTTGACTAAGGGGATCTTTTTGCGGCGCAAGATCCGTACTCCTTTGTCGTCGATCCGAACCGGCTCCAAGTGAACAGATCGGTCTGAAGCTACCGGCCCTTCGGTGGTCAAAATCCACTGCTCCGGGCATAGTAGAGCCCTTCTCAGCGAAGAAATATGGAAGACGTCATGTAGAGCTGCCAGCTCTGGCGGTAACTCTAGCCTGTAGGCTAGGGGTCCGATCCGCTCCAGGATCCGGTAAGGCCCCATATACCTAGGGCTGAGCTTCTTCCTCCGACCGCGCACCCGTGAGACTCCGTGCGTGGGCCGGATCTTCAAGAACACTCGATCCCCTACCCGAAACTCCACCTGACGATGCCTGGCGTCATAGTATTTAGCATGTCTGCTCTGCGCCTCCAACATCCTATCTCTGATCAGTCTCACCTGAGCCTCGGTGTCTTCAACAAAATCCGATCCCAACACCTTCGGATCCTCGTCTTGAACCCAAGAAAGCGGGGTCCTACATTTTCTTCCATACAAGGCTTCATAAGGCGCCATCCTGATGCTGGACTGGTAGCTATTATTATAGGAGAACTCGACCAACCGTAACATCTTCTCCCACGGTTCCCCTCGGTCCAATATACACAGTCGTAGTAAATCCTCCAAGGTCCGGTTGGTGCGCTCTGTCTGCCCGTCTGTCTGAGGGTGGAAGGCCGTGCTAAAAGTCAACCGGGTGCCCAAATATGCCTGCACTGACCACCACTCCCTGGATGTAAACCGTCTGTCGCGGTCCGACACTATCATCCGGGGCACGCCATGATATCGGATATATTGCTCCACGAACTTCCGTACCAGCACTCCCACCGAGTCATCCTTCCTGATCGGTACAAAGCGGGCCACCTTCGTCAACCGATCGACAATCACCCAGATCGAGTCGTTCCCCGTCCGAGACCGGGGAAGACCATGTATAAAATCCATAGCTATATCGTCGAACATCCACTCCGGCACCGGGAGTGGCTGCAACAATCCTGCGGGGTTCTTGCACTCCGCCTTCACCAACTGACACGCCTCGCAATGGGTCACGAAATACGTAATATCCTTCTTCATGCCCGACCAAAACATCATCTTCTTCAGATCAGCGGTCATCTTTGTGATCCCCGGGTGCACAGAGTACCGGCTGCAATGCGCCTCTGTCATAATATCCTCTCGGATCTGGCCTCCTGCGGGTATATATACCCTGCCTCTGAAATGTAGCAGACCATCTCTCAGGGAATAATCTCCTATCGAACCCTCCTCCAAGGCTCGGAACATCGGCTCTGCCCACGCATCTGTCCTCTGTCCATCCCGAATGCGATCCCGAATATCGTCTATGGCCACCATCGATGTCAGATACTCCCTATACAGCTCTGGATCATCCTCGGACACTAGGGATATCTACATATCTCTGAATGACCGGACTAGCTCCATGGACATAACCTGGGGCCCGTCTTCGGAAGTGGCCGCTCTCCGACTCAATGCGTCGGCCACCACGTTTGCCTTCCCTGGATGGTAGTGCATCTCATATTGATAATCTGCTAAGAACTCCACCCAGCGCCTCTGCCTGATATTCAGCTCCTTCTGCGTGTCCACGTATTTCAAGTTCTTGTGGTCGGAGTAGATGTCGCAGTGGACTCCATAAAGATAATGGCGCCAGACCTTCAGAGCAAAAACGACCGCCCCCATCTCAAGGTCGTGCACTGGGTAGTTCTTCTCATGGGTCTTCAGCTGGCGGGAGGCATATGTTATGACGTGTCCGTTCTGCATCAGCACTGCTCCCATCCCCTGGTATGATGCGTCGGTGTACACCTGGAATCCTTCCTTTCCAGATGGAAGGGCCAGAATAGGGGCTGAGATGAGTCGGTCCTTCAGCTCCTGGAAAGCCGCCTGGCACCGCGGGGTCCAAACGAAAGGTGCCTCCTTCTTCGTCAATGATGTGAGGGGGAGGGCAATCTGAGAGAACCCCTTCACGAACTTCCGGTAGTAACCGGCAAGTCCCAAGAAACTTCGTACATCGGTGGCTGTCTTCAACTGCGGCCAATCTCGAACTGCCCGAATCTTTGCCGGATCCACTGCCAACCCGGCTCCGCTGATAATGTGGCCTAGGAAGGCCACCTCCTTCAACCAAAACTGACACTTGCTGAATTTTGCATAAAGGTGATGCTCCCGCAACCTCTCCAAAGTCAGTGCCAGATGCCGAGTGTGCTCCTCCTCCGTCCTAGAGTAGATCAGGATGTCGTCTATGAATACTATGACGAACACGTCCAAGTAGGCCTCAAAAACCCAGTTCATGAGACTCATGAATGCCGACGGAGCATTCGTGAGCCCGAAGGGCATCACGGTAAACTCATACAGGCCATATCTGCTACTGAAGGCCGTCTTCGGGATATCCTCCTCCTGGATCCGTAGCTGGTAGTATCCTGACCTCAAGTCCAGCTTCGAGAAATAATGGGCTCCCTCCAGCTGGTCAAACAATTCGTCTATCCGTGGGAGCGGATAGGTATTCCGGACGGTCAGCCTGCTTAGTGCTCGGTAATCGATGCACAGGCGGAGTGTCCCATCCTTCTTCTTCACGAATAGGACCGGTGCTCCCCATGGCGAGGACCTCGGTCTAACAAATCCTGCCTCAACCAATTCCTGCAACTGAGTACGAAACTCTGCCAACTCCTTTGGGGCCATTCGATAAGGGGCCCTAGATGCCGGCTTGGCCCCCGGCAAAAGCTGTATCTGAAAGTCCTGCTCTCGGTATGGAGGTAGTCTTGGCAGTCAATCTGGGCATGGTTCCAGTGCAGCCATACCATGCCCAGGATCAGGTCATAGTCCGTCAGCTTCAAAATCGTCGCTGGAGCCTCGAATGCCTTTCCACCAATTTCTGCCTCCATATTACAGTGATCCGTGGTAAGGAGCTTAGATCCATCCGGTAGTCGCACCCTCATCCTCGAGCCTGTGAATCGCTCCACGCCTTCTAGTCCTTCTACGAACGTCTCCGACACAAAGGAGTGAGTAGCTCCGGTATCAAAAAGCGTGCGGGCAGGCTTGCCGCTGATGAAGACTATACCTGGGGTGATTAAATATCTTAGAGTTCTATAAAGAACTTTCTTTCCTTGTTAATCTATCTAGTGCGGTTCTGAGTTTTAACAATTTAAAGGAGAATTCTATGAAAATGAAGAAGCATAGCAGCGTACCTGCGATGACCTGCTCCGGATTCCGAGGCTGCGCAAGGTCCAAAGCATATACCTGCTCTCTTTCCTGTCTACGATCTCCCCACTGGTATCCACGACCGCGGTCGCGTCCTCGACCTCCGTAATGCTGAGCTGGTGGGCCGCCCTGTGGTGCTGGAGGTGGTGCCCCCCTCATGGGGCAGTTCCTCCGAATGTGCCCAATCTGATGACAAAGAAAACACTCTGGTGGGGGATACGCCATTCCCCCGGGTCTCGGCATCTCCTGCATCCGAAGAGGTGGAGGGGCCAATATCACCTGTTCCCTCGGCTCCTGCCTCACATCCTGACGAGGCTGGTCCTCCGTCCTCCTCCCCTCTAGTACAGCACCTCGCCGCTGGTCATTTCTACCTCTCCGTCCCTGATCCTCTGCTGGCCGTTTCCGGCCCCGGGTGGCGTGCCAATCTGCCTCAATCCTTTTGGCCATCTCCAAAATCCGGGAGATGGGCCCGTCAGATACAAATAATAGAGACTCCCTCAAGTCCTCCCGCAGGCCCTTATAGAACCTCCTGATATACCCTGCCTCGTCCAGCTGGTAGGAATCTGCGTATCGAGCCAGATGGTCGAACTCTCGATGGTACTCCACCACGGTCCGGGTGCCCTGCTTCAGCTGTAAGAACCGCTCCTCCAAATCATCCCTAGCCGACTACGGAACAAAATGATCCAGCAGTGCGGCCCTGAACTCCTCCCAAGTAACCTCCGCAACCTCCCTATCGGCAAATGTCGTGTCCAACAACGTCTTCCACCACCTCTTTGCATGGGACTCCAGGCAAGAGACGACCAGAGCTACCCTCTCCTCCCAGGGACACCGTATCCCGGTCAGCATCTCGTACATAATATCCAGCCACTCTTCCGTCCGAACCGCCGACTCTGTCCCCAAGTAGGACGGGGGAGCCAGTCCTCGGAAGATGCTTAGCCAGTTGGCCCCCGGATTTGGCTGCGGTGCCGGAACCTGCTGGGTCCTGAAGGCCTCCAGGATGGCAGTCAGGGTCTGTCCCATGTCTGACTGAAGGAAAGGAGTGGGGGCCGGTGGGGGTGGTGCAACATCCTGAGCCTGTTGAACTCCACCTTGTGGCGTAGTCCGTGCTGGAGGCTGCGTAACAAAAACACATGCTGAGAAAACGTTCAAATATTACATAAAGGTGGACAATTTATATATGATCCCCATATGGACACACCACTGCTTCCGCTGCTTAGTTTGTCCCCAAACTAAACTCGAGCGGGGGTGATCCAGGGTTTGTGGACTGCTACTTCCTTCTGATCGATGTTTGCTCTGATACCACTTGTAAGACCCCCTTTTTTTTCTTTTTCAACCACCGGGGTCTTAGGCCCAGAACCGCCGCTTTGCGGTGACACCTTCACGTCCTGAAGGGTCATCACCACAAGGCGCCGATTCTGCCGGCCAATTCGATCACAGAAAAGTAGCACAATAATTGAAGTAAGAACAATGCAGTCCACAATAATAAATCACATGTAAATAAGATAAAATCTCCACGAAGGGAGTGTCCACAGAAAACATCAGAGTACTATAAATGCGGGCTTATGCCCGGTACAAAATGTCCTCACTATAAGTCTCTCATGCGGAAGCGAAAACAGAAAGTACTCAGAGTCGAGACTCACGGTCCCAGCTGTATGAACCCCGAAACTAGACTGCCCCATCTCCAGGCGCACCGATCTCTGGGGCTGCTCCTCCATACTGGACTCCACGATCCCCTGAATGATGCGGTTCGAAAACTGTTAGTCATAAAGACTAAGTCCTATCATCCCCCACCCCTTCCCCCATGGCTCCTAGGTACCGAGCGGAGAGGAAGAAAGGGGAGGACATATTTGTGGAAACTAAAAGTAAACAGGTGACAGTGGACTTAATCTAGCAAGTTGTATTCGGTGAGCAGTTAATATGATGTTATAATAGGTCTAGCAATAAGAAAAGCAAATATATGAATTTAAACCTTCACTTATGCGAGAACACATAAGCAAAAGGGATCTTTTGCAAGGCTCCCATCGTATAAGTGTCCCATACCACTTATACCTTGGGGTGTCGGTTATCAAACAGCAATGGTTGTTATATATTGAAATTAACCTTTGATTTATAAACTTGCCCACACAAGCTTATAGACCAAGGGGTCGTTTTGCAGGTCCTAATGTATAAGCGTCCCATACCACTTATACTTTAGGTGTCAGGGTTAAATGAATCGATTATGCTATGACATGCTAGTGGGTATGATGAAACATGCAAGTGCAACTCACACACCCGACTCTGTGCACACAGACCTTTAGTTCCCCCTTTCGGAGCCGTTACCTCCCAGGATACCTCCGTAGTGGCGGACGGAAGCGGTGGGTTGGGCCTCGCCCACCTCAAAACCAGTAAAAGCACCACTGGTCTGACCTATCGTACACCTCAACGCTTGGTGCACTAAGCGGACACCTGCATACTCTTGCCGGCTGGCGCACCGGACTTCTGTTGGCGAAGTGCTAACCACCTCGCCGAGTCAACGATATTGGTGTCGGTGCAATCGAACTCCCCGATATCGTAAAACCCACCACCTTAACTTTTCCTATCTTATGCACATGCAAGTTTATTCATAAACACACAAAACCGAGCCGAAGCTCCCCGGACCAAACGTCCGTCTCCAAACCAACCGAGCCGAAGCTCCCCGGACCATCCCGTCCGTCTCTTAACCAACCGAGCCGAAGCTCCCCGGACCCAAACGTCCGTTTCCAAATCACCCGATCCGAAGCTCTCATCAATCTTCCTGTGCCAACAGTGTTTGTGAAAAGTGCAGCCCTAGTTACTAAGTTACTCTTGCCAGTTTGTTATTACAGTTTACGTTAGCCCAGGACTGCCCCCGGTATTCCCCGTGAAGGGATCTCAAGGGGCACTAGGAACCAAGACGGCGGCATTACGGCCCGAAGTTCCCTTTCGCAAGGCACTTATTGTTATTGGTTGATCTCCCTTAACCCGATTCCCTTCTCATATTACGATAGACTATCCTAGGGTGATTTTTAACCTTCTTCTCTTCGGGAAAAGCGATCTTTCGCCGAACCCGAGCACCTCTTAACTCTAGCTATCACCACTTCTCGCTACTCTTTATATCTTCCTATTGCGTTTTCCTCCACTATTGCCCACCAAAATAATTAACTCCAATGTCTTCCTCAGATCATGTCTTATTTCAATTCACAAATTGCTATATGCAGACCGACCTAGACTTCATGTCGAACTGGTTATGCAATGATCCAATACTCATCCAATTGCCCTAAATTATTTACTGGAGACTCACCATGATATAAATGACCTAAATCTAGAAAATGGAAATTTTCCTAATCTATTTGGCATTTAATTAAATTCCTCGAAAATCCCAAGGGCTACCGGTTTGAACATGAACTACCCTAAGTAATCATGCAAGATGTCCAGCAAATTTATGATAAATAGTAGGTTATCTCAATAGGTTAAATCCTAAGTATCATAATTTTTCTATCATCAAAAGGGCAAGAAAACTATTTTAGAAATAATCTCTAATTTCCGTTGTTTATGAATCAAGTACAGAAAATATTCTTTCAAAAATTATAAATAATTTATGCCATGCAGATAAAGGCCTAAAATTAGCACTGGCCAAGTTTCATAATTTTCCAGCAAGTAATTTATCCATAATTAATTTTTAAACAACAAAACCCCTTTCGAATATCTGTGAACAAAGTACTAGATTTACTCAACATAAAATTCTATAAAAATTCAGGGATCAATGTTCTACTAGTCAAGATCTAAATCCAGAATTTTAACTGATTATAATTAATTTAAAACCTCCAAATATTTGAAACAACAAATCGGGCTAATAATCCTTTAACACATGAAGTATAATATTTATAAATCATAAAATTCCAGGAAAATTACCATAAGTCTAAAACCTCCTAAAACTCCCTCCTCCCGAGTTTCATAATTTTTGGATTAGATTTAGTGCTTAAAATAACTAAATTACATTTCTATCCTAATTCAAAGTCTCAACCTTCGAGGTACCTAGTTACCTCCAATTCCTTCACTATTTCAACCAGAGGGTATTCAGCATATCATGCCACTCTCCTCCAAATTTCAAGGGCATACAAGAGCTTTTGATCCTATGTCCTTCACAAACCTCAAAACCCTTCATTTAAGATTTGAGCTTGGATCCTAGGGTAAACCAACCCTAAACCTCACCATTTTTCTCCAAGCAGGTTATAACACCATTCTAAGTCAGAGATCAGAAAATCAGCCTCTGTTGAGGTGATTTGACCTTTCCAAACTCTTAGTGCACTTTTTACTAAAAGGTGTCTCACTAAAGCCTAGTTAAGGGTAGAAGATTTCCTACCCAAAACTCATCCAAATCGGTTGGAATTTTGTACAGACCTAGGTTTTATAGCCAGGGACCACTCACCGAAATTCGGGAGGGTTTGGAGGTCATTTGACCACCTAATTAAATTCCTCTAAGCTTATTAAATTAAAACAAAAACTTTAGGCAAAGTATCTCCAAAAATTCCCATTTTTGGTCTGCCTTTAGGTATAACCAAGATTAACCCACTGCCCAAATTTCAGGTCATTTGGACAAGGGACGAAGAGTGGGCATCCGTTTTAATTCCTGCCCAACTCTAGGTACAGCCCCCACTAAAACGGGTGCTGCGGCCGAAACGCTTACCCAAACGAGTTGAAACCAATTTTAGATTAATCTAGACTCGAACGGCTACGACTTTCGTGTTTGATCATTTTTCCTAAAACGGCCTCTAAGTGCCTCATTTTGCAGCCCCAAAATATATTCAAATAATACATCTTTCCATTATGTAATATATATTAATCTATATATTATAAAATTTATTCTACTGTTCATCTTCTTCACGAAACCGAAAACAGACACAGAAAGCCATTTTTCCTATAAGCATTCCGTGATCCGTCGCCGGCCGTTCGGTCACCTCCCTGGCCAGCCACCACCACCACCACCTCTGTTGAGGCGATGGCTAGCGGTCGGCGGTGGTTTGGCCGCCGGAGGTGGCGGTTTCCGGCGAACTCAAAAATACCTTTTTTCATGGTTTTCCCATGAAAACGAGAGATGGGTACGGCTCCGTTGAGCGCGAACTTCCTTTCTAAGAATCCTAAGATCTACCCATGAAAGAGAAGGAGCAGAGGAGGACCTTGTTCGCGGTTTGGAGGCGAGACGAACGACGGGGTGCCATGGCGCAGTGGTGGCGTAGCCGAACTTCTCCTACAGCAAGAACAAGGATCTGATCCATTTACTTGAGCGTGTAAACTTTTCCTCTTGCCCCAAGTGGGCTTTTATAAGTCAGAAAGTGGGGAGGTGAAAGGGTAAAGCCGTAATGGCCATGAAGGCTCCTCTTAATAGCCTTTTTCGGTTACAGTGAAGGGATATGAAACGGTGGGAGATGAACAGGTGTGTCTAGTTGGCGGTTTCCTATTGGACCAACACTTCCTCCTTTATTATATAATTATAGAAGGAAAAATGGCCCGTAATTACTCCTGGTGTAACTTCCCACACCAGCATTTATTTCCACGCGTGTTAGAATAATTTCGGCCCTGAACCGTCGTTTCGGCCAATATCACGGGCGTGACACATAGGTCACGGGCGTGACAGGACCGGATAGCCAATTCTGGGCTCGACGATCGTCGATCTGAGATCGACGGTCATCGAATGGTGGTCACGCCCTAGGTCACGGGCGTGACACCTAGGTTACGGGCGTGACAAGCCCGAACGGCAAATTCTAAGGTCGGCGAGCGTCGAACTGAGATCGACGGTCGCCGAAGGCTGGTCACGCCCTAGGTCACGGGCGTGACACAATGGTCACGGGTGTGACATGCCCGGGCTGCAAGGTCGACGATCGTCTCACGGAGATCGACGATCGTCGAAGGAGTCACGCCCTTAGTCACGGGCGTGACACCTTGGTCACGGGCGTGACATGCCCAGGCAGCACGTTCGACAATCGTCTCGTGGAGATCGACGATCGTCGAAGTAGTCACGCCCAAAGTCACGGGCGTGACGGGTCGGTCACGGGCGTGACCAACCCGTGACCCGAAATCCCGATCGATTTATTTCAGTTTTTTGGGCTTCCTAGGGTTCTGTCACGACCAACCGACTCCTAGGGGTCTAGCCGGAAATGGGATGTTACATCTAGTATAACATTAAATGGGATTGGGACTTGTGTAGATATCAATAATAGTAAGTGCCTTGCGAAAGGGAATGATGGGCTTCAGCTACCATCATAGTTCCTAGTGCCCCGTGAGAGCTCTTCACAGGGAATACTCTGGGCAGTCCAAGGTTAACCTAAACCGTAAGAATAATTACTAAAAAGCAACTAGTATAACTAGGGCTTCACCTTCACACACCCCGGTAACTCGGGAGGTTAGTTTGCTTGGGTTATCCGAGTAGTAGACTCGGTGGTTGTTGAAATGGGCAGGTTAGCCCGACAAGCCGATGACTCGGTAGATAATTATGACGGACGTGTTAGTCCGGGGAGATTTGGCTCGGTAGATAAAGGTGACAGACGGGATAGTCCGCAGAGCATTGGCTCGGTAGGAGAATATATTAATGTTGCATGTGCATAAAATAAAATTGTGGTGTGTCTTCGGAATTGGAGAGTCGTCGCACCGACACCAATACGTTGACTCGGCAAGTGTGGTTTAGCACTTAGCCAAATAAAGTTCGGTGTGCCAGCCGGCAAGAGTACGCAGGAGCTACGCTTAGTGCACCAGCGTTGAGGCATACGATATGTCTGACTGGTAGTGCTGATACCGGTTTAGAGGTGGGCGAGGCCCAACCCACCACTTCCGTTTGCCACTACGGAGGTATCCTGGGAGATTAGGCTCCAGAAAGGGGGGAACTAAAGGTCTGTGTGCATAGAGTCGGGTTTGTGTGTTTCATTTGCATGAATCATGACATAACATATCAATACACTCATACCTGCATTAAACCTGACACCCCATCGTATAAATTGGTATGAGACTTTTTATACGATGAGAGTCTTGCAAAATACCCCTTAACTTATAAGTTTGTATGAGCATTCATATAAGTTAAGGTTACTTATTTCTTAATTTACTTTTCATGTACTTACTGCTCTACTTTACTTGTTTACATTACTGCTTCCTTATTATAAAACTTCTAGCTTGGTTTTCCTTTTATAGTTCTTTTATATATACATCTGCTATGGTAATTCTCACCTGCTTGTTCCACTTTGCTTTGTTGTCCTCTGCTTTCATCCTCTCCGCACGGTGCCTAGGAGTCGGGGGGTGAGGCGAGGATGATAGTGGCTTATTCTTTTGACTAATGGTCGGTGGATTAGATCATTTTAGGGGTCCGAGCAGCAGGAGCATCAACACCGGCAGGATAAGGAGGCGGGACATAAGGAGCGGTTATTACGCACTACCACTACTACACGACAATAGGTCGAAGATGGATTTCAGTTTGCTTCCGCTTAGATGCGTGAATTGTGAGAGTGAGATTATTTGTATTAGACATATACCGGGCTTAAGTCTATATTTCTTTTCTACTCTGTTCCATACCTATACTCATTGCGGACAATGAACTTTTACTTATATATATGTGATCTTGTGGTCTTATCTTATTTGTTCTATCTGTATACTTCTACTTTCTTTTATGATCGTCAATGCCGGCAGAATCAGCGTTTTGTAGTGACGACCACCCATAGTGTTGGTGTCGCTGCAAAATGGCAATTCTGGGCATAAGACCCGATTGTGAAAGAAAAAATGGGGTATTACAAACTGGTATCATAGGAAACCTCGATCTGAAGAGAAGAAGTCCACCAAACACTGGGTCACCCCGTGCGAGCATTAGTTTGGGGATAAACTAAGCAGTAGAAGTAGTGGTGTGCCCATGTGTAAAAATCACAATATGTAGTCCATAAATCAATGAGTTAGGCCAACCCAACTAGGAAACTTGACTCACCAAGATGATTCTTACTATACCCTAGTCAAAGTTGACTTTAGGTTTAATTCGGTTAAGGTACGAGGATACCCTAAATGACTAGAGAATGAGTCTAATGCGAGAGTAACAACTTGAGTCTTAAACTCGGATGTCCTTAATTCACTTATCAAGTGGTACTATCACTAGCTACCTAAACTAATAGGACCAACTTAAGGAGAATTGAGGTCTACATTCCATTAACGGAACAGTAGGGGACTCGTAGGATCAACCAACGTGCCAATAACATGATTAGGTTGAGACAACCATCATACCAAATACCAAGGGTCGGATAAGAATTCAGGTTCAGAAGAGACCCATTTGGGACAGAGTCACATATTGAGTTTGAGAAAGTTGTCGTAAATGGTAACCTGGAAAGTGTAAAGTATGGAGTATATAAACGAGTTTCAGGATGGAACCCCAAGTCTTAGGTTGCATGCCCTAAGGATGGTGTGCATATCGTGCCCGAATATAACCTGGTAATATCGAAGATACTTAGCCCAAGGTAGGTAGGGGCTTATCTTTTGTTTATTGGGGGTTTGTCTTTTGTTTATTAGGCAAATTATTTATTGACTTGAGTTTCCTTAGTCCTAATTTAGAAGATGTGGTATCACAAACATAGTGAGATTGAAGTTGATCTTATTCGACGTTATTCGGGCGAAGATAAGATTTGTAAAAGCGTGTTTGGAATGATGATTTGTAGCATTATCAGGACAATGTCATGGTAATAAGGAGAAGTAATTACGAGATTTAACTATTGCAAGATATCACGTGAAATTAGATGAAAGGTAACAAGATTCAGGATATCTAGGAAGATAAGATTAAATCGATATGTTGTAACATCGGAAGTATGATGACTCTAGGAAACTACAAGAAGTTAGCAGAAAATATATTGAAAGACGTATACCTTAGATATGACTCGTAAAGTTGAATTGATTGATTACTCGGGCGTACTCGAAGGAATAAGAACATGATTGCGTAGAGAATGTTTATAGAATCGTTGTCTACACTTACAAACAAGAACTCAAATTACCGGAAGAAAATTGTGTTTATCAGAACGTGTATTTCCTCGGAATAAATAAAGACGTCATGGATTTTGTGACGCACGGTAAGGTTTATTGGCTGAAGGAGGTCAAGAGCTCAAGATAAACGCGTCGGATCAGGATGGATGATTTATGTTCAAGGAAAGAAGATCAGTCTAGGCTTATCAAGGCTCTCGGACGATATTCAACACAACTCTCCACCCTTAGACGGACGGGTAGACGTAGTGTACCACCCTGTAACCGAAGGATCTTTTACGCTTATACATTCTGGACCACGGAGATCCATGGGAGAGATTTTTCTCGCTGATCAAGCTCTCTTATAAGAACAATCATCAGTCTAGCATACGTATGTCCCTCATGAGGCATTATACGGACAGAGGTACATGACTCCACTGTGTTGGACCTAGGATAAGGATCCAAAGGTACATGGATTGGAATTTATGGAGGACACAAATACCCCCAAGGAATTCCTTCCCGAGGCGCCATCTACCATCACTTTCCAGGGAACCGGGCGAGTGAGTTCTGCCTCCGCCACCTCCTCTACCTCGACCACATAATATGCGAGAAAGTTGGTCATTGCCTGGGCCTTGATCGAGAGACGGGGGACAAAGGAGATGTAAAACTCACTCAACTCTACCGACCATTTCTCCAATCTTCCCGAATGATCCACCCCCCTCGAAATTATTGCGGAGGGGGTGGTCTGTCACCACCCGGATGGAGTGTGCTTGGAAGTAAGGCCGGAGCCTCTGGGCTGAGATGACCAGAGCAAATGTTAGCTTCTCTAAGATGGGATAATGGTGCTCTGCCTTCCTCAGGACCCGGCTTACGTAGTATTTGGGCATCTGCTTCTTCCCTTCTTCCCGAGCCAGGACGGAGCTCAAGGCCTCTACTTCAACCCCGAGATACAAAGATAGATCCTCCCCCACCTTTTTCCCTTGGAGTCGGGGGGCCTGAGTTAACTGCTTCTTCAAGGCCTAGAATGCTTCCTCACATTCATTAGTCCATTCAAACTTCTTGCCTCCCCTCAATGCTTTGAAGAAGGGAGAGCATTTCTCCTCAGCCCGGGAAATAAACCTGCTTAGCCCTGCCAACCTTCTTGTCAGTCGCTCGACCTCCTTAGCATTCCGAAGCAACCCTAATTCCATGATCGCCTTGACCTTGTCAGGATTCGGCTCCACCCCTGTGGGGGTGAGAAGGTGGCCCAGGAACTTGCCCCTGCTGACCCAGAAGACACACTTCAAGGGGTTCAGCCTCATCTTGTATTTGCGTAAGGTGCCGAAGGTCTCCTCTAGGTCCTGGAGGTGAGATTCTGCCTCTCGACTCTTGATCATCAGATCATCTACATACACCTCCAGGTTCCTCCCCTTTTGCTCTTGGAAGACCTGATCCATCATCTTTTTGTATGTCTCCTCTGCATTTTTCAACCCTAAGGGCATCATCTTGTATTAGTTGCACCCATCCCCTATGATGAAGGAGACATCTTTTACATCGTGAGGGTGCATCCTGATTTGAGATTACCTGAAAATGCATCTATAAAATTCATTACAGGAAAACCGACGGCTACGTCAAACAGCGCATTGATTCGAGGCATGGGATAACAATTCTTAGAACATGATATATTTAGCAAAGAAAAATAAACACACATTCTCCACTGGCCGTCTCCTTTTTAACCATTATAACGTTGGAGACCCAGCCGGGATATTGGATTTCTGATACAAAGCCGACCTTCAGGAGCTTGGCCACCTCCTCCTTGATGGGTTCGGCTAGTTTGTCCGCGATGGACCTCTTCTTCTTTTGGATGGGGCAAGCTTCTGGATCCAGGTTGAGGCAGTGATAGGCAACATCCGCATCAATCCCCGACATCTCTGTTGTGCTCCAAGTGAAGATGTCCATGTTCTTTTGGATGCATGCCAGCATCCTCTCCTGGTTCACCGGGGTCAGCCCACCGCTGATGCGCACCTTCTCTACCTTGCCTCCAAGGGTGAGAACTTCCATCTCCACTACCGATTTTGTAGCCTCCAAATGAGACTGCTCTCCCCATTCTCTAACGTCCCCCTCTCCTGGGATAAGGACCTCCTCCTCAGCCTCTTCCACGAACATTGTCTTGGCCGGCTCCTCCTGGATTTCCTCCTCCACCCCCACCTAGGCGCGGTTCTCTTCCACTTCCATCTCCACTCCTCCTGAATCCTGCTGTGCCACCTCCATCCTCCGCTCCATCTCCTCGGCCCCTCCTGCCAAGAAATGAAGTTCACCGTGGTAACGTAGCACTCCCTTGCCACCTTGGGGTCTCCTCGGACCCGGACCTGGATCCCCTCGGCATTGAACTTCAAGAATTGGTGGAAGGGTGAGGGGACGCAGTGAAAGGCGCTGATGAAGGGCCGTCTAAAAATGGCGTTATAGCTACTAGGGGCATCCACTATGAAAAACCTGCAGTTTCGGGACTGCCCACCCAGAGTGACGTGGAGCCCCACTCCTACTTCCACCTCCTTCCTTTCTCCCGAGAATCCAAACAGAGGCCCATCCGAGGCCAGCACCCTCTTTGCCTCTACCTTAATCGCATCAAATGCCTTCTTGAATATGACATTGATCGAGCTCCCTGTGTCGATGAGGATTCGGGAGACGGTGAAATTCTTGACCGCGGTCTGGATGACCAATGCGTCGCAGAAGGGATCCTCATGATCTTGCATGTCTTTCCTTGAGAAGATGATTTTCTTATTCAGGGGTAGGTTTGGGATGTGGATCCAATGCTCCAGCGGTACATAGTGTGGAGGATAACCTTCTGGGAAGCCTTGACCCCCACCCCCCACTGGATCACTCTGATCCCTCCTCGAGCTCCCACATTGGCCCAGTCCTCACACTATCCTCCTCTGCCAGAGGCCAGACCTCTTCAATTCGGACTCCCTGGCAGTCCTACTGCTGCTGCTCCATATTTCCCCTCATCTTGAGGAACTCCGGGCACGTGGCCGTAGCGTGCCCCTCCTCTTGGTGGAAGTCGCAGTAAGGTAACTCCACCCTGACCTCCCGTATCCTCCTCTGCTGACCTCTCTGTCTTTTCATGGCTATCACCAAAGCCTGATGCTGATTGGGGAGAGGAGACCTCTAGCCTTGCCTGCTTCCTGGATGGTGGAGCTGACCCTGGCCCCCCTGGCGGTTGTCTCCTCCATGGAAACCTCTTTGCTGGCCCTGATCCTGCCACTCCTGCTTCCTCCAGCTGAGCCGATTATTCGGCTCCTAGTGCCCCCACCTCGGCAACTACTGCTATAACTGTTATTGTTGTTCCTGCTACCAGGGTTTTACTCTCCTCACCTCCTGACCTCGGCCACCTCCTGGCCCCTTTTCCTCCTTTATGGCCCACCTTGCCAACTTCTTCGCGAACTCGGGGTTTGACGCTTCCCCATCGACTTCCCTTGACGCCTTCTCCATTAACTCCTCATAGGTGAGAGGTGGCACCCTATTCAGTTCAATCCTTAAGAAACCTTACTACAGCCCCAAGGTGAAGGCCATCATCAGGGTGTGCCCTGACATCTCCCGGACCTAGGTGACCTCCTCCGGGTACTAGTCCATGTAACTCCCCAAGGTCTCATTCACCCCCTACTTGATGTGGAACAGGGACTCTGACTCCTTATTTCTCTTATTGGAAGTGGTGAACCTCAAAATGAACCCCTGGTGTAGGTCCTCGAAGTAGTAGATTGAGTTGGCCGGCAGTTGGTGGAGCCACTCCCTCTCCTTTTCCTTGAGGGTGATGGCGAAGAGTCTGTACTTGAAGTCATCCGACATCTGCCTTATCGAAACCACATCCTCAAACCATTATATGTGTTGGACCGGGTCATCCTTCCCGGTGTAGTAGGACATCTCTGGCTCCCTGAAACCCTCCAAAACTAGAGCATAAGAAACTAACTCGCTAAAGGGGCTGCCTCCCCCTACTGGGAGAGCCGGAGGTTCTCACACCCCCATCTCGCTGAACCGGCCTCCACTCACCGGCCCGGGGAAGAGCACTCACCCATGGAGATCGCACCCACTCCCCTCCTCTATAACCTCCTTCCCAGCTCGCCAAGCTGGGTCATCCTCGCCTAGAGCCGGGGCGGGGGCTACTAGGACAGCTGGTGTTGAGCACTCAGCATGCGCGTCGAGTGCGAACTTGAAGTGCTAAGTACCTCATGCCGGAACTCCTTGAACATCCCCCACCATGGCGAGAGGGGGAGGGGGGTGGCGGGTTGGCCCTGTCTGACCTTGCCCTTCTCCTCCAATCATCGATCCTGTTGAAGATTTTCTGTGCTGACCACTTTCCACGCTCACCACACCAAAAATGTTGAAATCAAAAACTTTGTCTCTGTGGAGTTCACCCTTGGGGAAGGGGTGAACGCACACTTCTCTCTCGTAAGCCAAATGACTAAGGAAAAAGAATATAGGAAAAACCCAAGGGCTCAGCGTGGAGGTCCCACCACGCACCCGGAAGATCTTAGAGCGCTTCCCCTCCCTAGACAAATGTCGAGCTAAGGATACCTTAAAACATGCAAGAAGACCGGGGCACAAGTAAACATGATTTCTGAGGTACCTCCTTGGGTCTATTTATAGATTTCTTAAAACAGCCTGCAAATAGCCAACCTCCATTGTTCTAAGTAGCTATACGCAGTCCAGGTCGGCCTGCCAACAGTATAAATCCATTGTGCCAGAAGGCTATAGACAGAAAAGCGGGGTGGAGTGGTAAAAACACATCACAAGAGACTGGGTGAGTGGCCCTCTAGAACCTCCACTCGACGAGGGAGGCGAGTGCTCTATGGAGCTAGTACTCGCTGCCTCTTCCCAGCCCTGTATGAGTGCGGGCACGGCCTGCCCCACTTGCTCGCTGCTCGGCGAGCCCATGGGGCGAGTGCGAGCTGACCTGCACCACTCGCTCGCTGATCGCCAAGCCCCTAGGGCGAGTGCAAGCTGACCTGCTCCACTCGCCCCTCACACAATCCACCCTACTTGGGCGAGCCGAAGAGGCTTCCAGGGATCTCGCCTCCCTCTGACTTGCTAAGGACCCGGACTGCTGGACTTTGGCCGATCTAGATCCTGTCGACCATTGCTAGCCGGATATGGGTTGTATAGTGACAAAATGAAAGATCATCATGACGAGATGAAACATCGTCGTGACAGTTCAAAGTCACAGAATTTTAAATCACTGCAAGCGCCAAAAGTTCAAAACAAATTAGTCTTTTTAGAAGAGACATCTAACATGAATTTTCCCATTCTCCACTGCTAATTGGTCTCAGTCATATATATATTAAAGAGATGTGAACACAAATACTTGGGTTTTGAAAAAGAAAATCAATCAAACAGTAATTTTCTCCAAGATCAACGTTGAATATCAACTTCAAGAAGAGGACTTCTTTCAGAAAGATCTAATCTCAACAAGAAAATCATTTAGTTCTCTAAGTCTTGCTCAAGATCAACCTGCTTCGAATCTTTCAAGAGAAGAGAAACTCTCTAATCACAAAGTTCAGTACAGTTCCTGCTTTCAAAGAAGATTCGGTGAAGGACAGTTTCTGATTTAACAAAGGATTTCTCATTGAAAGCCTAAAAAGGCTCGACTCTCTCAAGACATATTCTTATTGGTTCTATACCTACTATAATGACCCATTAAAATTTCTTTTGTTGTAAGATCTCTCAGAGATCTGAGGTTAGGTTCAAGGGTGAACTTAAGGTATGATTTTGTTATAAACCTAATGTAGGATTCTGGGATAGACTCTAAGTTGTAGGATCTTGTGGTTGGATCTGAGGTATGGAACATGTTGTTGTTCCTTAGGTAGGATTCTTGGACTCTTGGTTTTAAGATCTAAAGGATCTGAGTTTTGGGGGAAGTTTGCATAGGCTAACATACTGCTAAATAGGTGAAGGGGAAAGTGGATGTACCCATTTTGGGGAAGCACTATAAATATTTGTGTATTCTGTGTGATGTGTTTTTTTTCTATGCTAGAACTCTAGATAAATCTTTAAATCCTTAAAAAGCACAAACACATACTCACCCCCTCTAGGTGATTAAATTGCCCTTAACTTATATCTTCATAATCTGTCTGCTCTTAACATTGCATTGAATAGAAATCGATGTTGCATCAATTTGTATTTGACGTCACATCAAATATAAACTTAAAATTTTAGTCTTGTGTTATTTTTCCCAGCAATTTAATTTTTACAGATAGTATATTTTTAGTTATATTATAGTGTGTATTATTATGCACCATCAAGCATTCTAAATGTATTGATAAAGTGCTTGTGATAAACCTCATCTAGGGGCTTTGTGAAAATATCAGACCTTTGATCTTTAGTGAACATATATTCAAGGGATATTTTCTCTTTCTCAACATTATCCTTGATGAAATGGTGCCTAAATTCTATGTGTTTTGTTCTACTATGTAGCATTGGGTATTAGGTAATTGAAATTGCACTTGAGCTATCACAAAAAATTGTTGTGTTTTTAATAGAAAAATTATAATCATATCCACAATATCTGTGAGCAATAACTTCCTGTTGTTATATACTCAGCTTCAGCTATGGAAGTAAAGACTGAGGTTTGTTTCTTGCGGAACAAAAAAATCAATAGCACCCAGGAATTGATATGTTCTTGAAGTACTCTTCCTATCCAGCCTACATCTAACATAATCTACTTATGAGTAGCCTACTAACTCAAATTCATATTATGTTAGGTACCTCAAGCTAAGTTTATGCACACCCTTTAGATATCTAATAATTTTATTGACATAACACAAGTATGATTCTGTAGGGTCTAACTGGAATTTATCACACACACATATGCTAAACATGATGTATGTCCTGCTTGTTGTGAGGTAGAGAAGAGAGCCAATGATTGATCTATAAGTTGTCTAGTCAATAGATTGACCTAACTCATCTTTATTACTCACAACATTGGTATTCATGAGGGTTTTCTTGGTGAAGACATTTTCCATCCCAAACTTTTGAATCGTTCAAGTTAGCAATATGATTTTATAATTTAGAGTTAACCCAGATATAATAGTTTCCTTTGAGTTTAACCCTAACTAGTGCTGAACTCAGTCGACTATCTTGATAAGTAGAGCGATGCAGTTGAGTTCTATGCCTTAGCCACTTTCCAAATTATTTAAAATCCGATGAAGGGTAAATGATCAATTTAAAGCACAAAACTTGGATTTGTGTACAAAGCTCGTGGGTTGGAATATAATTACTATAGCTATTAATATGAACAAATTGGTTCATAACCCAAGAGGCCATGACACACTTCAAGTCGAGCCATGGATTGGGGCTTACCAGAGTCACATTATCTTTATAATGGTTTACAAGTTTAAATGAGCAAGTTGAGGCTCCAACCTTTGAGTCAATCCTTGAGTACCTTGATGCTGACTTTATTTGACTTATGAAGGCCTCTATTTAATCGACCTAAGTTCTATCGCTTCATATTCTACATTAATATGATATATATTTTGTTTTGTTTTAAATAATATCGTGATGGTGGAAAACCATTGAATCGAAATGAAATGTGTCTTTGATAAATAATTCTTATAGGAATTTAAAAAGTTCCTTCGAGAAAGATGTCCGGGAAATAATTTCTCCTATAAGAATTAAATGTGCCTTCGAGAAAAATGCCTCTGAGAAATGTGTCTATGGGAATATAGGATGGCTGACGAGTTATACTTTGAGGAAGCCCGCATGAAGGACAGTCTAGATGGAAAACCCATATAAAACTAATATAACTATATGGTTCTAAGATAGTATGCAGGTTGATATAGAGTAAGTAGGCGGAGGTCATGGGAAGACTGTCTCGACCCAATATAAGCCTAGAATTTATGTCCCTTTAAAATACTTTACCGTACTTTATATTGATAGGGATTGGATTTTATTCGTTGTTCTAATAACTTATCATGAGCATAAGTGGCAAGTGTGGGTGAAAAATAGCACCCAGGTGATGGAAAAACCTTAGGGCAAGGTGCATTAGGTATAAATTCATTGGGTAGAATCATCTTATATGTTCCCTATCTCAGGGTATATATATTGATGATAGAACCCTGGTTGATATGGTTTAATGTGGTAAAGATATTGATGCTACTCATACAGGTCTTAAGTATTAGATTTATAAATATTTGATAACTTCTAAAAAAGATGTTATCTTATGCCTAAATTCTTATCCATTTGATTAATATAATTGATAAATACGAGTTGAAATGTATTAAATTAAGAATATATTGGTTTTTGATTAAAGTATGGGTATTATGGTCAATTAAACTTGTTTTTGATATAGGAACTTCGAAATATCCATCTCATGGAGTCAATGATAGAGCTTATTTGAAGTTCATGAAAAAGAACAAAAGAGTTGTCGCAAAATAATTATACTTTTGAGCAGTTTTTAATAATGCTGAAAATATGTTACAATATATTTTCATAGTGCAGAAATTATGTTACAACATCTATACTAGAATAGAAATTTGAAATCCGAAATTATTCAAATTTGGGTGGTTATAAGAGCAAAAGGAGGCATCATTTCAGCATAAAAAAACATTCCTTTTTGAGGTGGAGAATATATAAAAGGCTTATGAGAGAAGAAAAGGACATTCTTCATCATATTCAAATAATTCCGAAATTATTCTATCACTGCGATGTTTTGTATGGATATTTGATATGTGGACATTGGGATTCAAGTCATGTTGGTGAACTATTATCTGATAGAGGATATTATGGACTTTTACTATAGCCCATAACATTAGTTTAAACTATTATTATTTATAGTATGTCATTGCACTAGTTATTCTGATTGAGAACTTTCATGTCGATTCGACAACCAATTTTTTCTATGCATATTGTGATTGGAATAGTTATCTATACATTTGTTTGAACTTGAGTATTCTATTGAAATTGTTGTTGACAATATAAATTTGGCGACTATTTTCCTGTTTGGCTTTATGTGCACGTTATAAAGGTCATCTTTGAGCTCATCATCTTTATTGATTTTTACACCATAACCTTGACTTGAATATAAGTGATGAAAACAACAAGAAGGATTGATGCGTTGGACTACAGATTTCAGGAGAGTACTTTATTTCAATTGCATTTATTTTGATCAATTTTTCTTTGATTGCTAAATTTTTGTTTCACCTACATTGTGAGAATTGGTATACAATGTTTATGATAAATCTTTGCTAGAGACTAGCAAAGGCTTAGGTGTGAGGGTGAGAAGTAACCTTCACTGATTGGGTGACGAATAATCTACTAAATAGTAAATTGTAGAGCCTTACTCTTATTTCAAAATTATGTAGTTTAAATTGATTGGTAGACTTATCAAACCTAAAAGTTCATATTTTTTTCTTTTGAAGTTAGTAAGATATGTTAGAGTTCCATTTTGTATTTCCCCTAGGCACATCATTCCTTAAATATTTGTGCACCCTACAAAGTAATGTTATTAATTTCCAAATAAAATGGAGAAAGGGTGAACAAGAATTAGGTCTATGACGGAAGCTAAGACATTGAGGTTAGGTAGTTAATCAACAAAGTCTATAATTATTTATATTATCCATAGTCCTTTGAGCTTGAGCCTTGCCATTTTGATTCAAATTTTTCATATATAATTTCCTTATATTTTTCCTAGTTATTTCTCAATAATTTTTCGAGTTATGAGTGTTTTTTAGAAAAATAGAGGAGAAAATAAATAAAAGTTCATAGTGATATATGGCCTAAGTGTATGTACACCTACTTAGAATGATCCTTACTATGAGTGAAAAAAAAGAAATAAAATGTGTGTCATAGTGATATGTGGCCTAGGTATGTGCATTCATAGTTGGAATTATCCCAACTATGATTATAAAAAAAATTATATATATATACATATCATTGTGATATGCGGCCTAAGTGTGTGTACACCTACTTGGAATGATCCCAACTATAAACCAAAAAAAACAAAATGATGATTGTGAAAGAAACCCTATAGTAAGTAGCTTTATTAAGAATATTAACTAGAGAAATACCTTCACCCAATCAAAATTAAATCATGAATTCTCAGTCAAGCCAAAGCCCTTCATATTGCAAGTCCTTATGATTTTCTTTCACCTACCAAAACTCTTATGGAGGCTAACTAAAAGACTTAGCAAATTTTCATCTCTTCCTATTTATGAGGAAATTTAATGGCTTAAGTTATTTGAGAGTAGATAATTTTAAGGAATAACACACACAATACTAAGAAGTCATTATGGAGATTTAATTTGCATCGAACTAATGAATTTATGCATGTTTGGAATTTTAATGATTGACATGTTTATAGATTTTCAATGCAAATCACTTGAGTAATCTTAATGAATTTGGTTCAAGAGTATGGAGATTAAAACTTTTTTATATGTTGGTTGATATTCGCTCATCCAATGGCTTGCAATGATTCATGTTTGTTATGGACTAGCAAAGGTTTAGGTGTGAGGGTGTGATAACTTCTCAAAAAAAGTTATCTTGCGCCTAAATTTTTATCTGTTTGATTAATATAATTGATAAATATGAGTTGAAATTTATTAAATTAAGAATATCTTGGTTTTTGATTAAAGTAAGGGTATTATGGTCAATTTAACTTGTTTTTGATATAGGAACTTCGAAGTATCCACCTCAAGGAGTCAATGGCTTATTTGAAGTTCAAGAAAAAAGGACAGAAGAGTTGTTGCAAAATAATTGTAGTTTGGAGCAGTTTTTAGTAATGCAGAAAATATATCACAACATATTTTTATAGTGTAAAAATTATGTTACAACATCTGTGCGGGAATAGAAATTTGAAATCCGAAATTATTCAAATTTGGGAAGTTACAAGAGCAAGAGGAGGCATCCTTTCAGCATAAAAAGCATTCCTTTTGGAGGGGGAGAATATATAAAAGCCTTATGAGAGAATAAAAGGGCATTCTTAATCATATTCAAATCATTCAAAAGAGGAGAACTAGGGTTTGGCAAGAGGATAAGAAGGTGTCGCACGAATCTTCATCAAAGATAGATTTTGCACGTATTTGAGTGGAATTTCCTACAGTGTTTAGAACTCTAAACATCATGTCTTGTAAGATCTCTCTAGTTTTGTGGTGTATTTCTCAAATCATGAACTAATTCCCTAGGTTTTGTATTTTAAAAGTACTTTGTTCTATCTTGATGTGATCTCTATTTTTATTTTGGTTTATGAAATATTTGGTGTGATTTCTTTATTGAGTTTGTGATCTTATTGGTAAAACTTTGGATTATATTTTTATTTTATTTCCCACTTTGAGATTCAAGAGATGAGATATGTGAGAATATGTATGGAAATTATTTTACTATGTGACAAGATTCGAGAGATGAGTTGCGTAAATCTTTAACCAAAGTTTTCGGACTGTTTTACTGTGCATCGAGATTCGAGAGAGGAGAGGCATAAGTGCATCAAGTTAGAATTATGACATAGGAGACTAGGACATTCTGGTAATGAACCCACTATTAAGCTATCAAAACAAAAACATTTGTGATCTTTCACAATTAAACGACAGTTTGACATCATTGTGTACTCAATGCCAAAAAGGAAAATTTACTAAATCATCTTTTAGGAGCAAACACGATATTACCACATATAGGTTAATACAATTAATTCACATGGATCATTCTTGTCCAATCAGTACGTGTAGTCCAGGTGGTAAATGATATAAATTTGTTTTAATTGACGACTATTCTAGGTTTTATTAGATTATCTTTTTAAGTGCCAAATCTAATGTATTTCACGAATTCTCCATAATGTGCACATGTATTCAAAATGTAATAGAAATGAAAATTAAATTCATTAGGTCAGATCACAGGGGATAGTTTGAAAACAAAATTTTTACTAATTTTTGAAACACTTTAGGAATTCTTCATGAGTTTTTTTCTCCATGCCCTCCAGAGAAAAATAGAGTTATGAAAAGGAAAAATAGAACATTACAAGAACTTCCACATACCGTGCTAGCAAAATATAGCTTACCTAAGTATTTTTGGGATGAAGTGGTCAACACCGCATGCTATGTAATAAACCGAACCATGCTTTATCCAATCCTAAAACTAACTCCATATGATCTATATTTTAAAAGGAAATCTAATGTGTCTTCCTTTAGAGTTTTTGGTTGCCCAAGTTTTATTCTTAACACTAAAGATCAACTAGGAAAATTTTATGAGAAATTCAATATAGGCATATTCTAAGGATACTCTTCCACTAGTCATGCCTATATGGTGTATAATAAACAAACTTTTGTTGTAGAATAATCAATTTATATGTACTTTGATGAAAATGCTCCTAGTGTAGAATCTAGATTTAATAGATATGATGATGATGAACAACCAATAGGGGAGCTAATTATTTAGAGAGAGGAAGAAGTGGATGGAATAAAAAATGTCGAAGGATATAAGCCATCGAGTACTTTAAAATTTATAGAGCAACATCCATGAGAATTACTGATTGTGGAACCAGTCATCACAGATACACACATACCTAGTCTCAAGAAAAAAGTAGTAAAGTTCAAAACAAAGGGATACAAAGATAAATGGTCATAAAGCAACATGAGCAAAGTTAGTCTAGTATGAAAATCTCCACGACACTTACAACAACCTGAGAGGAGATTTTTGACGTTGAACAAAAGTGTGGCGACATGGTGAGGATTGTGGCGGTAAAATTCTCACTCTTGCTCTCCTATCACCGGCGGAGGCTTCCACAATGCTCTTATGATTTGAAAAGTTATGGGAGAGTAAATAGAGGTAAGGGAGGGCTTATGGGAGTTTTATACCCTCATTATAACTATAGGACATTAACCACCACCACTCAAGTTGTGGATAGCAATGGCCGACCCCTTCTCTCTCCTCAAAACTCCTCCATGACCACTAAAATGGCAGGACACATCTATTGGAGATGATAGTGGTTGGGATAGTATGGATTGAACTTAATTTGGTCGAGTTTAATTATTAAAAAAACCTTGGGGCTCGTGTTTGACCAATTTTGGTCAAACCTTGACTTTTTTGATGACTTGATCCATCCAAAAGGTGACTTGAGTCTTATGTGGGTCTAGCAAAGGCTAAGTGTTCACTAGAGTGGCATGAGTTATCTAATTCCATTAGAGTTGAATTTAGGTGATGTGCTACACCAAGATTGGCCCATGGTGACTTAGGTGGATTCACCATGACTAAAGTACGCACAAAATCCCCATAGGTCACCTTAAGCCTATAAGTGTATGAACATGACCTAATGTACACACCTTGAAGGGTAGATAGGTCATTATTGCCTAGGGTCATCCTAGGTTAGATCATACTAAAGTTACAACTTCTATGGATTGAGAGGCTTACCCTAGCTCAGAAGGCAACCATGGGTGTACCTAGCCACACTACAAAGCTCCTAAACCCCTAAAACAAAATTAAGATGTTACAAGACGATCCTGCCTGTGGGCTATGAGTTGGTTGCTAGCGGCTCCGCCAACAGCGACAAAGTAGAACCATGAGTGCAGGCGTGAGTATCGGGAGATTTTCGGTCAGGAGGGCGGAATTTTTAGAATCGCTACTAACAACCAATCATGATCTTGATCAGATGGCTCTCCCTTGATCGGATGGTTGAAATTCATTTCATGGACTTGTGGCCCATGATGGTCACTTAAGTATTTCTATTTATTATATATATATATATTGAAATTATGTGCTATCAATACACTCTACAAGGCTACCCCCAGCACTACTCACCCTCCTTATATGCTTCTATGAGCATTGTAAGGTTGAACATGTTGGGTAATGTATCCACAATAACCCAAATTTGTGTGAAGTCACCCTTGAACTAAGATGAATTAAGTTTGTATTTGATGTTAGTCTGTGGTTAAGTGTTTGCAGGTCATAATTGCTAAGTATAGACCAATGTCAGTTTATAGTGAGTTACCAAACACAGGACCATACAATGTAGTCCCTCATTGTGTGATTCATAGTGTTGACTCATGTGTAACCTCTCTATTGGCATGCATTTGTTTTTCGAGTACTAAGGAAATGGAAGAATTCAAGGGTAGCTATTTTCAATAAAGAAGAATAGCAAATTATTCAGAAATTTTTTCTATGTTCATTTCTCGGGAAATGAAAATGTTTGTCTCGAGAAGCCTAAGTCTAGTTCTCGAGAAAGCTTTGATGTTCTCGAGATACTATAAGAATTCTCGGGAAATTGTCTGAAAGTTTTCTAAGTCTGTTTCTTGAGAAATGTCATGGAGATTTCTCGAAAGCCAAGTCAGTTCTCGGATAATGCAATGAAGTTCTCGAGAAGTCGAATTTATTTCTCGAGAAACTGAAACTTCTTTCTCAAGAAATCCAATCCTTATCGAGAAATCATTTCTCAAGTTTCAGAAGTTCTGTTAAGTAAATTTCTCAAAAGGCTTGGATGCTTTCTCGAGAAACTATTTTCTTCTCGAGAAACCTGGCCCCTACTCTAGAATTCTGCCAAGTCTCTTTCTCGTGAAATAAGGTTCTTCTCGTGAAATCGATATTCTCTCTAACAGAATTTATACAAGTTCTTTTCTCAAGAAGACAAGTTCTTTTCTCGAGAAGACAAGTTCTTTTCTTGAGAAGACAAGTTCTTTTCTCAGGAAGTCTTCTTCTTCTCGAGAAATGCTATTGCAGATTCTGAAGATTAAACAGTCAGACAGAATTTCAAATTCAGATCTAAGTTTGAAAGTTTAATCCACGTGGATAATCTCTTAATGACATTTGATCGTTGGGCGATGTCCTATATAAAGTCACTTCAATAATTTTGCAAACCATAATCTTATCACTGATAATCTTATTTGAAATCAGAATCGCCGCACATTTCTAGATCGGGAAAAAGCCGCACGCCGACATCTTCGTGCTTCATGGAAGCGTGTTCCTCGATCCAGCGATTCGAAAGTAGAAGAAAGATTCGACATGATCCCTAGTTTTTAGATTCTCAATCTCTCATGTGATCGTGTCGGATCCAAGAAATTTCAGATCATGTTTATCTCAAGAATTCTTCCTCAACTTCTTCACCAAGCTTGCAGTTTTTCAAGAAGGAAGAAATCTGAAGATTTCATATCTGAAGTGAAGTTTTTTTTCATTATTGTTATAAAAACTTATTTCAACTTTTGTAGGAGTTTTGTCTCTGAGTTTTTAGGAAGAGTTTCTTCCGAGTGTAGATCCCATTTTGGAGTATCGAGTTTGTAGGAGTGTGTTTAATCCAATTTGAAGGTGTATTGCTCTGAGGTGTAGGATTGTTTAATCTGAGATATAGTGAAGTGGCCAAGTCTAGTCGTGGTACTAGATTGGTGAGGTGGAGAGTGGACGTACCCAAGATTAGGGAACCACTATAATTCCTTATGTCGTCTGGATTGTGCTTGATTATTCTGTGTTAATCCCTCTAAATTTTTTATTTTGCAAAAGACGCAGATCTCACCTATTCACCCCCTCTAGGTGATTTAGGTAGACAACTAGATACTTTCAATTGGTATCAGAGGGAAGTTGTTCTCAAAAGATTCACACCTTGAACAGATCTACTTCTAGTTGTCGTAGAGAGAATAAAGCATGGACAGATCCAAGGACTCCACAAAGCTTCCGGTGTAAACAAAGGCAAACTTTCCCATGTGGAAAGAGAGAATAAGATTTTTCATGGAAGTTGTTGATCTTTGTATCTTCATTATAGTGTAAGAAGTCCCTCATATTCTAATGATAGCCTTCACTATTGATCCTACAAGGAAGGTGCCAAGAAATTGATGGATCTCGACAAAGACGAGATTGCATTTGTCTCTCTAGACAAGAAGGCTAAAAATATCATCGCAAGCGCAGTTGATGATTCTATGCAACATAACCTCATTCACTGCCAATCTGCCAAGGAGATGTGGCAGTATCTAATCGTCTTGATGGAAGGTACTGAGGAAGTAAGGGATGACAGAAGATCCCTTCTGAATTAGAAGTATGAGGCCTTCAAGCAAGGCCCCAAGGACACAATTGTTGATACATTTGAAAACTTCTTCAAGATTGTCAACGGCCTGAAGAGCTACGGCCGGGTTTTCACTAATGGAGAACTAAATGACAAATTTCTAAGATCCTTAACTAAGGAATGGGATAGTAAGATATGTGATATTAGGGAGTTTGGGATATTGGCTGACACTGACCCCCCGAACCTCTTCGGAAAGCTTATGTCCTATGAGATTCAAATCAACGCTAGAAAAGCTGAAGAAGAGGGCAGCAGATCTTCATCAAAAGAATAGTCTGTTGCACTAAAGGAAAACAGCTCAAGGAAAGCTAAGGCAGCATCTCCTGCTCCCTCTCTCAAAGAAAGTGAAGAAGAAGAATCAGAGCCAAGCACCGCGAGCTCAGAACTATCTGATGGAGAGTTCTCTCTTCTCTCCAGGTAGTTCAAGAAGTTTCTAAGTAAGAAGAAACAGATGAGAGGCAATGACTCCTCTTCAAGAAGATCACGACACGGCGGTGATTATCAAAGGAAAAATCACACATCTGATAGATATAAATCTAAACCGAACAAACATTATTGTACTGACATCATGTGTTATTGTTATAATAAGACAGGTCATGTGATCGTCGACTGCCCTCACAAGAAGAAGGAGGGTGGAAGAAGAGAAGAGCACAAGTCCTCTAAGAGCAAAAAGAAGGAGAAGAGCTTCATAGCAAAGAAGCAGAAGACTCTTAGTGACTCTGACTCATCTGAGTCAAGTGAGGATGAAGAATCCTACTTCGGGCTCATGGCTCACTCTGACGAAGAAGGAGATGTCCCCCAATTTCATGGGGAGGTAAATGCTCACACTATTCTTTCTGAATCAGATACTCCTGAAAATGACCATGAGGACTGTTCATCTGATGATGAATTAGAACTCATGGGTCATGATAGTTTAACTTTCAAGGCAGCCTAAACACCTAGAGGGGGGGGGGGGGGTGAATAGGTTCTGCTTCTCTTTCTAAAACTTCTAGACAGAATTCAATTTATTAACTAATATGAAAACACAGCAATCACAGAAAACAAAACATCACAGATTGCACTATGATTTATAGTGGTTCCCCAAGGTCTGGGTACATCCACTTTCCCCCTTCACCTATCTAGCTGTATGCTAGATTCGGCCAAACTTCCACTTATCTCAGATCAATAGATCTTACAACTCAGAACCCAACAGGTTCCTACAGCTCAGGCACAACTGCCCTACCTCAGCCTTGCCCCAAGGCCTACAACTCAGAGAATATCCTTCTCCTACACTCAGGCAATCAGCCCTACCACTCAGAGTTCAACACTCCTACACTCAGCCTTTATAACATAGGCTTACAACTCAGATCTGTATAAACAGATCCTACAAAAATATAGAAAAGATTGTTTAAATTGTCTTGCCAAGTTGAGAGAGAAAAGGCAATGACAATTCTTAATCAGCTGATGCAATCAACTATTTCTTAGCCTTCTTCAAAGCTTCTTGAAAATGTACTTAGCTGTGTTGATTCCAAACAGCTTCTTGAGAATCCACTGGTGGATTCCTTCTTCTTCTTCAAATTCTGGCTTGATCTCTCTCTATCCAGAACTTTGAATGATTCTTCTGAATTCTGATTAGAACTCTTCTTAGATCTACCCTTAGATAGTCTTCTTAGATCTCCCGGAGAAGATCTTCTTAAGTGCCTAGCACTTTCTTGAAATGAGTAGAATATAACCCTTCTCCAATGTATTTCAAAGGATCAGTTCTATATCTTCTTAATTGTGTGTGTTTTTTCTCCTTCTGAATCTGTCTATTTATAGACATTCTTCATGGTAACCGGCTGATCCGGTTTCTAACCGTTTTCTGACAAGTCTGACAACTTCAGTTAACTGGTGATAACCCACAGCTGTCAAGTCTTCAAACAAGTCCTGTGCCTTAGTGTTGAAACAGTCTGTCAGAAAGTGTCGAGACAATCTGTCTATTTGTGTCGACACAATTGACTTTGGTGTCGACACTGCCTTCAGTGATGTCGACTAAATTGCCTTTGTGTCGACACATCTTCTTCTGAAACTAACTTGGTCTTTGACTCTGCAGTGTGTCGACACAAGTCCTGTGTGTCGACACAGTTGTTGTAGAATCATAACTTTAGTAAGTGTTGACTTAGCCTTCAGGTGTCGACTATTTTCTTCTGTGTCGACATATTCAGATGATGTCGACAAACTTGAGATCGACTATACTCTTTAGTGTCGACGCATTCTCCCAATGTTGAGGTCGACGTTTCTCTTCTGTGTCGACACAATTTCCCAGTGTTGTGTCGACTTACTTCTTCTGTGTCGACACTTTTTCCCAGTGTTTGTTGTAGACTATGTTATGTGTCGACACTTTTTCCCAGAGTAGTGTCGACTTACACCTTCTGTGTCGACACACTTTCCCAGTGTTGTGTCGACAACTTTCTTCTATGTGACGACACATGTTCCTTTGTGTCGACACTTGGACTTAGAATTTTTTCTGTAAACTTTAACACTTCTTTACCTGCACATGTCAACTCAAAACAACATCAAATACAACATGATGTATATCATTGAGCTAGGTTGGGCTTCTTCAAATCAGGTACACATTTTCCAATGTACCCAACAATCTCCCCCTATTTGGAGAAGTCATAACCCTTATAGCCAATGATATACACCATTTATAAATAGTATAAAATGATGATATATGACAATACACAGGGATACTTAATTATAAACAAAATAATAAGAACATCATGGATAAAACAATCTATCACAGATTTAACAATATTTTGTTTATTACTGGGTAATGTTTGATTACATGGTTTTTCTTTGACTGATTACATCATTACAAAACATTATGAAAGAACTAAAACATTATCAGGATTGATTAGGCTCTCTAATAACAATCCCTTGGCCAGATTTAATTTTAGCTGTCACAGGAGCTTCTGATTCTTCAGCCATCTTTTTTCCTTTAAGATCAGCTTTCTTCTTAGCTTCTTCCTTGAGCCTTTGCCTTTCAAAATAGTGAAAAGGCTTTGGGAAGTATTTGCTTGGCTCCATAGCATCAGGTGGAAGTCTTCCCAGCCTAGCTTTCCTTCTGAATTGTACAATGGCTTCTTGTCTTGCCTCATACTTCTGCCATTCCTGCTCATTGTACCACTTGCCCCTTTCATGAACTTGATCTTTGACAGCTTTCCATGCAGTGAGTATTATATTTCTGGAAGTAGGACTCCACTGCTCAAAATCTGGCTTCAGCTCAGCCTGCTCTCTAAATCTTTTCTTTGACAGTAGAGCATCTTGCTGTTCTTGCAAATTTATCTCAGGCTTATCAACCTTTCCAAAGATAACATTTACAACCTCCTTTGAAGGACTATACATATATTGCACTTGCTGATCCAATATATCAAAATCTGGAGGGGGGTATATGACTTGGGCAACCTCAGGTTGGTCACCTTCAAGTAGTCCTGTTTGCAGACCTGACTCAGCCACCATGTTATCATCACACAATGGTGGATATCCCAATGTGGCTCTTATACTATTGGTCACCCATTTGGCATGCTCAGAGCCTGCATGAATTAGCATCCTCTCCCCCTTTATGGCTTCTCTTGAGACATGATCTCTAAGATCTTCTTTCTGGAATCGAATTTGGCCATCCAAATAATTCACTCCCTCCTTGAAAAATGGTCTTAACTTTTGAAGCTTTTCAGATATTTCCTGTTGAGAGGTTGTGATGGCAGTCTTAACAGATGCAATTGCAGCCTGAAAATTCTTATCAAACTCTGCCATTTCTTTGGCTCTATCTGCAGGCATCCCTGGAACAATCTTCTGCACCTCTAGAATGATCTCATTATGTGATTCAGTTAAATTGTCATTCATTCTTATTTGATTTTCCAGAACATACCCTTGCTTCAAAGCAATATCATCCACCTTTGTAGAGATAGTCTGCTGTTGTTTAGCCAGATAAACTACAGCATTGCCACCCTTGTGGAAGCAATCTGTCATTTCAGTTTTATTCAAGTTGACTTGAAATTGGATAGATTTGATATCTTGGGCTAAGTCAAACTGCAGAGTTTTGTTTCTTTCATCAACATATTTCTCAATGGCCACCCTGTGGTCATCCAATTTCACCTGTAAATCCACCAAGAACTTGTTATAATCAACTTCAGGAGGTGGTGGTGGAGGTGATGACTGTAAAGCCTGTTTATAAGTCTTGCTTCTTCTTTTAAATACAACCAGTTTTCTTTTCTTAGCCAATCTGGCTTCTTCAGTTTCAGATTCAGAAGTACTCTCAAGGTGAACTCTATCTGCTTCAGTGCCATGTTGCTCAGTTTCAACATGTACTGGCTCCCCCTCAATTCTGTGCTCTTCATCTGCTTCTTGTACTATTTCAATCTCTTGAACTTTCTCCACTCCTTGTTCTAGCTCTATGTCAAGAGGCTGCTCAACATCTTGGTCCTCTTCTATTCTATCAGTAGCTATGTCATCATTAGGAAATAACTCATCCAGAGTGTATTCTTGTTGAACTGGAGCATCTGAAGATAAGTCATTAGGTGCATCCTTGTGCACATTCTCAGGCAGCTGCATATCTGGAGTAGGAGAAGACACATGCTCCCCCTGAACCTGTGCAGAAAAAAAAAACTTTTAGAAAGTCTTTTATAGTAAAATACATTTGCTCCCCCTACACCTGTACCACTTGTACCTGAGCAGGGGTAGAGACATTTTGAGCAGGAGATTGAACTGGCTCCCCCTGCATCTGTGCAGATGTATCTACTTGATGAACTATAGTGGAGGCAGGTTGTTCTTCACTCTGTATCCTAAGTGGGTCCTCTTGTTGTTGCTCAGTCTCGTGAGCTGGAGAAGGGGATTTCACAGGGGTGTCTGGCCTGCTCTCTTCAGGCACATCCTTAGACAGCACCCTTTCCCACCTGGAGAATAGTCTCATGTCCATCCTTCTCATATGATTAATTTTAGATCCTGGCAGTTGCTGCATCACTTCAGGAATTGCTCCATTGAGATATAGACTTATGATCCTAGCCATGTTAGGCTTCTTGATCCCTTCTTTAATCTTGTCAAATAGGATTACTGACCAATCAGTAGGAATTGTAAAGGCAATCCTGGTCATAAGGTTGAACATATAGGCAGAAATCCTATCATGTCCACCTGTCTTGCAGAGAATTACTTTCCCAACTATTTCAGACAAGAACTTTCCTTGCTGATTCATACCTTTCCTATTGAATGCAGCTCCAATCTTCATGTTTGAATCCAAACCACACCATTGAAGGGCTTCCCTTGTCTTAGAACTAGGAACCTCTTCTTCATTTTCAACTACATGTAATTGCAAAAACTTTCTCAAACCTCTTTGGGTAATCTTAATCTTAGTCCCGTGAACAATGGACTTGATCTTGAGTTCAGTAGAATGGACTGATGCTGAGATAAAGAACTCGTGCACCTCCTTCTTCCAGATCTTGGATGGTTCTGAGACAAGAAATTCTAACCCTGATGCAGAGAGAAGGGTGATAACTCCTTGAACATCAGGCGGCGCCTCTGCAAACGCCTGGCGCACCAATTCATACCCTTCATTAACATTGTCTTCAATCCTTGGCGCCATCGTATCGTCGAGAAGGCTTGAGAGAGGAGAGAAAGAAAGATTGTCGACACAGGGTTTGAGTCTCAAAAACCTTGAAAGCGTGTCGACAATAAGAGCTTTTGACCTATTTATAGCTTCTGTTGAAAGAAGTTCAAAAGGCGCCAAAAACAGTCTAAATGTGTCGACACAGACGGAATGTGTCGACACAAACTTCTATTAACTCGACATTTCTTCAGCCTACTATGTGTCGACACCAATATGTGGTTATGTCGACACCTTGGATACATAGTAGAAAGACAGAAATTCTGTGTCGACACTAAGGACAAGTGTCGACACATATTTTGTAAGTGTCGACACCATAATTCTGGTTGAGTCGACATTACATTTCTGGTTAAGTCGACAATAAAACTCTTAAGTGTCGACACATATTCTCTGTGTCGACACAATATTTCTGACTTGTCGACATAATTTCTCTGAGTCGACACATTATTACTGAATGTGTCGACACATTCTTACTTAGCCAATTTCTGTAACTTCAATGTGTCCTTTTTAACACTTGATTATTGTTGTTACTACTTTTACTTACTTATAAACCATTTCAATAGCATTGTTTAATGATTTTGTTTAATACATTAATCAATGGTTAACATACCTAATTCAATTTTGAACTTATTGAATTTGGTTTCATCTAAAGGCTTAGTAAATACATCTGCTATTTGATAATCTGTTTTTACAAATTCCAATGAGATGTCACCTTTTTCTACATGTTCTCTAAGAAAATGATATTTGATTTCTATATGCTTAGTTCTACTATGAGAAACTGGATTATTAGCAATAGAAATAGCACTCTTAGAATCACATAAAAGGGGTGTTCTACTTACCTGAATACCATAATCTTTAAGCTGATGCTGCATCCATAATAGCTGTGCACAGCAGCTTCCTGCAGCAATATACTCTGACTCAGCTGTGGAAATTGCCACACTAGTCTGTTTTTTACTACTCCAAGATATTAGTCTTCCTCCCAGGAATTGACAAGTACCTGTAGTACTCTTTCTATCCTCTCTACATCCTGCAAAATCTGCATCTGAATAGCCTGTTAGTTGAAAATCTCTATTCCTAGGGTACCAAAGACCTAGAGTAGGAGTGCCCTTTAGATATCTCAGAATCCTTTTTACTGCAGTATAATGAGATTCTTTAGGGCAGGCTTGGTACCTAGCACAGACACATGTTGCATACATAATGTCAGGTCTACTAGCAGTGAGATATAGTAGTGACCCAACTATTCCTCTATACAATGATTCATCAACAGGTTTACCTGCCTCATCTTTGCATATTGGCATACTTGTGCCCATAGGAGTTCTCATGGAGGAGGATGACTCCATACCATATTTTTTAATTAATTCCTTGGTGAACTTAGACTGGGATATGGACAATCCATCATCAGTCTGTCTTACTTGGAGTCCCAAGAAGAACTTAAGTTCTCCCATACTGCTCATCTCAAACTTCCCTTGCATAAGTTTGGCAAACTTTTTACAAAGGTTGTTTTCAGTAGATCCAAAGATTATGTCATCAACATAGATCTGGACTAAGATGATCTTTCCTTTGGATTCCCTAAGGAATAGAGTTTTGTCTATCTTTCCTCTTGAGAATTTATTCTCAATGAGGAAGGTAGACAGGGTTTCATACCAAGCCCTTGGAGCTTGTTTTAACCCATACAAAGCTTTCCTAAGCTTATACACAGAATCAGGTTTAAGAGGATCTACAAAACCTGATGGCTGCTCTACATATACTTCTTCTTTAAGATCACCATTCAGAAATGCTGACTTTACATCCATCTGGTATACTTTGAAGTCTTGGTAGGCTGCATAGGCAAGGAACATTCTGATTGCCTCCAGCCTTGCTACTGGAGCAAAGGTTTGATCAAAGTCAATCCCTTCTTCCTGCCTGTATCCTTTTGCAACCAATCTTGCTTTATTCTTTATTATTATTCCACTTTCATCTAGCTTGTTCCTATAGATCCACTTAGTCCCAATTATGTTGTGGCCTCTTGGTTTAGGAACAAGCTCCCAGACCTTGCACCTTCTGAACTGATTCAGCTCCTCTTGCATAGCATCAATCCAGTGCTGGTCTTGGATAGCTTCTTCAAACTTCTTAGGTTCCATTTGAGACAAGAAGCTAGAATGCAAAACTGTGCTTTGATTTCTGCTTCTAGTTTGCACTCCTTGTCTTGGATCACCAATTATCTGATCAGTAGGATGATCTCTTAGATATCTTATAGCTGGAGGTAGATTCTCTTCAGGTTGAGCATCTCCAGCTTCTTCATTCTGCTGTTCCTCTTGGTTTTCATCAGCTTCCATTATCTCTTGTACTCCCCCTGGACAGCAGCCTTCATTTTCCACTGCTCCCTCTTCCTTTGAAGCTTCAGCAATGGAGAGCTTGTCCATCTTCTTGCTTATACCTGTTGAGTCATTTGATCTACAAGACAATTCACAATTGATTAATCTTGTTTCATCAAATACAATATGCACAGATTCTTCAACCACTTGAGTAGTTAAGTTGAAGACTCTATAGGCCTTACTATTTGTGCTGTACCCAACAAATATCCCATCCTGGGATTTGGCAGCAAACTTAGTCAAATAAGACTTACCATTGTTAAGTATATAGCACTTGCAGCCAAAGATCCTAAAATAGGATAGATTTGGTTTTCTGCCTTTCACAATCTCATAGGGAGTCTTCCTGTGGCTTTTGGTGATAGAAGCCCTATTGATGACATGACAAGCAGTGTTAACTGCCTCAGCCCAAAAATATTCTGGGAGAG
The DNA here is from genome assembly GCA_039513925.1 of Platanthera zijinensis. Lineage (NCBI taxonomy): Eukaryota > Viridiplantae > Streptophyta > Magnoliopsida > Asparagales > Orchidaceae > Platanthera > Platanthera zijinensis. The sequence continues at coordinate 64,376,295 of CM077081.1, read as the reverse complement.
AGGTGTCACTCAATAGAGTTCTACCAGCTTCAATTAATGATCTATTCTTTCTTTCAGCAATTCCATTTTGCTGAGGTGTTCTAGGTGAGGAGAACTCTTGGAAAATCCCAAAGTCTATACATAAGTTTGTCATGCTTTCAGATTGAAACTCAGTACCATGGTCACTTCTGATTTTGACCACTGTACTGTTCAGTTCATTCTGAATTTGCTTTACAAACTTAAATAATACACTTGGGGTTTCAGATTTTTGTCTCAGAAAGAACACCCATGTAAATCTAGAATAGTCATCTACAACCACTAGTGTGTAGACCTTCCTACCTAGACTGTGAACTGGCATAGGACCAAAAAGATCCATATGCAAGAGGTATAAGCACCTCACAGAATCCTTGTTTTCAAGGCTTTGAAATGAGGTTTTTGTCTGCTTGCCCTTTTGACAAGCTGAGCATACCCCTTCCTTTATACACTTAACTTGAGGCCCATTTCTCACAAGTTCTTTACTAAAGAGTTGGCCAATTGTCTTGTAGTTTAGATGAGCCAATCTCTTGTGCCACTTAACACAATGAGAAGCATTGTCATCAGCTACAAGACAAATGGGGGATGCCTTATTCTCACATTCAAAATTAAGGCAATACACATTTCTCTTCCTGTACCCAGTCAATATGATCTCTTGATCACTTGACCTTTTGATATGACATCCATCCTTACCAAATGAAATGTCATATCCTAGATCACTCAGCTGGCTTATGCTTATTAGATTATGTTTCAAACCTTTTACATAGGCCACTTGGGTGATAGTAATTAGGTTTGAAGAGATGTTACCAAATCCTTTGATGACTCCTTTTTCAGATCCACCAAAGATCACTTTATGTCCATCTTTGACAGATGAATACTCCTTCAGCAGCCCCTTTGTTCCAGTCATGTGCCTGGAACAACCACTATCCAAGTACCATATAGGGGCATGGTAACTTGGATTCACCTCATTAGGACCAGACTGATTCTGGCATAGGTCCTCTTCTGATCTAGTCATCAACCCCATGCATTGATGTTCATTGATGGAGTCTAGCAACTGCATAAACTCCTCTTCCTCAGATGCAGCATATAATCCAATATATGCTTCAGCTTCAGATCCTGATTCTGAAGTTGACTGGTCTGACAGACTTTTATCTTTCTTTGCTACAAAGGATTTCTCCTTCTTGCCTTTCTGATAAGTCTTCTTCTTTTCTGAAGACTCCTTCCTTTTGTCAGGACACTCAGCCACTACATGTCCAGGCCTATTGCAACAATAGCAGACAATCTTTGAAGTAGTGGCTTTGCTGGGCTTTGACCTGCTTTTCTCTTTCCTAGATGACCTTCTTTTCTGATAATAGTCATCTACTTGCTGTGATGAGGAAGGCCTAGACTTCCATTGCTTCTTTTTCAAGAACCTTTGAAATTGCCTAGTGAATGCAGCAAAGTCTGCATCTGAATCACTGCTGACTGAACCCTTATCTGAATTTTCAGAACTACCTTCTTCAACTTCCTTAGGAGGAGATGGTGATTTCCTCCTATTCTTTCTGGTGGCTTCAGCATTAAATGCCACAGTCTTTTCTCTATGCTCTCCTCTTGAGTTTCTTTCCTCCTCCTTCCTTACCATAAGTTGCATTTCATAGGATAGCAACTTTCCAAACAGAGTTGGAGGAGATATCTCTGCCAATTTTGCCACTTCTCTTATGGCACAGATCTTTGTATCCCAATCCTTTGATAAGGATCTTAAGAATTTGTCATTCAGTTCATAGGTACTGAAGACTCTTCCATAGGAAATTAGCTCATTCACAATTCTATAGAATTTCTTATAGCACTCAGTTATGCTATCAGATTTTCCTTGTCTAAAACTTTCATACTCCTGATTTAGCATAGATTTTCTGTCCAGCCTTACTTCTTCTGATCCCTCTATGTAGACAATCAATGTGTCCCACATCTCCTTGGAGGTCTTGCAGTGAATCAGATTCTGAAATGTTGAATCATCTATGGCACTGACAATGATGTTCTGTGCCCTTTTGTCCATGGTTGCCAAGATGATTTCATCCTTGGTCATTTCAGAATAAGTCTTTGGTGTTTTGATATTTGCATCAAGAACAGATATCTTCATTGGTATGAAGGGGCCTTCCTGTACTGTGATGTAAATCCTTGGGTCAGATGCTTCCATAAACAATCTGACTCTTTCTTTCTAGATCCCAAAGATTTCCTTCTTGCATATGGGTAATTTCATTGACCCTAGCTCCTTATGATTCTCTCCAGAACCCATCTTCTTGATTCTTGAATCTGCCTATCAGATCTACCTCAGACTGTTAAGTCCTTTTTGAGGAACCTCCCTCTGATACCACTTGATAGTTTAACTTTCAAGGCAGCCTAAACACCTAGAGGGGGGGGGGGGTGAATAGGTTCTGCTTCTCTTTCTAAAACTTCTAGACAGAATTCAATTTATTAACTAATATGAAAACACAGCAATCACAGAAAACAAAACATCACAGATTGCACTATGATTTATAGTGGTTCCCCAAGGTCTGGGTACATCCACTTTCCCCCTTCACCTATCTAGCTGTATGCTAGATTCGGCCAAACTTCCACTTATCTCAGATCAATAGATCTTACAACTCAGAACCCAACAGGTTCCTACAGCTCAGGCACAACTGCCCTACCTCAGCCTTGCCCCAAGGCCTACAACTCAGAGAATATCCTTCTCCTACACTCAGGCAATCAGCCCTACCACTCAGAGTTCAACACTCCTACACTCAGCCTTTATAACATAGGCTTACAACTCAGATCTGTATAAACAGATCCTACAAAAATATAGAAAAGATTGTTTAAATTGTCTTGCCAAGTTGAGAGAGAAAAGGCAATGACAATTCTTAATCAGCTGATGCAATCAACTATTTCTTAGCCTTCTTCAAAGCTTCTTGAAAATGTACTTAGCTGTGTTGATTCCAAACAGCTTCTTGAGAATCCACTGGTGGATTCCTTCTTCTTCTTCAAATTCTGGCTTGATCTCTCTCTATCCAGAACTTTGAATGATTCTTCTGAATTCTGATTAGAACTCTTCTTAGATCTACCCTTAGATAGTCTTCTTAGATCTCCCGGAGAAGATCTTCTTAAGTGCCTAGCACTTTCTTGAAATGAGTAGAATATAACCCTTCTCCAATGTATTTCAAAGGATCAGTTCTATATCTTCTTAATTGTGTGTGTTTTTTCTCCTTCTGAATCTGTCTATTTATAGACATTCTTCATGGTAACCGGCTGATCCGGTTTCTAACCGTTTTCTGACAAGTCTGACAACTTCAGTTAACTGGTGATAACCCACAGCTGTCAAGTCTTCAAACAAGTCCTGTGCCTTAGTGTTGAAACAGTCTGTCAGAAAGTGTCGAGACAATCTGTCTATTTGTGTCGACACAATTGACTTTGGTGTCGACACTGCCTTCAGTGATGTCGACTAAATTGCCTTTGTGTCGACACATCTTCTTCTGAAACTAACTTGGTCTTTGACTCTGCAGTGTGTCGACACAAGTCCTGTGTGTCGACACAGTTGTTGTAGAATCATAACTTTAGTAAGTGTTGACTTAGCCTTCAGGTGTCGACTATTTTCTTCTGTGTCGACATATTCAGATGATGTCGACAAACTTGAGATCGACTATACTCTTTAGTGTCGACGCATTCTCCCAATGTTGAGGTCGACGTTTCTCTTCTGTGTCGACACAATTTCCCAGTGTTGTGTCGACTTACTTCTTCTGTGTCGACACTTTTTCCCAGTGTTTGTTGTAGACTATGTTATGTGTCGACACTTTTTCCCAGAGTAGTGTCGACTTACACCTTCTGTGTCGACACACTTTCCCAGTGTTGTGTCGACAACTTTCTTCTATGTGACGACACATGTTCCTTTGTGTCGACACTTGGACTTAGAATTTTTTCTGTAAACTTTAACACTTCTTTACCTGCACATGTCAACTCAAAACAACATCAAATACAACATGATGTATATCATTGAGCTAGGTTGGGCTTCTTCAAATCAGGTACACATTTTCCAATGTACCCAACAGGTCAGTACAAAAAAATAATCAAAGTCTATGACGGATGCAGAAAGGTTGTTAGAACTCAGACCAAGGAAATAAAATCCCTTAAGGCTGTGAAGATCATTCTGAGGGAGGAAGTCGCAAGTATTGACTCACTTAGAAAGGATCTCCAAGCCCTGGTCGAAGAATATAACAACACTCTCGAGCACCTTAACCTGAAACAGAAAATCATCGAGAAGTTGGAAGAACAGTTTGACGTTGAAAAGAAACTTGTTGAAAGTTTCTCCAAGCCCAAGACAATTCTTCTGCTTATTACTGAATTCTCTGCACAGGCCAAAGGAGTTGGTTTAGGTCATGAGATTTCTCCTAGTAAATCTTCTAGGAGGAATAAAGCTAAAAGGAAAAATAAGGCTGCTAAGAAAGCCTCAGCCGAAGAGAAAGGGAAGGCCCCTCTGAATCAAACTACATTTAAGAAGGTAATCTTCCCAACGAACAAGTTTGATTTTGAGTCATCCTATGGTCACTTTACCATGCCTACTCATGTAGAGCCTAAGTCGCGTTACCACGGATGGACCCGTCCCCGGAACTTCGGTGAGAGTATCTTTAAGGCACCTTATGAGGAAATACAAATGCAATACTATGGTCCATACGTTCATGGCCATAATATTAAGAAGGAACCTAAGGCCAAGCCAGTTGTACCTAAGGTAAAAGAGGTGCAAAAGCCTTGCGAGTACAATAATCATGAGGCCTCTACCTCCAGATCCACCGCCCCTGTAAGACCATACGTTCAAAAGATCAAGCATGAGACTTGGAAAAGATACAACATGTTTGACTGTTTGTGTTACGGTAAAGTCGGTCACTTTACTGTGGATTACTGGTTTAATCCCAGAAACTATGAAACTCCTCTAGTTAATCATACGAGGCAAACCACTTGTAGTGTTAACACTCCTAGGGGGAGTATGCTGACAAATAAGCAAGGAACCAAATACCTTTGTGTTGGGTATTGCATCCACAATAGCCCAGATTTGAAGAAGCACCTGATTAAGCTAAGGTGAATTGAGATGTATTTGATATGTCTTTTCAAGTTGTGCTTGCAGCTATTCCATGCCAAGTACACACCAATGTCAGGGTATAGTGGGTCAATATACACGGGCCTACGCAACGTAATCCCTCATTGTGTGGGCAAGTGTGTTGACTCACGTGTGCTCTCTTTATTGGGGTGTACTTATTTTCAAGTACAGGCTCAAGGAAGACCAAGAGCAGAAGAAGGAGCAAGAAAGGTCAAAGCCTAAGGCTCAAAAAAGTAGAAGGAAGAAATGGGAAATTTTCCCAAGTAAGAATCGACGGGAATCGTGAGTCATACCCGACGACATCATCGGGTATCGTCACAGATACTCGTCGACTTCGTCGGGCATGTTCATCGATAGCCATCGATTGGCCCTAGCTGCCTTGATCCAGAATTCTCCATGGTCAGAAATTATCCAAGTCAAAATCGAAGGGCATCACAAACGATGCCCGCCAATGTCGATGGGTATCGTTGGTGATACCCGCCGATTCTGACTTAGCAGATTTCCACCGCTTCAATGGACCAAACTGGACTGCCATGTACAGTATAAACCGAAGCTCCGTTCCTTCCTTCGTGGGTCCCGCAACGGCTACTTAGGGTTTGTTTTGGGGTATATATACAAAAGTATAAATAATACTCAAGACGGATTGAGAAATACGAAAAGAATTTGTTTGGTCGTGACCTAGCTTTCGCTGATCTCAAGCCGTCGATCGCTCGATTGTCGCCGTCATCGATCCCCTCTCGCAGCTAATCACGTTTCGACAGAACCGAGGCAAGCCGTTGGTCCCTCGCTTCTCTCTTGAGATCTTTTGACTTCCGATTCGTCGACCGATACTTGTTCTCCATTCCGAATTGGTAGAGACGCTTGATCCAACTGAGATCGATTGGTGACCTAGCTTGCTTTGTCAAGAAGTTCAGATCTACAATGCATCGCCGCCGCACTCGCTTTCCGCCGCCGATCAAGTCAAGATCCGATCCAAGAGAGAAAAACCAAGTGTGGATTCTTCGTCATTTTCGTGCAACCTCTCAACGAACGAAGGACCTTGGGTTCTCCAAATTGCATTGTTTGTATTTCTTATTTACATTCAATTTTTGCAAGGAATTTTATTCCTAGTTGTAAGGGTTCGGTGCAACCCGTTTTGGTGGAGTGTTAACTCCTTGTTGTAGGAAGGGTTCCTTCCGAGTTGTAGGAGCGTGGCTCCGAGTGGAGAGATTTGATTTCAATCTCATTTTGGAGGAGTTGTCGAGTCGTCCCCGTGTGGGAGATAGGCGAAGGGGAGAGTGGACGTACCCAAGGTTGGGGAACTACTGTAAATTACTGTGTGTTTTCTGTGCTTGGTTTATTTAATTGTGCAGGTAATTTTTAATTTCGCAAAAGACGTCACTGCACCTATTCCCCCCCCCTATAGGTGGATTAGGCTAACACTAGACACTTTCAAGTGGTATCAGAGGGAGGTTGCTCGTCAATAAGGTAAACACCTTGAGTAAAATCCTTCATCTAGTGTCAAAAGATTCAAGCATGGACGGGTTCAAGAACACCGGAAAGATTCTCGTTTGAACTAAGGCAAACTTTCCTATCTGGAAAGAAAGGATCGGGTACTACATGGAAGCAGTCGACCCCCGACTTTTCATGATAGTGGAGGAGGGACCCCAAATTCCTATGATCACCTCTACAATTGATCCTACAAGGAAGGTACCTAAGAAGATCATGGATCTGGACAAAGATGAGATGGCTCTCTACGGTCTGGACAAGAAAGCCAGAAACATTCTAGTCAGTATCGTTGATGATTCTATGCTTCAGAACTTCATCCACTGCAGAACTGCCAAAGACATTTGGTAATCCTTGATAGTGCTGATGGAAGGTACTGATGAAGTAAGGGACGATCGAAGATCCCTTCTGAACAGAAGTATGAGGCCTTCAGACAGGGGTCCAAGGAAGAGATCACAGACACATTCAAGAACTTCCTCAAGATTGTCAATGACCTGAAGAATTATGGCAGGAATTTCACTGATGGCGAGCTGAACGACAAGTTCTTAAGATCCTTAACTAAGGAATGGGACAACAAAATTTATGCCATAAGGGAGTTTGGCAGACTTGCTGAAATCGATCCTCAGATCCTCTTCGGGAAGCTCCTATCTTATGAGCTTCAACTAAATACTAGAAAAGCTGAAGAAGAGGCAGACAGACCTTCCTCAAAAGAGAAGACTGTTGCGTTGAAGGCAAACCACTCAAGGAAAGTCAAGGCAGCTGCATCAGCCATTCTCGGGGAAAGGCTGAAGAAGAAGATACTGAGCCCAGCTCGTCAGGCTCAGAGCTATATGAAGAGGAGTTCTCTCTTATCACCCGAGAGTTCAGGAAGTTCCTCAGGATGAGAAATCAGAGAAAAGGAGACGGCTCCTCCTCCAGAAGAACACATCAGTCAGATGATCGTCAAAAGAAGAAGAATTATTCTTCGGACAGGTATGATTCTAAACCGAACAAATATCATTCTGCTGATATTATTTGCTTTGGCTGCAATAAGCCAGGGTATGTTATTGCTGATTGCCCTCTAAAGAGAAAGGACAAGAAAAAGGAGAAAAAGGAGAGGAGCTACATTGCTAAGAGGCCCAAGACCCTCAGTGAATCTGACTCGTCAGAATCTAGTGAGGATGAGGAAGCCTTCTTCGGGCTCATGGCTCGCTCCGAATCAGAAGGAGAATGTCCCCCATTTACTTGGAAGGTAAAAGATCACACCCCTCTCTCTGATTCTGATTCTGGCTCTGACTCTGAGTCTCCTAAAGATGATCACGAGGACAGCCCATCTGCTCGTGAAACTGAACTCCTTGAACAGTATGAGCTTTTGCTCAATACTCTTGATCGATGTCGAAAGGAGTTGAGGGTTCAGAAGAAGGAGGTCAAATCCCTTAAGGCTGGGGGAGTTTCCTTACGAGAAGAAATCACTAGCCTGATATCTCTCAGATAGGAACACCTCGACTTATCCTCTGAGCACTCAGACTCCCTAAGGCACCTTGACCTTCAGCAGGAAACAATTAAGAAGCTGGAATAACAGCTTGCGGCCGAGAAGAAAGTCGTAGAAAGCTTCTCTAAGCCCAAGACTATTCTTCCTCTGGTTAATGAATTCTTTGCTCAGGCTAAAGGTGCTGGCTTGGGTTATGTTTCTGAGCCTGGTAGATCATCCAAGAGAAACAAAGCTCAGAGAAGAAATAAGGCTGCCAAGAAAGCCCCTGCCGCTGAAAAAGGGAAGGCCCCACTCAATCAGACAACATTCAGGAAGCCCAGCTTTCCCTGCAATAAACATGATTTTGAGTCCTCCTACGGGCACATCTTTCGGCCCTTGGTTGAAAAGCCTAAGAGTTGGTACCTTGGATGGAACTTCCCCCACAACTTTGACCAGAGTGTTTTCAAGGCACCCTATTAGGAAATCCAACTGCAACATTATGGTCCTTTTTCATCAGGACATAATAGGAATCAGGCACCAAAAGTCTAGCCTGTTATACCTAAGGAAAATAAGGTGAAGAAATCATGTGACTGTTGTCACCATGACGCTCCCTCATCTAGTGCCCAGGCCCCAGCTAGACCTACCATCTCACGGGTCAAGCAGGAGACTGGGAGGAGAAGATTCAACAGATTTAACTGTTGGTGTTGCGACAAGGTTGGCCACTTTGTCGTGGATTGCTGGTTCAATCCTAGGAATTTTGAAGCTCCTCAAGTTAACCAAGCGAGGACAGCCACTCGAAAAGTTAACATTCCTAAGGGGAGTGAACTGACAAGGAATCTAGAACCCAAACTGTATTGGGTTCCTAAGGGAAAATGATTCTGTTTTGCAGGTATGTCCAAAGGCCACCAAAACTCCTATCTAGTACTTGGACAGTGGATGCTCTCGGCATATAACCGGGACAAGAAGCTTGTTGCGTGATTATTCCTCTGTTGCTGACGGACCCAAAGTTCTCTTTGGAGGGTCTGATCGTGGAATCACCAAAGGCTATGGTATGATTTCCAACGGTGTATTCTCTATCACCGACGTGGCTTATGTTGAAGGGTTAAACCATAACCTGATCAGTGTAAGCCAGTTATGTGATAAAGGGTACGACGTTAAGTTCTGCAAGGATAAATGCCTGATTATATCATGTTCCTCTATGGAGACGGTATTGACAGGCATCAGGAGCAGAAATATTTTCTGTCTAAATTTTTTAAGCTTAGATTCTTCTACGCCTGTATGCTTAGTTGTAAAAGATAGTGCATCTATTTGTGATCAGTGGCACAAGAGATTAGCGCATATTAACTTCAAAACGCTTAATATGCTATTCTCTAAAAATCTAGTAAGGGATGCACCCACTATTAAGTGCATTAAAGAGAGCCCCTGCCACGCTTGTCAAATGGGCAAGCAGACAAGAGCTACCTTTAAGGGCATTGTATAAAAGGACTCTTCTAGGTGTCTGTACTTACTACACATGGACTTATTCGGTCTAATGCAAGTTCACAGCTTAGGAGGCAAGTCATATATGTTGGTGATTATTGATGATCACTCCCGTTTCACGTGGGTGTTCTTTCTGAAATACAAGTCAGATACCTTTGAGGTATTCACAAAGTTTGTCAAGCAGATCCAAAACGAACTAGACTACACCGTGGTCAGAATCAAAAGTGACCATGGAACAGAGTTCGAATCTGGTGCTATGATCGAATTCTGTGGAAACTTGGGTATCTTTCATGAGTTTTCCTCCCCTCATACTCCACAACAAAATGGAGTTGCGGAGAGAAGGAATAGAACTCTTATTGAAGCAAGCACGACAATGTTGAATGATGTGTCTCTACCAGAATATTTCTGGGCAGAGGCTGTCAACACGGCTTGTCATGTGCAAAACAGAGCGCTTATCAATAAAAGCCATCGAATGACTCCTTATGAGCTGTTGAAGGGCAAGAAATCGACTATGTCCTACTTGAGGATCTTTGGCTGCAAATATTATGTACTCAATAATGGGAAATATCCACGTACAAAGTTTGGTGAAAAATGTTTTGAAGGTATTTTCGTAGGATATAGTAGCCATAGTAGGGCATACATGATTTTTAATAAGAAAACTCTGGTTATAGAAGAATCTATAAATGTTGTATTTGATGAAGCGAGCTTGCTTCATAGCAGCTCGTCTAGTGGTACTTTTGGAGATGTAGGTACCAAACTGGAAAAGTTAAGTCTAAATGAGACTGAAAAAGATGACGCTCAACAGTTTGTAAAGATCTCCACTCCTACCTCATTAAGAGAGGAAGACCCTCAGGAGTTGGAAATTCTACAGGAAGAAGAAGTGCCAGAAGCAGTAGCAGTTGCAAATGCAAGACTCCTAGAGCTTAGACACGTGAGGGATCATCCTGTCGATCAAATCATTGGAGATCCGCGGGATGGTGTCAGAACTCGAAGAGGTACAATTAATGAGATTTTGCACTTAAGCATTCTGTCACAGGTTTAGCCAAAGAAATTTGAAGAAGCCAACAAGGATGCCTCGTGGATATTGGCCATGCAGAAAGAACTTCATCAATTTGAAAGGTGCAAGGTCTGGGAGCTCGTTACCCGGCCTAAGCGACAAAATGTAATCGACACCAAGTGGATCTTCTGAAACAAGCTGGATGAGAATGGAGTCATCATAAAGAACAAAGCATGACTCGTAGCTCAGGGATACAGATAGGAAGAAGGGATTGACTTCGATCAAACCTTTACACCAGTGGCAAGGCTCGGAGCCATCAGGTTGTTCCTCGTGTATGCTGCTCATAAAGGATTCACCGTCTATCAAATGGATGTAAAATCAGCTTTCCTAAATGGAAATTTGAAAGAAGAAGTATACGTAGCTCAACCTCCTGGTTTTGTTAATCCAACTTTCCCTGAACATGTGTACTTTTTTAATAAAGCACTATATGGCTTAAAACAAGCTCCCCGTGCTTGATATGAGACCTTGTCAAGGTTTCTTATTGAGAACAAGTTCTCAAGAGGAAAAATAGACAACACATTATTTCTTAGGGAAGTCAAAGGCAAGATTTTGCTAGTGCAAATCTATGTCGATGACATAATATTCAACTCAACCGATAACAACCTTTGCAAGAAGTTCTCAAATCTCATACAAGGGAAGTTTGAAATGAGCAGTATGGGAGAGCTGAAGTACTTCTTAGGACTTCAAGTGAAACAGACAGTAGAGGGAATTTTCATCTCCCAGACGAAGTTCACAAATAAACTTCTAAAGAAGTTCAGAATGGAGAGTGCAGCCTCTATGAGGACTCCAATGGGATCAACTGTGTCTCTGGACAAGGACGAGAAAGGGAAACCATTTGAGGAATCCAGGTACAGAAGCATAATTGGATCCCTGCTCTACCTTACTGCCAGTAGACCGGACATTATGTTTTCCACATGTGTTTGTGCTAGATTCCAGGTGAACATTAAGGAATCTCATTACGTTACTACAAAGCGAATATTGAGATACCTTAAAGGCACACCTAATCTTGGCTTGTGGTACCTGAGAAACAATGATGTCGAGCTTATTGGCTTTTTAGATGCTGATTTTGCAGGAAGCAGGGATGATAGGAAAAGCACTTCCGGGACGTGTCAATTCCTCGGAAGAAGGATTATTTCATGGAATAGTAAGAAGCAGAACTGCGTCGCAACTTCTACGGCAGAATCAGAATATATATCAGCAGGCAGCTGTTGTGCACAACTCATGTGGATAAGGAACCAACTGGAAGATTACGATCTGCAGTACAGAGAGATTCCTATGTATTGCGACTCCTCGAGTGCAATTGCCATAGCAAATAATCCAATATCGCATAGCCGAACAAAACATATTGAAGTGCGCCACCACTTCATCCGGGAGCATGTGGAGAACAAGGACATTACACTCAGCTATGTCCCCACTGATCAGCAGCTCGCAGATATCTTCACAAAGCCGCTGGACGAGACCAAGTTCAACTTCTTCAAGACTGAACTTGGGATGCTGAATATAGACTGAAGAGGCTTGAGCTGCACATGGACCTTGGATCAAGGTGGAGCTACAGCTCAGAAGTCAAGTCTATGCATGAATGCAGACTTTAAGGGGGAGAATGATGTCCTCAAGGGAGCTCCATATTTGTAGAAGCCAAAAAGGGGGAGAACTCTCTCTCGGCTAAGGAAGCTAAGGGGGAGATTACCCTCTCGGCTAAAGTGGTGCCAAGGTGTCCCCAATGATGGAAATGGTAATGAATTCCAACACATTTTCTTTATGCTTTATATTATCATTTCTGCTATACAATTCACCTTAGCTTGTAGGGTTTAGGCTTCTTCAAATAGGGGGAGATTGTTGGGTATTGCATCCACAATAGCCCGAATTTGAAGCACCTGATCAAGCTAAGGTGAATTGAGATGTATTTGATATGTCTTTTCAAGTTATGCTTGCAGCTATTCCATGCCAAGTACACACTAATGCCAGGGTACAGCGGGTAAATATACACGGGACTACGCAACGTAATCCCTCGTTATATAGGCAAGTGTGTTGACTCACGTGTGCTCTCTCTATTAGGGTGTACTTATTTTCAAGTACAGGCTCAAGGAAGACCAAGAGCAGAAAAAGGAGCAAGAAAGGTCAAAGCCTAAGGCTCAAGAAAGTAGAAGGAAGAAATGGGAAATTTTCCCAAGTAAGAATCGACGGGAATCGTGAGTCATACCCGACGATATCGTCGGGTATCATCACTGATACCCGTCGACTTCGTCGGGCATGTTCATCGATAGCCATCGATCAGCCCTAGCTGCCTTGATCCAGAATTCTCCATGGTCAACAATTATCCAAGTCAAAATTGAAAGGCATCACCAACGATGCCCGCTGATGTCGACGAGTATCGTTGGTTATACCCTCCTATTCTGACTTAGCAGATTTCGCCGCTTCACTGGACCGAACCGGGCCACCATGCACAGTATAAACCGAAGCTTCGTTCCTTCCTTCGTGGGTCCCACAACGGCTACTTAGGGTTTGTTTTTGGGTATATATACCTAAGTATAAATCATACTCAAGACGGATTGAGAAAGACGAAAAGAATTTGTTTGGCCGTGACCTAGCTTTTGCCGATCTCAAGCTGTCGATCCCCTCTCACAGCTGATCACGCTTTGACAGAACCGAGCCAAGCCGATGGTCCCTCGCTTCTCTCTTGAGATCCTTTGTGTTTCGATTCGTCGACCGATACTTGTTCTCCATTCCGAATCGGTAGATACGCTTGATCCAACTGAGATCGATTGGTGACCTAGCTTGCTTCGTCAAGAAGTTCAGATCTACAATGCATCTCCGCCGCACTCGCTTGCCGCTGCCGATCAAGTCAAGATCCGATCCAAGAGAGAAAAACCAAGTGTGGATTCTTCGTCATTTTCATGCAAGCTCTCAACGAACGAAGAAGGGCCTTGGATTCTCTAAATTGCATTGTTTGTATTTCTTATTTACATTCAATTTTTGCAAGGAATTTTATTCTCAGTTGTAAGGGTTGGGTGCAACCCGTTTTGTGGAGTGTCGACTCCTTGTTGTCGGAAGGGTTCCTTTAGAGTTGTAGGAGCGTGGCTCCGAGTGGAGAGATTTGATTTCAATCTCATTTTGGAGGAGTTACCGAGTCATCCCCGTGTGGGAGATATGCGAAGGGGAGAGTGGACGTACCCAAGGTTGGGGAACCACTGTAAATTACTGTGTGTTTTCTGTGCTTGGTTTGTTTAATTGTGCAGGTAATTTTTAATTCCGCAAAAGACGCCACTGCACCTATTCCCCCCCCCCCCCTATAGGTGGATTAGGCTGACACTAGACACTTTCACTTCGGGTTCCTAAGGTAAACTGATCATATCTTGCAAGTATGTCCAAAGGCCAACAAAATGCCTATCTGGTATTTAGATAGTGGATGCTCTTGGTATATGACTGGGACAAGAATCCTACTCCAGAATTACACTCCAGTCATAGACGGTCCAAAGGTTATCTTTGGTGGCTCTGACCGGGGAATCACAAAGGGCTACGGTACAATTTCTAATGGTATAGTCTCATTCACTAATGTGGCTTATGTAAAAGGATTAGAACATAATCTGATTATCATAAGTCAATTATGTGATAAAGGCTTTATTGTTACCTTTTTTAAAGATCAGTGCCTGATAAAATCGGCCTCCACTATGGAGACGATATTAACAGGCACAAGGAGTAGAAATATTTTCTGTCTTAATTTTTTAAGTTTAGACACTTCTACACCAGTGTGTATTGTTGCAAAAGATAGTGAATCTCTTTGTGATCAATGGCACAAGATACTTGCACATATATACTTCAAAACCATCAATATGCTATTTTCTCAAGACTTAGTACGTGACGCACCTACAAGTATATTAAAGAGAGTCCATGTCACGCATGTCAGATGGGAAAGCAGACAAGGGATACCTTTTAGGGCATTGTTGACAAAGATTCCTCGAGATGTTAGTATTTACTGCACATGGACTTATTCGGTCCAATGTAAGTTCATAGCTTAGGAGGTAAGTCATGTACGCTGGTAATTGTTGATGATCACTCGCGTTTTACTTCGGTGTTCTTTCTGAAATGAAAATCAGATACTTTTGATGTGTTCACGAACTTTGTCAGGCAAATCCAGAACGAATTAAACTGCTCAGTGGTCAGAATCAGAAGTGACCATTGAACAGAATTTGAATCTGGTGCCATGATAGAATTTTGTGGAAGTCTAGGTATCTTTCAAGAGTTTTCCTCCCCACATACTCCACAACAAAATGGAGTTGCAGAGAGAAGGAATAGAACACTCATTGAAGCATGTATTATAATGTTGACTACTCCTCTCTACCAGAGTACTTCTAGGCTGAGGCTGTCAATACAGCTTGTTACGTGCAAAATAGAGCATTGATCAACAAGAACCATCGTAAGACTCCCTATGAGCTACTGAAAGGAAAACGACCGACTGTGTCCTACTTCAGAATCTTTGGCTGCAAATGCTATGTACTTAATAATGGGAAATATCATCATACAAAGTTTGGAGAAAAATGATTTGAAGGTATTTTTTTAGGTTATAGTAGCCAGAGCAAGGCTTATATAATCATTAATAAGAAAACTCGGGTGGTAGAAGAGTCAATTAATGCTGTATTTGATGAAATGATTTTGCTCCATAGTAGCTCTTCTAGTGCTCTTATTGAAGAAGCAGGTTCAAGGCTGGAAAAGTTAAGCTTGGATGAGACAGCTGAAGATAATGCTCAAAAGTTCATCAAGATCACTCCTCCAACCTCATTTGAAGAAGAAGATCACCAAGATGAAGAAGTCATCCAGGTGGAAGAAGAAACCCCAGAAGCAGTATAAGCTCCCGATACACAGACTCTAGAACTCAGACACTTGAAGGATCACCCAATTGAACAAATCATAGGAGATCCTCGTGATGGTGTACAAACTTGAAGAGGCACTAGTAATGAAAATTTGTATTTGAGCTTTCTCTCACAGGTTGAACCAAAGAAATTCGAACAAGCAAACCAATACGCATCTTGGATAACTGCTATGGAAGAAAAACTAAATTAGTTCAAGTGCTGTAAAGTCTAGAAGCTTGTACCAAGACCCAAAAGCAAAAATGTGATTGGAACAAAATGGGTCTACAGGAACAAGCTAGATGAAGATGGAATCATTATCAAAAACAAGGCAAGACTCATAGCTAAAGGATATAGACAGGGAGAAGGGATCGACTTTGATCAGATCTATGCTCAAATGGCGAGACTTGAAGCAATCGGGTTGTTCCTCGCATATGCTGCCTTTATGGGATTCACCGTCTATCAAATGGACGTGAAGTCAGTCTTTCTCAATGGTGATACAAAGGAAGAAGTATACGTGGAACAACCCCCAGGTTTTGTTGATCCTAACGATCCTGATTATCTGTACTTATTATTTAAAGCTTTATATGGTTTAAAACAAGCTCCATGAGCTTGGTATGATACACTATCTAACTTTCTTCTTGATAACAAGTTCATAAGAGGAAAGATAGATAAGATATTATTTATTAGGGAAGTAAAAGGCAAGATTTTTCTAGTGCAAATCTATGTCGACAACATTATTTTTGTCTCTACTGATAACAACCTCTGCAAAAAGTTTTCCAAACTTATGCAAGGTAATTTGAAATGAGCAGTATGGGTGAGCTAAAGTATTTCTTGGAACTTCAGGTGAAATAATCTGAAGATGAAATTTTCATCTCTCAAACAAAGTTCACTAAGGTGTTGATTAAGAAATTTGGAATGGAGAACGCAACCTCTATGAGGACTCCAATGGATTCAGCTATGTCTCTAGACAAGGATGAGAAAGGGAAACCTTTCGATGAAACCAAGTACAGGAGCATAATTGGATCCTTGCTCTATCTTACTGCTAGTAGGCCTGACATAATGTTCTCAACATGTGTATGCGCTAGATATCAAGTGAACTCTAAGGAATCTCACTATGCCACTACAAAGCGAATTTTGAGACATCTTAAGGGTATACCAAATCTTGGCTTATGGTACCCAAGAAATAATGACAGAGAACTAATTGGGTTTTCAGATGCTGACTTTGCAGGTAGTAAAGACGATAGAAAGAGCACTTTCGGGACGTGCCAATTCCTCAGAAGATGGCTTACTTCATAGAGCAGTAAGAAGCAGAATTGTGTCGCATCTTCTACTACTGAGTCAGAGTATATCTCTATGGGCAGTTTTTGCGCACAGCTTCTTTGGATCGGGAATCAACTCAAAGATTACAATCTAAAATTCCAAGAAGTTCCTATATTTTGTGACTCTTCCAACGCAATAGCTATCGCCATCAATCCAATCTCCCACAGTAGGACAAAGAACATCGAAATACGCTACCACTTCATCCAGGAACATGTGGAGAATAAGGACATAGCCCTAAGCTATGTCCCGATGGACAAGCAGGTGGCAGATATTTTCACGAAGCCATTGGACGAGGCCAAATTCTCCTTTTTAAGATAGAACTTGGCATGCTCAACATGGGATCCTTAACCGATCATATCTGAAGTTAAGGAATTAATCACAGATTGTGGTCTTCTCGAGAACAAGTTGATTTCTCGGAAAAAGGCAACTTTATTTCTCGAAAGCAGGCTCTCTGGACTTCTCGGAAAACTAACTCTATTTCTCGAGAAATGTCAAGTTGATTTCACGAGAAAAGACTCTTGAATTTCTCGAAAGGCATCCATTTTCTCGAGAAATGCCCTAGCGCCAGGACGATTTTCGGAAGAATTTGAACCGTCGATTCCAGGTTTGATTTTTAATTTCTATTCTTAATTCTCAAAATTATATAAATAAAAAAGTCCATAGAAATCCAAAACCACATTTTCAAACTGACTCTCCCGAGAAAAACCATTCAGTTCTCTGAAGCTTTCACCGTCTCTCTCGAAAAATCCGCCACTTCGTCTCCAGCAAATCCAACATTTCGAACTCCCTGCATTCGATGGCTCCTCCTTTCAAGATTGGTGTGGGCAGCGAACTCATTCGTGTTGGATTAAAGGATGTTTTCGACGACTTAAAGAACGTTCTACACCTCCTAGATACTGTCGGCCTCACATTTGTCTTGGAACATCCGTGTAAAGTATTGTTACCTGAAATTGAAGAATTTTTCTGTAATGCAAAGATCAAGAAGTCTTGAAAATTGCTGAATAGCTCATTCAGGTACATCGTAATCAAGCTCAAGCCATCTTCCTTGACAGAGTTTCTTCGACTTCCTTTAGTATATGAGGACGATGATCTGGAAGAAGAAGACTACTCAAGAACATAATCCTTATATGGTCTTCCCGAGTCCACCACTAGTGTTAGAAGGCAGCAGATGTCCGATGAAAGTAAACTTTTGGCTGACATTTTAGGGAAGGTACTTCTATGCAAAACAGGATCAATTGGATATATTTCTTCAGATTTATTTGATATGATGACTGATGTGGTTTGTCGTAAGAGATTCCTTTGGGGACTTATATTATTTTGTACGATAAAGGAGAGTCTGAAAGCTCCAAATTTTGGAAGAATTTTTTCTCTATATCTGAATCAAGCTCACCCAGAGGTCTTTGACCTGTCCAGAGGTGTGTCCCTCCACCACCTAAAGAAGGTCACCATTTATACCATCAGCAGATGGGAGATTTGACTTCAGAAGTCAGGGCAAGCTCCTGCAGTTCCTAGAGATATTGTTGATGAGAACAGGACCCCATCTCCTCCTCACACTGATCCAGCTGGCACATCTGGTGCAGCTTCTGAGGGGTGCCTGCTCCTTCAGTTCAGAAAGAAAATCAGCCAGCTGAGGTTGCAGAAACAATTATTCAGTCAGATGTTCTCGCAGAGCAGATTCCAAAGCAAGTTGCTGTAGTTGATGATTTTGTTGAGAAGAGCACCTCTCTGCATGAGGATGGCTCAGGTATTAACAATGATTCTTCCTCTGATCAAGAAGAATTCACTGATGAGCAAGTGACTGCCAGAGTCCCTTCCACTGATACTGAAATATCAAATATGGTAGAGGAACTCATCTCAAATGATCCCCTATTCATATTCCCTGAAAAGGTTTCTAATGCTCAACCATCCTCCTCTCCTGCAAAGACTCCAGAACATCTTCTCGATGTTCCTCTCTCCCCAGAACATATTGAGGGGGAGAATGAGATAATTCTCTCTAATGATGATGAGATCACTCCAGACCCAGTTGACCCCCCTCTTAGAATCCTAGACTTATCCCTCCCTACTATTATTGGTGAGGAAGGGGAGGTCATGATTCGTACCATCATAGGCAAGAACTCGGTTGTCATTGAAGAAATTCCTGTTTGGTCAGCTCAGGCTCTACCTCCTCCAGCTATAGCCATTCTTTAAGATACCCTTCTGGGTAAGATTGAATCTCTGTTAGCTCAGCAAAGAATATATTTTTAAGACTCTCTCAAAGTTGTAATAGATAAAGTCACTGCTCTAGAGAAAGAGATGAGCATAGGATTCACTAAGATTCAGCATAATACTAATAACCTCAAACTCCTATTCCAAATAGGTGGAAAAGCCTTGGATCACAACATTACAAGTATTGGTCAAGTAATGGAACAATCTGTCGCATTGGCAAATAACCAGATTCAATTGGAAAAGAAAGCCCAAGAGCACAATTTAAAGACGTGTGAAGAAGTTGGCAAGTTCAAAGAAGATGTTATAAGCACCCTATCTGTAGAAGTTAAAAGGGGAGGACAAAGTCAAAGAATATCTATCAAAAGCATCTACAGACATGAAAAACCTATGGGATGCTCAATTGAAAGAAATGAATGCAGATGTACAGGCACATATTCATGAGGTAAAGCTACGCACTTATACTACTGAAGTTTGGATGCACAATCAGATCTTTCCTGACTTCCAAGTCAATCCAAATGCAGCTCCACCACCTCATCTTGACTTGTATAGTCTGAGTAGGAGCCAGCTGGGCTCTGAGCTATAAGATCTTAGGATCTGAGTAAAAGAAGAAGGAGTTTGGCTGAATCTAGTTCATTGCTAGATAGGCGAAGGGGGAAAGTAGATATACCCATACATTGGGGAACCACTATAAAACTTTGTGTACCGTGCGGTGATTGTTGTGCTGAGACTATTTTAAATTGATGTTAAGATTATATTATTTTATCTGATTGAGATTATTAATTCAAAGAAAGTATAACAAAGGTAGCCAAGATTAAAATTGGACCTATTCACCCCCCTCTAGGTCACTCTCAATCCTAAAGTAAACATTTACAGTATACATAATAACCCAGATTTGTGTGAAGTAACCCTTGAACTAAGATGAATTAAGTTTGTATTTGATGTTATTCTGTGGTTAAGTGCTTGCAGGTCATAATTGTTAAGTGTAGACCAATATCAATTTACAGTGAGTCACGAAACACAAGACTATACGATGTAATCTCTCATTGTGTGATCCATAGTGTTGACTCATGTGTAACCTCTCTATTGGCATGCATTTCTTTTTCAAGTACTAAGGAAATGGAAGAATTCAAGGGTAGCTGTTTTCAATAGAGAAGAATAGCAAATTATTCAGAAAATTTTTCTAAGTTCATTTCTCGGGAAATGAAAATGTTTGTCTCGAGAATCCTAAGTCTAGTTCTCGAGAAATCCTTGATGTTCTCGAGATACTATAAGAATTCTCGGGAAATTGTCTGAAATTTTTCTAAGTCTGTTTCTCGAGAAATATCATGAAGATTTCTCGAAAGTAAAGTCAGTTCTCGGATAACGCAATGAAGTTCTCGAGAAGTCGAATTTATTTCTCGAGAAGCTGAAACTTCTTTCTCGAGAAATCCACTCCTTCTCGAGAAATCATTTCTCAAGTTTCAGAAGTTCTATTAAGTAAATTTCTCGAAAGGCTTATATGCTTTCTCGAGAAACTATTTTCTTCTCGAGAAACCTAGTCCCTGCTCTAGAATTCCGCCAAGTCTCTTTCTTGTGAAATAAGGTTCTTCTCGAGAAATCGGTATTCCCTCTCACAGAATTTTCTTCAAGTTCTTTTCTCGAGAATACAAGTTCTTTTCTCGAGAATACAAGTTCTTTTCTCAAGAAGACGTGTTCGTTTTCTCGAGAAGACAAGTTCTTTTCTCGAGAAGACAAGTTCTTTTCTCAGGAAGTCTTCTTCTTCTCGAGAAATACTGTTGCAGATTCTGAAGATTAAACAGACAGACGGAATTTCAAATTCAGATCTAAGTTTAGAAAGTTTAATCCACGTGGATCATCTCTTATTGACATTTGACCGTTAGGCGATGTCCTATATAAAGTCACTTCAAGAATTTTGCAAACCCTAATCTTATCACCGTTAATCTTATTCGAAATCATAATCACCGCAAATTTCCAGATCGGAAAAAAGTCGCACGTGACATCTTCGTTCTTCGCGGAAGCTTGTTCCTCGATCCAGCGATTCAAAAGCAGAAGAAAGATTCAATAAGATCCCTGGTTTTTAGATTCTCAATCTCTCAATTGATTGTGTTGGATCCAAGAAATTTAAGATCGTGTTTATCTCAAGAATTCTTCCTCAACTTCTTCACTAAGCTTGCAGTTTTCAAGAGGGAAGAAATCTGAAGATTTCAGATCTGAAGTGAAGTTGTTTTTTTATTATTGTTGTAAAAAGTTATTTCAACTTTTTTAGGAGTTTTGTCTCCGAGTTTGTAGTAAGAGTTTTCTTCCGAGTGTAGATCTCGTTTTGGAGGATTGAGTTTATAGGAGTGTGTTTACTCCGAGTTGTAGGAGCGTTACTCCGAGGTGTAGGATTGTTTAATCCGAGATATAGTGAAGTAGCCAAGTCTAGTCGTGGTGCTAGATTGGTGAGGTGGAGAGTGGACGTACCCAAGATTGGGGAACCACTATAATTCCTTGTGTCGTTTGGATTGTGCTTGATCATTCTGTGTTAATCCCTCTAAATTTTTTATTCCGCAAAAGACGCAGATCTCACATATTCACCCCCCTCTAGGTGATTTAGGTAGACAACTAGATACTTTCAGAACACCTTGGTTATATTAATCTCATTGATTTTGTGCACAACCAAAAAAATAAGTTTGGAGCCTTAGTTCTAATCTTGTTATTGAGTAGATTAAAATAGTGTGACTTGATTTATTATCTAATTTCTCGTGTTAGCATACAGAGTTCCTGAGATCTAGTATATAATAATGATAATTTCACTTAGTGTTAATTCTTTTGATGTTACACTTACACATGTCATCTAACACTTTTATTCATAAGAATTGTATTCAAAACTATATTCCATGTCCATCACTCGAATGTTCTAATACACGATTACTCTTCATGACACATATAATATTGCAATGTATTAACTCTATAAATCCCATAATATTGTACGAACAATCATGTGTATCTAAATTTGTGTGCATTATCCAAGACTTATGAACTGTTTTTATAAATCTTGGTATTTTTTTCCTCCAGATCATAAGATGCACATTATAATTATGAGTTTATTCCTTATGTATGTGTATGTTTTTGTTCTATACATTTGTTTGACTACATCTCTCCTACTTTTACATGATTTAAAATCACCCCGCCCATTTTTGATAATATCAAAGGGGGAGAACACTTTCATAAGCTAGTCATCTAGGGGGGATCACTTATAGGGGAAATATTCTGGTGTTGTGCATATAGATAGAGGGAGCACATATGGGGAGTCGTACTAAACTTTATGCTTACACGATAATTTTTGTTAAGTTTATATGCTCATGTTAAATGTTTATCTTATATTACACTATACCATAATTGTCTCAATTTATCCCTCATGAATGAGAATTGATATTATCAAAAGGGGAAGTTTGTTAGAACATGCGTCGAACATCTCTAATATTTCATAATAACACATCTCGAGTTGTATTTGATCATCCTTTTGGGGTATTGTGTGCAAGTTTGTAGGTGTCTAATAGATAGGAAATATACTCTCTAGAGCTACTGTCAGCATTAGCGATACCGTTGAATGCTAGCTCCTTTTGTACTTGTCGACTGGAATTGCTCAGACAGAGGATGTCAACCAGACTGCCTTTGTCAACAGGAAGGCGTGCAATTTCTATGAGATATTGTTGGAGTTTGCCATACCGCTGGGTGCTAGCTTAATCAGTACTTGTCTTCTTGAGGTGCTCAAACAAAGGATGTCGACCAGACTGTATATGTCGACTATAAGTTGTGTAGTTTTTATGAGCTATTGGTGGAGTTAGCAACATCGTCAGGAGCTAGGTCCTTTTGTACTTGTCAACTGGAGGCAATCAGACAGTAGATGTCGACTAGACTGTTTATGTCGACTGGATCTGTGATCTATTACTGATGTTATTGACATCATTGGGTGCTAGATCTTTGAGTACTATGTGTCAACTGGACTGCTTAAGTCAACTGAAAGGAAAAATTGACAAGAAAGCTTAAGTTGACTGGAAGGACAAATCGATGAGACCAGTCATATCGACTACTATTGCATGTTACCGTTAACGTGTTGCGTTACCCGGAAGTACACGTTAGTAATTTGAGTGCTCTTTAAGAGAACTTGGCGTCATGCATATAAGGAAAATTCCACAACCGCTCGCGGTTATAGCTACTGCTCTGCAGTATCACTGATGTACAAGGGAAGTGCAGACACCTTCCTTGCCCTCAGATGGCCAGCTATGCATGCGCTAAATACAGCACGCCTACTATGCCACACTAGTACTACTGCTCCACGCTAACAAATGATCAAAAGGAAAGCGCAACCACCTTCCTTACTTGGAGTTGGACAACTGTGAGAAAAAGTGTATTCGGAACCTACCACCACGTGATATCAATACGTATTCGGAACCTACCACCACACGATATCCATACTGCTGGTAGTGGCTTATTTAAATGCCATATAAAAGTGTTTTTCTTTCACCGTACAGATACATGTGCAATAGAGTTTCCAAGCTGATTCTAGAGCAAGAAGCCACCGTCCAAGGAGAAAGAAAGAGAATATGCACCCACTTGTGCATGGAAAAATATATCTGCATGGCGCAAGAGAGAACGAAAATCTGATGATGATCGAGCACCCAAGGAACTAGAATCACAATCACTGATCGCTCATGGCCTCCGGAGAACAACTTCTGAGGGATCACCCATATTCTCTTAGGTCTACTTGTCGTATCTTATTATTTTCTCATTGATTAAACATGAGCTGAGAGAAATCGTCTGGGGAGGACGTCAGATTCCTGGGAGGAGTCTGTGAGAAATCGTCCGGGGAGGATGTCTAGACCGGGGAGATATAGCAAGGGCCCGATGACCTTTTAAGGGAGAAGGGAGAAAGCTAATCGGTCCTTAAGGGGAGGGTCAGTATAAAAAAACATAAAGTGTTTTTCTATTCATTGCCGAGATCTCCTGCGTAATGGAGATCACCATTTTGTGATTGTAATCTTAAGTTTATACTTCTAATTAAATCATGTTTACTTATTAGGTTATTTGTGTGTCACTTCTGGTTGACTATAAATTCCGTATGTTTGTTTGAATTCACAATCTTGTAAATGTTGACACGATCACTTGTGCGAATCAAACAAACTGAACTTACAAGATTAAGGTTTATGTATGATATCATTGGCGGTAGCCTTAACGCCCCGCGCTAGCCTCCAAAAAGAGTATTCTTGCAATGAAAAGTTTAAAAATCCATTCATTCTGTTGCAAACCTTATTCACCCCCACCCCACCCCCCCTCTAAGGTTAGGTACAGGTCCTACAGAGCTTGCGATGGTTTCAACCTCCCCGACCATTTCCAACCCCCATGTGCATCCTAGCGAGGGGAGTTGCTCTCATCCAGGTTGTTATGGCAGATACTAATTCGGTACTAGGGTTTGCAAGAACCTCCCTAGATGCCCTTGGCGGATGAGGCATTCTATCTGTTATTTTAGTCGAGTGCAGTCATTCATATTGTTCCCATTCCCACGATGAAACTCGTGGTTTTGTGTTTGGTCCCTCCGGTTCGGAAGAGCAACTTGGGCCGACAGAGCATACCGGAGACTTGGATGGCCTTGAGCACTTGCATCCTCGTGGTGTTTAGCAGGGTGATTTCGTTGTGCCAGCGAGAGCCCTGGTCCATGCGAGGGTTGTTGTGGTGAACGTCACTCCTCTGGGGAATAAGTGGAGCGAACTCTGGTTCCCTCTTCTGTTTAAATGTTCCTTCGAACTACTGGCAGTGTGCCTTTATAGCCTCGTATGTCGCTATCTATGCCTCGACCCAGTGAACGAGGTCTGTATAGCTTGGTACTATTTTTCGCATAAAAGCGGAGTAAAATCCACTTGGACGGAGCCCTCGAAAGAAGACGTCGCGGAGGAGTTCATGGTCAACTCCCGGGATTTGTCTTGCCCCATAATTGAAGTGGCAGAAGAACTCCATGAGGTGGGAACACCTTCCCACAGACGTGAGCTAAATTATTATGGGTTGCCCGATTTTCCTCCGGTCTGAGGAATTGGACCGCCTTAGCTCCGAGTCGGACCGAGCGCACAAACAGTTAAAATAGATCAGACATATAGGCAGTTTTAACTTGGGAAACCTAAAAATGGTAAAAAAAAAACCACATGGTCAGATTTGGCCCGGCTAAAATCCACTATCTTCCTTTGTTTACAAGCGTTCGAGTTCCCTAGAGGGTGAAATTTCACCTCTCTGTTACAAGATTTAAGTATAGAAAAGTTGGAAAATGGCTAAGTCCCCCAAGCCTTGAAGTGAGCGCCCGCGGGAGCTTCCACGAGTGTGTTCCTCCAAGTTCCTTCCTTCACCAGCAACTGCGTCCATGGGAGTGTTGAGCGTGAGAAGACTAGAGAGGGAGCAGAGCGAAATCCAAGCGATGGAATGATCTAAGTCTCACGTCCTTGTCGGAAAACCTCAGAGAACTCTCTGGTCTCTCAAGTAGCTTGTCTTCAAATAAAGGTCTGGGTTTTTTTTATAGTTTTCTTAAAGGGCCGCATTAGTAATTGCGTACGACTGAATTTTGAGGTTAAGAATGACATTGTTTTGTTCAGGTAACCTAGAACACCAATTTTCCCGAAATGAAAAACATGTCCCCCAGGCGGTTCGGGCAGCCGGGTCAGGCTGCCCGGCGATGGAGGCAGCTGGAGACGGCAGACGCCGGCGTGCCCGTGTCAATGAGGTGCACGTAGGGGTGTACACAGCCGAGTGGGGCGTGCGGGAGCCTGTAAGGTGGGTTCGCACGTAGGGGCGCGGGAGCTCGTGCGATGCGCATGCATCCACCGGTCTCACGTACCCGTATTGCATGCGCCCAACGGTGAGATGAACGCGCGCAAGGGGGCGCGTGTTCCCGCATTGGACGTGCGCTTGTGCCCGACTGCGGTCATGTGTGCTTTTGCGTGCATGTGGGGCTTGTGCGCTAGTGTTGTGAGCTTTGTCCATTCATAGCGTATTCACGCGTTGTCCCACTCATCTCCTTTGTGGTGGTCTTAGGATCCTTCGAGCGAGTGCAGTTCGTATGCGTGCCTCACTTAGTCGGGTTGATTTCTTTGAGCGCTTTGGTCCAGTTCGACTCGAAAACCTTTAAGAGGAATCCCTTCAATTCTAAAAATATTAAGGACAAAATCAATCACACAAATTGTGATTAAAAAAGAGCAATGATAAGTGCAAACCTATTTTTGCTATGTGCAAATCACAGTTAAGTGCAAACCCATATAATTTAAGTGCAAATCAAAATGTTAGGTGCATACCAATTATAAAAACAAAAAAAAGTTCATTTGTGCATAAGTTCATATTAATTAGTACAAAGTCCATTGATATTTAATACAAAATATGAGTCTTTTTTGACAAAATTTAATACTAAATTTTGAGTTCCAAAACACCATTGTGAGTTTTCAAGCAATCAACCTACATGAAAATAAAAATTTATGTTGGTATAGATAACTCCGAACTATAAAATAAAATATGTTAAATTTACAAAAATTTCATTCACCACCAATACCATGAGACTTGAATCCAGTCATACTATAGAGACAAAAAACTACAATTTACAATACAAAAACATTATTTATACACCATTATCTAAAATACTTCACAAGTTTTTGATAATAGGGTTGAGGAAGAGACGATGCCTTTATCTAAAGATTGTTGGGGAGAGACTACATCAACGGACAATTTCAAATCCTGTGATTTGTTCTCCATTAAACTATAAAGAGAAAAAATACCGGCCAATAATCACTCGAAATTTAAATGTACTGGCAATCCAAAAATAAGCAAAAAACAGGGAAACTTGCGAAAATAGCAAAAAAATGCACTGTAAATCCCACTGGATGCCAACAGAAGCAAAAAACAGCAAAAAATGAACTGTAAATGCCATAAGAAGCCAACGGATGCCAACAGCGCCGACACTTTTGCGAACTAGGAAAAATGGGGAGATTTGGAAATGCGATGGACTTCACAGGGGAACTCGCAAAAGGGGGTTTCGGCGTACCTTGGACGAATTTGCATCTCTTCAATTCAAAAGAAGCAGAGTAAATGGCCGTCGAAAATGGTGGAGGCCCTGCCGCGGCCGCGGGACGTAGATGCGCCTCTTCAATTCAAAAGAATCAAAGAATCAGCCGACGAAATGGTGGAGGCCCTGGTGCGCCTGCGGGAAGAAGTTGCGCCTCTTCTTCTCCTTGCGGTTGCGGGAAATGGAACTGCGGGAAAATAATGCTTCACGGGTAAACTCGCCAAAGAAGTTGCACATAAACATTGAGAACAAATAAGAAATATAAAAAAGTACATTTTTTTATCTGCACATAACCTTATTAAATCTGCACATAACAACGCTCTTAAAAAACTCCTGAAATTCTGATAACTTATTTGTTGTCAAATAAAATAAGGGTGTTGTTATTAGCAGACCTAATTTAGTTTCTAGCAAACTATTACTATTAGCAAACACTCATTTTTAAAAATGGCTATTTGAAAACCATTTAGTTACTAGAAAACCAACATAAATTTTGTTTAAAAAAAATAAATTTTGTTTAAAACATTCATTCTTTAAAAATAACTCACTACATATAATGACATTACAAATGATTTCAAATGTATTCATTCAACCACTTATGTTAGCATTAGAAATGAGACAAAATATCACAAAATTTTATTTATTGTGTCCAAAACTCTTTTTTCAACAAAATATCATCATCTGCACCAAAATCTTTAAACAAAATATCGCCCGGTTTAGAAGTATATTTGATTTCTAATTCCTATATGGGTGTTCTGTATATATGAGGTAAGTGTATATAAGAATATACGCGTTTTTTGAACTGCGTCTTATACGTACATTTACATGAGAAGTATTCAACATAAAAGTTGTAGATCTCAACGAGATATACAACTTTCATATTTAACACTTTTTCATTTGAAGCAATTTAGACCCCCGATTTGGCCCCTGAAAAAAGTCACGCCGAACATATGTACGCCCGGGATCGGCATGACTTTTTTCCGGTACCAAATCGGGGGCATAAACGGATTCAAATTAAAAAGTGTTCAACATGAAAGTTGAAGATTTCGACGAGATATATAACTTTCATGTTGAACACGTTTTGATTTGAAGCAGTTTAGACCCCCGATTTGGGCCCCGAAAAAAGTCACGCCGAAAATCTGTAGGGACGACTCGTTCCGTGCGTGTCTTTTTTCGGGCCAAAATTGGAAGTCTAAACGGCTTTAAATCAAAAAATGATCAACATGAAAGTTGTAGATCGCGATAAGATCTACAACTTTCATGTTGATCACTTTTTCAAATGAGAAACATTTGAAGCTCAAAATTAAACAATACAAAAATCAAGATTGTTTGCTAACAGTAATTTTTGGGAATAAAAAAATGTAAAAAATGACTGAATCTGTTTTTTCTGATTTGCTAGTAACGAAAGTGAGTTTGCTGATAATAGCACCCTAAAATAAACGGGGGACTAAAAGAACCCTCTTTTAAGATGCCAACACTATAGAAAGTTTATGAGTAGATCGATTTGTAATGGTTCGGAAATCACATAGTTTCTTTGGAAGAGATTGGTTTTGAAGAATTGGCTTTCAATCAGATAACATTGCATACGGGAATTTACATTAGATTTAAATCTAATTTCGTTGTTTGGTCGTATGAAGATATTCTATCACAAGAACTGACATAAAAAATCGCGCCCTGACAAAAACATCAAGCTCGGGCAAAAAAATCTCGCCCCTCTGAAAAATCGCGCCTGAATGAAAAAATCATGCCCGGGCAAAAACAATCGCGCCCAGGCGGAAAATAGCGCACGAGCGTTAAAATCGCACCCGTTCGAAAAAATTGCTCCTGGGAGAAAAATCGCGCTATCGCGGCAGTGAGAAAAAATCACGTCTGGGCGAAAAATGACGCTCAAGCAAAAAAATCACGCTCAGGTGAAAAACGCGTATGGGCGAATAAATCATGCACTTGCGAAAAAAATCGCGTCTGGACCGAAAAAATCCCGTCAGGGCCAAAAAATCTCGTGGGCCGAAAAATTCACGCGACAAAATTGTTTGTCTTGGCTGAAAAACGAGCGTCGAGGCGAAAAACTTATGCTCGAGAGAAAAAACACGTCCGAAAGAAAATCGCGCCAAGGCAAAAAAGTCGCGTCTAGCCGAAAAATCATTTATATGTGAGAAATCACGTCGCGGCCCAAACAATCACGATCCGGCCGAAAAAATCGTGTTCGGGCGAAAAAAATTGTCTAGAAAAAAATCGGGGTTGGGCTGAAAAAATTGTATTCAGGTGAAAAATTGCGTCAAGGAGAAAATCACGTTCTCGTCGAAAAATCACATCTGAGCGGATATATTGCGTCTGAGCGAAAAAATCGTGTTCGGACCGAAAAAATCGCGTCCGGGCGAAAAAACAACGAATATGCCGAAAAAATTGCATCCGGGTCAAGAAAATGCGTTCGGGCAAAAAAGTCGTGTTTAGACGAAAAAATACAGTCCAGACGAAAAAAATCACGATCGGGCTGAAAAAATCATGCTTGGGCAAAAAAATGAGAGTTGGGGCAAAAAAGTTCCGATCCAGGCCGAAAAACCCACTCAGGCGAAAAACGCGTGTCTATGTAAAAAAAGCGAACCCAGGTCTAAAATGTGCTCCCAAGATATAACTCGACTGGTCGAAAAAACACACTCACGCGAAAATTCCCTCCTGATAAAAAATGCCCACAGGCTTAAAATCACTCAATTCAACCGAAAATCCATGGGAGAAGGTAGGCGTGTTCATAAAGCCCCCGAGCCCGGGCCTAAACCGGGCCTCCCTGGCCCAGGCTTTCCCGAACCGGGCACGGGCCCGGGCCTTGATTACAGCCAGGCCGGTCTTCTGGCTCCGGGAGGGGGCCTGCTAAGGCCCCCAGGGCCGGGCCCAGGCTTAGCCCGAGCCCTGTTTCTTTTTTTAAATAAATATTATTTTAAAAAATAAATAAATATAAACTAAATAAACAAATAAACTTATATAATTTATACCAATAATCCAATACAAATATACGATTAATTTCATAATTTGAAAGAAAAAATAATAATTTTATTAATGTTGAACGAAAGTATACAAAATTATAAATACAATGAAAAAAAATAATTATGAATGAAAAATCCAAAATTACAAATACAACAAAATTAAAAATGACTCACTATTTACTAAGTAAAAAAATAAAAATTACATATTTCGAGGGCTTTAATTAATTTTAGTCGGTCGCGTCTATCTCGTCTTCCATGTCCGACGAGTTATCCTCGATCGATAAAATATGCTCCTTCCTCTTGATCGCATACAAGTGGTCCTTGTAGCATATGCAGATTTCGAGCGATTCTTCGCTTAGGCGACTTTTCCGCTCGTTCAACACCCTGTCACTAAGATAAAAAGCAGACTCCGAAGCTACTGTGCTAGCTTGGATCGTTAGTAAATTTTGGGTCATATAAGCCATAGTAGGATAGGTATTTACTTTATCTTTCCACCATTTTAAAATATCGAAATTTTCTAATTCGTCCGTACTCATAAAATCACGAAATTGTGTTTTTGTGTACAAGTCTTATTCATTTAAACTACTACATGTTGTGCGCGCTTTTTTCCTAGAAGCTAACTCAAATATTTTATTTTTAAAACTATCGAGTGTTTTGGGTTGCGACACATCCTCTTGGGGTTGCGATTCGTATAAATTATCATAATAATTATAACATTCAGTAAAATAATATTAAATTTTAAAATACTAAGATTATCCAAATCTGAATCACTGAGATTTACGCCTAAATTATTATTTATTTCTTCTATAAAATTTTTTACGTCGTGTACGCCGAAAAGAGGATTCAAAGCGGCGGCACATGAAAACGTGACTGAGTTTTCTATATAATATTTTAAAATTTTGTTTTCCATTATTTCTATTAAACCACTCTATCCGGCGTTTTCCTTAAAATAGTTTAGTTTTTGTGAAATATTAATAATATTTTCAATAACATTAGTTTTTGTCATTTTGAACTATTTTGTAAAATAGTTTAGTTTTTTCCTTAATAATACAGTGACGAAATATATTTCGTTACTAAAGATACACCTTTAGTGACGAAATGTAGTTCTTCACTAAAGAGTAGTCTTCAGTGACGAAATAAAGTGTTGGTCACTAAATATATATTTTTAGTGACGAAATATAAGTTTTGTCACTAAAGTAAATATTCTAGAATATTTAGTGACCAAATAATTATCTAGTCACTGAATTATTTATTTAGTGACAAAAAAATAGTCACTAGTCATCAAAATTTTGATGTTTCTTTCATTAAAAAAATTCATTTATTCTCTCCTAAATGAAAATTATTTTATAATAAAATATCAATAAACAATTATTCACTCTCAAATGAAAAAATTGCGTAACTTCCATGGCGATATCTCGAGTCAATCCTCGCAAGATTCCTTCAAGTCACTCATAGTTGACATCTTTTAAGTGACTAATTAACTTCTCTCAAACGTGAACTCCAACTAGTATCTATGTTTAGGGTTTAGGCCCCTATCTTTTTCAAAAAATTGCAACCCGACCTTTGCATGACTTCTGATTGTTTAGAGTTTAATTTGACGAACGGTTGCATATCTTTATCTTTATACTATAAGCAAACTCTAAAACAACAATAGTGTAACATTCGTCTCCCCAAAATACCGCTCAATCATGGTGTAACATTCGCCTTTCCAAAATACCCTCCTTTTATCCTCTCTTTATTTCAAAATATATGGTTTTAGGGTAAATTCATCTCACCATCCATCCTAAATTGATGCTCTGCCTTTCGCTTTATTTCGGATCCCGCTAATTTCTCTGCTTAAAACCCTACCTCCTGCCTCTCATCTTCTCCACAGAGCCCCGCTTTTCATCTTCACCACGACACAGCCTCACCTCTCATCTTCTCCACAGAGCCCCGCTTTTCATCTTCTCCACGACGCTCCTCCATCGACAGTGCGGGCAACGGCCTCAACTCTCCTCCACGATGCTCCTCCTCCATCTAAAGTGCTCCTCCATCGCCACAACATCTCCTCCACAGTTCCTCACGCAATAGTTCTCCTCCTCCTGCAGACCGAAAATTTTCACCATGAGCAGGACTTTAGATGGAGTTTGCAGTTCATAATTTCTTCATGTTCTCAAGGTGTTTGTCGTTGTGCTTAAGGCGTTCTTAAGGTTCTTGGCTTAAGATTTATCATGCTGCAGTCCATAATTTCTTCATGCTCTCAAGGTGTTTACCATTATGCTTAAGGCATTCTTAAAGTTTATTGCTTAAGATTTATCATGTCAAAATTCTTATTTTTTTGTGTTGGGGGTCTCTTCAGCTGTTAGCATCTTGCCGGAGATATTTCTCCTCCTCGACGCCGGAAAGTGTTCTCATCTAGGCGGAGATCCACTTGGCTTCAAGAGAAGGTACGGTTCTCATGTTTGCGTTCTCAGCTTTGAAGTTGCTTTGTTTGCCCTGCGCTTGGTTAATTTCAACCTGGACTATTAAGTTGTCTAATGATAGATGAATCAGTTGAAGTAGTATACAAATGCTCTTCTCAGCTTATTCAATCATGAATGATAAACAGTCTTGCTCTATCTTTTCTGTTTATTATTTTCTATTACAGGTAGCTTATTAAATTTTAGATGGGGTTATGCCTAAATTTCAGATGGAGTTTGCCCTGTTCTTGGTTAATTTCAACCTGGACTGTTAAGTTGTCTAATGATAGATGAATAAGCTGAAGTAGTATACAAATGCTCTTCCAACAATGTGGTCGGGAAATCAACTCTCTATATTTCTAGAAGATTTTCTTTATAGTTATTTTACTGTATTTATATTTTTAAGTTAAACCCCTTTCTCCTCTTTGACACGGCAACCCTTCACATCATGTTTATTTCTACTTTGCAATACCTTCAAACAAGTACTTAGCCATCCCTGCACTTTGTCGTGGGCATAGATGTATGGTGGAGGAAGATCTCTGAGAATAATGGTCTGTAAATTCAGTATTATGCAAGTTCGATTATCCTTCGCATTTTGATTTTCATCTTTCTATAGGAAAGGAAGAAATATAGTTGGGAAATCATCAGGCGATGGTTATAGTTTATTTTTTCCCGATGATTTCTTAGTTTCTGATTGTTCTATTTGAGTAAGGAACTAGATATTGCCATAGTAGAGTTTATGAATTATGTAGAATGCCCTCAAAGGAAAGACACATTTAGAGTGAGTTAATTCCATGTCCGGAATCTTAATTGATATCTCATTCTTCTCTTAAAATGTGGTAAATTCTATTTTTAGGATTATGTTTCATTGATTTTTTTTCATTGAGTGCAGATGTTATTTCTTTATTATGGCATAGTCAATGAAAAGCTTCCTTCCCTTCGATAAATTCCAGTTAAAGAGGAAATATGTTTTTAGGGTACGTTTTAATATTACATTAGCTTTTCCCTTCCACTAACATTGTCTGCGTTTCAATGAAGGCATCGGGAGGCAATATGATTTTTTGGAATGATACATTTTGTTTCTCTGAGGCCACCCACTAAGTTCATATTGATGGATTCAATGGTAGAGAAACATAATCCAATATGAGACAGTATGAAGGTATGCTAATATGTATATTTATAATATTGTTTTTCTATGATTTAGGCGCAATTTTGACATTATTGGAAACCCATGGTTTGAGGACAAAGAAGAGGGTTTGGAATGTAAAAAGTTTTTCAATCTTTATTTCTACCATAAAATTACCATATAATCTATTTCGTTTAATATAAATTTCTGCTCAATAATGTTAAACCAATCACTTGCGTTTCATTTTTCATGACCACCTTGATGCTTTTCATTTCAGTTTGTAAGAACTTACTGTTGGTTGTAGTTTGTAAGAACAAACTGGAGTCAGTAGTTTGTTAGAACAAAACAAACTGCTGGCAGCAGTTTGTTAGAGCAAACTGTTGGTAACAGTTAGTAAGAGCAAATAGTTGGCTGCAGTTAGTAAGAACAAACTGTTGGCAGCAGTTAGTAAGAAAAATCTGATGCCAGCAATAGTAGTTTTTACATATATTGAAAAAAAGATTCTTTCAAATTGTGTTATGGTCCCTGCTTGAGTTCACCAATAATGTCGCCGCTCCACTTATAAGTGGAAAGTATTCTAGCCTATTGAATTCTTATTCATAAACAAAAGCTCTGTTCAACATATGGATTATTTTCCTCCGCTTCCCTTCAATCCAAACAATGCTTAAGTACTCATTTTATCAATATGTTAAATGGCTTTATTTGGGCAGAAGTGATGATGATGAAGATGGACATGACAACAGAAAGCAAGTTATTAGCCCCAAAAGTGAGTTCTCTAAGGATGTTTCTGATTTTGATTCCGTTAGCATTAGTTACAGCAAGGAGTTATTTGACGTTTGAGCAATGATGATGGAAATTGTTGATAAACGGTTCCAAATAGTTAAAAATATGAACCTCCAAGAAAGATTGAGATGGATCTCGTAGGAATGGTTCCTATGAGGAGCTTGAAGACAAGAGTTTGGCGAGGATGGAGAAATCACAATATATTTATTTAATTTGTGTTACATGTAAAGAAAGAAGTATGTGATGTTTGTTTAATTATTATTGAATTTTTTTATGTATTGAGTTTAGTAGAGTTAAAAACTCTATTGGTCTGTACTAAAGAGTTTTGGGTTATCTCCCACTTTTTTTATTAATAAATTTAAAAGAAACATTCTCTTTTCTTTCATGAGAATTTTTTTGCGAATGAATATTTTCTTTATTGTTGTATTTAATAATGAAATAAATAATTTTAGTAATAAAAAGTCATTATTGCATTGCACAAGCAGTTACTTAACAAGTTTGGTCACTATATATATTTCCAGACGAAAAAAAGAAATCACTAATAATATACATTTAGTGATGAAAATAGTTGTCACTAATAATATACATTTAGTGATGAAACTATTAGTCACTAAAAATGTACATTTAGTGACAAAAGTTAATGGTCACTGAAATAGTACATTTAGTGACGAAAATTAAAAGTCACTAAAAATCAATATTTAGTGATGGAATTTTTTTTGGTTGCTAAATCCATTTTGTGACACACATTTTGCAACCACTTTGTGACAGATCAAATTTTGTTGTTAAATATTTTTAGCAACCAGACTGCAATACTTAGTGACCAAAATTTTCGTCACTGAATGTCAATTTTCGCCGTATAAAAAATTTCTAATAAATCCATATAATTTTCTAAAACTGCTCATTCGGACTCGGTTAATTCATGTTGATCTAACATAGTATAGTATTTCATTAATAGTGTTTTTTGATGAATCGCTTGTTTTAACATTAATTGTAGATGTCGAGTTCCATCTAATTGTCATGTCAAATAAAGGTTTCAAAATTTTTTTACCTTGTGCGTTTAAGAATTTTTTAAAATCTTGTCGTCATAGTTTAGAACTATAAATAAATTATAACATTAATTTATTTTATTAATGTATGGATCCATATATGTTAAACTGTCTTGTACGACCAAATTTAAAACGTGACAGACGCAACGAGTATTAAAAAAAGCACCGTTTAACGTACGTTTTAAATCACGTTTTAACCACTCAATTGCGGTGGTATTATTTGTGACGTTGTCGAAAGAAATACTCATAATTTTATCTTTTATTTTAAATTCTCGCAAACATTTTAAAATAATTTGATAAATCGCAGCACTAGTGTGCGGGACTTCAAAACCTTCAAAACATATTATACGCTTATTTAGATCCCAGGAAACTGGATCGACCCAGTGACAAGTGATGGAAATATATGATAATCCTAATTTAATACTACATGTCCAAACGTCGCTCGTTAAACTCACTCGACCTTCAAAATTTTCAAAATAATTAATTAAAGATTATTTAGCTTTTAAATAATATTTAAGTGCGTCGCGTCTAATGGAAGATCGACTTACTTGATGATATTTGGGTTGTAGCCCTTGGTGGATGTACTTGGTTTCTTGCTCATCATCGTTGTGGCTGAACGACAACCCACGTCTGATGACGTTCTTCACCTGCAGCTCCCGCTGCCGACCTTGATTGTACGTCCATTTTGTCCAGATGCAGATAATTGCGTCTGACTTGACTCGGGAGGAGCTTGTTTGGCAGTGCAAGACTTAATGTGTCTTGCGAGTGTCGAGTTGCCACAGAGAGTAAGTAATTTTGAGCATTGTTGAAAGACTTATTTCAAGAGCCTAGACACCTATAGGGGGGGTGAATAGGTTCTAATTTTCTTTTATAATTCAGGCAATTAACTAGTATTAACACAGCACAGGAAATATAATTCACAGTACAGAAATCACAACACAGCAAACACCAGATTTATAGTGATTCCCCAAGGTATGTGTACATCCACTTTCCCCCTTCGCATATTCAGTAGAGAACTGGATTCAACCCAACTTCCTTCTACTAGCTCAGATCCACAGATCTTACAACTCAAAACCAGATTGGTTCCTACAGCTCAGACTTATACAAGTCTTACCTCAGATTCTTCCCAAGAATCCTAACTCAGGCTCTAGCCCTACCTCAGCCTTTATCACTAGGCTTACAACTCAGACTTTCACAAGTCCTACACCTTAGGCCCTCAGCCCTACCTCAGTCTTTATAATTATAGGCTTATAACTTAGATCTTACAAAAGATCCTACAAGAAATTAATTGTTTAAGAGATATGAAGATATCACCAGATAGAACACTCTATAGGTGTGAGCTTCTTGATCACTTCTTGAATAAACTGAATCTTCAGATTCAACCTGACTTAGCTGTTTCAAAACTTCTTGATAGAATAAAATAAGGTTGAATTCTTCTTGATGTGGAAGTTGATCTCCTGTAAGCTCCTTCCTTGAATTCAGAATAAGATCTGAATCTTCTCTTGCAGACTAACCTGGATCTGCCTTCTTAAGGGTTTCCCCTTTTCTTGTTGTCAGATTTTCTTTCCTATAATAGCTTGATTACTTCCTTAGTTCTGTTATTGTTGTGGTTGTCAAGGATCAGTCCCTTATATAGAGTTTCCTCATGATTACCGGTTAATCCAGTTTGTAACAACTTTCTGACAGTTCTGACAAAGGTGTCAGACCTGTTGGTTATGACAGTTGTCGAGTCACCAGTCATGATAGCTGATTCCTTAAAGACTTTACAACTCAGCATGAATCAATCAGCAAACTGCTTCACATGTGTCGACACAAATAGACTAAGTGTCGACACATGTCTTGATGATGTCGACACAACACTTCATGTGTTGACATAGTAATTCTACTAATACTCGACACAGCTTCTGTTTGTATGTGTCGACACAAGTCCTGTGTGTCGACACAACTGCTCCTGCTCTCGACATAACTGATGTTGGCAGATGGCGTTGAGTGTTTGTCTAGCCGTCGGTGAGTGTGTGTCGAGATGTCGTTGAGTGTGTGTCGACACAAGTCCTGTGTGTCGACACAAGCCTTCAGACCAGTATAGCTGTTGTTGTTAGATGACGTTGAGTGTCATCCAGATGTCATTTAGTGTGTGTCGACACAAGTTCTGTGTGTCGACACAACTGCTTCTGGTCTTGACTTAGCTGTAGACAAATGGCGTTGAGTGTGTGTCGACACAAGTTCTGTGTGTCGACACAAACCTTCTTCAGGTGTCGACACAATTCCTTAGTGTCGACACATGCCTTTCTTCTAGTGTCGACATAACTCCTGGGTGTCGACACAACTTCTGCTTAAGGTGTCGATACAATTCTGGGTGTCGACACAACTTCTTCTTCAGGTGTCGACACAATATCTGGGTGTCGACACATGCCTTACTTCTAGTGTCGACACAACTTCTGGGTGTCGACACTTGTACTTAGAAAAAATTTCTAGCAAACCTTACACCTGCACAATGAAACTCAAACATCCATCAAATACAAATTGATGTATATCATTGAGTAAGATGAGGCTTCTCCAAATCTGGTACATATTTTTCAGTGTACCCAACAATTGTTTGCACTTTGCCTTATGCTCGGAGCCGACTTTCACTTTGTCGAAATATTCCCAAACTGGCCTCGTATACTTGTGCTCCACCACTTCGTGAGCGACCGATGATGATGAAGACGCCATCGTCAACGATATATTCAACGTAAAAAAGTAGTGGGGTGAGACTTGAGAGTTGGGAGTGGGGGGGGGGGGGGGGTTATAGGATTTTAAAAATAAATTAATTTTTTTTAATAATTTAATAATAAAATTATTAATTATAATATAGGCTGCCAGCCCTATTTAATAGGGCTGGCGGACTATACTGCCGGCAACAACTCTTAGAGCTTTTGATTGTTAAAGGGCCCGGGCCCGGCCTTGGGCTTAGCCCGGGCCTAGAAACCGGGCTTTGCCCGGCCCGGCCCAGGCCGAGTACCGGACCGGGCAAATGCTCATATATGGGGCCTTGTTAGGCCCCATGGCGGGGCCTGGGCCCGAGGCGGGCTTAGCCCGGGCCCGGGCCTAGCCGGACTTTTACCGGGCCGGCCCCAGGCCGGCCCCCCGGGCCCGATTTTTATGGGCACCCCCCAGGCGAAGGCAAGTATTGGCTGTTTAGTTTTTTACTTAAAAGTCAAAGTCATGTTTGCTTCAAAGATAATATTCAGGTAAATTTACTCCTACCAAATGTGAAAATTGAATTTCTAATCCCATTATCAATTACAAAAAACCATTTTTTTCCAAACCAACGGACCCAGTTTTTATTTTAATTTGTCATTCGCCTTAGTTTGCCCTTAGGTGAAATTAGTCAACCCATAAGAACGGCCTTTATTAAACCCCCGAATACGGAATAACTAAGATTTTTTAATGTGCCATATTTCTTCAAAAAAATAACTAATTAATGAGCACGAAAGCTCCATTTCTGTCATACACAGTCATTAACAAGTTGATATGTACTTAGCTGTCTATAATAAACAAAATTACCTTAATTAACTCGGTCGATTGATGATAATTAGACGACACTAAAGACAATTAACCCATCCCTTTAAATCCCTGCTCCTCCGATGACATATACTGCATTAAGTACATCGGTGACATTCATTTATAGCTTTGGCAATGATTAGTGCCAGCCACATTATTATTATTATTATTATATTATTATTTTATTATAGGTGCTTGTCGTTATGCTTAGGGTCGCTAATCCAAGTTCTAATTTAATGTTAAGCGTCGCAATACAAACTGCAAGCGTGTAATTATTTAATAATAAATAAATTAAAGTCATCCAAATAAATAAATAAACCGAAAATTAATGTTAAATAGCTGGGTCGGGTCCAAGTACCTCACTTCCTTCAATACATACAGAGCTAAATCCAAACACGAGTACTTGCCGACGAAATGTCAAATTTCCATGATCTTTTATTTGGATCCCGCGTGCAGACTTGGAAGGTTGATTTTTTTAATTTTGCTGTTAAGGAGAAATAATTGGGTCCGTCATCCGAATTTAAAGGAAGGTCGTAATGAGATCTGATCGTCCTCTTTTTGATCAAACAGTCAGCAAAATACACGATTTTAAAAAAAATAAAAAATGAAATCCAACCGGACTTTAAAAAACGGGATATCTGACATGATTTTTTTTTAAAAAATATTTTTTATAGAAAAATAAGATCTTAAATTAAAGATAAAAAAATCTAATTAAGATTTTATAATTTATTTTTTTTAAAAAAGTTTTTTGATAGGATTAAAATCATTTTTTTTGTCCGACAAGCCGACCTTTTAAGGAAGGTCCGCTCGTCGGGCCAAAAAATTTTCTGTTAAGAAAGCCGTGGTTAAGGATCATAGTCTCCGTTTGGGGGACTTATTTTTACTGGTCAAGTGGTTACGATCACATGAACTGGGCCTTAATTGAGGTCTGGTTCATGCGGTCGTAACCGCTTGACCGGTGAAAATAAGTCCCCCCAAACGAATCGGTAGTTTGGGAACGCCCAACCTTAGACCTCATTAGGCGTGGTGGTCGGGCGGCGCGGATTTCATCCACGGTGAGGGGTTGTGACCGCGGTTCCCACGATGGGGTTAAAATCCGCGCTTATTTCCCATATTATAGGGGCATGGCCAATCCCCACCGTCCGGTCGCGATCCCGCCAAACAAGCCGAACCCGCGGCTGGGCGGTGTCGTCTGCGTGACCGGTGCAGATCCGCTCAATCAAATTGGGCCTTCATGAATTTCATCTATCTTTATGTTCAAAAGTATTTTTTATGATTGTTATAACCGTTGTCATTAGTGGCGGATCCATAAATTTGTTAATGAGGCTGCACACTTTTTTTTTATAATGAAATAGCACAAATATTTATTATATATTTTTAAATTGAATGAACATCCTTTTTTTCAGAAAATCCTTGAAATAGCAGTGTAGTGTGGAATATATCGAATTACGCGATCAATGAATTGGATTGTGCTCGATGCACTCAGCTCATGTGCGTCGAGTACACGATATTTTTTTCTATGTCCGCCCCTACCCAGAGGAATGCATCACTGAGTTCTAGAAATTTTAACAACCATGTTCAAACATTAAGGCTCTGTTTGGGGGGACTTATTTTCACCGGTCAAGCGGTTACGACCGCTTAAACCGGACCTTAATTAAGGTCTGGTTCATGCGGTTGTAACCGCTTGACCGGTGAACACAGACCTTAATAAGATCCGGTTCATGATGTCATAACCGCTTGACCGGTGAAAATAAGTCCCCCCAAACGGAACCTAACTTTCTCAAAAAAATTGAATGTTTTCATCTTATCGGAATTGTTTTTCCCTCATCTGCCCACCGTTTTTAACGTATAAGTAGTCAAAATTTATTACCTCGACGAGAGGAATCTAAATACACTCAACATTTTGAAAAATAATAGGGAGCTCATGCCCCTCGGGTCGCTCTCTGAATCCACCCCTGATTGTCATAACAAACATGCATTCCATGTCAGCGGCTTTTTGTCCAAATTTATCGAAATAAAAATGCCGCGTTAAACCTCACCGTGTTAAAGGGGTCTGGGGGCGGTAAAGTGCAGGAAATCGGACGGACGAGAGCCGCTGCACTTTACCGTGCAGTGAGATCTAGTGGATGCGAGTGCGCTGAGATGCGTGCGCATCTCAGCACACATATCTCAAAGCAGTGCGCGAGAGATCAAAGCGTGCACGCATCTCCGCGCGAGCTGAGATGCACACGCATCCGTCAGATCTCGCGCGCTGCACCGTAAAGTGCATTTCCTGCACTACACCTCCCCCGAACCCGTGTTAAAGACTATTAGAAGATATTTATTTATTTTACCTAAATGGAGTTCGAATTTTATTGTAAAATATAGAGATTGAATGTTTTTATTTGAGTGTTAAATTAAGATTGAGTGAATAGGAAGCCGAAACATTCTTATATATGATAAATGTATATTTTTTTAACAAATAGTAAATATTTTATATCATCAGTTAATAAAATGAGAAGTAGACAAATATACCAAATTAAAATAAATAATTAGGCTCTGCTAATGTGTTAGTGGTAGAACTGTAGGGGGTTCGATTTCGACTCGGTTCTGGTTCTATCAAAATCGTGAACATAATTGTTAAGGATGATATATCTTCAAATTAAAACCAAAATGTTATTTGGTTTGATCAGCTTGAATTCTGATTTCAGTATAATTTTTGAAACTGTCAGACCTAAGGTTTCAATTCCAATTCAATAAGAATCAAAATCAATTTATTCATTAACGATTTGGTCTAATTCTATACGGTTTTGATTTTATTGCATTAAATATAACTTAAGAACATTTAAACTCTCATAACACCAACATATATAAGCATGCTATTTAGCTCTCAGATTGCATATTGCAAACACTAAACATCTAAGATCAAATCACCCTATAACAAGTGTGATAAAAAAATGAAAACATGATTATCAACATAATATATTATTTTAATTATATGATGTTTGATTCAGAGACATCTCTAATGGTAAGCAATCATTTAAATATGTAAAACATTTGGTAGGCCGAAATATTTAGATAATCTCTTATAAGTGCCTAATACGTCCAACTCGATTAGCATTCGATGTCGTAAATTAGAAGTTACAATATCTTGAGAACAACTATACAAATGTAACATCCATATATTTAAAGAAAACAAGATGTCATGTGTGGTTCATGTGTTCTACATCTTTTAGTTTGAAAATAATAAATCCCACAATGTATTTGATCTTGCTTGTCGAATGTTTACAGTGTGCAGGAACTATAGGAACAATACCCCTAAGAGTGTGATGTAGAATGAAGAAAGAGCTTTGAACATAGGTCTACAATGGGGCGGTATCACTACCGATGGGGGTAGAGGTGAAGACGACATACTAACAACAAGCGGTTTTTGCTGCAAAGATGTGATAGGAGCTAACATAAGGCATTATGGCTACCGCGGCATGGTAAGGCCATGATCTCCGCCACAATCAGCACTATCCAGCTGCATGGTGCACATGATGCACCTAATGTTAGGCATTATAAACAACTGTGGGACGGTCATGCCACAATCTCTGTGATGTCCACAATTTCTGCCATGATCTCCATGACATCAGCTACATGTCTACACAATACATTAACGCTGGGTCGTATCACTACCGTTGGCGCTAGCACTCGAAGCCTATTTAATGAGGAGATTTCTTTTGTTCAAGGTTACAACTTTTGAAGCCACAACTCCAACCTTTCATGTGAACCTTCACCCCTGAGTTCCAGAGTGTACAACCCCATATCCGACGAGTGGGATCAACAGGAGCCAGACCAGCCAGATCGGGCTGTCCAATTCCCAGGCAAGTCGGGAGTGAGGCGGGATCTCGACAGTCTCACCGACTCGCCCAGGCGGGGTGTAGCATGTGAGGGGCGAGTGGAGTAAGCGGGGAGCCTTGGGTCTGTTCCTAGTCCTATTCTCTAACTGTTTGGGTCTGTGAGAGAGAATTAAGTGTGCGATCACCCCTTCCCCAAGGGTGAACTCCACAGAGATCGAATTTTCGGTTTAAAATTTTGGTGCGGTGAGCGTGGAGTGTGGTCAACACCAAAAATCTTCTGCGAGCTTGATAACTGAAGGAGAGAGACAAGGTTCGGGCTGGGTCGACTCGCCATCGCCTCCCCCTCTCTCCACTGTCGGGATGTTCGAGGAGTTCAGGCAGGAGATGCACAGCCTCATTAAGTTCGCACTCGGCACGCACGCCGAGTGCTCGACGCCGACCGTTCTAGTCATCGCTGACCCAGCCCTAGGAGAGGACGCCCTAGCTAGGCGTGCTGGGAAGGAGGTAGTAGAGGAGGAGAGTGGGAGAGATCTTCCCGGGCGAGTGTTGTTCCCCGGCTCGGCAAGTGGAGGCCGGTTCGACGAGATGGGTGTGCGGGATCTCCCGGCTCGCCCAGCAGGGGGAGGCAGCTCCTTTAGTGAGTTGGTTTTATCTGCCCCAGTTCTAGAGGGGTTTCGGGAGCCAGAGATGTCCTACTATACTGGGAAGGATTATCCAGTCCAGTACATCCAGTGGTTCGAGGATGTGGTTTCAATCAGGCAGATGTCGGATGCTTTCTAGTGCCAACTCTTTGCCATCACCCTCAAGGAGAAGGCAAGGGATTGGTTCCACCAGCTACCGGCCAGCTCTATCTACTGCTTCGAGGACCTACGTCGGGGGTTCATGTTGAGGTTCACCACCTCCAAGAAGAGGAAGAGGGAGTCTGAGATCCTGTTCCACATCAAGCAAGGGGTGAACGAGACCCTGGGAAGCTATATGGACCGGATCCAAGAAGAGGTCACCCAGGTCCAGGAGATGTTAGGGCACTCCCTGATGATGACCTTCACCTTAGGGCTACAACAGGGTTTCTTCAGGATGGAGCTGAAGAGGGTGCCACCTCTCTCCTTCGAGGAGTTGATGGAGAGAGCATCAAGGGAAGTCGACAGGGAAGCGTCAAACCCCGAGTTCGCGAGGAAGTTGGCCAGGTGGGCCGTAGAGGAAGAGAAAGGGCCAGGAGGTGGCAGAGGTCTGGAGGTGAGGAGAGCTTAACCCTGGCAGGGGGAGCAGGAGCAACAATAGTAGCCGATGTGGGGGAGCCAGGAGACAAGCAATCGGCTCGACTGGAGGCAGTAGGAGTGGCAGGACCAAGGGCAGCGGAGATGTTTCTATGAAGGGGACAACAACCAAGGGGACCAGAGCCAATTCAACCCTCCAGGCTGGAGGCAGGATCAGGGGCCCCCTCTCCCCGATCAACATCAGACTATGGAGATAGCCCTGAGGAGGAGAAGGTGAGGACACCTGAGGTGGAGGAAGGAAGGCAGAATTGGTGGGCCTTAAGTTATTGGTGACAACTTGAAGTGCTTCTGCTCATGAATTGTGTACGTAACCCCCCTTTTTCTAATATGAATTTTCTTGACTCTTAATTTCTTATAATGAAGTGTATGAATGGATGAGAAAGTCTACTTGAGTCCCGAGCTTTCTCCCGCTGTCAGGCTCTCATCTAGCTGGCAAGGCAGGGGTCCTCGGTGGACATCTTTCTTGCTCTGGAGC
The DNA here is from genome assembly GCA_039513925.1 of Platanthera zijinensis. Classification (NCBI taxonomy): domain Eukaryota; kingdom Viridiplantae; phylum Streptophyta; class Magnoliopsida; order Asparagales; family Orchidaceae; genus Platanthera; species Platanthera zijinensis. The sequence goes on along the minus strand of CM077081.1, from coordinate 64,331,781 downwards.
CAAGTACCGAGCTTTCTCCCGCTGACATGCTCTCACCTAGCTGGCAGAGTTAGGGTCCTCGGTGGACACCTTTCTCTAGAGCTAAGTCCCGAGCTTTCTCCCGCTGTCAGGCTCTCACCTAGCTGGCAGGACAGGGGTCCTCTATGGACATCTTTCTTGCTCTGGAGCTAAGTCCCGAGATTTCTCCCGCTATCAGACTCTCACCTAGCTGACAGGGCAGGGGTCCTCGATGGACATATTTCTTGCTCTAGAGCTAAATCTCGAGCTTTCTCCCGCTGTTAGGCTCTCACCTAGCTGGCAGGGCAGGGGTCCTCTGTGGACATTTCTCTTGCTCTCGAGCCAAGTCCTGGGCTGCTTTTATCGATCAACACCAGGCATTTTAAGTTATTTGGAGAAGAGGCTGGGGGAATATTAGACCCAACAATCTCTGGGCGAGCTGGTAGTGGCGAGATGGGATTTAAGCAACTGTCATGGAGTGGCATTTATCTAAGCAAGGCCATGCAAGAAGTGGCGAGATGGGATCTCAGTAATTGCAATGGAGTGGCATTTATCTAAGCAAGGCCAGGCCAGAAGTGGCGAGCCGGGATCTCGGCATCTAAAGAGGAGGGATAACTGAGGCTGTCCTCAGCCACTACACTCCATCCCATTGATATCTTGGGAAAATCTTGGCCCAGAGCAATTTTCTAAAGAAAAGGGATCTTATAGGCGAGCAAGGTGGTCGCGAGCCGAGCGCAACGAATAGTCTTTTCCCTACTACCTGAAGACTAGCGAGATCTTAAGGCCTCTGCGCAGTATGTACTAACCCAACATGTACATTCTAGCAGTGAGTCTATCTTGGCGAGGTCGCTCAGCAAGGGGGTGACGCACACGCGCAAGCACAGTACATAAAGTAAATACAGAGGGAAAAGAAATCAGCTAAGTAACTTTCATTCATGAATTTCATTATAAAAAGGGCATCTCGGTAAGACCAGAATAAAGGGAATAACAAAGGTCACCCATGTACGTGGGCATATGTATAGCCGCTGGTGGATCCCACCCAATGATTATCTCTAGCTCCTACCGCACTCACCGCATTTTGTGGGGTTAGATGATTCTTTTCGATCTTGGGACAACCTCGCAAAGAGAGAGGATTGTGTATAACCCCATATCCGGTGAGTGGGATCGACATGAGCCAGACCAAACAGATCGGTTGGTCCAAGTACTAGGCAAGTCGAGAGTGAGGCGAGATCTCGATAGCCACACCGACTTGCCTAGACGGGGTGTAGCATGTGAGGGGCGAGTGGAGTAAGCTAGCTCACACTCAGCCATGGTCTCAGCTAGTAGCAGGCGAGTGGGGTAGGCCGGGACCGCACTCACCCAGGGCTAGAAGGGGGTGGCGAGTGTCAGCTTCATTGAGCACTCGCCGCCTAGGCGAGTGGAGGTTCTAGAGGACCACTCACCCAGCATTCGGTGATGTATTTTTTGTGTACAACCCCATATCTGCTGAGTAGGACTCAAGGGTCGGGGACCCTGGCTTTTGGCTGGCTTTGGGTAAATCGAGCCAAGCAAGAAGAATAGGCGGAAGGGGTTCTCGCCTAAGGCATGCGCAAAGGGTCACGCTTGGAGGAGCGGGAAGGCAATAGAGTTAGCACTGAGTGATACTTCTCCACTCAACATCTTTCAGTCTTTGGAGTTGAGTGAGGTCTTTCCACTCAACGCTCTCAATGCCTTTCCGATTTTGGCATTGAGTGATGTCTTCCCACTCAACGCTCTCAGCGCTTTTCCATTTTTGGCATTGAGTGATGCTTCCCCACTCAATGCTTCATGTTTTGAGCCTAAGTCCTTTATAATATCAGGCGGGAGGATTGGGCAATCTCGCAGGATAAAGACCTTTCACCAGTCATGCGGGAAGGTTTGTGCCCGGGATAAGCAGAAAGCTTGCTGGCGACCCGCGGAAGGGTTCCCTCCTAGTATGGTCCAGAGGTAAATTGCTTGGATGCCTCAAAGGCTTGCACTTAGCCATTCAGAACTGCAGAGGGTGGATTTTGGCAGACCAATTTCAGAAAACTATAAATAGACCCAAGAGAGTACCTCAGAAGGCAGGCTTACACGCTTACTTGTGCCCTGGTCTTCTTGCGCACTCTAAGGTATCCTTAGCCCTGGTCTCCTTGTGCCCTGGCTAAGGAGGAGAAGCGCACTAAGATCTTCCAGGTGTGTAGTGGGACCTCCATACTGGAGCCTTGGGTCTGTTTTTAGTCCTATTCTCTAGCTGTTTGGGTTTACGAGAGAGAAGTAAGTGTGCAATCACCCCTTCCCCAAGGGTGAACTCCACAGAGATCCAATTTTCGGTTTAACACAGAGCACTCAAAAATCCATCCTTGAATATCAAGAGTGAGAAGGAGATTTTCGGATGGTCATACTTGAAAAAGGACGCACGCTTCAAGTCCGATGATGTTCATGACGATTCTTCATCATCTCCTTCAAAGCTCTTCATCATAAGGAGTTTTTTATTTCTAAATTTACTTTGCATTCTTTAATTTTTTCTTTTGTAACGGTAGTGAATTCACTGTGGTTGTTGTCAACTAGGCCTTGTGAGGTTTAGGGAGAATTCATCGTTGTGTGTGTGGTGACTAGGTCAAGGTGTAGATCTAGGGGTGGCTAGAGGTCATATCTAGGGTAAGATAAACTATAGTCAATCAGTCCTTGGGATAGGGACCGGTGAAGAAACAAAAAATGATTTGTCTTATCGCCTTAATTTCAATTGTTATCGAAATTATTTATTTATAATTATCTTTTGAAATAAAATCATTTTTCATCTTCACTGAGTTTCTAGGATTTTATTGCATTCAAGCATTTCTAAAAAAAATCACTTTGGCACATTTTTCGAGAGATTTCAAATTCTTGAGAGATAACCATGGGCGGTAACAACTAATGGCAGCAATAACAATAGGGAAAACTATTTTCCTCTCTTACCATAATTGTCAAAAAAGTTTTATTCAAAATTCATAAAGCCCTTATTCTTCCCCCTCTAAGGGCTTCATAAGATCCAACACTCAGTATCAGAGTAGGTTATTCCAAAATAGTTTCATAATCGTGAATAATATGCATCATGATCATGCTTTTCATAAGGGGCAATGAATTATTAGATCTCCCTTATTCACTGGTTCTGATTATAATTATTGGAAAACTAGAATGAGGTGCTTCTCAATTGCGCTAAATTTAGATATTTGAATATGGTAGAATAATGCTATGCTTCACCTGCATTTGTAGTAGGAGATGTAATTATTGAAAAATCCTAGGAAAATGAGATGATAACGATAATTTGAGATGTAAGAACAACGCTAAAGCTATAAATGTATTATTTTGCGTCTTGGATAGAACATAATTCAATAATACTAGTGCTTGCAAAACAACTTACGATATTTGGAATTTACTTGAAATTACTCATGAAGATACTTTGCAGATCAAGGATTCAAAGCTCTTCCAATTAGAATTCGAGTTCAAGAAATTTTGGATAGAAGTGGATGAAGATGTAGATTCAATGTATACAAGGTTCACAAAGATCATCAATGACTACAAAGTGCTTGAAAAGACACTCTCCTACGGTGATTTGGTGAGAAAAATTCTTGGGTCTCTCTCTCTCTCCAAATTTCAATCCAAAGGTAACAATCATCTTAGAGTTACACGATATAAAGAAGCTCAAAATCGAGATCTCATTGGGAATCTCAAAACCCATGAGGTTGAACTAAAAATTCAACAACAAGAGCACAACATGGAGCCAAAGAAGAAGACCTTGGCATTTAAATCAAAGAAAGAGGTTGACAGTAATGGTTATCATGATGAAGAGGGTGAGGAGAACCTTTTTGTGATAAAGTTCAAAAGATTGATAAAGAATTCAGAAAAGAGAAATGCCTTCCGAAAATATTTCATTAAGAAGTGATCATCATCGAAGAAAGGAAAAGATAGTGACAACACTGATGATGAGTGGCCACCATCGGAGTGCGTTGGGTATTATATCCACAATAACTATGATTTAAATAAGTGTCCTTGAACTAAGATAAATTGAAATTGTATTTGATGTTGTTTATTTAGTTTATGCTTGTAGGACTATATTGCTAACTATAACCCAACGTCAGGTTATAGAGAGTCATAAAACACAGGACTATATAATGTAATCCTTCATTGTGTGAGCCAATGTGTTGAATCATGTGTAATCTCTCTATTGGGGTATACTTCTGATTCAAGTACACTAGGAGAAATAGGAAAGGACAAGTTGCTGCATTCAGAAGAACAAAATTTTTCTCTAAGTAAAATTCGTTGAGTATAGTAGTGAATATTCGTCGAATTCGTCGAGTATCTTCATGTATACTCGTCGAATTCGTCATGTATACTTACTGGCATTTGTCGAATTCATCGTGTTTACTTATAGAATAACCTCTAAGTTCTTGGAAATCAGTTAATAAAAAATCGTCAGTATCTTCATGTATACTTGTCGAATTCGTCGAGTGTATCTATCGAAACTCGTCGAATATATATGTCGATACACAAAAAATTTGTCAAGACTCACTAGATATCCCTTGAGTTCTCGAATTTACTTCTCTGGATTTCTCCAAGTTAAATTCGTCGAATATCACTTTGCCAATGTGTTGAATGCGTTTAGAGTATCTGTCGATACTCGTCGAATTCGTCGAGTAATCTAGTCGATATTCGTCGAATTTATCGAGTATCTCTACATGAAAGCCTTGAGTTATCTGTTAGATCTGTCTGGAATCGTCTAATTTATTTTCATCGAGTTTCGAAGAAGTTCGACGAGTATACCCGTATATACTTGACAATACTCGATGAATAATACTTAGGGTTTATTTTCTATTTTTGAATTTTCGACTCGGATCGTCCAGACCGCCATGTATAGTAACTCGCGGATTTCTCAGTATGGAAGGAATCTTCTAGCCATTAGAGAAGAGGAGTTCCTATAAATAACTAGGGTGTATTTTGAGAAACTCTAATCGCACTATTGTTCAAATCGAGAAATTTCAAGAAGGAAAACTCCCGTTAGCATATGATACGACTTTTCGTGGTTCTCTCGGCCGATGACAACTTGTTGTACGATTTGTTCTTCATCAAGCATGTCGACTAGATCTTTGATCTCTGAAGGTTCTCATAATACTCAGATCTAGTTGATCAGTGTGTTCAAATCAAGTCTACAACATTTTCAGTTTCTTTTGTTCCTCAAGATGTTCGAGATCTACTTTTCAGAGGAACGGAAGACCCAAGAGTTCAGATCTGAAGAAGATTATTTTTAATCTTTGTCTGTGTAAATATTTTATACTATTGTAGGAGGTTTTGCCTCCAAGTTGTAGATCCTTATTTTAGGATCAAGTTATAGGAGAGGTTGTTCTCCTAGGTGTAGAAGAGGTTGTTCTCCGAGTTGTAGGAGAGGTTGTTCTCCGAGTTGTAGGAGAGGTTGTTCTCCGAGTTGTAGGATTTGAGGCTCTGAGGTGTAATATTGTATTCAATCTGAGATAAAGGTGATGTAGCCAAATCTAGCCCTTCGTGGTAGATAGGCGAGGCAGGACAATGGACTGTTGGAACCAACAATGTCGGTCCCTCCTAAAGCTCGAAACTAAAGGTGCAACTCACACTTACTCTATTTGGACCCCCTCTTGACAAGGCTCTCGAAATACTAGACTGAGGGCTTCAACGCGGAGGTCCCACCTCGTACCCGGAAGAATCAGAAATTCTTCCCCTCCCTAGCCAATGCTGTGCTAGGTGCCTTAGAAGAAGAGAAGGAGAGTTAGGAATGCATCCCCTCTAAGGCACCTTACCGGTCTATTTATAGGCCTCTGAACTGGGACTGCCAACAACAAAATGGAGCTGACCTGAAATTACTAGAATACCCTTAGTCGGGTCTGCCAATAGCCAAACTCAGCTATTCTGAAGGGTTATATGCAGACCACCCAGGGCAAAAGCGTAAGATCCCATTGGGATAAAAGATAAACCCGACCCTACCTGAACCGGTTTTAAACCGAACCGGTGCTTGGTGAGAACTCCCTTCTGGGGTCCTCTCTCCTGGCGAGAGCACCGTCTCGCTAGCGAGAGCTCCCCTCTGGAGCCCTCTCGCATGGCGAGTCGGCCACTCACCCGCGAGTGCCTCCTCCCTTGGCACTTGCTCGCCCATCTCATGGCACAGCTCTCGCTTATACCCTTCTCGTCTGGGCCCTCTCGCCTATGTCTTTCTTGCCAGGATCCACTCGCTCTGTTAATTGACGACCTCCCTGGGCCGTCTTGCCTAGATCCTTTCCTCAAGCCTTTGGCTCCTGCGAGCCCGAGGTTGTACACAATCCCCGCTCTTTTTGAGGTTGTTACAAACTTGGAAAGATAGTCCAACCGAGGCTCGTGTCATTAAAGTGAATTTATAAGGGAATCTTTTGGTGGGCCCCTTGCCCAATCTATAAATATAGGACTCATCTCCCTGCAGGGGGCCGTTTCCTTCGCTCTATCCTCTTCTAGCCTCTGTCCCTATGTCTCTCAGCCAAAGTTTCCGTGACCGCATCGCGGCGGTGCGCCAGAGGAATAAGGAGACCGCAGAGGCTCTTAATAAGATCCTGGTCCGCGCTCCTCCTTCCTTACCGTCATCCTCTTCCCCTCCCAAGAAGGAGAAAGCCGCTGATCCTCCCCTCTCGGCAGGGGAGCCTTCTCGCACCTTCCCAGGGAGGCGTATCCCTCCTACCCCGTCCAATCCTAGAGAAAAGGAGGTTAATCCATCAACATCGACATGCCTTCATCTCCATCTCGTTTGTCTTCTTACTTGCTGCCCGTATTTAGAAGGTCCCGACGCCTTCTCATCATCCGGAGACCATACAAATCAATAGCTCCGAACAACGCCACCAGTCTCTCTCGCAACAACCCTCTACTCCTTCATCTACTCCAGCGACGAGGAGGGGCAATCCTCCTAATACCGCGGGTTCCTCTCTCCGTTTTGGTAAGAAACTTTTCCTTTCGGGCCTTTCTTCGCTACCATTTCTCCATTTCACCTTCCTAATTTTCTATGCAGGTATGCGCGACTCGCATGCTGAGGACATGCTGGCCGAGGACTCGCCCATTGAAGATTACTCCAGACAGATGGTCGTCTCGCCCCTTCCTCCCATAGACGAAATCGAAGACTACCTAGGCGATCCCATGGATCCGTTGGAAATGAAGCGTAGGGTAACAGAGATATTACGGAAGCACACACGCATAATCCAGGAGCTGGAAAAGCGGAAACAAGCTGCGGACCATCGAATCGATTGGATGGAGGTGGAGTGCGCCCGCCTGTCTTCGGAGATTGATGCCGATATTGAAGTAGATGAGACCGACCCCCAGGCTATCTTGAGCGAGGTCGACCAACAGCTCCGTCTCGCTCGCCGCGATGTTGATGCGACTCGCGCTTTCCACCTCCCCAGCCACCCTCCCTGTGCGAGATCCCGCGGCGGAGGGCACTGGAGGTGGTACAAGAATTGACGAGTTCTCGTCTCGTCTCACGTCTCTTCCCTTCATTTATGGCTTATAATAAATTATTTATGCCTCCGTCTCGCGCAAACTATGCACCCCGTGAACTTGCCGCCCGCCTCGCGTGGGATGAACTTTTATTAATTTAATAATTGTCCGCTTCTCCGTATTTGTTTGATTTTCTGTAATAGTATTTAAATTCTGCATTTATGCTAATTTTTCTTGATCTATCGATTTTTTAAATTTTAATTTATTCCCGCCGCTTGGCTGTGCTGAGGGCCCACCTTGGGCTGCGCAAATCGAGGCCTGGAGAGAGAAAGGGCCGACCTCCTCTTCCCCTTCCCCTGCATAATTTCTCTGCCCGTACACTTTTTTCCCAAACCCTATGATTGCTATAAATATCCCCTTCATCGGGGTCAGACCCATGCTTTCACAAATTGCTGAACTTCAGCCCTTCATTCTTCTTCGTCCCTCTCGCGTGCCGACCACTCGTCTGCCATCTCGCCTCCTCACCCTTGGGTCACCTCACCAGCCTCCTCTGACTCCAATTCCGGCCGTTTTGCACGATTTTGGGGAAGAAAAATGCTGAAGAAGGCGAGGGATGCAGCCGTTGTGGGAAGCGATTCGCGGATCATGATTTTCCACTCGGGTGTATCTCTGCGGATGAGTACGACGCCTTCACTCACGAATACCTGCCAGAAGGCACGATTTCTCTCTTTTTTTTCTTTTTTTTTTTCCGATTGTTTGCGAGATCTGAGGATCCTTTCATTTGCGAGACGGGGTCGCCCCTCGTCTCGCCTTTTAGCGGGAGCAAACCTGGCCTAAGGGACGAGTCGTCGTGCCCTCGTCATTCTTGCGCATAGGAATGACTTTTTCCCACTTCTCGCCTCGCTCCCTGATACCTCTCAGAGCGAGTGGCCTTAAAGGGTCAGTCCTATCCCTTTTCTTAGGTAGGGAGCTTCCCTACTCCTCCACGATTAGAGTCCTTCCTTTCGCTAACCAATAGCGTGGTTTTTTCCCTTGAGACCTCCCATCTTTTGTTATTGTTTCACAACCACTTAACGACCTTGCCAACTTGGCGGTCCCGATCAACTCATACTTCCAAGGTCCCCTCCAAAACCCTCTACAACCACCGAGTGAGCATACAGCCCTGCCAGCTTGATGGGAGCCTGGTCAGTGGGTCTTCTCGGGGTCTCCTCCCGTCAACCAACTCCAACCACCGAGTGAGCCTACAGCCCTGCCAACTTAATGGGAGCCTGGTCAGCCGGTCTTCTCAGGGTCCCCTCTCCTCATCCAACTCCAACCACTGAGTGATCTTACAGCCCTGCAAGCTTGATGGGAGCCTGGTCAGCGGGTGTAACGCCCCCGATTTTTCTGCGACTATTTTATTCTCGTTTGGCATTATGATGACGCATTTTCGTGGCTATTGCCATTTGTGGAGTGTGGTTTAGCTCCTTAGAACTGAGTGGCCTATTTTATAACCTATGGGCAAGATCTCCCTGACAAGCCGAGTCGTTTTGGGTGACCCGGTGTGGCCTCTTGAGGGATGCTTGTGTTTTGGCTTTAAGTGGGTATAATTCGATTTCTGTTCGTCGAAAGTTAATTTCAACTTCGCCGTTGCGTTCGTAGCATGGGTATTTAGCTACGGTGCGAATTTCGTCGAATTCCAAGGTAGTTTGGTTTTCACGTCACTTTGGGTGTGCCATTAGTAAAATCTAATTAGAAACCCTCTTAGTTTAAGTGAACCGATGGATTGGGAGACGGTTAGGCTGAACAGGCGTGGTAAGGCTTATTTATAAAGCTTTGGTTAGAAGTTGGCGGACCAACTCTCTTCCTTCTTCCCAAGACTGAAACCGCCTGCTCCTGTTCGCGGAAAATAGAGGTGGAAACGGCAGACTGCCCTAGCCTTCAGCCGGCAATTTCGGGAGCTTTCGTGGATGGAATTCGTTTCCAAAAGCGGCGTTGGCTTGCTCTCGCTCAGATCTACGTTTCGATGGTAAGAGATTCGATTTTCATGGAGTTTTAGGAGACTTGGATTTTCGGGTGTTGTGGATTTCTGCCATTTAAGTGCGGGTTGCTTGTTAGGTGCTTTTAGGTGCTGCTGCTGCTAGTGCCGAGTGAAGAGGAGGGAAAGTCGTCCAAGCTTCGTCGGAAATCGAGGCAAGTGGTATTCTTGCCATTGCCATTTTATTCTCTTGCTGAATTGAAAAATCCCGGTTAGCCCTAGGGTAGAGGCCAAGCTGTTCTTTTATCTTGCTAAATTTTATGGCTTAGTTTCTCCTAATGAGCCCCCCTTCTTTGTGCTGTTGGTGCCCAACCCGCCGGCGTAATGCCGCTAATATATTAACTCCAGATTTCAGTCTGTTTGCTGCTTGCGGGTGAAGCCGAGAGAGAGAGTAGGAGGGGGGTGCCTGCTGTGTGTCTGGGAAAGAGCCAGATTTGGACTCTCTGTCTGGCCAGCGTTGAGTGTGGTGCACACACTAAAAGCCTTTGTGGGTTTGGCATTGAGTGTGGTGCATACACTCAATGCCACAACTGTAGCTAGTTTGAAATTTTGGCTAAGTACTGGGGCGTTGAGTGAGGTGGACTCACTCAATGCCATAGCCCATGCTAGCGGCTAAGTATTTTGGCGTTGAGTGAGTCGACCTCACTCAACGCCATTTCCGTTTTGGCGTTGAGTGAGGCAAGCTCACTCAACGCCGTGGTTTTTATAAGAAGCTAAGTACTTTGGCGTTGAGTGAGGTGTGCTCACTCAACGCCATAGCCTTTTATGAGGCTAAGTACTTTGGCGTTGAGTGAGTCGACCTCACTCAATGCCATTTCGGTTTTGGCGTTGAGTGAGGTGGACTCACTCAACGCTATCGCTTACTATGCAGCTAAGTACTTTGGCATTGAGTGAGGTTGCTCACTCAATGCCACAACCTTTTCTGAGGCTAAGTACTTTGGCGTTGAGTGAGTCGACCCCACTCAACGCCATTTCAGTTTTGGCGTTTAGTGAGGTGACCTCACTCAACGCCGTAGGCAAGTTTGCGGCCAAGTCCCGTGGCGTTGAGTGAGTGAACCTCACTCAATGCCATTTCTGCATTGGCGTTGAGTGAGGTAGACTCACTCAACGCCACAGCCCTTCTTCACGGCCAGAACTTCTGGCGTTGAGTGAGACGACCTCACTCAACGCCATTGCTGTTTTGGCGTTGAGTGAGGTGTACTCACTCAACGCCGAAGTTTTATTTTGTTGCTAAGTGTAAGGGCGTTGAGTGAGTGAGCTTCACTCAACGCCATTGCTGTTTTGGCGTTGAGTGAGGCCATCTCACTCAACGCCACTTTCTCTGATTTTGGTTAAGTACTAGGGCGTTGAGTGAGTGTACCTCACTCAATGCCATTACTGTTTTGATGTTGAGTGAGGTTAGCTCACTCAATGCCAGAGTATTCTTGTAGGAGGCGTTGAGTGAGTGAACCTCACTCAACGCCATTCCTGTTTCTGCGTTGAGTGAGGCTAGCTCACTAAACACCAGAGTTGTTCTTCTTTAGGGCGTTGAGTGAGTGAACCTCACTCAACGCCATGGCTATTCTGGCGCTGAGTGAGGCTAACTCACTCAACGCCAAGGTCTGGTTAGGCGTTGAGTGGGTCCCACTCAACCCCAAGCCGTGTTGAGTCATTTCAACACTTTTTCCCTACCTTGATTTTTTCCCCCGAGTGAATTCCTTGATTTTTTCTTTGAGGTTCCTTGTCGGCTATGTTTTTCTTTCCTAAAGGCCGAATCGTGGGTTGTGGTTAGTAGTGGTGGTTTGGAGCTCTTAAGAGGGAAGGTATTGTGTAATTTATCCAAGGCCACCCTTTTTCTTTTATCTTGCCCCAGGTAAGGGCTGGGCAAGGGGGTGGGAGGTCCCTAGTGCTTTCACATGTAGACCCTTGAGCTTTGTTTCTTAGAAATGGTGGTTGGGGAACTGAGTTTGCCTCCAACCCAGATCCACGTTGTTTGTTTTGCTACTACCATCTCCCATAGTTTAGGGTATTAGACGTTTCTTCCTTTGTAGATTGCAGCATTTTGGGCTCTTGACAGCTTAGTAGACTTTACAGGAAGTAGTTTCTGTGCAGGGTTGATGCTGTTTCCTCGCACCTAGTGCTTTTTTTTATCTTGCCTTGGGAAGTTGTGACTTTTACTGCTTTGTTTTTCCTCTTTCATTTATCATCTGATTGACACTTTCATGCAGTTTTCCTTGTTTTGCTTGTTGAGGTATTCTTTTTTCTTTTGAATGCCTCATGTTCTGGACAGTAGCTAGTTTGGTGGCTAGGTTGCTGTGGTATTGCTGGTGGTCTCTTAGACTCTAGAGATCCTGTTGCTTTGTTAGTAAGGTAGTTTTTCTGCACTTTTCTTATAGACATATATATTTGCCAGTGGGTTCGTGTCAGGTTGTTGGTGCCCACTGGTAGTTTTTACCTTTGTACTAGATATGTTACTTTTGCTGCTACCATTTTCTGGAGATAGTTTACTTGCTCGGGGAAGGATTTATGCTAGGTTGCTAGTTACTTTTAAAACTACAATTATTATTATAAGTATAGTACATGATCAACATATTTTATAAAACTTAATCACTATTTTCCAAACAACGTAAAAAGATCGTTTTCTTATATAATATAAATTAAATATAGAGTCTTGCATAGCATAAGCTGTCCTCTTGGGGCACTTATGCACTCCTTTAGGATGTCAAACCTGAATAAAGAATTTTCCGCAGCATATAAGTATAGTTTTTAAACTGTGGACTAGGTGATCCACCGAGCCGAGGGATACGACCTCTAAAAATATAACTGATTTTCTAATCATTAAACTCATGAATTTCTTTTATAAAGGAAAGTAGATGGTTTTGCCTGAGCGTAAGTAGTTATCCCCGTCTTGACATGGCATCATGACGCGTGTTTTCTCATACTCTGATAATTCCTAAATTCGGAGAAAATACGGGTTGTGACAGTTGGTATCAGAGGGAGGTTGCTTGACAAGTCAGTCAGGCAACCTTCCTTTGATTTCATTAGTAGTTCAACATCATGTCAATCACACACCGATATGTCATCAGCATGTCTTGGCAAAAGCACGAACACTACACTCATAGAATAACATGAAGTATACGAGGCATATTATGTAGTATGGGATGCATAATATGTGTTCGTATATGGATCCACCAAAGGGGCAACATATGAGGGTTATGTAGTATGGGATGCATAACCTCACCACATGGCTGCGACTAGCTCATTTTCTTTTTCGTTGCATGAGAATGTTATGTAGTATGAGATGCATAACATTTTTATGTGTATGCCGCTCATAACATGCATTAAGGCCTTTTTTTAGAATGCATAGCACAAACATGCATAGCATAACATTGTATAAGCACAACGTGCCAAGCTAAAGACTGACATGATGACATATGTACACACATAAGCTTTCAAGTCAAAAGTAATATAAAGTCATGCATTCTCGATCTAGGCACATGAATTAGTATGGTGGTGGTTAACCATCCTAGGTTAGGGCATAACATCAATTTTTGTAAAAAGATAAATTCCTAGAGCAAGTTTAGCAGCTTTAAGTTCATATCTGTATATGTATTATCTGTACTGGTAGTTGGTTCTAACCGTTGTACTAGGATCTGACTAATGTTGCTATGATTTTAGGATGGCGAGTCGTCCTTCAACTAGATCGACTCCCCTATCTGAGGGTGAGTCATCTGGAGCGCAGAATGATGCGGTGATCTAGAGCCTGCGGTAAAGTAGTGATGCCATGAGAAGGCAGATGGTGGAGATGCAGGCCCAGATTCAGTCCCTGGTGGCGGTTGTGGCAGGTCAAACTCAAGGAGTTCAAGGTCCTGCAGGGGGGTTAGCTGTCCCTCCTCCTCTTGCACCCTTAAGACCTCCAGTGGTGGTGCCAGCAGAGATGACTTTCATCTCACAGTTTCAGAGGCTGAGCCCTCCCACTTATGACGGGAAGGCAGATTTCATGGTCATAGACGATTGGCTTATCTCCATGGAGGAGATGTTCTCGTACTCCGAGATTGCAGATGACCAGAGGGTGATGATAGCCGCCTATCAGCTTAAAGGTTTGGCTAAGAGTTAGTGGCTGAGAGAAAAGGAGAGCTTGGTAGCTGGATGCTCTTGGGAAGTGTTCAAGGAGATGCTGTTGAAGAAGTTATTCCCTCGATCGAGCGTGACCGCCTTATGAATGACTTCCTCCATATGAAGCAAAGGCAACTCACGGTGGGTGAGTATGAGATAGAGTTCAGCAAGTTGAGCCATTTTGACCCTGGATTGGTCAACATTGAGGCTGATCGAGTTAAGCGATTTCTCGGTGGCTTGAGGAGCGAGGTGTAGCAGTTGACCAGTACTTATAGGTCAGAGACTTATGCAGGAGTAGTGGAGGCTGCTCTGAAGGTGGAGGCTATTGAGACTGCAAAGAGCAGAGGCCAGCAAATGAGGAAGGACAAGAGGAAGTCTGTGGAGGAGAAGAAACCCCAGGTACCCGGTGCGGCACCGGGAAAGAAGAGCAAAGTGGTGTGCAGCTTCTGTGGCCGGTCAGGCCACCCTGTCGAGAGATGTTTCAAGAAGGCAGCAGCTCAGAGAAAGGAGCAGGTTCATGCGATTCAGGGTGCTCCTAGGAGAGATGTCACCTGTTCTATTTGCAAGCAACCTGGGCATGATGCGGCCCAGTGCTGGTCCAAGGATAAAGTCTGCTTTCAGTGTGGGCAGAAGGGACACATCAAGTCTAGGTGTCCTCAAGTCCATCCTGCTCTTCATGCAGTTCCACTACAGGCATTACCTCCACCTCAGCGTGTGGACAAGGGAAAGGGAAAGCTGAACGTGATCTCTTCCGAGGAGGCTCAAGCTTCGACTCAGGTCATTTCAGGTTAGTTGTCTTTCCAGCGTGAAGGTTTTGTTCTTGTTTTACTAGAATGTTTGCAGTATTATTGTGGTAGTTCCTTAGTTATATATGCTCATATAGGGAAATTTAAGGTGAAGAACTGCTGGGCGCGTGTTCTGTTTGACTCCGGTGCTACCCACTCGTTCGTGGCTAGAGCCTTTATAGAGCGACATCGGTTGACTTTAGATTGAGTTCGGGATACCTTCTGTGTCAAGTTCCCCTCTGGTGAATCTGTGTTGTCAGATTTGGGCATGTTAGATTGCCCTGTTTTGTTGGGGGACTTCCTTGCGAAGGCAGACCTGAAGATGATTGATCTGGAGGACTTCGATGTTATTCTGGGCATGGACTGGCTGTCTTGGTATGATGCGGTTATTCAGTGCAAAGGGAAGCGCTTGGACTTCATCAGGGACGACGGTCAGCCCGGAAGCGTGTATGCTGATCTGTGTCAGGATTCTCCTGTCATCTCTACGGTATGTGCTCAGAAACTGTTTCCTTCGGATTGTTTTGCTTGTTTGGTCTCGGTGGTTGGGACCGCTGTTAGTGTACCGCGCTTGGAGGAGATTCCAGTTGTTCGTGATTTCGCCGATGTTTTTCCGGATGATCTTCCTGGTCTTCCTCCCGAGCGGGATGTGGAGTTTGTGATTGATTTGGAGCCGGGTACGCGTCCTATTACTAAGGCGCCGTACCGGATGGCCCCTCGTGAGTTAGAGGAGTTGCGAGTTCAGTTGGATGAGCTGTTGGCAATGGGATTTATCAGGCAGAGTTCGTCGCCTTGGGGTGCTCCTGTGCTGTTCGTGAAGAAGAAAGATGGGTCGATGCGGCTTTGCATCGACTATAGGAAATTGAACAAAGTCACCATTGAGAACAGGTACCTTCTGCTGAGGATCGATGATTTATTTGACCAGTTGCGCGGTAGCACGGTGTTCTCCAAGATAGATCTTCGTTCTGGCTATCATCAGCTCAGGATCCGTGAGGCAGATATTCCACGGACTGCGTTTAGATCGAGGCATGGACACTTTGAGTTCTTGGTGATGTCATTTGGTTTGACCAACGCACCATCAGCCTTCATGGATATGATGAACCGGGTGTTCAAGGATTTCTTAGACAAGTTCATGGTGGTCTTCATCGATGACGTGTTGGTTTATTCTCGCAGCGCTGAGGAGCATGAGCAGCATCTGCGCTTGGTTCTATCGGAGTTGAGGAATCACAAGTTATTCGCCAAGCTAAGCAAGTGCGAATTTTGGTTGCCTCAGGTTTCATTTCTAGGCCACGTGGTGAATAAGGAGGGGATCTCGGTCGACCCAGAAAAGATCGTAGCAGTGATGGATTGGAGTAGGCCAAATATGCCTAAGGAGATCAGGAACTTCCTAGGGTTGGCTGGCTACTACAGGAGGTTCGTGGAGGGTTTCTTTTCCCTAGCTGCACCTATGACCAAGCTGACTCAGAAGAACGTGGCTTTTGTTTGGAGCGAGAAGTGCGAAGAAGCCTTTCTGGAGTTAAAGAAGAGATTGTGCACTGCTCCCGTTCTGACCCTGCCTACTGAGGGTGTGGATTATGATGTATACGTTGATGCTTCGCATGTAGGTCTGGGATGCGTATTAATGCAGGTTGGAAAGGTGATTGCCTATGGGTCAAGGCAACTGAAGACTCATAAGAAGAATTATCCTACGCATGACCTTGAGTTTGCAGCGGTAATCTATGCGTTGAAGTCGTGGAGGCATCTACTTTATGGGGCTCAGTGCAAGATCTTCACTGACCATAAGAGCCTGAAGTACGTGTTCACGTAGAAGGAGTTGAATCTGCGCCAGCGGCGGTGGCTAGAGTATGTGGCCGATTATGATGTAGAGATCCAGTATCATCCAGGCAAGGCCAATGTAGTGGCCGACGCCCTGAGTCGAAAGACGGGAAAGATCTTTAACCTCTCCGCCGATCATTTAGTGGAGGAGTTCCTTCTTATGGATATATCAGTGGGATGCTGTGGCTTGCAGAGTAGTTTGTCAGTGGCAGAGCCGTCTTGGATTTCTTTGACCAGACTTCACCAGAACGACGATCCGGATCTTCTGCACTTATTTACCAGAACCGAGAAGGGGGAGTTGCCAGACTTTGCTATCGATGATGCGGGTACTTTGAAGTATCGCGGCAGATTTTGCATCCCCGCTGTTGGGGACATCAGAGGTATGATTTGCAGAGAGGCTCATGGATCCAGCGCTGCCTACACTCCAAAATCTACGAAGATGTACCGTGAATTAAAGCAAATTGCCTGGTGGTATGACATGAAAGGTAATATAGCCCGATTTGTTGCTGAGTGCCACACTTGCAAGCGTGTGAAGGCCGATCATGGAAGGCCTGGTGGCAAGTTGACTTCGTTAGAGATCCCGACTTGGAAGTGGGAAAGTATATCTATGGATTTCATCACGGGCTTACTGAAATCCCCGAGGGGATTTTATTCTGTTTGGGTTATAGAGGATAGACTGACGAAGTGTGCTCACTTCGTGCCATATAAGATTGATTACCCGCTGAAGAAGATAGCGGAGTTGTACTTGAATGAAGTCATCCGACTGCACGGTGTGCCGGTTAGCATCATTTCTGATTGAGACTCCCGGTTTACTTCTTGTTTTTGGCAGAGACTGCAGGAGGGTTTGGGTACGGATCTGAGGTATTCTACTGCTTACCACCTACAGACCAATAGGCAGACGGAGCGGGTGAACCAGATAGTTGAGGATATGATCCGATGCTATATTTTAGATCACGGTGGAGCGTAGGATGAGCGGCTGTGACTTATAGAATTTGCATACAATAACAGTTATCAGGAGAGCTTGCAGATGGCTCCATTCGAAGCCTTGTATGGGAGGCACTGCAGAACTCTGTTGTTTTGGGCTGAGGCTGGTGAGAGGCCTTTGTTGGGTCCTAATGCACTTGAAGAAATGGAAGTCGCAGTGAAGCTTATTCGAGAGAAGCTTCGTATAGCTCAGGAGAGGTACGAGAAGAACGCCAATCGGCGTAGGTCTTCCTTAGAGTTTTCTGTAGGGGACCTTGTATTTCTTAAGGTTTCCCCGATGGTGGGTGTAAAAAGGTTTGGTAAGAATCGGAAATTGGACCCGAGGTATGTGGACCCGTTTAAGATTATGGAGCGGATTGGCGTTTCAGCTTATAGGTTGGATTTGCCAGCAAACTTCCCAGGTGTTCATAATGTTTTCCATGTAAGCCAATTGCGGAAGTGTGTGCGCAGCAATGGGCAAGTCTTGGACATTGTGCCCCAGTTGGAGCCCAACCTCTCTTTTGTTGAAGTGTCGGTCCGTATTTTGGATACTCAGGAACGTGTGCTGCGAAAGAAGTCTATTCCGAGGGTGAAAGTTCTATGAAAGAATCAGGATTTGGAGAGCGCGACTTGGGAGCTAGAGTCGGCCATAAGGAAGGCTTACCCTCACCTATTTCCCTGATTTGATCGGTATGTTTCCCTTCTTGTAACTCCTGTTTGTTACTTTTTCCTTCTATAGTAGAAGTGCTGTGCGTAAAGTTTCGGGACGAAACTTTCTTTTAGGGGGAGTGACTATAACGCCCCCGATTTTTCTGCAACTATTTTATTCTTGTTTGGCGTTACGGTGACATGTTTTCGTGGCTTGTGCCATTTGTGGAGTGTGGTTTAGCTCCTTAGAACTGAGTGGCCTATTTTGTAGCATATTGGCAAGATCTCCCTGGCAAGCCGAGTCGTTTTGGGTGACCCGGTGTGGCCTCTTGGGGGATGCTTGTGTTTTGGCTTTAGGTGGGTATAACTCAAGTTCTGTTCGTCGAAAGTTAATTTCGACTTCGCCGTTGCGTTCGTAGCATGGGTATTTAGCTACGGTGCGAATTTCGTCGAATTCCGAGGTAGTTTGGTTTTTGCGTCGTTTTGGGTTTGCCATTAGTAAAATCTAATTAGAAACCCTCTTAGTTTAAGTGAACCAGTGGCTTGGGAGACGGTTAGGCTGAACAGGCGTGGTAAGGCTTATTTATAAAGCTTTGGTTAGAAGTTGGCGGACCCACTCTCTTCCTTCTTCCAAAGACCGAAATCGCCTGCTCCTGTTCGCGGAAAATAGAGGCGGAAACGGCAAACTGCCCTAGCCTTCGGCCGACGATTTCGGGAGCTTTCGTAGATGAAATTAGTTTCCGAAAGGGGCGTTGGCTTGCTCTCGCTCAGATCTACGTTTCGACGGTAAGAGATTCGATTTTCATGGAGGTTTAGGAGACTTGGATTTTCGGGTCTTATGGATTTCCACCATTTAAGTACGGGTTGCTTGTTAGGTGCTTTTAGGTGCTGCTGCTGCTAGTGCCGAGTGAAGAGGAGGGAAAGTCGTCCAAGCTTCGCCGAAAATCGAGGCAAGTGGTATTCTTGCCATTGCCATTTTTATTCTCTTGCTGAATTGAAAAATCCCGGTTAGACCTAGGGTAGAGGCCAAGCTGTTCTTTTATCTTGCTGAATTTTAGGGCTTAGTTTCTCCTAATGAGCCCCTTTCTTTGTGCTGTTGGTGCCCAACCCGCCGGCATAATGCCGCTAATATATTAACTCCAGATTTCAGTCTAGTTGCTGCTTGCGGGTGAAGCCGAGAGAGAGAGTAGGAGGGGGGTGCCTGCTGTGTGTCTGGGAAAGAGCCAGATTTGGACTCTCTGTCTGGCCGGCGTTGAGTGTGGTGCAAACACTCAAAGCCTTTGCGGGTTTGGCATTGAGTGTGGTGCATACACTAAACGCCACAGCTGTAGCTAGTTTGAAATTTTGTCTAAGTACTGGGGCGTAGAGTGAGGTGGACTCACTCAACGCCGTATCCCCTGCTCACTCAAAACGCCATGGTTTTTCTAAGAAGCTAAGTACTTTGGCGTTGAGTGAGGTGTGCTCACTCAACGCCATAGCCTTTTCTTGCGTTGAGTGAGGTGGACTCACTCAACGCCATTTCGGTTTTGGCGTTGAGTGAGGTGGACTCACTCAACGTCGTCGCTTACTGTGCAGCTAAGTAGTTTGGCATTGAGTGAGGTTGCTCACTCAACGCCACAGCCTTTTCTTAAGGCTAAGTACTTTGGCGTTGAGTGAGTCGACATCACTCAACGCCATTTCGGTTTTGGCATTGAGTGAGGTGACCTCACTCAATGCCATAGGCAAGTTTGCGGCCAAGTCTCGTGGCGTTGAGTGAGTGAACCTCACTCAACGCCATTTCTGCTTTGGCGTTGAGTGAGGTAGACTCACTCAACGCCACAACCCTTCTTCGCGGCCAGAACTTCTAGCGTTGAGTGAGACGACCTCACTCAATGCCATTGCTGTTTTGGTGTTGAGTGAGGTGTACTCACTCAACGCCGAAGTTTTCTTTTGCGGCTAAGTGTAAGGGCGTTGAGTGAGTGAGCTTCACTCAACGCCATTGCTGTTTTGGCGTTGAGTGAGGCCAGCTCACTCAACGTCACTTTCTATGATTCTGGTTAAGTACCAGGGCGTTGAGTGAGTGTACCTCACTCAACGCCATCGCTGTTTTGGCATTGAGTGAGGTTAGCTCACTCAACGCCAGAGTATTCTTGCGGGAGGCGTTGAGTGAGTGAACCTCACTCAACGCCATGCCTGTTTTGGCTTTGAGTGAGGCTAGCTCACTCAACGCCCGAGTTGTTCTTCTAGAAGGCGCTGAGTGAGTGAACCTCACTCAACGCCATGGCTGTTCTGGCGCTGAGTGAGGCTAACTCACTCAACGTCAAGGTCTGGTTAGGCGTTGAGTGGGTCTCACTTACCGCCAAGCCGAGTTGAGTCATTTCAACACTTTTTCCCTACCTTGATTTTTGCCCCCGAGTGAATTCCTTGATTTTTTCTTTGAGTTTCCTTGTCGGCTATGTTTTTCTTTCCTAAAGGCCGAATCATGGGTTGTGGTTAGTAGTGGTGGTTTGGAGCTCTTAAGAGGGGAGGTATTGTGTAATTTAGCCAAGGCCACCCTTTTTCTTTTATCTTGCCCCAGGCACGGGCTGGGCAAGGGGGTGGGAGGTCCCTAGTGTTTTCACATGTAGACCCTTGAGCTTTGTTTCTTGGAAATGGTGGTTGGGGAACTGAGTTTGCCTCCAACCCAGATCCACATTGTTTGTTTTGCTACTACCATCTCCCACAGTTTATGGTGTTAGACGTTTCTTCCTTTTTAGATTGCAGCATTTTGGGCTCTTGGCAGCTTAGTAGACTCTGCAGGAAGTAGTTTCTGGGCAGGGTTGATGCTGTTTCCTCGCACCTAGTGCTTTTCTTTTTGTATTGCCTTGGGCAGTTGTGACTTTTACTGCTTTGTTTTTCCTCTTTCATTTATCATCTGATTGACACTTTCATGTTGTTTTCCTTGTTTTGCTTGCTGAGGTATTCTTTCTTCTTTTGAATGCCTCAGGTTCTAGACAGTAGCCAGTTTGGTGGCTAGGTTGCTGTGGTGTTGCTGGTGGTCTCTTAGACTCTAGAGATCCTGTTGCTTTGTTAGTGCGGTAGTTTTTCTGCACTTTTCTTACAGACATATATATTTGCCAGTGGGTTCGTGTCAGGTTGTTGGCGTCCACTGGTAGTTTTTACCTTTGTACTAGATATGTTATTTTTGCTGCTACCATTTTCTGGAGATAGTCTACTTGCTCTGGGAAGGATTTATGCTAGGTTGCTAGTTACTTTTAAAACTATAATTTTTATTATAAGTATAGTACATGATCAGCATGTTTTATAAAACTTAATCACTATTTTCCAAACAACGTAAAAAGATCGTTTTCTTATATAATATAAATTAAATGTAGAGTCTTGCATAGCATAAGCTGTCCTCTTGGGGCACTTATGCACTCCTTTAGGATGTCAAACTTGAATAAAGTATTTTCCGCAACGTATAAGTATAGTTTTTAACTGTGGACTAGGTGATCCACCGATCTGAGAGATACGACCTCTAAAAATATAACTGATTTTCTAATCATTAAACTCATGAATTTCTTTCATAAAGTAAAGTAGATGTTTTGCCTGAGCGTCAGTAGTTATCCCCTGCTTGATGTGGCATCATGACGCGTGTTTTATTATACTCTGAAAATTCCTAAATTCGGAGAAAATGCGTATTGTGACAGCGGGTCTTCTCAGGGTTTCCTCTCCTCAACCAACTCCAACCACCGAGTGAGCCTACAACCCTGCAAGCTTGATGTTAGCCTAGTCAGCGGGTCTTCTCGGGGTCTCCTCTCCTCATCCAACTCCAACCACCGAGTGAGCCTACAGCCTTGCTAGCTTGATGGGAGCCTGGTCAGCGGGTCTTCTCGGGGTCTCCTCTCCTCATCCAACTCCAACCACCGAGTGAGCCTACAGCTCTGCCAGCTTGATGGGAGCCTGGTCAGCGTGTCTTGTCGGGGTCTCCTCTCCTCAACCAACTCCAACCACCGAGTGAGCCTACAACCCTGCCAGCTTGATGGGAGCCTGGTCAGCGGGTCTTCTCGGGGTCTCCTCTTCTCAACCAACTCCAACCACCGAGTGAGCCTACAACCCTGCCAGCTTGATGGGAGCCTGGTCAACGGGTATTCTCGGGGTCTCCTCTCCTCATCCAACTCCAACCACCGAGTGATCCTACAGCCCTGCCGGCTTGATGGGAGCCTGGTCAGCGGGTCTTCTTGGGGTCTTCTCTCCTCAACCAACTCCAACCCCTGAGTGAGCTTACAGCCCTGCCAGCTTGATGGGAGCCTGGTCAGCGGGTCTTATCGGGGTCTCCTCTCCTCAACCAACTCCAACCACCGAGTGAGCCTACAACCCTGCCAGCTTGATGGGAGCCTGGTCAGCGGGTCTTCTCGGGGTCTCCTCTCCTCATCCAACTCCAACCACCGAGTGAGCCTATAGCCCTGCCAGCTTGATGGGAGCCTGGTCAGCGGGTCTTCTCGGGGCCTCCTCTCCTCAACAAAATCCAACCACTGAGTGAGCCTACAGCCCTGCCAACTTGATGGGAGCCTGGTAAGCGGGTCTTCTCGGGGTCTCCTCTCCTCAACCAACTCCAACCACCGAGTGAGCCTACAACCCTGCCATCTTGATGGGAGCCTGGTCAACGGGTCTTCTCGGAGTCTCCTCTCGTCAACCAACTCCAACCACCGAGTGAGCCTACAGCCCTGCTAGCTTGATGGGAGCTCTGTCAGCGGGTCTTCTCGGGGTCTCCTCTCCTCAACCAACTCCAACCACCGAGTGAGCCTACAACCCTGCCAGCTTGATTGGAGCCTGGTCAACGGGTCTTCTCAGGGTCTCCTCTCCTCATCCATCTCCAACCACCGAGTGAGCCTACAACCCTGCCAGCTTGATGCGAGCCTGGTCAGCTGGTCTTATCGGGGTCTCCTCTCCTCAACCACAGTAATCTCATCTCTCAAAGAAGTTCACCTCGAAGTGCATTGTATTGAGAAATCATTCCATTAATACAAATAGTAAGATCCTTAGAAACATGTTTAAATAAGTACAAAAAGGTATAACATTAGGGGTAGAATCGCTTCAGATCATCGCCGCTTCGGGCGCAATCCAGGGGTATCCCGTCCACATCCTGGCGGTGGTACCCTCCTAACTTCAAGACCTCCTTTATGATAAAGGGACCCTCCCAATTGGGGTTGAGCTTCCCTACGGAGGCCCCCCCTGCCCGCGACATCTACCTTTTTGAGGACCAAGTCCCCCTTCTGGAACTATTTTACCCTGATGTGTTTATCAAAGTACTTGGACATCCGGCGCTTGACTTCCTCCTGCCGGATTGATGCTAGCTCCCTGAGCTCCTCTACCAGGTCAAGGGAGAGCCTTTGCTCCTCTTCATTGTCCACTTTCCACCCTTCATCTCCCCTCCTTGCCGCTGCCACCCTGGGGGATTCAACCTTAAACTCCACAGGTATGACGGCTTCTGAGTCATGGGAGAGTTTGAAGGGCGTCTCTCCCGTAGTCGTGTTCGACGTTGTCCTTAGAGCCCATAGAACGGAGGGGAACTGCTCCACCCAACTTCCCCTCAAGTTTTCTACCTTCTTCTTTAATAGGTTCACGATTATCTTGTTTGCTTCTTCTACCTGTCCATTGCTTCGGGGGTGATGAACGGAGGCGAACCGAAGATCTATGCCTAGCTGGACACAAAAGTCTACAAACTCTCTACTAGCAAACTGTGGCCCGTTATCCGTGACAATGGCCAAAGATAGCCCGTGCCGACAGATAATTTCTCCCCATACAAAGTTCTTGACCACCTGCGATGTCACCTTTGCCAAGACCTTCACCTCCAACCACTTTGAAAAATAATCCACCATGACCAGCAGGAACTTCCTCTGACCACTAGCTTGGGGAAACGGGCCTACTAGATCCAGCCCCCATATGGCAAAGGGCCATGGAGCTGTAATCGTGCGCAATCTCTGAGCCGGGAGGAGTTGAAGTGGGGCGAACTCCTGACACTTTCTGCATCTCCTTGCAAATTCTTCAGCATCCTTCCTAAGGGTAGGCCAGAAGTAGCCCTGCCTCAGCACCCTCCCTTCCAGGGTCTGACTCCCTGAATGGCTTCCGCATTCCCCCGAGTGAACTTCCTCAAGTACCCTTGACGCCTCCTTCGCGGACACACACCGAGCTAGTAAGCCAGACAACATTTTTCGATAAAGGATCCCCTCTTTCAGCAGGTAATAGGCCGACTTGTACCTGACCCGCTTCTTCTCAAGGTCCCCCTCGGGTAGACGTCCCGACGTAAAGAAAGTCATAAATGGATCCATCCAGGACCCCTCCTGGTCCACTTCCATTAACTCCCCTTCCTCTATAGAATGTCTAAAGAGCTCTGTCATGGTCCCTCTGATCTGAGGGTCGTGCTTAGCGAGCATGTCTGCCCTAGTATTCTCCTCTCTTGGAACGTGTTGGATTAAGAAGCTGTGGAACTGCCTGATGATACCCTTTATCTTTACCAGGTACAACTGGAGGGTCGGTTCCCTCACTTCAAACTCTCCATTGATATGCCCCACGACCACAAGAGAATCCGTGGAGACTCTGATATCCTATATGCCCAACTCACGAGCCAGCCTGAGCCCGGCGATGATGGCTTCATACTCGGCCTGGTTATTCGTGAGGGCGAAATGGATCTTCAAAGCCTGCTCGATTCTGGTCCCCTAAGGACTTGTTAAAACCACTCCTCCTCCGAAAGAACATCTACCGAGGCCCTGTCCACGTGTATTTCCCAAGCCACCATGGGGGATGCCCCTGCCTCTTTGACCTCAACCACATAATCTGCTAAGAAATCCGCCACCACATGCGCCTTGATAGCTACCCGAGGGATGTAGGCGAGGTCAAACTCACTAAGCTCTATCGACCACTTGGCTAACCTCCCCGAATGCTCCACCCACTCTAGAATGGGGCGGAGAGGGTGGTCCATCACGACCCGAATAATATGGGCTTGGAAGTATGACCTGAGCTTCTGGGCTTAAATGATGAGGGCGAAGGCTAGCTTTTCAAGGATGGGGTACTTTAGCTCTGCCTTTTTGAGAACCCTTCTCACATAATATATGGGGAACTGTTTCTTACCCTCTTCTCGCACGAGGACGGAGCTAACTGCCCCTATCCCTACTTCCAAGTAGAGGAACAAACTCTCCCCCTCTCGCGGCCCTTGAAGTAGCAGCGTCTGGGTGAGCTGTTGCTTCAAAGCTAGGAAGGCCCTCTCTCATTCGGGGGTCCACTCAAATTCCTTCCCTCCCCTCAGATTTTGAAAGAAGGAGGAACACCTCTCTCCTGCCCTGGAGAGGAACCTGTTCAACCCTGCCAACTTACCGTTAAGACGTTGGACCTCCTTAGCATCCTTCGGAGATTCCAACTCCAGGATTGCTTTTACCTTATCTTGATTAAGCTCCACTCCTGAAGGGGTGAGGAGGTGTAATGCCTCCCCTGTAATGACTGTATAATATGGGTCCGGCCGGGGCCCCACAACATAAAGACTCCACAGCTTTAGCATTAAATGATGATATAACCCACCCAATCTCAAAACTCAGAACATACACAGCGGACAAAAAGAAACCAAACAACGAGAAGTTATCCACCACTATCAGGAGTATCAAAACAATGGCCTTAAGGCCTTACATAACCAAATCCAAAAATATGAAAGTGCAAAGTACCCCTAGGCTACCTTGGCGTGCAAGCCGGACTAGACCAAAACAAGAGTAACATTACAAGAAGGAGGAACAATCTAAGTACAACATCACTTCATGAAGCTTAGGGTTTCTCACCCGGCGCGCTAGCTCCCGCTTGCGATCCTTGCCCTGTAAGTATTTGAAGTAACGTGGGTCACCAAAGGATGACCTCTACTGTGTAACAAAAACATCTCCTCCTGGCCGCCCCTAATGGACCCCGGGGTACCCCTCCAACCTGCAAGTCAGCACTTCGTATACCAAAAATACATGTATATATAAAGCTTTAAAACAGGTTTGGATGTCTCATACAACATACACGTTTTCTATGTTTTGAACAGAGTGAATGGGGCCTACTATGCAACATGAATGCAACCCGGGCTTCACCCAAGGCACCCTATCTCGTATGCATTTAACACAACATCAAACAACTGGGTACTTCCATTTCCCCATTGGCTTAAAGCCGTAAACAAAAGGGAACAACCATGTCCCTAACGGCACACACGCCGTCACACGGAAACCTTGCAAAGGACCCACCCGCACAAGGGTCATAAACCCCGGGCTTGACCGCACATTCTGACTTCGCACGCCAGGATTCCGTCTCACACAGACCGATTCTAAGAATCCTTGCTGGACCCCACCCACTCATGGCCTCATTGCCCGGGCTTGCCCCATGCTTGACATTCTCGTCAGTCTCACAGAAGGGGCTAGTCTCGCCGGGACACTTTCCCCACATGACTTGCACGTCACGGGATAGCCAGCCGACCACGGAGACATAGACGCACCTTAGCACAGCACAACCAAACAATTCCCCACCCTAATCCACCGTTCATACCGTAACTTCCCCGTGCACCAAGGAAAACATCTACCGCCAATGCGGAGCTAACCTTGTCCGGTTCCGTCTACGAGTACTCACTCACGAAAAGGGGGAAAAGCGTACAACACAACGACATCTTGTCGCAACGGATTTCTACCGAATCCTCAACGCTCGCTATGCAACATCACCGAGTCGGACTAACGGTCGCGACTACGGCTTTACCCACAATGCCTAATCCACTAGCGAAGCGGATTTCTAATGCATATCATACCGGGGATAGACACAATCGACCCGGAGGTTCCTCTTGAACCAAGGCTACGCGAATCCCTCTCATTTGAGAGATCCGGTGCTCAAAACATGAAAGGAAGGGGATGCTATTCATGCATCCTAAATCCTAAAAACTAAGAGGAGAAGTGTCGTTGATGCGTGTAAATACGGCAAGCGCACTGGTCGCACAAGTAATAAAGTTTTTGGAATGAATCCCCGAGTGTCGGTCTCTTGAGGAATGCAATTAGCATAGAACAACGAACGATCCGAAATTATTGTTATGAGAGTTAATTAAATAAAGGAAAAATAAAAGGCTTTGAAGGTGGTTTTGCAAACAAATAAACT
Source organism: Platanthera zijinensis (assembly GCA_039513925.1). Taxonomy (NCBI): domain Eukaryota; kingdom Viridiplantae; phylum Streptophyta; class Magnoliopsida; order Asparagales; family Orchidaceae; genus Platanthera; species Platanthera zijinensis. Next base: position 64,304,892 of record CM077081.1, on the reverse strand, counting down.
AAAGCGGTATATGCGGGTCGCAATCACCGCTTCACAAGGTGAGATGGATGTAATGGCTGCGATGCCGTACTTCGATAAGGTGAATGGACGGTGAGCCCGTGAGTGAGGTGTTTAGTGCGGAGTGCAATCGAATGGAACGAAGGAACAGAGTGAAGTGAGATGGGGCGAGGCGCATCAAATCACAAATCTCACGAGCAAGATTAAACAACAATAATCTAATTAAAACCACTAGAAATCGAAGTTCATTACAAGCTTAAGTCATTTCATACAATAAGAGAGATGGAGAAAGACTAAACCAATAAAGTGAAGATCCACTGCGGTTGTTGGCCGGAGGTGCGGGTAGTCAATCCGCTTCCATGCGCAGTCCGAGGAGGCTTCCGGTACCGACGAGCTGTCACCTCGAGGGCCTTTAAGTCCGTTCTCTAGGTTGTCTTCATCATCTTCTTCGGTGGAAAGCTCGGAGAAGAGGTCTTTAATGGCCGGGAAAATCACCGGAGGATGCGGAATGCTTTAGAATCGTTGGAAAATTACCTCCCAATGGTAGGGATGAAGGTGGAGATGGATGGAACTCCTGGGATGCGGAACGGCGAAGTGGCGGCAAAGATCGATCCAGGGTCCGTACCCTAATTCGCGGAACAGGCCGATTTATAGAAGCAGAGTTAAATAGCGCGCACGACCACTGGCGCACGACCAGTGGTCGTGCGCGAACAAAGTCAGCGCCCGTGCGGCAACAACCTGTAGAACCTGTATCAGGAAATCAAAGCTCGCGCACGATCAGCAGCACACGATCAGTGATCGTGCGAAATGGCGAGACAGAACTTTTAAAAAGAGGGCATGACTGCGCACGACCGGCAACGCACGGGCAGTGATCATGCGCGGTATAGCTGGTGACCGTGCGATATGGCGGGGCCGAACTTTCACAAGAGAAGCCAGACTGCGCACGACCGATGATCGTGCGCCAAAGAGGTCGATGGTCATGCGTGGGTAAAAACGCACGACCATTGACTCCTTTGCCAAAAATGGTGAAAGCCCTATCCCGGACGCCCACACGATCACCAAACCTGCAGGAAAACTGGACGGGTTGTCGATCATGGCAGTCACAGATATTAATAAAATGCATAGCAAGAGGGAAATACACACACGCACAGAAATAGGCTAATAAAGTGCACAAGACGTGGAATGTCGTAGCGAACCAAAAGGAGTGCTAATGGCGCTAAATGGTAGTGCAAAGTCATGAAATGAAGCCTAGATGAGTCAAGAATTCAGTATGAAATGGGGACTCATCAGTCGTTACCTTTCGACCCCTCTTCCTAGCCATGGAGGAAACTTGGCCAGTTGAACACCACCGCAATGATCCCGCCTTTGCGGATCTGGACTCCGCTCGTGAAACGGGGCTCCGAAGCTTCGCTGACGGCCGGATCTTGGCCTTCTTCCTCCTCCTTGCTCTCCCTTCTTTCTAAATTCAAGAGAAATAAAGAAAAAGGGAAATAAGGGTTTGAGAACCCTATTCCCAGCCTTAAACCGCAAAAGACGACCCCAAGCCGTCAGATCCCATCAAGAGAAAATGAATGGCCACGATCGGGGCCTAAAAAAAAAATCTCGGCCGAACACGGGTTACAACACGGCCGTGTGCATGGCCGTGTCAACCATTCACCGTCGAACCAGAAATCCCTACCGGTACACGGCCTTGGACACGGCCTCTGACACGCCCGTGTCAGATCTGACACGGCCGAGTCAAGGCCGGTGTCACGGCTGTGCACAGACCCTGCAAGCCACCCGAGAAGGACACGGCCAGGGACACGCCCGTTTCCAAGGCCGTGTTCTATCTCGACGATCGTCGACCTAAAATCGTCGACCTCTCGACGAAGTGTCGACACCCAGAACGACATGCCCTGTGATACGCCCGTGTCACAGGCCATGTCAGCCTACCCAAAACCCAACTTGGCCAAAACGACGCCATCGGTTCCTCTTCCAAGTTTTGGGGTGTTACAATTCTCCCCCCTTAAAAAGAATTTCGTCCCGAAATTTTAAAACATGGAAAGTTCACAAAATCTAAACGGTACCTGAGGAGAAAAGCTCGGGGTACTCCTCCAGCATGGCCTGCTCTCGCTCCCATGAGAGCTCCTCGCGGCCATAGTTGTCCCAAAGAACGTTTACGAGTTTAACTTCCTTGTTCCGTAATTGTCGGATCTCTGAGTCTTCTATCCCGATTGGACGAACTCACATCCTCAAGTCCTCCTCTATCGGCACTGCTGCCGGTTCGATCACCACGCTGGCTTCTAACAAAGCTTTCCTAAAAACAGAGACATGAAAAACATCGTGTAATCCACTCAGCTCCGTGGACAACGCCAACCGGTATGCTGCCTCTCCCACCCGTTCGATGACCTTGAACGTTCCCAAAAACCTCGGACTCAGCTTCTTGAGTCGGCGAATCCGTGAAACACCTTTGAACGTCTTGATCTTAAGATAAACCCAGTCGCCCACCGCGAACTCCACATGCCTGTGGCGAGCATTAAAATACTTTGCTTGCCAATCTTGAGCTACCTTCATGCGCTCTTGAATGGTTCACACTAGCTCACTAGCGTCGGCTACCACTTCTTTCCCCAAAAGCTTGGTGTCTCCCTCCTCTGTCCAAGACATCGGTGTTCGACACTGCCTCCTATACAAAGCTTCGTATGGCGCCATCTTGATACTTGCTTGATAATTATTGTTATATGCAAACTCCACCATGAAGAGATGATCCTCCCATTTCTTACCGAAGTCAAGAGTACACATCCTTAGCATATCTTCCATAGTACGGTTCATTCTCTCGGTTTGCCCATCGGTTTGAGGATGGAAGGCCGTTCTGAACTTAAGCTTTGTGCCCAAACTCTCTGCACCAACCGCCAATCCTTAGACATGAAACTCCCATCACGGTCGCTGACTATACTCTTCGAAATCCCATGTAGTCGCACAATGTTGCGAACGTACAATTCCACCAACTTTTCCACGCTGTCCTCCTTCCGGTTTGGGATGAAGTGTGCCAATTTGGTCAAGCGGTCCACGATCACCCAAATGGCATCATTGCCCTGCTGCGATGTAGGCAACCCATGCACAAAATACATTGAGATGTCATCAAATTTCCACTCTGGGATAGGAAGAGGCATTAGGAACCCGCCCAGCTTCTGACACTCAGCCTTCACCAAGGCACAAGTTTGGCACCGACTTACAAACAACGCTACGTCCCGCTTCAACCCAGGCCACCAATAGGATTTCTTCATATCCAAGTACATCTTTGTACTACCCGGGTGAATGGAGTACTTTGTGAAGTGGGCCTCAAACATCAACTCCTCGCGGAGCTTGCCGAACTGCAGTACACAAATCCTCCCGCCCTTCCTCAGAATCCCATCAATCATCTCCCAGGCGTTGCCCTCGCCCTTTTGAGCTTCCTCCACGAATGGTTGGAACTCCGCATCCAAATGGGTCGCTTCCCGAATACGATCGCACAAATCGCTCTGCATTTCAATCCAGTTAAGCCACTTCGTAGTCCCCAAGGAAATTAGAAGCCATCAGAGAGTGGCCAGTGGGGATGGGGTGGCAGTAGATCCAATGAAAGTATGGCGCCATCTTGATAATTGCTTGATAACTATTGTCTGGCGTGTACTGAAGAAATGCAGAGCGATAGCTCCTCAGGAAACACTTCACAAAGTACTCCATTCACCTGGGTAGTACAAATCATGGAGATACTTCAGAATCCATGATATACAAATCATCAGAGATTGGCTTTGCCTGACGTGTACTGAATCGCCACTTCGTAGTCCCCAAGGAACTCGACCCACCTTTGCTGCCGCATATTTAAGTCCTTCTGATCTAGGAGATACTTCAGACTCTTGTGGTCCGTGAAGATCTCCACCTTCGCACAATAAACGTAGTGCCGCCACAACTTCAGCGCAACAATTACCGCCGCCAACTCCAAATCATGGACGGGGTAATTTCTCTCATGAGGCTTCAACTGCCTCGACCCAAACACTATCACATTGCCATGTTGCACTAACACGCACCCTAAACCGCACCCGGATGCGTCGCTGAAAATCTGAAATCCTTCGGTCCCCTTCGGTAGACTTAGGGTCGGCGCCGTCATCAGCCTTTCCTTCAGGGTTTCAAACGCCTGATTGCACTCTTGAGTCCACACGAATTTATGATCCTTGCGAGTTAGTGAAGTGAGGGGTAGAGCTATCCGCGACAAGTTTTCCACAAACCTTCGACAGTACCCGGCTAGTCCAAGAAAACTCCGGACTTCTGCCACGGTCCGGAGTACTTACCACTCTCTGATGGCTTCTACTTTCATTGGATCTACTGCCACCCCATCCCCACTGATAACATGGCCCAAAAACGCCACCTTCTCCAACCAGAATTCGCATTTCGAGAACTTCGCATAAAGCCGGTTCTCTCTCAACACTTGCAACACTATCCTCAAGTGGGACTCGTGCTCCGCTTTCGATTTCGAATACACCAAGATGTCATCAATAAAGACGACTACAAACAAGTCCAAGTATTTGCGAAAAACTCGGTTCATCAAGTCCATGAACACGGACGGCGCGTTCGTCAACCCGAACAGCATCACCGAAAACTCAAAGTGACCATACCTCGTACCAAACGCTGTCTTGGGTATGTCTTCATCTCGAATCCGCAGCTGATAATATCCTGACTTCAAGTCCAACTTGGAATACACCACCGACCCCACCAACTGGTCGAAAAGATCGTCTATCCGAGAAATCGGGTACTTATTCTTGATAGTCAGTTTGTTCAACTCTCGGTAGTCTATGCACAACCGCATACTACCGTCCTTCTTCTTTACGAACAGCACCGATGCACTCCACGGTGAAGAGCTGGGTATGATATACCCCTGCTCCAAAAGCTCCTGCAACTAAACCTTAAGCTCGGCCAACTCCTTTGGTGCTATCCTAAAGGGAGGACGTGACACCGGTCTAGCCTCTGGCACTAGCTCGATAGAGAAATCAATCTCCCGCCGAGGAGGTGCTCCCGGTAGCTCCTCAGGAAACACATCTTCAAACTCCGCCACTACCGGTACTTCTCCAAGGGTCAGCCTAGAAAGGCTAACCTCCAACAGTGCTACTAGGGCTACATCTCCCTGGTTAACAGCCTGCACTAATTGTATGGCCGAAACTAGGGAGCAGGCCACTCCATGAAGACCCTCAAACTTGACTTCTGCTTGCCCCACGCCCCTAAGGGTTACCATCTTGGACAGGCAATCGATACTGGCACGCTTCTCCGCTAGCAAGTCCATCCCCAAAATTACATCAAACTCGGACAACGGTAAGATCGCCGCTATCAACATGAAATCGACTCCATCAAGACTCCAGCAAATACGCCCTATAGCCCTGGTAGTCATAGATGACCCATTGGGTATGCGCACTTTCAACTCCGCGTCCGTTGAAAAAGACTCAACTCCAATCCTCTAGATAAAACTTTCTGCAAGGAAGGAGTGCGACGCTCCTGTATCAAAAAGTACCCTAGCGGGGTACCCGGAAACAACCACAAAGCCTAGATACATGCAACAAACATAAAAGGCTTGAAAGACAGAAATCTAAGGTGCAGGTTGAACTCTCATACCTGTCACCACATCGGGTTGACGGATTGCTTCCTGTTGCCCAAGGTTGTAGGCCCTTGGCTGCACTTGTTGAAACCGAGAAGCACTCGACTCCGCCATCTTCCCTTTCTCTGCGGCACTAGGGCCGGAGCGCAAAGTCTGCTCTTGCCTTGGCTCTTGCTCAGTGCCCTCTTGGGTATAGAATCTCGCTATGTGTCCTGGTTTGCCACAACTATAGCACGTCTGAGGTCCCTTAGAGCGTGACCCTCCGGACGTCCAATTACTTTTCTCGCCTGACTTGTATGGGTGAGGCTTCTTCTTCCATCTGCTCCCTTCCGACTTTCCGTAGGACTGAGCAGGCTTTCCTTCCCCCTGCTTGGGTGTGAAACCCTTGTGGCACTGGGATCGCTCCATGTCGCTTTCCAAAATCCTGGCTGCCTCCACCAACTCGTTGAAACCCGCGCGTTTCATAGATATGAGGGGCTGTCTAAGATTCTCCCTCAGTCCGTGGTAGAAGAGATTGTCCCTCTCTTCATCGTCTGCCATGGTCGTTCCCGCATAACGTCCCAAGCGAGTGAATTCTTGAACATACTCGTCCACGGTCTTGTCTCGCTGCACCAAGTGCAGAAACTGCCTCTGGAGGGCTAACCTTGTTGATGCGGGAATGTACTTATTCAGGAAAGAATTCCCAAACTCATCGATGGACGGCGTGCGTCCTAGAAACTGCCGGCCACTATGGCTCACCCACCATAACTTGGCATCTCCTTCCAACATGAAGGCTGCAAACTCTGCCTTGTTATCATCTAGCGCCTCTGCCGCCCTCAAAAGCTCCTGAATTCTAGCCCACCAGCCCTCCGCATCTGTGGGGGTGCTGATTCCCTTGAAGGTTGGAGGGTGGAAACTAAGAAAATACTTCATTTGCCGGTCCCCATGTCTGACAACCACCCTATCGGCAAGCGGCTCTGCCCGCCTGGCTTCCTCGACCGACACGGTCATTGCCGTTTCCGGGGTAGCAGGAGTTACTACTTTAGCAACAGGGGCTGCTACCTGTGCAGTCGCTGTAGCTTAGGCCGCCACCATTGCTTCTGCAAGCATGCGACAGAAGTCGGCCGGTGTGACCCCCATACCTAATGGACCTTGCATAGTAGCGCTACTCGCCGAGAGCTCTTCTCCTGGCCTCGACGTCCTTGCCTCGTTGCTTGCGCTCTAAACACAAGCAAGAAAAAACAAATCAGTCTCTATTCGGAAGACTCGAACACAAGGACACTCATGGTCCTGCGATACTCCTATGTGGATAACTTCTTATACGCGACTCAACTTTTACTTTCGACCGCGAAACCTCTCATTGGAACGCTAAACCTCGCTATGATACCAAAATGTAATGCCTCCCCTGTAATGACCGTATAATATGGGTCCGGCCGGGGCCCCACGACATACAGACTCCACAGCTTTAGCATTAAATGATGATATAACCCACCCAATCTCAAAACTCAGAACATATACAGCGGACAAAAATAAACCAAACAACGAGAAGTTATCCACCACTATCAGGAGTATCAAAACAATGGCCTTAAGGCCTTACATAACCAAATCCAAAAATATGAAAGTGCAAAGCACCCCTAGGCTACCTCGGCGGGTAAGCCGGACTAGACCAAAACAAGAGTAACATTACAAGGAGGAACAATCTAAGTACAGCATCACTTCATGAAGCTTAGGGCTTCTCGCCCGGTGCGCTAGCTCCCGCTTGCGATCCTTGCCCTGTAAGGATTTGAAGTAACGTGGGTCAGCAAAGGCTTACCTCTACTGTGTAACAAACACATCTCCTCCCGGCCGCCCCTAACGGACCCCGGGGTACCCCTCCAACCTGCAAGTCAGCACTTCGTATACCAAAAATACATGTATATATAAAGCTTTAAAACAAGTTTGGATGTCTCATACAGCATACACGTTTTCTATGTTTTGAACAGAGTGAATGGGGCCTACTATACAACATGAATGCAACCCGGGCTTCACCCAAGGCACCCTATCTCGTATGCATCTAACACAACATCAAACAACTGGGTACTTCCGTTTCCCCATTGGCTTAAAGCCACAAACAAAAGGGAACCACCATGTCCCTAACGGCACACACGCCGTCACACGGAAACCTTGCAAAGGCTCCACCCGCACAAGGGTCATAAACCCCAGGCTTGCCCGCACATTTTGACTTCACACGTCAGGATTCCATCTCACACAGACCGATTCTAAGAATCCTTGATGGACCCCACCCGCTCATGGCCTCATTGCCCAGGCTTGCACCATGCTCGGCATTCTCGTCAGTCTCACAGAAGGGGCTCGTCTCGCCGGGACACTTTCCCCACATGACTTGCACGTCACGGGATAGCCAGCCGACAACAGAGATATAGACGCACCTTAGCACAGCACAACCAAACAATTCCCCACCCTACTCCATCATTCATACCGTAACTTCCCCGTGTACCAAGGAAAACATCTACCACCAATACGGAGCTAACCTTGTCCGGTTCCGTCTACGAGTACTCACTCACGGAAAGGGGGAAAAGTGTACAACACAATGGCATCTTGTCGCAATGGATTTCTACCGAATCCTCAACGCTCGCTATGCAACATCACCGAGTCGGACTAACGGTCGCGACTATGGCTTCACCCACAATGCCTAATACACTAGCGAAGCGGATTTCTAATGCATATTACGCCGGGTATAGAAACAATCGACCCGGAGGTTCCTCTTGAACCAAGGCTACGTGAATCCCTCTCATTTGAGAGATCCGGTGCTCAAAACATGAAAGGAAGGGGATGCTATTCATGCATCCTAAATCCTAAAAACCAAGAGGAGAAGTGTCATTACCTTTTGACCCCTCTTCCTAGCCATGGAGGAAACTTGGCCGATTGAACACCACCGCAATGATCCCGCCTTTGCGGATCTGGACTCCGCTCGCGAATCGGGGCTCCGAATCTTCGGCGGCGGCCGGATCTTGGCCTTCTTCCTCCTCCTTGCTCTCCCTTCTCTCTAGATTCAAGAGAGATAAAGAAAAAGGGAAATAAGGGTTTGAGAAACCTATTCCCGGCCTTAAACTGCCAGAGCTTACCCCCAGCCGTCAGATCCCATCAAGAGAAAATGAATGGCCATGATCGGGGCCTAAAAAAAAATCTGGGCCGAACATGGGTTGCAACACGGCCGTGTGCATGGCCGTGTAACCATTCGCCGTCGAACCAGAAATCCCTACCGGTACACGGCCTTAGACACGGCCTCTGACACGCCCGTGTCAGATCCGACACGGCTGAGTCAAGGCCCGTGTCACGGTTGTGCACATACCCTGTAAGCCACCCGAGAAGGACACGGCCAGGGACACGCCCGTGTCCAAGGCCGTGTTCTATCTCGACGATCGTCGACCTAAAATCGTCGACCTCTCGACGAAGTGTCGACACCCAAAACGACACGCCCTGTGACACGCCCGTGTCACAGGCCGTGTCAGCCTACCCAAAACCCAACTTGGCAAAAACGACGCCATCAGTTCCTCTTCTAAGTTTTGGGGTGTTACAGGAGGTGCCCTAAAAACTTCCACCTGCTGGCCCCGAATACAAATTTTAGAGGGTTGAGTCTCATTTTATATTTTCTTATAGTTCTAAAAGTTTCCTGCAGGTCCAATACGTGGGAATCGAGGTCTCGACTCTTAATCATCAGGTCATCTACGTAGACCTCGAGGTTTTGCCCCTTCTGCTCCCAGAATATCCGGTCCATCATCCTTTAGTAGGTCGCCCCTACGTTCTTCAATCCGAAGGGCATCATATTGTAACTGAAGCACCCATCCTCGGTGATGAAGGTGACGTCTTTGATGTCCGGGGGTGCATGTGTATCTGGTGGTACCCTAAAAAGGCATCTAAAAAACTCATTAGTGGAAAACCGACGACTGAATCAACCAGCGTGTCGATTCGAGGCAGAGGGTAACAATCCTTTGGGCATGATTTATTTAAAAGAGAGAAGTTAATACACATTCCCCATTTTCTCTCCCCTTTCTTTACCATTACAACATTGCTCACCCACCCCGGATACTTATTCGCAGATATGAACCCCGCCCGGAGCAGCTTCTCCACCTCTTCCCTAATAGGTATGGCCATCTTTGAAGCGATGGCCCTCTTCTTTTGTTGGATGGGACAGAACTTGAGGTCGAGGTTGAGATGGTGGCATGCCACGTCCGCGTCGACCCCCGGCATGTCAGCTGCACTCCATGCAAATACATCAATGTTCTCTTGCACGCACCTCCAGATTTCCTCCTGATCCTTAGGGGTGAGCTCTCCGCTGACCTTAATCTTCTCTTTTCTCCCATCCTTCGTGAGGATTTCCATCTCCAGAACCTCCACTGCTGCCCTCAGCCTCGAAGGCTCCTCCTCTTCTTCTTGCTCCCTCGAGTTTTCCTCTTGTTACCTCGGATTTTCCTCCTGCTCCCTCGACCTGCGCTCCACCATTTTCCACTCCTCATCAACCACAACCACTCTCTCCAAGGTCCTCCCCCTCTCTTCCTCGAGACTCCTTCCTGGCGATGATCCCTTCCTCCCTTCCAGCTGAGTCTCCATTCCAGACGACTCCCTCATTTCCCCTATCTTCCTTTTCCTGCCCTTGGCACCTTCTACCTCCCTCCAACCTTCCTGCTCTCCCGTCATCTATGGCTCCACTACAATGCCTCTCTCCACTTCAGCCACCTCTCTCTCCTCCTGCTCACCTCCATCCACCTGCTCTCCCTCCATCTCTGGCTCCACCGCAATGCCTCTCTCCACTTCAGCCACCTCTCTCTCCTCCTGCTCACCTCCATCCACCTGATCTCCCTCCATCTCTGGCTCCACTGCAATGCCTCCCTCCACTTCAGCCACTGCTCTCTCCTGCTCCTCTCGCTCCATCCTCCTCTCTAGTTCTTCTGCATCACCCTTCCATGAGATGGTGTTCACTGCCGTCACATAACACTCTCGGGCCGCCTTCGGATCTTCCGGCACCCTGATCTGAGTCCCCCCTGAATTGAGCTTCAAACACTGATGGAATGAGTACGACACGCATCTGAAGGCGCTGATCAAAGGGCGCCCAAAGATTACGTTGTAACTGCTGGGGGCATCCACTATCACAAAGCGACAGTTTCTGGACAGCCCCCCCAGAGTTACCTAGAGCCCTACTCCTCCCTCAACCTCCTTCCGCTCTCCTGAGAATCCAAACAACGGGCCGTCTGCCGCCAACACTCTCCTGGATTCCACTCTCATCTCATTGAATGCCTTTTTAAAGATGACATTTACGGAACTCCCATTATCTACCAAGATTCTTGACACCGTGAAGTTTTCAATGGCGGTCCTAATCACCAGCGCATCACAGAAGGGATCTTCGTGATCTGGTAGGTCCCTCTTGGAAAAACTAATCTTTTCATCCAGGGGCGGGGCTTGCGACGTTGAGGCGATTCTCCGACGGTACATGGTGTTGAGGATGGCCTTGCGGGTTGCCTCAATCCCCCCCTCCCCCCCCCCCCGTGGATCACCCTGATCCCCCCTCGATCCCCTATATCCAATCGATCCACACACCGGTCCTCCTCCCTGGTTCCCATCATCTCGACTATCCGCACTGGCAGCTGCTGCTCCCCTACTCCCTTCCCCATCTTCAACTCTAGAAATTCTGGGAAGGTAGCCATCGCGTGACCTTCCTCCTCGTGGAAGTCATAATACGACAAGGCTGCCCCCCATCCCGTCTCCCTTCTTGGGATTTCCTCCTTCTCCCCACTCATGCTCCTTCTCTCCCATGCTCTCTTCCTCTCCCTCTTCCTCGGCTGATGGCCATAGCTTGCTGAGGTGGGGGTGGGAGTGGCCTCGGACCATGCCCCCACCTAACGGATTAAATCTCCCCGGTCCTGGATAATAGTTTCTTCCCCCCTGGGGTGGACCCCTTCCTTGTCCTTGAACAGGACCTCCTGGCTGCCTCCAGCCCAGTTCTAGATGCACTGTCCCCCTTGGATCCTCCCTTCTCCTTCCCTCCTGCTGCCTTGCTCCTCCCGGTTCCCTCTATTCCACCTCCGTCAGTCTTGCCAACTTCATAGCAAAGGCCGGGTTTGCTGCCTCCATAGCTATTTCCTTCGCCGCCTTCTCCATCAACCCTTCAAATGACAATGACGCCTTCCTGGTCAGGATCATCTTAAAAAGCCCTCCCTCAGTACCATAGTGAAGGCCATCTGGAGATCAAAACCGAGCACCTCCTGGATGTTAAGAATCTCCTCCTGGAAGCGGTCCACATATTAAGCCAAGGACTCGTCGGCCTTCTGCTTGATCAAGAAAATGGACTCCGTGTTCTTCTTCCTCTTCTTAGAGGTCGAGAAGCACAACTGGAAGCTTTTACTCAGGTCCTCGAAGCCTTAAATTGACTCCACTAGAAGTTGGTGGAACAAATCCCTAGCCATGTCCTTTAGGGTGATGGCAAAAAGGCGGCACTTAAAAGCGTCCGTCATTGGTCTAATGGAGACCGCGTCTTCGAACCACTGTAGGTGCTAGAGGGGATCGTCTTTCCCCACATAGTAGGTCATCTCGGGCTCGCGGAACCCTTCAGGGACGGGTGTCGAGAGGATCAACTCGCAGAAGGGAGACCCTCTCGCTAGGGGTCTCGCCGCCTCCACTAGCGCGACCATCCCTCCAGGCTAGATGGCACTCGCTGGGCTGGCAAAAAGTTCTCTTCCCTCCACGTCTCGCCGGCTGCCTTCCGCCACTACCTCCTTCCCCGGTCGCCTCTCAGGCGCGTCCTCGCCTATCCTTGTCGGGTCGATCCCCTCGCGGGGCGCGAGACCTGGCATCTGGGGTGGAGGGGTCTCGCATTCTCCTCTCTACGAGATCTGATTCAGCATGTCCATGATCCCCCCAGTGGATGTCATGAACTCCGCCCTCCCGACATATCCTCCCGGGTTAGGGGACCCGCCTTCATCTCCTTCAAGATCCCCCGCCATGGGGTAACCCAAAGTTCTTCTGTGCAAGCTACTGCTCCACGCTCACCGCACCAAAAATGTTTGAACCAACAAGGTCGGTCCCTCCTAAAGCTCGGAACTAAAGGTACAACTCACACTTACTCTCTTTGGACTTCCCTCTTGACAAGGCTATCAAAATACTAGACCGAGGGCTTCAGCATGGAGGTCCCACCTCGTACCTGGAAGAATCGGAAATTCTTCCCCTCCCTAGCCAATGCTGTGCTAGGTGCCTTAGAAGAAGAGAAGGAGAGTTAGGAATGCATCCCTTCTAAGGCACCTTACCGGTCTATTTATAGGCCTCTGAACTTGGACTGCCAATAACCAAATGGAGCTGACCTGAAATTACTAGAATACCCTTAGTTGGGTCTGCCAACAGCCAAACTCCGCTGTTCTGAAGGGTTATATGCAAACCACCCAGGGCAAAAGCGTAAGATCTCATGGGGCTAAAAGATAGACCCGACCGTACTTGAACCGGTTTTAAACCGAACCGGTGCTTGGCGAGAACTCCCTTCTGGGGTCCTCTCGCCTGGCGAGAGCACCGTCTTGCTAGCGAGAGCTCCCCTCTAGAGCCCTCTCGCATGGAGAGTCAGAAACTCACCCGCGAGTGCCTCCTCCCTTGGCACTTGCTCGCCCATCTCATGGAGCAGCTCTCGCTTAGACACTTCTCTCCTGGGCCCTCTCGCCTAAGTCCTTCTTGCCAGGATCCACTCGCTCTGCGAATTGACGACTGCTCTGGGCCATCTCGCCTAGCACCTTTCCTCAAGCCTTTGGCTCCTACGAGCCCGAGGTTGTACATGGACGTACCTAACTCGGGGAACCACCATAAATTCTTTGTGCTTCTATGTACTTATTTTTGTTCAAATTTTTATTCCGTTATAAGACGTAGAACTCACCCATTCACCCCCATCTAGGTGATTTAGGTTGACTACTAGACACTTTTAATTGGTATCAGAGGGAGGTTGTTCGATATAAAGTTAACACCTTGAATAAGATTTCTGACTAATTGTCAAGAGAATCCGCTTAACTGCAAGAGACAGAAGCAAGGATATGTCTTCGATGAAGTTGTCTGTGTGCACTAAGGAAAACTTCCCCATGTGGAAGGAGAGAGTTAGATTGTAAATGGAAACTACTGATCCCCGCATATTTTAGATTATCGAAGAAGGCCCTCAAGTTCCTACTCAACAATCTACCATGAATCCTAATGTGATTGTTCCGAAGAAAATGATGGATCTTAATAAAGATGAGATTGCTCTAGTCTCCCTAGATAAAACGGCAAAGAATATCATGGCCACTGCAGTGGACGACTCAATAATGCAAAATCTATTCTACTACAAATCAGCCAAGGAGATGTGGGACTATCTCATAATCCTTATGGAAAGAACTGAAGAAGTAAGAGACGATCAGAGGTTTCTAATAAATAAAGAATACGAGGCATTCAAGCAAGGCTCAAGTGATACAATTACAGACAACTTTGAAAAATTCTTTAAGATCGTCAATGGCCTTAGAAACTATGGTCGTACATTTACTAATGCTGAGCTCAATGACAAATTTCTAAGATCCCTGAAAAAAGACTGGGACACCAAGGTGGTAGCTATTAGGGAATTTGGAAAGCTACCTGAGATTGATCCTCAGAACCTATTCGGAAAGCTCCTTTCCTCTGAACTGCAGATGAAAACAAGGAAGAAGGAGGAGAAACTCAATAAGAATTCAAGCAAAGATAAGTCGGTAGCTTTGAAGGTTGAAGGATCGATAAACTATAAAGCTATGTCACCTGTAAGGACACGAGCTTCTGATGACCTAGAAGATTCTGAGCCAAGCACATCAGGCTCTGAATTGTCTGATGGAGAATTCTCGCTAATCTACAAGCAATTTAAAAGACTGTTCAACAAGAGGAGCAAATGAAAAATCAGTCCTGCTCCTTTGACTTCAAAAGATCACATCGTGATGGTGATCGGTCTAAGGAAAGCTACAACTGAGATGACAGGTATAAGTTTAAACCGAACAAACATTCTTCTTCTGACATAGTTTGTTACTTTACAAAAAACCAGGACACGTGATTGCGGAGTGCCCGTATAAAAAAAAGAAGGATCTAAGAAAGAAGAGAAGAGATCCTTCAAAGGTAAGAGGAAGGAAGAGAAGAGCTTCATTGCAAAGAAGTCAAAGAATCTTAGCGACAGTGACTCAAGTGAGTCAAGCTCTGATAATGAATAAGCCTACTTTGGGCTTATGGCTCAATCAAATGAGGAAGTAGGCAACTCCCAATTCAACGGGAAGGTAAACTCTAACACTATGCTCTCTGAATCGGAAACTTCTACTAATGATCATGAAGACTATTCTTCTGAGGAAGATGCTTCTGACTTGATAGCTCAACATCAAGAACTTTTGAGAGCCTTTGACAAATGCTGCAAGGTAGTCAAAATTTTTTTGAAAGAGTTTGCTTCTCTCAAGGCAGTGGAATCACGACTGAAGGAGGAAATTGCTGAATTAACTCCTCTCAAAGATGAAGTTCACTCCTTGAAAGAGGAATTAAAATGCTCTGCTGAACTATTAAGTCAGAAGGATAAATACTTAGATGAGCTAGAAGAAAAACTCTTGGTGGAAAGGAAACTTGTTGAAAGTTACTCTAAGTCAAAGACCATTCTTCCTCTTATTGAAGAATTCTCTGTTCCTAAGAAGGGTAGTGGTCTTGGCCAAGTAGCTGAGAAAGGTAAGGCTACTAAGAGAGTCGATACCAAAAGCAAAGGGAATTCACCTCAAAGGTAACCCTTTTTTAAGAAGGTAATCATTCCCAGAAATAAATACGACTTTGAGACATCCTATGGTCACTTTGCCAGGCCAACTTATGTGGAGCCTAAAAAGCACTACCAAGGATGGAACCGTCCCCGAGACTTTGGTGCTAGTGCTTTTAAGGCACCATATGAAGAAATAACTCTTAAAGAGTATGGTTCTTATGTTCATGAACCAAATTTTAAGAAAGCTTTGAAAGCCAAAACTATTGTCCCCAAGGCAAAGGAGACAAAGAGGTCGTGTGTATGATGTACTCATCAGGCTTCTTCCTCCTAGTCAATAGCCCATGCTAAACCTCTCGTTCTTCAGGTAAAGCAGGAGTACACGAGAATGTACAATATGTTTGACTATTGGTGTTGCAACAAGATTGGTCACTTTGCCGTAGATTGTTGGTTTCATCCAGTAAAAATTGAAACCCCACGAGTTAACAGTGTGAGACCGACCACTCAAAAAGTTAATGTTTCTAGTGGTGTGATGCGTTGGCAATTGCATCGGTCCCTGTCAAGTAATAATTTTGGGAATAGCTTCCCCGAATGTCGATCTCGAGGGAATGTGGGTTGGGTATCATGATAGCGCCGTAGAACGATCGTTACTAAGAGTTAAACGAAAAAACAAGGGTTGGCTTTTGATCACTAATGCTATAGAAGACAATAAGAAAACTAATGTGGGAAGCACCGCTTCACTTGGTGGATGGAACTAGTGCAGACCGCTATGTCGTGCTTTGTTAAGCGAATGGATGGAGAGAAAGCGGATGGAATGAACACACGTGCATAGAGTGAGGGTCTTAATCACATCTTCAACTACCAATACTAGCCTTTGCTAGATTTGTTCTTGTTCGCGAGTGTAGTGATGTGAATTGAGGCGAGTGCATCACATCTTACAACAAAGGATGTAACTAATCAAAGCAAACTTCATTCATAGAAAAACAAAATCAAGTTTAGGTTCATTACAAGCTTAAGAATACACTTCACTATTGAGGAGAGGTAGAGTAAACCGAAAGGGGGAAATCCTAGCCGTGGTTCTTGGCCAGAGCGGTGGGTTGTCAGTCCACTTCACAACTCGGACCGTGGTTGCATCCAGAGGTAAATGGGTTGTCAATCCACTTGTCTTCATCCGTCTTCTTCCCTTGCCTTCAGTCTTTTCTCCCTTTTTGCCCAAGTGAGAAGTACCGGAAGATCTCTATTGCACACTACTGGTGGCCAGAAACTCTACGAAGGATTGAAGATGACTTCAGATCGCCGAAGAAAGCTTCTTGGAGGGTGGAGATTAGTGGAGTACCTGTGGGGGGAGAGAAACGGCGCTTTCGCGCTCAGCAACTGGGTGGAAAATGAAAAGCGTTGACCTAATTCGCGGAGCATGGGCTTAAATACGGGCAGTAGAAAATCAGAGCGCACGATCAGTGGCACACGACTGGTGGTCATGCTCACTAACGGTTGATTATCGTGCACACTACTCTAGAGAAACCTACAGCTGGACATAAAAATAAATATATATGCGCATGATCAGTGGCGCACGACCAGAGGTCGTGCGTACAGGATCACATGATCGTGCGATTAGAAATGTCAGAACTCCAAAAAAATTGATAAACACGCACAAGTAGTGGCACACGACCAGAGGTCGTGCGCACTATGTCTAATGGTCGTGCGATTGCCCCAGACATGACTTGTAAAAATGGAGAATGGAGCGCACGATCAGTGGCTCACGACCAGTGGTCGTGCGCTATAGATCCAATGATCGTGCGCAGTGTTCCTGTACTGTTTTGGGTTCGATGAACTGACCGCGCACGACCAGCGGTGGTGCGCTAAGGAGTCCACTGACCGTACGCTTGTAAAAACGCACGATCAGTGGCCCTTAGGCAAAAAACATTCCCAAACAATCCCGAAACACTCACACGACCTTTGTACCTGCAGTAAAAATAGAAGAGCCACTGAAATGGGCGTACCACATTCTCTATACACAAAAAACTCCAAGTATAGGGCAAAAGTACAAAAACTACTAAATCACACTAAAACGGGCCAAAAGTGCACTTAACATGGAATGAGCGTAATGACAAATATGAATAATTATGACTCTAAAGTGTAGTGCACCAACGATAAAACTAGCCCAGATGAGTCCAAAATATGTATATAACTTGGACTCATCACACCCCCAGACTTAAACATTTGCTCGTCTCGAGCAAATCATCACTCCGTGGACTAGAAAATAGTTAGCTTGCTTAGTAATTTCCAAATAAAGTAATGAGAGAAATCAAATATATCATGGGCATAAAAAATATAATAGACAAATTTTTTATTTATCCTACAGAATTTATACTTTTCGACAGGCGTAAATAAATATTGTATCTACTCAAAATTGGAATCCATGAGAATCGTTCGGTCATATGTAGGAAGAAAGTAGGCAGGCCACTCAGGTGAGCATTGCCAAAGACCGGGGCTTAGGATCACCTCCAAAGAAATCCATCAATGTCAGGGACCATATGCTTGCCCGTTCAGACCCTCTCCATGGTACTTGTTCGACTTAAGCGTGAATCTGTAGGACTTTAGGATAATCATGGGGCTTCGGCTAAGGTTTGGTAGTCAAAGATAAACATGGAGGCTACACGCAACCCAAGCAAACAAACAACAAGCTAAACTAATACAACCCCTCAGAATTGTATGTGTGACACACCCCTAGTCTTAGTTTGAAAACCGGGTGTGTACACGACCTAACCCGACCAATATCAAGATAAAAAAGATGGGGATTCAATTTCTCATTGTAATTCTATTTAGATTTTCTTTTTCAATTCTCTCTTTTTTTTTGCAATCCCCAAATTTTTAGCCAATAGAATTTCTTTTAATCATCCACCACATCACTTTAATTCCACATATCACACCTCGTCAAAATATTAAATTAACAGGAGCTCAAGAATTTGGTTGCGATAGGAGGATTTGTTTTAAGCATTGGTGACTGAAGGTGGAAATGAATGAAAGGAGGGGTAGGCACAAACTTGGCTTGCAACGGTTAGCAACTAGGACAAGGTAAACAAGGCTCAAACTAGCCAAATGGATGGCCTACGTTACGCTCACGCTTGACTAACCATGCACCAATGCTTCAAGAGTAGCTTGGGGCAGGTTTTAAGCCACCGAGAAAGAGGATCCTTCCTCCCGACTCGAGCAAAATGAGTCTAGTGATGACCACACACATTCCTACACTACCGTTCGATTTCACCAGATTCAACATTATTTTGAGTAGTACAAACAATATTTACATTTGCAAAAAAAGTATAAATCTACGAGTAAAAAGAAAAATTAAATCTATACTATTTCTACACAGACCATGAGTACTCGATTCGGAGCACTGCTCGAGTTTCGCACTACTCTATCCTAAAATCCTCAGCCAACACCACTATTTTAAAGTTTACACACAAGCAATCCATTTGACTCGAGCCGCACGCATGGATAAGATCGTGCTCAAGTGGGTGATTCAGTGTACTACAGTGATCATGAAATAAATAACTAACAAACTGGTATGCTATAATATGTCTGCTCATGTAGTGACCACATGCATGCTCTCCCCCCAGACTTGAATGCGACAACTCATAAAACTAAACATTCCAAATAATATAAAGAGTTAGGGGTAAGAAGTACCTATGCTCAAAACTGAGCATACCAGTTGTGTTGAAAGGTTGTCCGTTAGTGGTAAGTTTGCCGCACTTCAAAAATTTCCAACACCTGCGAATTAGAGATCCCACACAAAACAAGAAAATAGAAATACAAATATAAAAAGAACACAACACACAAAATAGGACCAAGTGGTCCTACTTGGGTTGTCTCCCATAAGCCTTTTTGTTTACCGTCCTTAAGGTGGACTGAATACTTGTATTAAGCATGATATAGAGTTTTATGTCCACAACAAACTAAATAAAAAAGAACTACGCAAGTCCACCAAGAAGTTATTAGGAAAAACTATCGAACAAACTATCAACTAAATGCTGATTTATGATATAGCTCCCCACAAGAGTGAGAAAGTCCAGGGGTTGCAGCCTTAGGGTTCAAGTTGGTTTTACCCAATCGGCCCCAAACCCCCTGCTTCTCTCCCTGGAGAGCAACAAAACGAGTAGATCGAAAAAAACGTTCATTTTTCTTTTTCTCCACAGTGGGGGAACGCCACCTAGCTTCATCAACTGACTCTCCATCCAAGGTTTTAGGTTTCATCGTCTCCGACGCCATCGTGGCATTCGGATCCGCCCACGAAACCTTATGATTAAATTGTTTATCAATAAATTCAGCATGAGGAGGTGGAGAATCATGCTCCCATATAGATCTAAACTCTAGAATTTCATCAGCAGCCTCCTCACGAACCAACAACTCCTTCTTCTCTTCCTCATCACCACGCTCTTCTTCAGAGGTACTTCTTCTCTCATCTGCGTCCACGTCTCCTGTTTATCTCTATAATCTACATTACTAAACAATTCATAAGTGATAAAAACGGGATGGGGGTATAGAGGTTCAGTCACGACGCTAGGGAAGCATGCCGGTTTCACCACATTTGGTAAAACCACCTCCCCCTTGGAAAAGTCCAAGGTGGCGCTGCTTTCCCAAAAAAATGGGATTCCCAAGATTGGGATCGAAGTATTTTCGATAGTCCCCAATACTTAGAAATCCGCTACAACCTTGGTTCCATCCACCGTAACTTAAACCTCTTTCACCTCTCCTTCAGTCTCCACTAGAACTCCGTTAGCTAAAACAAGAGAGGTACGATCATCGAGATTTAATGTTAAATTAAACTTATTGACATCTTGCAAAGCGAGAATGTTTCTAGAAGATCCGAAATCGCAAAGGACGGAGGTCTCGATGTTATTGATCGTACAAGCAATCACTAGATCTCTACACACTCCCTCTTCCTTCTCAGCAAGACTCCTCCCCTGATCTACGGGGTTCTTTTCTGTGTTGCTTGGAAGAGTCCCTTGGGGACGCTCAGCTAGCACCTGGGCAAAATGTCCCAGTTGCACTTCCAGATTTCGTATAGATGCGGTCTGATTAGCCATATTCGATTGAGCGACCTCAACGAATTTCTCCATCATTTCTTCCAAGTTACTCTTCCTAGGTGTCGAAGGGATCTGTTTATAACCCGGATTTTGTGGCCTCGGTTGGCTCCCAGAGGCAGAAGCATCGAATTGATGCTGCCCTTGTTACCATCGTTGGCCACCGGCATTTTGGTTCCATGAAAAGTTTGGGTGATTTCTTACCCCTGGGTTATATATACGCATTCCCGTACGACACACCCCTATTTTGGTTAGCAATGAAAATCATAGATTCATTCATATTAAGATTATACAGCTCACCAGACAATTCGTATGATGGGCATTCATATGTGTGATGGTCATCCCTGCCACATCCTTTGCAAGAGATTGCCATGACAGGTGTTGTAGTGGGTACTGCTGATCCAAGAGCGAATATTCCTCGGGTGTTCCTTTAGGAATTTATCCCAGCAGTCCAATATATGATGTGTGAGGCTGTGTCTTGCAGAAGCCTCAGGGATACCTCAGGTGTATGGTTCATCAATGAACCTCCTGCAGCAACGTCAATCATAGCCCTATAATTGGGCTCGATGGCAAAGTAGTACTGGCCCACCAAGTTCTAAGGATGGAACTCATGATTTGGGCATTTCAGCAACAAGTCATTGAAGCATTCCCACGCCTCCGCCAGGCTTTCCTGATCGAACTGGCGGAAGTTACCTATCTCCCGGCACAGGTTCACAATCTTGTCTACCGGATTGAACTTCTCCAGGAATCGCGCGGTTAAGGCATGCCACGTTGTGGCAGTTCCCGGAGGTAAGCTGTGTAACCATGCCTTGGCTTTATCATGCAATGAAAATGGGAATAGCTTCATTTTCACTGTGTCATCGGGTATTCCTCCATAATGGAAGGTCCCGCGTATCTCAGAAAAATTCGAGAGATGCATGTGTGGGTCCTCGCTCGGCAACCTGGAGAACTGGGCGTTACTACATATTATGTTCAAAATGGCCGGTTTGATTTCAAACTGAAGGTTAGGGATGGCAAACCCAAAAGCTGGATACACACTCCCAATAGTGGGGGTAGTGTAGTCTCTCATCGTGTGAGGCCACGGCCTATTTACCTCATTCTCATAAACATGCTACCCTCCAGCAGTAGCTCCATTCCCTCTCGGGCCAGCCCTATGCATCGTCTGTCCTTGCCGGTTTCCAATGTTCTCATCAGAGTTTGACCCTAAGATGGGCTCTTCTCCTCTTCCATTGCCTCCAACCTGAATTAGATTGTGATCCATCTCTAGCCGAGCGTTTGTGGTACACCTCTGTGCTCGAGCGGTCCTCTCTATTTCAGGATCGTAGGCAAGCAAATCTCCCAATCCTTGCCTCTATATACACCAAAGATGACAACAAAACAAAAAATAAAAAACAACAACTCTTGAGTAGCCACCTTCGACAACCCAGATCACTTACGCCTGCACTCCCCGACAACGGTGCCAAAAACTTGATGCGTCGACAAGTGCACCTGTCGCTGTCAAGTAATAATTTTGGGAATAACTTCCCCGATTGTCAATCTCGAGGGAATGGAGGTTGGGTATCGTGATAGCAACGTAGAAAGATTGTTACTAAGAGTTAAATTAAACAACAAGGGTTGGCTTTTGATAATGCTATAGAAGACAAAAGGAAAACTAATGTGGTTCGTAAACACCTCTTCGCTTGGTGGATGGAACTAGTGCAGGCCGCTATACCGTGCTTCGTTTGACGAATGGACGGAGAGCAAGCAGATGGAATGAACACACGTGCGGAGAGTGAGGGTCGTAATCACCTCTTCAACTGCCAACACTAGCCTTTGCTAGAGTTGTTATTGTGCGTGAGTGGAGTGATGTGAATAGAGCCGAGTGCATCACAGCTAACAACAAAGGATGTAACTTACCAAAGCAAACTTCATTCATAGACAAATAAAAGCAAGTTTAGGTTCATTACAAGCTTAAGAATACACTTCACTATGGAAGAGAGGTAGAGTAAATCGCAAGGGGGAAAGCCTAGCCATGGTTCTTGGCAAGAGCAGTGGGTTGTCAGTCCACTTCACGACTCAGACCGTGGTTACGTCCGGAGGTAAATGGGTTGTCAATCCACTTGTCTTCCTCCTTCTTCCCTTGCCTTCAGTATTTTCTCCCTTTTTGCCCAAGTGAGAAGTACCGAAAGATCTCTGTTGCATACTGCTGGTGGCCGAAAATTCTCCGAATGATTGAAGATGGCTTCGGATCGCCAGAGAAAGCTTCCCGGAGGGTAGAGATGAGTGGAGTACCTGTGGGGGAGAGAAACGGTGCTTTTGCGCGCAATAGCTCGACGGAAAATGAAAGGAGTTGACCTAATTCATGGAGCACGGGCTTAAATACGGGCAACAGAAAATCAGAGCGCATGATTAGTGGCGCACGACTATTTGTCGTTCACACTGACGGTTGATGATCGTGCGCACTTCTCTAGAGAAACCTGCAGCTCGACAGAAAAATTAATATATATGCGCGCGATCAGTGGTGCACGACCAGAGATCGTGTGCACAAGATCACATGATCGTGCGATTAGAAATGACAGAACTCCGGAAAAATGGATAAACGCACACGAGCAGTGGCACAGGACCTGAGGTCGTGCGCACTATGTCCAATGGTCGTGCGATTGCCCCAGACAAAACTTGGAAAAATGGAGAATAGAGCCCACGATCAGTGGCTCACGACCAGTGGTCATGCGATATAGATCCAATGATCGTGTGTAGTGTTCATGTACCATTTGGGGTTCGATGAACTGACCGTGCACGAACATCGGTCGTGCGCTAAGGAGTCCACTGACCGTACGCGTATAAAAATGCACAATCAGTGGCCCTTAGGCGAAAAACATTCCCAAACAATCCCGAAACACTCACACGACCTTTGTACCTGCAGCAAAAATAGAAGAGCCACCGAAATGGGCATACCACATTCTCTAGACAAAGAAAAACACCAAGTATAGGGAAAAAGTACAAAAACTACGAAATCACACTGAAAATGGGCCAAAAGTGCACTTAACATGGAATGGACGTAATAATAAATATGAATTATTATGGCTCTAAAGTATAGTGCATCAACGATAAAACTAGCCCAGATGTGTCCAAAAATATGTATATAACTTGGACTCATCATGGTGTTAAACTAACAAGGAACGAAGGACCCAAATCTTTTTGGGTTCCTAAGGTAAAAAGTATTTATGATTGCTGGTAGGTCCAAAGGCCAACAAAACTCTAATTTTGTATTTAGACAGTGGATACTCTTGGCACATGACTGGGACAAGAAGCCTATTGCATGAATATACCCCAGTCGAATACGGTCCAAAAGTCATCTTTGGAGGGTTTGACCGGGGAATCACTAAAGGCTATAGTATGATTACCAACGGTATAGTCTCCTTCAAAGAAGTTGCCTATGTTAAAGGATTACAACATAATATAATCAACATAAGCCAATAATTTGATAAAGGATATATCGTTGAGTTCTGCAAGGACAAGTGTCTGATAAAATCAACTGCCAATTTGGAGATAGTCTTAACAGGCACTCGGAGTAGAAATATTTTCTGCTTAAATTTTCTATGCTTAGACAATTTTACACCAGTGTGTTTTTTGGCAAAAGATAATGCATATCTCTGTTACTAATGGCACAAAAGATTAACACATATTAATTTCAAAACTATAAATATACTATTTTCTCAAAACTTAGTGTGTGATGTCCCCGACATTAAGTGCCTTAAAGAGAGTCCATGTCACGCATGCCAAATTGGTAAGCAGACACGGGCTACCTTTAAGTGTATTGCTAAAAAATATTCTTCTAGATGTTTATGCTTATTTCATATGGACTTATCCGTTCCCATACCAATTCACAGTTTAGGAGGTAAAGTCTATATGTTGGTCATTGTTGATGACTACTCTCATTTTACTTGGGTGTTCTTTCTAAAACACAAGTCAGACATCTTCGAGACTTTCACTAATTTTGACCGGCAAATTCAGAATGAATTAAACTGCTCAGTGGTAAAAATTAGAAGTGATCATGAAACAAAATTTGAGTCTGGGGCCATGACAGAATTCTGTGGAAGTCAAGGTATCTTTCATGAGTTTTCTTCTCCACGTACTCCACAATAAAATGGAGTTGCCAAGAGAAGGAACATAACCCTCATTGAAGCATGTTCAACTATGTTGAATGATGCTTCACTACTAGAGTACTTCTGGGACAAAGCAGTCAACACATCTTACCATGTGCAAAACAGAGCATTAATCAACAAAAGCCATCATAAGACTCCCTACAAACTATTGAAGGGCAGAAAACTAACTGTGTTCTAATTTATAATCTTTGGCAGTAAATGCTTCATACTTAATAATTGGAAGTATTATTGTACAAAGTTTAGCGAAAAGTATTTTGAATGTACTTTCGTAGGTTATAGTAGCTATAGTAAGGCATATAGGATTTTTAACATGAAAACACTGGTTGTAGAAGAGTCTATAAATACTATATTTGATGAGATAAGCATGCTTCATAACATCTCGTCTAGTATAATTGTTGTAGATACAGGTATTAGGTTAAAGGAACTAAGCTTGGAATAAGCGGTCAAGGGAGATGCTCCAAGCTCAGTCAAAGTCATCGATCCAAGAATGGTGGAAGAGGAACTACTAGATGAAGAGTTACTTCAACCTGCAGGAGATGTAACAGATGTAGCAGAACCTACTGGTGGGAGAGGAAGAAATCTAGTATTCAGACCCCAAGAGATCACCCTGTTGATCTGATCATTGGAGATCCAGGTGACGGTGTAAGAACCAGAAGAGGTACCACTAATGAAGTTTTACACCTTTGCTTTCTTTCTCAGGTTGAGGCAAAGAAATTTGAAGAAGCAAACAAGGATGCCTCTTCGATAATGGCTATGCAAGAGGAGCTCAACCAGTTTGAAAGGTCCAAGGTTTGGGAGTTGGTGCCCAGGCCCAAAGGACAGAACATGATCGGTACTAAATGGATATTTAGAAACAAGTTGGACGAAAATGGAGTAAATATAAAGAACAAAGACAAGCTTGTAGCTCAAGGGTACAAACAAGAAGAAGGGATCAACTTCAATTATACCTTTGCTCTAGTGTCCATACTTGAAGCGATCAGGTTGTTCCTTGCGTATGCTGCTCACAAAGGCTTCAAATTATATCAAATGGGCGTGAAGTCAACATTCCTCAACGACGATCTAAAAGAGGAAATATACGTAGCACAACCCCCAGGTTTTGTCGACTTTACTTTCCCTGATTATGTATATTTTCTTAAAAAGGCACTATATGGTTTAAATCACACTCCCCTAGCTTGGTATGAGATGTTGTTTAGCTTTCTTCTTGAGAACAAGTTCTCAAGAGGAAAAATAAATAAGATATTATTTCTTAGGGAAGTAAAAGACAAGATTTTGCTAGTGCAAATCTATTTCGACGACATTAATTTTGGATCTACGGAGGACCACCTCTGCAAGAAGTTTTCTAAACTTATGCAAGGGAAGTTTGAAATGATCCGTATGGGAGAGCTGCAGTATTTCTTAGGACTTCAGGTGAAACAATTTGAAGATGGAATTTTCATCTCTAAGACAAAGTTCACCAAAGTGTTACTTAAGAAATTCGGAATGAAGAATGCAACCTCGATGAGGACTCCAATGGGTTCAATTATATTTATGGACAAGGACGAGAAAGGGAAGCCTTATGATGAAACCAAGTACATAGGCATAATTGGGTCCTTGCTATATCTTACTGTTAATAGACCCGACATAATATTTTCAACATGTGTGCGCGCTAGATTTCAGGTGAACTCTAAGAAATCTCATTACGCTGCTATAAAGAGGATCTTGAGATACCGTAAGGGTTCACCAAATCTTGGCTTATGGTACCCAAGAAGTAACGTCAAGCTAATTGGATTTTCAGATGCTGATTTTGCCTGTAGTAGGGATGATAGGAAAAGCACTTCCGGGACTTACCAATTCCTTGAAAGAAGGCTTATTTCATGGAGCAGTAAGAAGAAAAATTGTGTGGCAACCTCCACTATCGAGTCAGAGTACATCTCTGTTGGTAGTTATTGCGCACAACTTCTATGGATTAGGAATCAACTAGAAGACTACAACTTGCAATTCAAGGAGATTATGATGTTTTGCCACTCCTCTAATGTGATTGTGATTGCAAATAATCCAGTCTCTCACAGCCGAACAAAGTGCATCGAAATCAAATATCATTTCATCTGGGAGCATGTGGAGAACCGAGACATATCTCTCAGCTATGTCCCGATAGATAAGTAAGTCACAAACATTTTCACGAATCCACTAGACGAGGCCAAGTTCTCATTCTTCAAAATGGAACTGGGCATGCTCAACAAGGACTCTTGAAGACGGGTAAGGAGACAGAAATTCTATCGATGAAGTACATCTTATAGAACTCAAAATAAACCAAGGAAAATTCGTCGAGTCACTCTCGTTGAATCTCGCTGATTCGTCGAAATAATTCGTTGCTCTTCAATGAATTTCGGCGATATTCGACGAATTCTGCCCGGCTTCCATGGGATATCGACGAATCGTACTCAGGTTATTTTTTTATTGGATTTGAAGAGTCGCCGGTTTAAGGTATACGCTGATCTCTTTTGTCTCAAAATTTTAAGTATATATATATAAGGTTCTCGGGGTAAAACATCTTCACATCGTCGAAAGAGAAGTTTGAATCTCGTCGAGTCTTCCTTCCACCGATTCAGCTTCCGCGATAGCAACGCATCATCCTCTCCGATTCCTTCAACCTTCCAAATTTTAGATTGTCTTCATAGCTCCCCGAGGTACTAGTGGCTTGCTCGTATGGGGAGAACTTGTTCGAACTAGTTTCTCTACGGCCATTGATGAATTCAGAAACATAACACTAATGTTGGAATTGCCTGATCTCACCTTCATCCTCGAACACCCTTGCAAAGTGTTGGACAAGGAGGTTCTGGAGTTCTTCCAAAATGCCAACTTTCGCAGTGAAGACACAATATTCAAGAGCAAAGTCAGGCAAGTCAGAGTCAAAGTGAAAGCTTCTCTACTCACAAGGTATCTACGGCTCCCAGAGTGTGTGGAGGAAGATCAGTTAGAAGATAGTGATTTCTCAAGGGCTCTGTTATTCTGTGGTCTACCAAGAGGAACTAAAGCAGTCAAGAAAAAGGGATGAATAAAAAGGAAAACTCCTTTCAGATATAATTAGAAAAGTACTTTTGTGTAAGGTTGGATCTCATGATTAGTTGTCCTCAGATATGTTCAAGATTCTGGTCGCTACCATATGCTGGAAGAGAATAGACTAGGGTGTAGTGTTATTTGGAAGGATAAAGGACAGTCTGCGAGCAACTAACTTTGGAAGGATAATCATCATATACTTGAATCAGTTGGACAGAGACACATTTCACATGACCAAAGGAGTACCAATTCACCACCTGAAGAAAATAGATGCTTCAATCTTCTCTAGATGGGAAAGAAGAACCCCAAGGCAAGGTTGTCTCCAAGACTTTCCTAGGTATAGGAGGAGCAAGTTCCTGAGGAAATAATTCATACCCACCCCCCCCCCCCCCCCCCCGTGTCTTTAATCAGTCTGAACTAGTGGGGATCCTCACCCTATGGCTATGTTTCCCCGAAAGAAGACGAGCCCGAAGGGGCGTCTCTGAGGTTCTGACATTCAAATAATGAATATCACGTAGTATCCCACCCAGGGTCAAGACGACCAACTTCATTTTGTTTATTTTTAATACGCACGGCCCTCCCTTTGAATCCTCACCCCTTGGGCTATGTATTCCCCGTAATGCGACGAGACCCGAAGGGGCGTCGATGAGGTCTCAACATTATATACGACAACCCACAATCCTATTCCTTCCAAGGTGTTTTAGCTCGCAATCAAGTGTTTTAGCTAAAACTAAAGTGCAGGAATTTAGGGGGAGTCTGTTGAGACACAAGTGGCTACTGATGTTCTAGTGCCCTTGAGTGTTCCCTCTGCTGTAGAGTCAGTTGTTCCAGTTAGTTCAGAGACAGTGATACCAGATAGAGTTGCAGAGTTAGATGATCTACTCAGAGAGATTGCTGTTATTGGTCTTGCTATTGTGGCTGAGACTGTGGCTGCTGAGGCTGATGCTGAGATAGTGGCTGCTGATGAGAGTATGGATGATGATATTACTGATGATGATGTGTTGGCTGTTAATAATGTAGATGATGCAGAACACATCATAGTTGCTGATAATGTAAATGATGCAGACAAGGTTGGAGCTACTGATAATGTAAATGATTCTACTGTTATTGCTTCTACAGAAAATATGCTCGTAAGTCTCCCAGAGATTTACCCAGCTGTGTCTAAGGAGGAGCAGGCTCAGTCCTCAATGTCTATTCACACCAAGGTTGATAGGTTTATCATACAACTAGAGAGAAGTATTGCTAAGATTCCATATGGACCTCTAGTTGAGGAATAAGAGATTGTTATTATATCTGATGAGGAAGGAGAAGCCGAGATGCTTCCTCCTGTCCTAGTAGCTCAATATCCAGTACTATCATCAAAAGCTCACATTTCCCCAATGGTAGAGTCATCAAGTGACTTTGAGGAAAGTGCAGATATTCCCTCTCCCCCAAGACCCCAATTTGAAGTTCTCATAAGTACAAGTTCAGATCATTCCATTCTAAAGTCTATATAAGCTATGATGACACGCCAACAAGCTCATTTTGATAGATCTCTGAAGAAAGTTCAGAAGACAGTTATGAAGAGAATAAAAGATACTGAAAGGGATATGAACAACGTCCTTGCTGAAGTCAAGGTGTGTTTTGATAAGATGGAATCGTATTTGGACAGCTGGTTTGTGAAAGATGGGCAAGCAATTAATCTAATTATGGCTGGTCTGAAGAACAATTTGGACGTTCTCAAGAATGTTTATGTGAATGCCAAAAGAGTTATAAATGACCAAAATGAAGGGATGAATTACTTTGGCGATCAAATAGTCTACTAGAGTAATGCAATTGCATTAAAAGTGCTTGAAGAAGTCAAAAAGGGGGAGGCAGAGTTTAAAACTAAGGTAAATGCACTTAAAGTTTCAATGAAAGAACAGTTCACAACAACAAACAACAACTGTTATGAGAACTTCAGTTGGCTACATGGAGAGTTGTTTCCAGGGTCTGCTGGGGTAAGGATGCCAGAACAGGTGATACAAAATCTTGTACATGACCATGTTCAGCCTGCTCAGGATTACACCTAGTATTGGACTAAATCTCAAGATACCTTGTTACTGCTGTTGAACTAGATATTCAACTGGTTGAGGATGTCTCTCAACCAGCTTATAAGAGAAGGAGATATGGTGAAGGCCCTTCTACTATCAGGTCTGATCCTAGTAGAGAACTATGTGAAGTGTGGATTCCAATCTCAAAAGGTATTATCTTGGACACCTTCACATTAGTCGATGTAGGACATGAAGACAGGTACACTCACTATAATAGGGAGGAGTGGCAGAAACATGAAATTGCCAATGTCAAAAGAAGGATTCACTTCAAATAAATTCAGAAGGGATGATAATGCAGCCCCTCCTCCACAACCAAAGTATTTCTCGAAGCCGAAGGCTTATTTTGATATACAGTTGCAGAAGAGCCAGGGAAAACAAGCTTAATGTTTTTATTTGATGATTGTGAATACTGTTTGCCCCAATAGAACTTTCACATATATATAAAATTTTTTGGTGGAAATTGTTCTTAATTTTACTTCTTTTTATATTTCCTTTCCTTCTCATGCTCTTTCCTTATTTTATTATATTGTGTACAATTTACCTTAGTTTGTAGGGTTTTGACTTCTTTAAATAGGGGGAGATTGTTTGGTATTGTATCCACAATAGCCCTTATTTGAAGAAGTGTCCCTTGAACTAAGATGAATTGAGATTGTATTTGATGTTGATTATTTAGTTATGTGCTTGCAGGACTATATTTCTAAGTACAACCCAATGTCAGGTTATAATGGGTCATGAAACACAAGACTATATAATGCAATCCTTCATTGTGTAGGCCACTGTGTTGACTCACGTGTAATCTCCCTATTGGGGTGTACTTCTAATTCAAGTACACTATGAGAAATAAGGAAGGACAAGTTGCTGCATTCAGAAGAACAAAATTTTCTCTAAGTAAAATTCATCGAGTATAGTAGTGAATACTGTTGGATCCCAAGCTGGATTTGGGCTAGGTTCACTAAATTAGGTTAAGTCTGACCCACCTTGTATAGCCAGGGTCAAATCTAGTAGTCCTAGAGTTTAGGCTAAGTCTTTAGGTTCAACCTTCATGGACCAGCCAGCAGAGGACCTCATCAGACTCATACTTAGAAGATTCAGAGAACAAGTTGTTTAGTTCGAAGTTCTTCGAACTTAGCTCGACGATCGTCAATCTCAGATCGATGAACTCAGAGTTATCTCTCTGATCTGAGCTCGATGATATTCGAGCTCAGGTCGACGATCAGTTTTCTTCAGACAGATTCTCAGCTCGACGATCTCAGAGTACAGATTTGGCAAGTCATTCTCAGTACGCAGTTCGCAGAGCTCAAGTCGACAAACTGGAATTCTCAGGTCGACGATCTTAGAACTCAGGTCGACGAATTCCATTCAGAGGTCGACGATTTCTTTCCCGCTCCAGAATGAGAAGTTTTCTTCCTTCTGTCCCCTACTTTCTATATTAATTAACAGTAATATTCCTGAGTAATTAATGCTCATATTCCTTTGAATATAGCCATTATTGGCAACATTAATTATGGTATTCATCAGGATAATTACTTGCTTATTTTATTAGGGACAGTTTGGAAAACTCATTTATGACAGACATTCCAGCCGTTTGTATTCTCCAGATTAGTCAGCAATTAATGCCTGAATTCAAAATTCAAAGGACAAATTGACTGCAGAATATAAAAGAGTTTTCTCTTTTCAGTCTGGTATCGATCAGCCCCAAAAGAGATAGAAATCAAATAGGGAGCTGACTGCACACAAGAAAATACAGAGACAGATACTGAACCTTCAAAACTCTCTTACAGTGCAATCTGCATTCATCCTTATCAATCCTGAAATCTGAAGAAGAACATTCATCACAAATCAAGAGTCTTCTTCATCTTTAGAGCCTGGAATCTTCAGAAACATTCTTTTAATATCTATCTACTGGATTCTTGGTTATTGACAAAACAAGGCTGAAGACCTACACCCTGAAGCAAAGCTCCAGCCTTCCTGAACCATTCAACTTCTCAGGGGGAGCTTTGTCAACATCAAAGATCCACTAGTCTTCTATAATGATTAGAGAAAGAGAAGACACCATCACCTCCTATCACCTCCTGTAAAAGGGTTTTAACTCCCTTCAAAAGTTAACCACTTGGTTGTCAAGTACCTTGATCAAAAGACTTGGTTGGTTTTTGGGCACCTGATCAAAAGCCTAAAGGGTTGTGATATCTCCCTTCAAATAGATATTGTGGTGGCAGACACCTGATCAAAACCTGCTAGTGGATTCCTACCATGGTGGTAGAAGAGTGGATGTACCCAATTAGGGAACCACTATAAAATTCTTGTGTTGTCTGGTTGTGCTCATTTTATGTTTTGTTCTTGTTGTGGCTGTGATAGATAGAATAACTTTGCCAGTTTTTTCTTTTCTTTAAATATTATTGGTATCACCTACTTTCACTCTGATATAAAAGTTTAAAATAGCCAAAAATTTTAATACTCTATTCACCCCCCCTCTAGATTAAGTCAGATCTAACCCCTCCTTTCAATTGGTATAAGAGGGTTGTTCTCTTGGTTGAACAAGGTAACACTTGAACTAACAGATCCTTCTTAGATATAAATTTATCTAGCTTATTTCTTATATCATGGCACAGAACAAGGATTATGCAAGCACCAGACCTCCAGTGTGTAACTTAAATAAGTTTGCCATCTAGAAGGCAAGAATCAAGCTTTACATGAATTCTCTTGATGAAGAAATTTATAATTCTATTTTGACAAGACCCCGTCAACCTACAACATAGACTGCATCCACATTAACTTTAAGCACCATGTAGTTCCACCACCTGAGTGGACTGATGCTCTAAAGAAAGCCAAGATAGCTGATACAAAAGCTATGAATATACTGGCTCAAACCATGTCTGATGATATCTTCCAAAATATGGCTGAATGCACTTCAACAAAACAAATCTGGGACTCTCTAAACCAGATTGTGGAAAGTTAAGCTGATGAGAGAAAGGATAGTAGATCCAACCTCATCTCACAGTATGAGAACTTCAAAAAGGAAGAATCTAAATCAGTGGCTGATATGTATAACCGATTAAGTGTTATCATTAGTGAGCTAAAAACCCTGGATAAAGACATCTCATTAACTGAGATAAATTATAAAATTCTAATGTGCTTCCCTAACACTTGAGACTCCAATATATGGCCAATCAAGGAGGCCAGAAGTTTAAATGAGATTTCCACTGAATCTCTCCTTGGCAAGCTCAAGTCTTATGAGTAGTTGATCAAATCCAGAGAGGTTGCTAAACATAAGACTTCCACACCCTCAAGGAAGGAGCACAATATAGCCTTGAAGGCAAATGAAGAATCACAAGCCCCAACAATCAATGAAGAATTCCTGAGTCTCTTAGCCAAGAGATTCTACAAGATGGGCAGGAAAGATTTCAGAAGAAGTCATCAAGGCAAGATGACAAGCCCAGGTATGACAAAATACCAACTAAAGAAGTTGTTTATTTTGGCTGCAGGAAGCCTGGATACTTCATCTCAGAGTGTCAAGAGAACCAAAATAAGGAGAGGAGAAGAGAAAAGGAAACCAAGAAACAACATTACAACAAGCCCTCCTCCAGCAAGCACAAAAGGAAGGAGAAAGGTTTCATTATTGAAACCTAGAGTGAAATTGAAGAAGAATCTTCATCTTCTAGCTCCAATAAAGATGAAGAGGAAGAAAAGGCTAAGGAAATATACTTGATAGTCATTGATGCATCAAGCACCCATTCTAAAACTGACCAATCAGACACTGAAGAACCTCTATCTGAAGAGGATCAGGTATTATCTTCTTTTGATTTTGATTCAGAAGAATTTAAAACTAAATTCAAGTCCTTATGTTTTGATGTAATAAATTCTGAAAAAGAAATTAAGCAACTTAGAGAGAAAGTAAATGAACAAGAAAACCTGCTGTCAGAAAATAACAAATTAAAGGATGAAATCACCTTAGCTAATGAACAAAACATTAAATTAAAGACTAAATTGTCTGAGGCAAGGCAACTTGAAGAATCCTTGAATGGGAGAAGTATCAAGTTGATGAACATCACAAGCACAGTGAATGCCATACTTAATGGCAAGCTGGGCTTGGGTGCTTCATCAATCCAACCCCCACTTATTCAGAAAAACATTTTATCCACCCCCATAAAATTTGTTTCTAGAAAGGGTAAAGAGAAAATAGAAGATAATCATGTTAAACAAATAGTATTAAAACAAAAGAATAAGAAAAGAAGAAAGAATAAGAAAAATCTTAACCATAACAAAGATCAGCAGATTTTGTCAAACTCAGATCGACGAAATGTGTCCAGTTCGTCGAACTCAAGTCGCGAACTCCGAACGCAAACTTTTACTATAACTATTCTCTGAACTGCGATCGACGAAACCAGTATGGTTCGTCGACCAGAGATCGACAAAATTGGGGCCCAGAAAATGAATACTTTCATTTTCTGAGTGGAGTTTGACAAACTCATCCCCGTTCGTCGACCTCAGATCGACGAACATACCAGAATTCATCGACCCCAGTTTATAATAACAAAATTTTTAATTCCAACATGATTTCAATCAACCTAGACAAAATATTAATCCTTTTAACCAATGGATAATTCCACTAAAAAAATATCATTCTTTAGGTTACAAAAGACAACCTAAGTATTTATATATTTCCAGCTTTAGTTATGTAAATCAACAAGGACCCAAGATAACCTGGGTCAAGAATATCTAATTTGTTTTTGTGCAGGTGAAAGACTATCCTACCATAGAGGAATAGTGGTAGCTGGATAGTGGTTGTTCAAAACATATGACTGGCAGCAAGGATAATCTATCAAACTACAAGTCCAAACAAGGTCCTGAAATTGTTTTCGGTGACTCCAACTGTGGCCAGACAAAAGGCTATGGAGACGTAAAGATTGGAGTTGTCACATTCAAGAAAGTAGCTTATGTAAGTGGATTAAAGCACAACCTGATTTCCATTAGTCAACTCTGTGATGAAGGGTTTTAGGTATCTTTTGATTAATCCTCTTGCATTATTCCTTCTAGGGATAACAAGATTGTTTTAACTGGATCTAGAGTAGGAAATATTTACATAGTAAATTTTAAGTCTGCTAGGTCTGAAATATGTCTGTTCAACCAAATTAATAATAATAATGAACTTTGGCATAAAAGATTAGGTCATGTTAACTTTAAATACATTGCTAAGCTATCTAGGAACAACCTTGTTAGAGGATTGCCTTCTGGTCCCTATAAGAAGAAAGGCCTCAGTAGGGCTTGTCAATTAGGCAAGCAAACTAAAAAGTAGTTTCAATGCCATTAATAAAAGTGATTCACCTAGGATTTTGTATTTGCTCCACATGGATCTTTTTGGACCCATTGATGTACAAAGCCTAAGAGGGAAATCTTATACCTTAGTGATTGTAGATGATTTCTCAAGGTTCACTTAGGTGTTCTTCTTGAGGAACAAGTCAGATAACTTCAAGGTTCTTACAAATTTTCTTAAGAGCATAAGGATTAAGTACTCTACTCCAGTTGCATTGATCAGAAGTGATCATGGTATTGAGTTTGAGTCTCTTCACATGCAAAGATTATTTGAGGAGGAAGGTATCAGACATTGTTTCTCTGCTCCAAGAACTCCTCAACAAAATGTGGTTGTTGAAAGGAAAAAACAGAACACTAATTGAAGCTGCAGGTACATTGCTTGTATATGCTTACTTGCCACTATCCTTTTGGGCAGAGGCGGTAAGCACAACAAACTATGTCCTTAACAGGAGTTTAATACATAAGATTTAGTGCAAGACTTCCTATGAATTACTTAAAGGGAAGAAACCTAAAGTAGATTTCCTTAGGATTTTTGGTATTATGTGTTACATTCACAATAATGACAAGAAATATATTATAAAGTTTTAAGCCAAGGCTCCAATGGGAAATTTTCTAGGATATTCCCAAGTCAGTAAGGCATATAGGATTTATAATCAATCTACAATGAAAATAGAAGAGTCTGTACATATTTTCTTTGATGAGACTAACATGTTTTACAAGGAGAAGAACTCTTCTACCAGTGAATCTTTGTAGGTACATATTTGTGTGAGTTGTTGAATGAGTTGAACCTCACCAATGAGGCTAATGCCCATACCTCTCAACAAAACTCTGAAGACAGTGAAGATGATTTCACTGAAACAGCTGATAAACCAACAATAGCCCATATAATTCTACAAGAGAAATTAACTCCCCAGACTGTTGTTGAACTAACTCCACAAACTGATCTTGTCATACTTAGAGATCATCCTGTATCTCAAGTAATAGGAGACATACCAGTAGGTGTGCAGACAAGTCATCAACTCAACCAAGACTTAATGCATGCCTGCTTTATATCTCAAATTGAGCCCCAATCTATAAAAGATGTAGAGCAAGATCAACTCTAGATTATGGCAATGCAAGAGGAGCTCAACCAATTTGAGAGATGTAGAGTTTGGGACTTAGTTCCAAGACCCAAAGACTATCCAGCCATTAAAACTAAGTGGGTATTCAGAAATAAACTTGATGCCCAGGGCATTATCATAAGGAACAAGGCAAGGCTAGTAGCTCAAGGCTATAGGCAAGAGGAAGGCATTGACTATGATCAGACATTTGCCCCTGTTGTAAGGCTTGAGGCTATAAGAATCTTCCTTGTATATGCTGCCTTCAAAAAGTTCAAGCTCTATCAAATGGATGTCAAGAGTGCATTTCTGAATGGAGAACTCAAAGAGGAAGTATTTGTGGAGAAACCACCAGGTTTTATCTCTCCAACTAATCCCTCTTATGTCTTTAGATTGCATAAAGCTCTCAATGGTTTAAGGCAAGCTCCAAGAGCTTGGTATGAGACCTTAGATAGCTTCTTGTTAGAGCATAAATTTTCTAGAGGCATTGTAGATATGACCTTATTTATTAAGCATCATAAAGATAAAATTTTGTTAGTATAAATTTATGTAGATGATATTATCTTTTGCTCTACTGATTCCAAACTATGCAAAAGGTTTTCTAACTTAATGCATTCAAAGTTTGAAATGAGTAGCATGGGTGAACTCTCTTACTTCCTTGGCCACCAAGTGAAGCAATTGCCTGATGGCATCTTCATATCCCAATCCAAGTATTCTAAGGAGCTAATCAAAAGGTTTGGGATGTCAGATGCCTCAGCAAAGAAAACACCCATGACTACCAATGCTGTGGTTGACTTTGATGAACATGGAAAGCCTGTTGATCAGAAATTATATAGGGGCATTGTTGAGTCCCTATTGTATCTCACAATAAGTAGGCCAGACATAATGTTTGCTACATGCCTTTGTGCTAGGTTCCAAGTGAACCCTAAAGAATCTCATTTTATTTTCCTTAAAAGAATTTTAAGATATATAAAGATTTGCCCAAATCTAGGACTCTGGTATCCAACTGAGTCATAATTTGAGTTGACTGGATACTCAGATGTTGACTTTGCTGGATGTAGAGTGGACAGGAAGAGCACATCAAGAACATGCCAGTTCCTTGGTGCTAGAATTGTCTCCTAGTTTTGCAAAAAGCAAACATCTGTGTCTACATCAACAACAGAAGTTGAGTATATAGCAACTGGCTGTTGCTGTTCACAGATGTTGTGGATTCAAAACCAACTCCTAGATTATGGATACAACTTAAATAATTCAACCTTACTCTGTGATAATACAAGTGCAAATTCTATTGCTCAGAATCCAGTTCATCATAGTAGAACTAAACATATAGGGATAAGACATCATTTCATTAGAGAGGGTATGGACAAAAAGAAAATTAATCTTGTCTATATCTACACTGATTTGCAAAGAGAAGACATCTTCACCAAACCCTTGGATGAAAGAATCCATCTGTTCTTTCTAAATCAGCTTGGTATGATTAATGGAGAAGCTTTAATTTAACTTTCTGTCTATGGTCGAAGAATTTGCCACAGTTCGTCGACCTGAGATCGACAAACTGAGAAAAGTTCTTGAGATAATTCGTCGACCTGAGATCTACGAACTCTCTGTGTGAGTCATTTTCGTCGATCGGAGATCGATGATCTGGTTTTACAAAATTTTTGTCAACCGAAGGATGATGAAAAGTTTTCCCTTCTTCAGACTGAGATCAACGAACTCTTTTGTCGATAAAATATTTCATCGACCTCAGATCGAAGAATTTTTCTTTTTCGCAGAACGGAGTTTGTCGTTTCATATTCAGAAAAACCTTATATCTAGGTTTTCTTCGAGCTCTATCCCTCGCTTTCTTATCCCCTTGCACTTGATCTCTCTGTGTTTCCTTTGCAGGTGATCAATGGCGATTCCAGCAAGTGCTCTTGCGGTAATGAAGTTTGACATGGGTTTTGATATAGTTTCGAGTCATTCTAACTCTCCGATTAGATTTTCCTTGATATTCTGAAATTATTTGAAGATCTACAGTTGAAGAATCTGATGACCACCAGAATAAAGATTGCGGCGACAAAAATTAGAGAATGGGTTTTCACTTCTTCCTCTTCAGATACTGATACTATGGCGGGAACCATATCAGGTAACGTCGTCTCTCTTACCCCCGTCGTATTAACTGATAGTTTTGGATTAGTTAATGGAGAAGAAGAGTTAGAGATCGATAATGCTGAATTTGATGAGATGTTGATAAAGATGGGGTATTCTGGAGACACACCCCATAAACTGCTGAAGAAACATTTATCTGCTGACAATAAGTTTCTAGCGGATGTTATAGGCAAGGTACTGCTGGGCAAGCACACAGCCCATGATTACATCACTAGGCAACAATTCCTTGTGATGAGTGCTGTTGTGAACAAGAAGCCCGTGAATTGGGCTAGAATCATGTTTTAGATGATTAAGAAGAAAAATATCAAAAAAGAGGTGTGTTTTGGAAGAATTCTTGGAATCTTCCTTCAGGCCAAGCTGCTGAATCCCTGGTCTCCCCGACCATATTTATTAATGCCTCCATGAGGCTTACTTGTGCCTTATTTGTCAGGTGGGAGAGGAATATCTTCAAGCCATCCAAGGCTTCCTCCTCTTCCTCAAGACCTTCTGAGAGTACTAGGGGTTCTCCAGTCACTCCCCACCCTGCTGAAGATGTTTCCATTCTACCTCCACCTCTTTATGATCAAATAACTTCAACATCCCTCCAGCATACTTCTACTTCTCAAGCCCATACACCAACTCCTCCAACTTCCCCAGTCCATCTTTCCTCACCAGTTCATACTTCAGTCCATTCTCCTACACCACATCAATCTCCTAAACATCAATCATCACCAATTCAATCTCCAGTGCATGCTACTACACCAGAGAATGTCACTCCTCCTCTATCCCCTCTTCCTCCATATCTTACTAATATTCTCCTTCACAACATATCTTCTTTACCATCATTTGAACTGATGTCATCCCCCTTCTATACTCCATCACCTCAAGATGAGCCAATGCCAGATTCATCACCCTTTCATCCATCATAATCCTCCATTAACCCATCTATATCCACTCAAACCCCTCCTGAGTTCATTGTCATAGATTCTCCCTTCATTATCTCCATCCTGGACCACATCACTCCAGTCATAAAACAACTCATAACAGAGGCTATTTCACCTCTTGCTGCCTCGAATTCAACTCTTGTTGCCCTACTTTATGTCTCCTCTGTCCCTCCTACTTCAACAAGGGGCCTGGATCCAGTACTTACTGAAACTAGGTAGGGGGAGATACTCAATGAAGAAGCAGCTCCAGCAGTAGCAAAACAGCTCCAGCAGCAGCAGAAACAGCTCCAGCAGCAGCAGAAATAGTTTCAGCAGCAGAAGAAACAGTTTTACAGATAGTTGAGGTCACAACAACATATGTAGATATGGTTTCATAGGCTGATATATTGGATGTAGATCTGCTGATTGTAGATATTGTGACTGATGGTGATTGTTATATCAATCCCTCAGTAGACATTTTTGGTTTATTACATTCTTTCAGTACAATTTATCTGAACTCTTTACTTCCAATAGTTAATCCACCCTTGGCTATAGTTTGCTACACTTCTCCTATAAGTCCTGAAGTTATTAGTCAACTGAAGGCAAGTTTTGCTACTAACATGGTTGTGGAATCTGTAGGCCCAACCTATGTAATGGATAATAGCTCTATCTCCAGTTTAGATGATCTGAATTCACAAGAGATTGCACAGATGCAGAATGATCCTGAGCTGAATGAATCTATAATGACTAATAAAGTTTTAGAAGCTTCTCAGATGATCACAGAGAATGTTGCTCCACCTACAGTTGCTCTACCTCAAGCTCCTCCTCAGGCTAAAAGATAGATTTCAAAAGAAACCTTAAAAGAGATAGATGCATTATATGATAACCCTCAAAGTTCTTCTGATGAGGACATAGACGATGATTCTGATGGATCTGATGATCCTAAGTCTAAGAATAAAGTTGCAAAGAAGAGAAAGATTGTTCCAAAGGCTGCTCAAAAGCCTGATCCTACCAATGACACTCCTTACTATATCTTGCATAAGATAACTCCATACCCAGGGATGCCTCAGTGGATGTTGCTATCTATGAATGAGCAGAAAGAAAGGAAGAAGAGGAGAAGGTACAAGTCTCCTCCTAGGAAATTTAGGAAAGACCCTCCTCCTCCTCCTCCTCCTCCATCTTCAGGTGCCTCTGGCAATGTCTCTCAAAAATCTGCTCTAGTGACCAAGACCTATCAAAGACATTCCAGGCATGGCAGTCAGCAACAATCTTCTCAAAGCCATCCTCCTCCAGCTTCATTCAAGAGAACTCCTACAGACTCTGTTGCTGAATCAAAGCAGGACTTAAGTCCAAAAAGGCCAGAGTCTCCTCCAATTCCCTTTGTAGATCCAGAACAGGAGACTTCAGCTAAAACAGCAAGATTTCATGAGCTGGTAGGACTCTCTCAAATTAACAAAGCCAAAAACTGATGGAAAGGATCCTTCTCAATTTTCAACCATGTCTTCATTCAGAAAAGAAGACCTTCAAAGGTATGCAAAGGCAAATAAATCTTTCAATGTTGATGATTATATGAAACTGCATCCAGAAGCTGTAGTGCCCAGAGCAACTTCTCTCAACATCATTGGTGCATTTGACATGACAATCTCTAAGAAAGAAGCTGCTAATCCAAATAGAGAAATCATCTTCAGACAGCCTGCTGAGAAGCTAGAGAAAGCAAATCCTAAGCAAACATAGTGATTTTGTTTGTGTTTTGTTCTTATTTTTGAACTCTATACTGGTTAATCATGAAGCACATCTTGTAAATATCTATTGAATGTTTTAATTCTATCATATATATGTTTTCATGCTTTATGACTGTTTCTTTTGTTTTGCTTTAGTGTCCTCACCAGAATAGGGGGAGATTGTTGGATCCCTAGCTGGATTTGGGCTAGGTTCATTAAATTAGGTTAAGTCTGACCCACCTTGTATAGCCAGGGTCAAATCTAGTAGTCCTAGAGTTTAGGCTAAGTCTTTAGGTTCAACGTTCATTGACCAGCCAACAGAGGACCTCAACAGACTCAGACTTAGAAGATTCAGAGAACAGATTATTCAGATCAAAGTTCTTCGAACTCAGCATGACGATCGTCGATCTCAGATCGATAAACTCAAAGTTATCTCTCTGAGCTGAGCTCGACAATATTTGAGCTCAGGTCGACGATCAGTTTTCTTCAAACAGATTCTCAGCTCGACGATCTCAGAGTACAGATTTGGAAAGTCATTCTCAGTACGCAGTTCGTATAGCTCGGGTCGACGAACTGGAATTCTCAGGTAGACGATCTTAGAACTCAAGTCAACGAATTCTGTTCAGAGCTCGACGATTTCTATCCTGCTCTAGAATGATAAGTTTTCTTCCTTCTGTCCCCTACTTTCATTATTAATTAGCAGTAATATTCCTGAGTAATTAATGCTCATATTCCTTTAAATATAGCCATTATTGACAGCATTAATTATGGTATTAATCAGGATAATTAGTTTCTTATTTTATTAGGGATAGTTGGGAAAACTCATTTATGACAGACATTCCAGCCATTTGTATTCTCCATATTAGTCAGCAATTAATGCCTGAATTCAAAATTCAAAGGACAAATTGACTGCATAATATAAAAGGGTTTTCTCTTTTCAGCATCGCATCGATCAGCCCCAAAAGAGACAAAAATCAAATAGAGAACTAACTGCACATGAGAAAATATAGAGACAGAGACTGAACCTTCAGAACTCTTTCACAGTACAATCTACTTTCATCATTGTCAATCCTGAAATTTGAAGAAGAACATTCATCAGAAATCAAGAGTCTTCTTCATCTTCAGAGCCTGGAATCTTCAGAGACATTCTTTCAATATCTATCTACTAGATTCCTGGTTATTGACAAAACAAGGCTGAAGACCTACACCCTGAAGCAAAGCTCTAGTCTTCCTAAACCGTTCAACTTCTCAGGGGGAGCTTTGTCAACATCAAAGATCCACTAATCTTCTCTATTGATTATAGAAAGAGAAGACACCATCACCTCCTCTCACCTCCTATAAAAGGGTTTTAACTCCCTTCAAAAGTTAACCACTTGGTTGTCAAGTCACCTGATCAAAAGACTTGGTTGGTTTTTGGGCACCTGATCAAAAGCCTAAAGGGTTGTGATATCTCCCTGTAAATAGATATCTTGGTGGTAGACACCTGATCAAAACCTGCTAGTAGATTCCTACCAGGGTGGTAGAAGAGTGGATGTACCCAGTTGGGGAACCACTATAAAATTCTTGTGTTGTCTGGTTGTTCTCATTTTCTATTTTGTTCTTACTGTGGCTGTGATAGATAGAATAACTTAGCAAGTTTTTTCTTTTCTTTAAATATTATTGGTATCACCTACTTTCACTCTGATATAAAAATTTAAAAAAGCCAAAATTTTTAATACTTTATTCACCCCCCCTCTAGAGTAAGTCAGATCAAACCCCTCCTTTCAAATACTCATCAAATTCATCGATTATCTTCATGTATACTCGTTGAATTCATCGTATATACTTACTGGCACTCGTCGAATTTGTCGCATTTACTTAGGGAATAACCTCTGAGTTCATGGAAATCAGTTAAGTAAAAAATCGTTGAGTATCTTCGTGTATACTTGTCGAATTCGTCAAGCGTATCTATTGATACTCGTCGAATTCGTCGAATATATATATCGATACTCGATGAATTCATCGAGACTAACTGGATATGCCTTGAGTTCTCGAATTTACTTCTCTGGATTTCTCCAAGTTAAATTCATCGAATCTCACTTTGCCTATGCGTCGAATGCATTGAGAGTATCTGCTGATACTCGTCGAATTTGTCGAGTAAGCTAGTTGATATTCGTCTAATTTGTCGAGTATCTCTACAGAAAGCGTTGAGTTATCTGTTAGGTCTGTCTGGAACCGTCTAAGTTATTTTCATCGAGTTTCGAAGCAGTTTAATGGGTATATATGTATATACTTGACGATATATGACGAATAATACTTAGGGTTTATTTTTCT
Organism: Platanthera zijinensis; assembly: GCA_039513925.1. NCBI lineage: Eukaryota > Viridiplantae > Streptophyta > Magnoliopsida > Asparagales > Orchidaceae > Platanthera > Platanthera zijinensis. The sequence continues at coordinate 64,261,750 of CM077081.1, read as the reverse complement.
ATTTTCAAATTTCTAAATCGGATCGTCCAGACCATCATGTACAATAACTTGCGGATTTCTCAATATGGAAGGAATATTCTATCCGGTAGAGAGGAGTTCCTATAAATACATAGGGTGGATTTCGAGAAACCCTAATCGTGTTATTGTTCAAATCGAGAAATTACAAGAAGTAAAACTCTCATCGGCGTACGATACGACTTTTTGTGATTCTCTCGGCCGACGATAACTTGTTGCATGATTTGTTCTTCATCAAACGTGTCAACTAGATCTTTGATCTCTGACGGTTCTCATACTACTCGGATCTAATCGATCCGTGTGTTCAGATCAAGTCTACAAAGCTTTCAGTTTCTTTTGTTCCTCAAGACGTTCAAGATCTACTTTTTAGAGGAAGGGAAGACCGAAGATTTCAGATCTGAAGAAGATTATTTTTAATATTTGTTTGCGTAAATATTTTATACTATTGTAGGAGGTTTTGCCTCCGAGTTGTAGATCCTTATTTTAGGATCAAATTATAGGAGAGGTTGTTCTCCGAGTTGTAGGAGAGGTTGTTCTCCAAGTTATAGGAGAGGTTGTTCTCTGAGTGGTAGGAGAGTTGTCTCCGAGTTATAGGAGTTGAGGCTCCAAGGTGTAAGATTGTGTTCAATCTGATATAAAGGTGAAGTAGCCGAATCTAACCCTTCGTGGTAGATAGGCGAGGCAGGACAGTAGACGTACCAAACTTGGGGAACCACTATAAATTCTCTGTGTTTCTGTGTGCTTATTTTTGTACAAATTTTTATTCCGCTATAAGACGCAGAACTCACCTATTCACCCCCCTCTAGGTGATTTAGGTTGACTACTAGACGCTTTCATAGTGCTATCACTGTAGAAAGACTGGACATATCCGGAGTCAGTGCCAAAGTTTCTAAAAGAGAAAAAAGAGAAGCTACACATGTGAAAGGAGAATAAGAAGGTACTTAAGGTAGCTATATGGGATGACTTCTCCTCCAAGGAATCAAGCGAATCAAGGTTAAGCGATAAAGAAGAGGAAAATATGTGTCTTAGGGGAAAGAACAACTTGCCTTCTGATGATGAAAGTAATTTCCAAAGTGGCACTGAGGCACCTCATCCTTATTATGATGAATTATATATTGAATATTTACAAACTTACAAATATTTTGATTAAAGTTTAAAAGATATTAAACTCTAAAAAAAATCTAAAAATAAACTTTTATTAAAAGATAATGAAAATTATCTAAAAAAGTTAAAACTTTAGAAAAAGAGAAGGTATCTTGCCAAGAGTGCATTCACTCCTTGTCAAGAGTGAAAGATATTGAAGAAGCTCATGTTATGTCTCACTCCACTATCAAATCTCTTACAATTGAAAAGGGGGGCATAGAAAAGAAATTAAAAACCTTTCTTTGTCAAATAGTAATTGGAAAAAATAATTTTTGCAAATCGGTGTGTTATGCTAGTAGCAAAAAAACCCGCACTTAAAGCCCGAATTCATGATTTAAATATGTCTGAATTCATGATTTAAATATTGTTATTAAAAAATTCAGAGTTGGACAAAAGAATCTTGATATGATTTTGGCCAACAAATGTCATGGTAGTTCAAAATTTGGGTTTAGTTATATTTTTGGGAGTAATCGCCCAGCGGTAATTCTTACCGCTGGCGGTATCAATAAATCCAGAAAATATAATTCTTTTAAAAATTTTAATTCAAAATTCAACTATTACCTCATCTTACTGCAATAGTTTACAGAAAAACTTTAAAAAGGTCTCAAGCCCTTTTATATCATGTGCCAAGTGTCATATATTTAGACACACTACTAACTCATGTTGGAAGAAGGAATGAAGTACTTTAAAGTAAATCTAGGTGAAAGGTTTCCACCTATTATATGGGAGGAACCTTTTGGGTATCTAGATCTTTACTCTCATCTTTCTTCTAGGTATGTTGGCAGGCTAAAGACAAAGAAAACGCATGGTATTTGGACTCAGATTGTTCCAAACTCTTGACCGGCAACAAAGCAAAGTTCATTAGCCTCGTAATGAAGAAAAACGGAATAGTGACTTTTGGAGATAATGACAAAGGAACGATCATGGGCATCGGCATAGTGTGTAATAAATCATTTTCTATTTCTAATGTATTATTTATAAGAGATTTAAAACATAATTTAATTTCAATTAGTTAATTATGTGATAAAGGTTTTAATATTTTATTTGAATCTTCTACAAATCTTTGCAAAATTATAAATTATAAAACAAATGATATTGTACTCACTATACCTAAAATGCATAATGTTTATATGATTGTCTTTAGTGATCTTTCATAATCTTTTTTTTAATACTTTATTTCTAAAAATGAAGAATTAGAACTTTGACATTGGAATCATGGTCACTCTAGCATCAAGTTAATTTTAAAATTATCAAAAGACAAATTGATCAAGGGATTACCTATGCTCAATGAAAATTTATCTTCTCTTTGCTCGCCTTGCCAAAAAAGGAAATTTTCAAAATCATCTTTTAAAAACAAAAATATTATTTTTACTACTACACCACTTTAACTAATTCTTATGTATTTATTTGGACCGATTAGCACTCCAAGTCTAAGAGGTAGCTAGAGAATACACTTTTGTATTGATTTATGATTCTTGTAGATATTGTTGAACTATTTTTATATCTTCCAAATCTGATGTATTTATTGAATTCAATAAACTATGCATTCATATTCAAAATTAACTTGATTTAAAAATTAAATGCATACACTCAGATCATGCAGGAGAATTAGAAAATGACAAATTTAGTTCTTTTTTGTATTGGTCTAGGGATTAAACATGAATTTTTCACTCCACACACCCCATAATAAAATAATGTAGTTGAGAGAAAAAAACAGAACCCTTCAATAGCTTGCACACACTATGCTTTCTAAATATAAGTACTTAGGTCATTTTTAGATGAAGCCATTAATACTACATGTTATGTAATTAATCATGTCATGCTTCGCCCATTTTAAAAATTACTCTTTATGAATTGTATTTCCAAAAGAAACCTTGTGTATCTTATTTTTGAGTTTTTTGTTGCAAATGTTTTATATTAAACACTAAACATACCTATAAATTTTTTGATGCAAAATATGATGAAGGAATTTTTAAATGATGAATTTTTGTTTTTAGTTATGAATGAAAAAAATAATCAATTTGAACATAATAACGTTTGGAAACTTGTAGAGAGGTCATTTAATTATCTGGTTGTTGGTGTTAAATGGTTTTTTGAAAATAAATTAGATGGTAACTCTTGGATCATAAGGAATAAAGCTAGATTAGTATCTCAAGGTTGTTCACAAATTGAGGGGGATAAATTTTGATAAATTTTTTTGCACTCATTACTCTCTTTGAATCTATTAGAATTTTTCTTGAATTTGCGAGTTTTAACAGGTTTAAATTATATCAAATAAAAGCTAAAAATGTATTTTGAAATGAGATCATAAAAGAAGAAGTATATTTTAAACAACTGCTAGTTTTATAAATGAAAATTTCCTAATGATGTATTTTATTAGAAAAACTGCTTTATGGTTTGAAACAAACATCACATACTTGGTATAAAAGATTGACACTATCTTTATTAAAGTACGATTATAAAATGGGAAGTGCAGATAACACACTTTTTTAAGCATGTTAATAATGATTTAATTATATTGCAAATTTATATAGGTGATATTATGTTTGGAGACACTAATGAAGAGTTGACTAATAAAATAGTTTTAGTGATGAAAAATGAATTTGAAATAAGCTTGGTATGAGAACTTACATATTTTCTAGGATTTCAAATCGTAGAATGACATGTTGAAATTTTTATTTGCCAATAAAAATATGTTCATGATATATTTAAAAGATTTGGATTTGAAAACCTAAAGCATGCTAATACACAAAGTGCATCACTAAAATTAGGAAAAGTTGAAGCCGATATTTTTATCGATCAAACTTTATATAGAGGAATGATATTATTATTATTATATTTGACTGCATCTAAACCTGATATTATGTTTGCTATTTATTTATATACTAAATTTCAAGCTACCCCCAAAGAATCACATTTAAAAGCAGTTAACTGAATGTCTAGATATCTAATCAGAATATCAGATTAAGTTTATGGTATCCACATAATGATTCCATTATTTTACACAGATTTTCGAATTCAGACTATGTAGGATGTTCATTAGATTGAAAGAGAACTAGGGATGCATGCCATTTCTTAGTCCTTACACTTGTGACATGGTAAGTTAAAAATAGAATTTTATTGCCCTCTCCACCACCGAGGCCAAATATATTGCACTAGATAGTTGTTGAGCACAAGCTTTAAGAATGACTCAAACTTTAGAAGACTTTAGAGTCTATCTAAACAACTTAGAATTTAAGTGTGACAACAACTTCGTTATCGCTCTTATAAACAATCCAGTACATCACCATAGATCCAAACATATAGATGTGAGACATCATTTTATTAGGGATCATTTAAGAAGGAGTGTGTAAGAATTAGCATTATAGGAACTGATTCTCAACTTGCGGACATATTCCCCAAACAATTTCCCGATGCACGATTTACTATGCTTTGATTAGAATTTGTATTTTTGGATATCTTAGGCTAAAATTTAAATCCGCAATTTTTTTTCTTATTTTTCTAATTTTTTTTTCTGCAATAGATAGGCCCCATAATGACAAATAATATTCAAGGCAAATTTGAAGCAAAAAAAAAACAAACATGTGTATTTTAAATGAAAAATCAAGCTCCTGTTACTAGCGCCTGGTGGTTGTTTATAAAAATATTTTATTTCAAATTTCCTTCTGATTATTTTTTTAAGAAAATTATTTTATTTATTTTCACTACTTTCAGAAAGCTTATTGTATTTTTTGTTCCATTTGATTTTCTTAAAAAAACAATAAAATTACAAAATATTTTCAAAAATACAAAAATATGTTTTCCCTTTCATTTTGTTTTTTCTTTATAAAATCAATAATCAAAAATAATTAATTATGCTTTATTGTCAAAGTTAAGGATGATTTGATGAATCTCTTAAAATTTATCTACAATGTTTGATTTTACATTCAAGTTTCATTAAAAATGTTATTTTGTTTATGTAGTGCCTTGATTTTAATCTTATAATGTGCAATGAAATTGTTTGTAAAATACGTGTAGGATTATTTTCACATGCTACTAAATATGAATAATATTTTATATTTGATAATTAATATCTCACTCAGACATTTAATAACATACAAGTGTTTTTTATCCTATTCTTACATGATTGTGTAGTATAATAACTTAACATATTAAATTATGCAAATAAATTACTGACATGTAATTCTTTGTAATTCATGCACTTTTTATTAGAGAAATGTGGTTTAAAATAAAATTTCTATGTATGCAAAACAAGTGAATTTGGAGTTCTTGTTCACAAAAGTTAAAAAAAAAAAAAAATTTGACAAGGAAAACTCAACCGAACACAACTCACCATCTTGATAAGTCTTAATGAGAATTGTGAGGTTGAGCACCTTGAAAAGAATTATAAAGTTTTGTGTGCAAATAAAAATTACATATTTTCTCTTAATTTTTTTTAAATATATCTTTATCTATGGTCATTGAATTTTGTGGAAGTAAATTGAAGAAATTTACTATTTAGGAGAAGAAAATTATAAAATGCATTTATGTAGAAGAGCTCACGATGTGCACAATAATTTAATGAATTGAAAAAATCTATTACTAATTTCGATGAAAATGCAAATCTACATTGTGCATAATAAATTGAAGATATCTTCACGATACGCTAACGCTGGGTGATATCACTCCCGCCTGCACAAGCTCCTGAAGCTTATTTAAGGAGGAGATCTCTTTGTTCAAGGTTACAACTTCTGAAGCCACAACTCGAACATTTCATGAGAGCCTTCATCCCTGAGTTCTAGTGGACTCTCAACTCCATCCTTGAAGATCAAAAGTGAGAAGGAAATTTTTGAATGGTCATACTTGAAGAAGGACACAAACTTCAACTCCAATGATGTTTATAGTGATTCTTCATCATCTCTTTCAGAGCTCTTCAACATAGGGAGTTTTTTTATTTCTGAATTTACTTCATGTTCTTCATTTTTTTTCTTTTGTAGTGCTAGTGAATTCTCAACGGTTGTTGGCAACTAGGCCTTGTAAAAATTAGGGAGAATTCATTGCGGTGTATGTATAAATTACGTCTAGCATAGATCTAGGGGAAGCTAAAAACCATATCTGTGTTGAAATATGTGAAGTGAAAGTGGGTGATCGGGAAGACCGGGCGGCCTGGGCGGACTGTCCATGCAGACTGGTGGAGCAGGCTGGCAGTCTGGTGTTGGCGACATGTAGTGTTGTTCTGGAGGTTACCGTGCGGACTTGGATTGGTGTCCGCCTGTTTCTGCGACCTGGCTTGTCGCCATTTTAGTTTGCGGATTTGGTCCTTTTCTGCGGGCTGCGCGGACTGGTTGCGAGTCTGGCAGTTGGCTGCTGGCTTGGCTACTGGGCGAGTTGGAACCTTGGTGGCGGACTATTGTTGGAGCTGATGGTCTGGATTCGTTTCCACCGAGCTCTCGCCATATGTTTGGTGGGTTGCTAGACTTGGTCATACTGTGATAAGTCCAGGGTGTTCACAGAATCCGCAGAGTCCGCTTGTTGACCTGGAAATCTGTGCTTTTTGGTCGTAGACTAGTGTGTGTGGGCAGGTACGGTGTCCTCCAGCTATTGCGGACTGGCTTCTTGCCTTATTGCCTAGCGTTTTGGCTTGTGTCTGGCCTTGTCCTTGCAGATTGGGCGGACTGGCTTGTGCGGACTGGCTATCTGGCTAGCAGGTCTGTTGTGGCGGAGATCTTGTGCTGTCATGCGCTTGATGGTTGGCGGGCTGGTCGCGAGTCCGACATTGTTAGTGCGGATAATGCGGACTCGGCGGACTATCTTGTTAGCTGCGATCAGGGGGCAGTTAGCCTATCTCATAGGGCGGTGATCACACTCCAACCCGCTCCTATAAATTGGACCCCCTTGCACCTCATTTATAACTGAGTGAACAGTAAGTTGGACCTGGATTAATTGCTACGGACTAGGTTTTAGTATCCACGCGGTTTGAGCAGGCTTTACTTGTTCCTATTTGCAAGTGGCGCGGCTAGCACTGTGGATCCAGGAGTTTGGTTTTGACTTCGGTCAGGTGTAGTGAAGCTTGCGGTTTGCAATCGGCGGTTTGCAATCGGCATTTTGCCAATTTTTCTCTGCTTCATCTTTTCCAAGTTCAATAACCTGTCCGCCGGACTCGGCGGTTAGGCAGTCTGTTCTTCAGTTCGGCGGTAGCTTGCAGCAGTTAGCGAATAACGGTGTGTCCACGCGACCTCACGATCTCGGCGGACTCCGTGGTCTATTCGTCATCTTGCAGCAGTTCGGGCGATCTCGGCAACTTCGGCGGACTGGGCGGTCTCGGCAGTCTCAAATTTTGTCCGCTCGGATTGATTCTTGTATTTTTTTCTTTTTTCCATTGTGGACTAGCGAAATCATGTCTCACCACGTATACCTCGCCCTATAAAGAAGATAATAAAAAATTGATCTACTTATCTCTTCTGGTTGCATCTGGTGTTTGAGCTTGCTTTCCTAGTTTCCGCTTGATCAAGGTGTGATCTTGATAGCTCTTAGAATATTAATTTGGCGTCAGACTATCTTGTTGAATATCTTGAGAAAATTCAACATGGTATCAGAGGGAGGTTCAATTGCTTGATCAGTGATCAATTTGTGTTGTGCTATGTGCTTCTGAAAGCTTAGACTAGGGTTGTTGCAATGGAAGGGGGTTATGAAAGAGGTCTAGGCATTGAAATCTTAATGCCGACTAACTTTAAGAAGTGGAAATCATGCATGAAGAGTTATCTTTTGGGTGAGGAGTTATGGGAGGTCGTCGGTGGTGACGATAGGCAGGAAGTTACAACTACTTTTGGAACTGCTGAGCAGGTTAGAGTATGGAGGAAAACTAATGCAAAGGCTGAGTTTACCCTCAAGCGGGCTGTCTCACCGTAGTTATTTTATCACATCATTAGATGTGAGTCTACTGCAGAAATTTGGACTTCCCTTGATAGGTTGTTCAACAAGAAGAACGTTGCTAGGCTACAGTTCCTGGAGAATGAGTTGTCTAGGACAACTTAAGGAGACCTGACCATCTCGAAGTTCTTCCTGAGGATGAAGAGTCTGTGTGCTGAGTTATCAGCGCTTGATCCTGATGAGACTATCTCTGAGGCTAAGTTGAAAAGGCACATAATCTGCGGCTTGCGGAAGGAGCATGTGGCCTTTATAACCTCTGTTCAAGGCTGGGTAACTCAGCCATCTCTGCTGGAACTTTAGAACCTGCTTACTTCGTAGGAAAGTTTGGCCAGACAGATGGTTGGAGTTACTATCTCTCAAGGAGGTAGTTAAGCGCTATTCACAGGCAAGAAGAAGTAGAAGACCGTTATTGAAGATGAGCCTTCAACCTCTTATCAGCAAGAGAGGAGCGTTGCTCCTAAGAAAGACTTGAAGAAGAGTTTGAAGTGCTACAGGTGTCATCAGTCGGGTCACTTCAAGCGTGACTGTAAGGTCAAGCTGTAGTCTGGGCATGCTACAGGAAAGGAGAAAGCTTGCTCTAGTGCTGAGGAAGCTGAATGGGGTGGAGCTTTCTTGACGGGCACTTGTGTCCGTGCCTTGTCCGTCATCGACTTCGAAGATGACTTGATCGTGGACTCCATATGTGGTCATCACCTCACCGGAGACAAGTCAAAGTTCTCCTCACTAAAAACTTACTAAGGTAATGAAGCTATTATTACTACTGATAATACTGTTCATGCAGTAAAGAAGGAGGGGGTTGTGTCCTTGCGTAATGATAAGGGTCCACTCATGTTAAGGAGTGTGTATCATGTACCAGGCATGAAGAAGAACCTCTTCTCTGTGACCAATGTGGTAGACGCAGGTTTCCACATTCTATTTGGGCCAATAGAAGTGAAGTTTCTTCGCAACGTATCAACGATAAAGGATGATGTTGCTCACTTTGGGAGGAGAGTGAAGGACTTATTTATTCTTACAACAAGCTCCTACATTAATCATATGAGGGCCAACGTTAGCGCTGCTATTTGACATGAGAGACTAGGGCACGTAGGGATGGACAAGTTGAAAGCTATGACATTGAGGAGCCTTGTGAAAGGCTTCCCAAAGTGGTCATCCTACGGAGATGGCCATGTTTGTGCAGGTTGTCAGTTCGGCAAGGCTCATCGCCTTTCATTTGATAAGTCTCAAACAAGGAGCAAGACACCATTGGAGTGCATCCATGGTAATTTGATGGGGCCAACTGCTACCGCTAGTCTTGGAGGCAGTCGTTACATGCATGTTGATCGTTTTACTTTCAAGACAACCTAAACACCTAGAGGGGGGGGGGGGTGAATAGGTTCTAAAGCTTGTTAACACTTTTTGGCAGAATTCAATTACAGAATTGAAACACACAGCACAACAGTCACAGAAATTTAACCATCACAGATTGCACACTGTTTTATAGTGGTTCCCCAAGGTCTGGGTACATCCACTTTCCCCCTTCACCTATCTAGCAGTATGCTAGATTCAGCCAAACTTCCTCTTTACTCAGATCCACAGATCCTATAGCTCAGAACCTGAAAAGGTTCCTACAACTCAGGCTCAACAGCCCTACCTCAGCCTTATCACAAAGCCTACAACTCAGAGAAGAACCTTCTCCTACACTCAGGCAAACAGCCCTACCACTCAGAGATCAACTCTCCTACACTCAGCCTTTATAACCCAGGCTTACAACTCAAATCTGTATTGACAGATCCTATAGAAATTATAAAAGAAGTTTTTAATGTCTTGCCTTTGTGGAGAGAGAAAAGAACAAGACAAATCTTAATCAGCTGATGAAATCAACTGAATCTGAGCTTTCTTCAAAGCTTCTTGAATCTGAACTTAGCTGAGTTGATTTCCAAACAGCTTCTTGAGAAACCAATGATGGCTTCCTTCTTCTTCTTCAAGAGGCTGGATCCCTCTCTATCCAACACCTTTGATGATACTTCTGAATTCTTGAAAGAACTCTACTTAGACAGATCCTGAGATCGCCTTCTTAGATCTTCTGATGAAGATCTTCTTTTGTGTATTACTCCTTCTTGATTTGATTTCTCAAATTGATTGTCAAAATTCTTAATCTGTTACTTCTCTCTGAATCTGTCTATTTATAGATCTTTTTCATGGTAACCGGCTGATCCGGTTTCTAACTGACTTCTGACAAGTCTGACAACATCAGTTAACCGGTTGCAACCCAAAGCTGTCAAGTCTTCAAACAGATCCCGTGCCTTAGTCTTGGACAGCAAAGTGTTGAGACAGACTTTCAGAAAGTGTCGAGACCAACTGTCTATATGTGTCGACACAAGTGACTTTGGTGTCGACACAGCCTTTGATGATGTCGACTAGTTTGCCTTTAAGTCGACACTGCTTCTTCAGAACTTCATCTTGAGAATGAGTCGACACAGAGAATTTGTGTCGACTCAACACTTCATCTTTCTTCAGAAAATAACTTGGTCTTGACTTTGCAGTGTGTCGACACAAGCCCTGTGTGTCGACACAGTTGTTGTAGATTCAGAACTCAGTATGTGTCGACTCTGCCTTCAGGTGTCGACATAGTTGAGGTCGACTATCTTTCTGTGAGTCGACACTGCTTCCCAGTGTCGACACAAATATGGTCGACTATCTTTCTGTGAATTGACACTGCTTCCCAGTATCGACACAAATATGGTCGACTATCTTTCTGTGAGTCGACACTGCTTCCCAGTGTCGACACAAGTGTGGTCGACTATCTTTCTGTGAGTCGACACTGCTTCCTTCAAGTGTCGACATAATTATTCTGAAGTGTCGACACAATTTCTTCAGGTGTCGACATATGGACTTAGAATAATTTCCTGTATTCTTTAATACTTCTTCACCTGCACATGTCAACTTAAAACAACATCAAATACACCTTGATGTATATCATTAAGCTAAGTTAGGCTTCTTCAAATCAGGTACACATTTTCCAATGTACCTAACAATCTCCCCCTATTTGGAGAAGTCATAACCCTTTTAGTTAATGATATACACCATTTATAACTAATATAATATGATGATGTATGACATTACAGGAATACTTAATATAAATAAAATATTAACAATTCATCACAAAGTGAACATGAATATATGATTCCAAACAAAATTTTGTTTATAACTTGGTAATGTTTGATTACAGATGTTTACATTGAATGATTAAACAAAACATTACAAAATACTTTTGAAAGAACTTAGAACTAAGACTGATCAGGCTCTTTTATGACAATTCCTTTGCCAGATTGGATTTGAGCCTTCACAGGAGCTTCAGCAACTTCAGCTGGCTTCTTGCCTTTTAGCTCAGCTTTCTTCTGTACTTCTTCCTTGAGCCTTTGCCTTTCAAAGTAATGAAAGGGCTTTGGAAAGTACTTGCTCGGCTCTTGAGCATCTGGTGGCAGCCTTCCCAGCTTGGCTTTTCTTCTGAACTGTACTATAGCTTCTTGCCTAGCTTCATGCTTTTGCCATTCCATTTCATTATACCACTTCCCTCTATCATGTACTTGGTCCTTTACAGCCTTCCATGCAGTTAGTATAATATTTCTTGAAGTAGGGCTCCACTGCTCAAAATCTGGCTTAAGTTCAGCCTGCTCTCTAAATCTTTTCTTCGATAGTAGAGCATCTTGCTGTTCTTGCAAGTTGGCATCAGGCTTATCAACTTTTTCAATAACAACCTTGGTAACCTCCTTTGGAGGACTATACATATCCTGAACTTGCTGATCAATCATATCAAAATCAGGAGGAGGGTAAATGACTTTGGCAATCTCAAGTTGATTGCCTTCAAGTAGACCTGTTTGAATTCCGGACTCAGCCACCATAGCATCATCACACAAAGGTGGATATCCCAATGTGGCTCGAATACTATTTGTCACCCATTTGGTGTGCTCTGAGCCAGCATGAACTAACAACCTCTCCCCCTTTATGACTTCTCTGGTAATATGATCTCTTAGATCATTCTTTTGAAATCTGATCTGGCCATCTAGATAATTCACACCTTCTTTAAAATATGGTTTCAATTTTTGTAGTTTGTCAGATATGTCCTTCTGAGATATAGTGATGGCAGTCTTAACTGATTCAATGGCTTCTTGAAGTTTCTTATCAAACTCTTTCATCTCCTTTGCTCTTGCTTTAGTCATCCCTGCAGTAGCCTTTGTGAACTCTTCAAGAATTTCATGGTGAGATTCAGTCAAATTATCATTCATCCTTAGCTGATTCTCCAAAACATAACCTTGCTTTAAAGCAATATCATCCACTTTAGTGAGGATAGACTGCTGTTGTTTAGCCAAAAATACTACAGCATTACCTCTCTTATGGAAGCAATCTGTCATCTCCTTCTTATTCATATTTACTTCAAATCTAATAGATTTAATATCTTGAGCCAAGTCAAATTGAAGGGATTTATTGCTCTCATCAACATACTTTTCAACAGCCAATCTGTGTTCATCCAACTTAACTTGCAATTCTATAATAAACTTGTTATAATTAAATTCAGAAGGAGATTGGAAAGGTGTAGTTTGTAGAGTCTGCTTATAGCTTTTGCTCCTTCTCTTAAAGACCATGAGCTTTTTATTTTTAGCCAGTCTGGCTTCTTCATTCTCAGAATCAGATGAACTTTCAATTTGAACTCTGTCAGGAGAAGTAGGAGGAATATCTGTTTCAGTGCCATGTTGTTCAGCCTCAACATGCACAGGCTCCCCCTCAACTACTGGCTCCTTCTCAACTCCTTGTTCCTTCTCAGCTTCTTGCTCTATCTCTATATCTAGTGCCTTCTCATTGTCTTGCTCCTCCTCTATTCTATCAGTAGCAATTTCAATAGTAGGAAATAACTCATCTAGAGTATATTCCTTTTGAGCTTGAACAGATGTTGAATCATACAGATCTGTAATATTCAAATCTTTTGATAAATCAATTTGTTCTTCCTCTTGCACTTGTTCAGACATTTGCACCTCCTAAACTTGTTCAGTATGTGGAATTTCCTGGGTAGGAGAATGTAGTTGCTCCCCCTATACCTGTGCAGGAGTAAAAATATTAGGAATGTCCTTGGCAGGAAAACTCACTTGCTTTCCCTTTACTTGTTCTGAAGTAGATACATTCTGGGCAGGAGAGTGAGCTTGCTCCCCCTACATTTGGGCAGGAATGGTTTCATCTTGAACAGACTCAGGCTGATCTTCAACCTGCTTTCTCACTTGCTCTTCTTGATGCTGGGCAGTGCCTAGATCATGTGCAGGGGATCTCACATGAGTGTCCTTCCTGTTCTCATCAGGCACATCTTTAGACAGCACCCTATCCCACCTTGAAAATAATCTTATATCCATTTTCCTCATGTGATTAATTTTTGTCCCAGGCAGTTGTTGCATAACCTCAGGGATCACTTCAGTCAGGTATAAACTCACAATTCTAGCCAGATTTGGCTTCTTGATTCCTTCCTTGATCTTATCAAATACTACAGCTGACCAGTCAGTTGGAATTGTAAATACAATTCTGGTCATTAGGCTGAACATATAGGCTGAAATCCTATCATGTCCACCTAGTTTGCACAAAATTACTTTCCCAACTACTTCAGACAAAAATTTTCCTTGTTGATTCATTCCTTTTTTGTTGAAAGCAGCTCCAATCTTCAGGGTTGGATCCAATCCACACCATTGGAGAGCCTCCCTTGGCTTAGAAGCTGGGACCTCTTCTTCATTCTCAACTATAGGCAATTGTAGAATCTTTCTCAAACTTCTTGGTGTGATTTTCACCTTTGTCCCATGAACTGTGGATTTTATCTTGAGACCAGCTGAATCCACTGATGCAGAGGTAAAGAATTCAAGCACCTCCTTCTTCCATATCTTTGAAGGTTCAGAAACTAGAAACTCTATTCCAGATTCGGAGATTAGAGTTATAACCCTTTGAATATCTATCGGGGCATCAGCAAAGGCATTGCGTACCAACTCATATCCTTCGTTGATGTTATCTTCAACCTTTGGTGCCATTGATTAGACGAGAAAGCTTGAGAGAAGAGAGAGAGAGAATGTCGACACAGGGTTTCAGTCTCGAAAACCTTGTAAGCGTGTCGACAGAATAAGTTCTTTACCTATATATACCTTCTATTGAAAGAAGATCAAAAGGCGGGCAAAAACAGTCTATATATGTCGACACAGATGGAGTGTTTCGACACAAACTTCTATTGTCTTGACAGCAAGTCTGTCTACTATGTGTCGACACCAATTGTGGATATGTCGACACCTGAGAGACATAGTAGAGCATCAGAAATTCTGTGTCGACTCTTAGGATAAGTGTCGACACAAAATCTGTAAGTGTCGACACCACTATTCTGGTGAAGTCGACACTACATTCCTGGATGAGTCGACTATTTGATTCTTAAGTGTCGACACAAAATTCTCTGTGTCGACACATATTCTCTGACTAGTCGACATGACTTTACTGAGTCGACACATTTTCACTGAATGTGTCGACACAATTTTACTTAGCCAATTTCTGTTTTTGTCAATACCACTTGATAATCTAATGCCACTTGTAAGTTTGTTGATAACCTAATCAATGGTCAGTATGCCTAATTCAATTTTAAATTTATTGAATTTTATTTCATCCAGTGGCTTAGTAAATACATCTGCTATTTGATAATCTGTTTTAACAAATTCCAATGAGATGTCTTCTCTTTCTACATGTTCTCTAAGAAAATGGTATTTAATTTCTATATGCTTAGTTCTACTATGAGAAACAGGATTATTAGCAATAGAAATTGCACTCTTAGAATCACACAAAAGAGGTGCCCTACTTACTTGAATACCATAATCTTTAAGCTGATGCTGTATCCACAATAGCTGTGCACAGCAACATATTCTGACTCAGCTGTGGATATTGCCACACTGGTCTGCTTCTTACTAATCCATGATATCAATCTTCCTCCCAAGAATTGACAAGTACCTATTGTACTCTTTCTATCCTCTCTACAGCCTGCAAAGTCTGCATCTGAATAACCTATTAGTAGAAAATCTCTATTCCTAGGGTACCAAAGGCCTAGATTAGGTGTGCCCTTAAGATATCTCAGAATCCTTTTGACTGCAGTATAATGAGATTCTTTAGGGCAGGCTTGGTACCTAGCACAGACACATGTAGCATACATAATATCTGGTCTACTAGCAGTGAGATATAGTAGAGAGCCAACTATCCCTCTATACAAAGATTTATCAACAGGTTTACCTGCATCATCTTTGCATATAGGCATACTTGTTCCCATAGGAGTTCTCATAGCGGAGGATGACTCCATACCATACTTCTTAATTAATTCTTTGGTGAACTTAGACTGGGATATGGACAGGCCATCATCAGTCTGTCTTACTTGGAGTCCCAAGAAGAACTTAAGTTCCCCCATACTGCTCATCTCAAACTTCCCTTGCATAAGTTTGGCAAACTTTTTACAAAGGTTGTTTTCAGTAGATCCAAAGATTATGTCATCAACATAGATCTGAACTAAGATGATCTTACCTTTGGATTCCCTAAGGAATAGAGTTTTGTCTATTTTTCCTCTTGAGAATTTATTCTCAATAAGGAAAGTAGACAGGGTTTCATACCAAGCCCTTGGGGCTTGCTTTAACCCATACAAAGCTTTCCTAAGCTTATAGACATAATCTGGTTTAAGAGGATCTACAAAACCTGATGGCTGCTCTACATAGACTTCCTCTTTTAAATCACCATTCAGGAATGCTGATTTCACATCCATCTGGTACACTCTGAAGTCTTGATAGGCTGCATAGGTAAGGAACATTCTGATTGCCTCCAACCTTGCTACTGGGGCAAAGGTTTGATCAAAGTCAATCCCTTCTTCCTGCCTATACCCTTTTGCAACCAATCTTGCTTTATTCTCCACTATTATTCCACTCTCATCCAATTTGTTCCTATAAATCCACTTTATGCCAATTATGTTGTGGCCTCTTGGTTTAGGAACAAGCTCCCAGACATTGCACCTTCTGAATTGATTCAGCTCCTCTTGCATAGCATCAGTCCAGTGCTGGTCTTGGATGGCTTCTTCAAACTTTTTAGGCTCCACTTGAGACAGGAAACTTGAATGTAGGTCTGTACTTTGATTTCTGCTTCTAGTCTGCACTCCCTGTCTTGGATCACCTATAATCTGATCAGCTGGATGATCTCTTAAATGTCTTGTAGCTGGAGGAAGGTTCCTTTCTGGTTGAACATCTCCAGCTCCTTCTTCATGCTGAACCTCTTGGTTTTCATCAGCATCTATTGAGTTTTGTACTCCCTCTGGACAGTAGCCTTCATTTTCCAATGCTCCATCTTCCTTTGATGCTTCAGCAATGGAGAGCTTGTCCATTCTTTTGCTTATACCTGTTGAATCATTTGATCTACAAGACAACTCACAATTGATTAATCTTGTTTCATCAAACACAACATGTACAGATTCTTCAACAACTTGAGTAGTCAAGTTGAAGACTCTATAGGCCTTACTATTTATGCTGTACCCAACAAATATCCCATCTTGGGATTTGGCAGCAAACTTAGTTAGGTATGTCTTGCCATTGTTAAGTATATAGCATTTACAACCAAAGATCCTGAAGTAGGATAGATTTGGTTTTCTACCTTTCATAATCTCATAGGGAGTCTTTTTGTGGTTCTTGGTGATAGAAGCCCTATTGATCACATGACATGCAGTGTTAACTGCCTCAGCCCAGAAATATTCTGGAAGAGAGGTGTCACTCAATAGAGTTCTACCAGCTTCAATTAATGTTCTATTCTTTCTTTCAGTAATGCCATTTTGTTGTGGTGTTCTAGGTGAGGAGAACTCTTGGAAAATCCCAAAGTCTTCACATAACTTTGTCATGCTTTCAGATTGAAACTCAGTACCATGGTCACTTCTGATTTTGACCACTGTACTATTCAGTTCATTCTGAATCTGCTTCACAAAATTAAGTAAGACACTTAGGGTTTCTGATTTCTGTCTCAGAAAGAACACCCATGTAAATCTAGAATAGTCATCTACAACCACAAAAGTGTAGACCTTCCTACCTAGACTATGAACTGGCATAGGACTAAAAAGATCCATATGCAAGAGGTATAAGCACCTCACAGAATCCTTGTTTTCAAGGTTATGAAAGGAGGATTTTGTCTGCTTGCCTTTTTGACAAGCTGAGCATATCCCTTCCTTTATACACTTAACTTGAGGACCATTCCTTACTAACTCTTTGCTAAAGAGTTGGCCAATTGTCTTGAAGTTAAGATGAGCCAATCTCTTTTGCCACTTGACACAATGAGAAGCATTATCATCAGCTACAAGACAGATGGAAGAAGCCTTGCTCTTACATACAAAATTAAGACAATATACATTTCTCTTCCTATATCCAGTCAATATGATCTCTTGATCACTTGACCTTTTGATATGACATCCATCCTTAACAAATGAAATGTCATATCCTAAATCACTCAGCTGGCTAATGCTTATTAGATTGTGTTTCAAACCTTTTACATAAGCCACTTGGGTAATAGTAATTAGGATAGTAGAAATGTTACCAAACCCTTTGATGATTCCTTTTTCAGATCCACCAAAGATCACTTTAGGTCCATCTTTGACAGATGTATACTCCTTCAGCAGCCCCTTTATTCCAGTCATGTGCCTGGAACAACCACTGTCCAAGTACCATATAGGGGCATGGCCACTTGGACTTTCCTGCAACACAGATTTACTTACCCTTAGAACCCAAGTAAGTCTTGGGTCTTTGGTTCAGGTTAGCATTAAAAAAGCTACCATTATCTCTTCTAACAGGTAGACTATTGTTCTTTCTAACACTTGTGTTATGCCAGCAGTCTAATGCAAAATGGCCTCTCTTGCCCTAACACCAACATTCAAACTTATTGTATCTAGTTCTAGATACACCCTTGACAAAGGAATTTCTGTCCATTGCTAGTGCTGCAGCAGCTTTACCCACTGATTTCTTATAACCATTGGGTTTATGAACATAGATAGGCCTGTTGGCATTTACACCCTTGTTTATCAGAACATTATTCTTAAAATGACCATGAATATCTTCATGATCATATTGGTTAGAAGGCACTTACACCTTTCTAAACTTAATAGGGACTGAAAAGTTCAGTGGCTTGACATGAGCTTTGCCTTTCCTCTTGAATTGGGCTACCCTGGGGTTACCTTTGAATCCTAATCCTGCCTTACCCTTTTGAGTAACAAATTCATCTATCAAGGGTAAGATAGACTTTGGCTTAGAGTAACTTGCCACTAACTCCTTTTCTATTCTTAGTCTGGCCTCCAGACTCTTCACTTGATCATTGGTATAATTGATTGTGCCCATCTGAATAATAGTTATATTCTTCAGTTTGACAATTTCATTTAACTTCTGATCAATTACTTTTTCAAACTCAGTTGTAGCTACCATTAGATCAGCAATTTCCTGAGCCTGAGATTTAGCTAGGTTTTTGCTTTTCTTAAGGACCTGCAACAAGTCCCCATACTTATCTATCAATTGATAGACATCTCCTTCAGATTCAGATGCATCTACATCACTTGATGCAGATGTAGCTGATTCTGCACTTGTACTATAAACAGATTTTATTGAAGGATATAGTACCTTACTAGGACCAGACTGATTCTGGTACATGTCTTCTTCTACTCCTGCCATCAGTCCCATGCACTGATGATCTTCTTGTTCATAGATGGAGTCTAGCAATTGCATGAACTCCTCTTCTTCAGTAGCAGTATACAGTCCAATATATGCTTCAGCTTCAGATTCTGATTCTGAAGTTGATTGATCTGTTAGGCTCTTTTCCTTCTTTGCAACAAAGGATTTTCCCTTCTTGCCCTTTTGATAAGTCTTCTTCTTGTCTGATGACTCCTTTCTCTTATCAGGACAGTCAGCCACTACATGTCTAGGCCTATTGCAACAATAGTAGACAATCTTTGAAGTAGTGGCCTTGCTGGGCATTGTTCTGCTCTTCTCTTTCCTTGATGACTTTTTCTTCTGATAATAGTCATCAACTTGCTGTGATGAGGAGGGCCTAGACTTCCACTCCTTCTTCTTTAAGAATCTCTGGAATTGCCTTATAAATGCAGCAAAATCTGCATCTGACTCACAGCTTTCTGAACCCTGATTATCTGAATTTTCAGAACTAACTTCTGCAACTTCCTTAGGAGGAGATGGTGATATCCTCCTATTCTTTCTAGTGGCTTCTGCCTTGAAGGCCACTATCTTCTCTCTATGCTCTCCTTTTGAATTCTTTTCCTCCTCCTTCCTCACCATAAGTTGCATTTCGTAGGATAGCAACTTTCCAAATAAGGTTGGAGGAGAAATCTCTGCCAGTTTAGCCACTTCTCTTATGGCACAGATCTTTGTGTCCCAATCCTTTGTCAAGGATCTTAAGAATTTGTCATTCAATTCATAGGTACTGAATACTCTTCCATAGGACTTTAACTCATTCACAATTCTATAGAATTTCTTATAGCATTCAGTTATGCTATCAGTTTTTCCTTGTCTAAAACTTTCATATTCCTGGTTGAGCATAGACTTCCTATCCTGTCTTACTTCTTCAGATCCCTCCATGTAGACAATCAAGGTGTCCCATATCTCTTTGAAGGTCTTGCAGTGAATCAGATTCTGAAATGTAGAATCATCTATGGCACTCACAATAATATTCTGAGCTCTCTTGTCCATGGTTGCCAAAATGATTTCATCCTTGGTCATTTCAGAATAACTCTTTGGAGTTTGAATATTAGCATCAAAAACTGATACCTTCATTGGAATGAAGGGTCCTTCCTAAACTGTGATGTATATCCTTGGGTCAGATGTTTCCATGAACAATCTGACTCTTTCTTTCCAAATTCCAAAGATTTCCTTCCTGCAGATGGGTAACTTCATTGACCCTTACTCCTTGTGATTTTCTCCAGAACCCATCTTCTTGAATCTTGATTCAGCCTTTCAGATCTACCTCAGACTGTTAAGTCCTTTTTGAGGAACCTTCCTCTGATACCACTTAATAGTTTTACTTTCAAGACAACCTAAACACCTAGAGGGGGGGGGGGGGTGAATAGGTTCTAAAGCTTGTTAACACTTTTTGGCAGAATTCAATTACAGAATTGAAACACACAGCACAGCAGTCACAGAAATTTAACCATCACAGATTGCACACTGTTTTATAGTGGTTCCCCAAGGTCTGGGTACATCCACTTTCCCCCTTCACCTATCTAGCAGTATGCTAGATTCGGCCAAACTTCCTCTTTACTCAGATCCACAGATCCTACAGCTCAGAACCTGAAAAGGTTCCTACAACTCAGGCTCAACAGCCCTACCTCAGCCTTATCACAAAGCCTACAACTCAGAGAAGAACCTACTCCTACACTCAGGCAAACAGCCCTACCACTTAGAGATCAACTCTCCTACACTCAGCCTTTATAACCCAGGATTACAACTCAGATCTGTATTGATAGATCCTACAGAAATTAGAAAAGAAGTTTTTAATGCCTTACCTTTGTTGAGAGAGAAAAGAATAAGACAAATCTTTTATCAGCTGATGAAATCAACTGAATCTGAGCTTTCTTCAAAGCTTCTTGAATCTGAACTTAGCTGAGTTGATTTCCAAACAGCTTCTTGAGAAACCAATGATGGCTTCCTTCTTCTTCTTCAAGAGGCTGGATCCCTCTCTATCCAATACCTTTGATGATACTTCTGAATTCTTGAAAGAACTCTACTTAGATAGATCCTGAGATCGTCTTCTTAGATCTTCTGATGAAGATCTTCTTTTGTGTATTACTCCTTGATTTGATTTCTCAAATTGATTGTCAAAATTCTTAATCTGTTACTTCTCTCTGAATCTGTCTATTTATAGATCTTTTTCATGGTAACCGGCTGATCCAGTTTCTAACTGACTTCTGACAAGTCTGACAACATCAGTTAACCGGTTGCAACCCAAAGCTGTCAAGTCTTCAAACAGATCCCGTGCCTTAGTCTTGGATAGCAAAGTGTTGAGACAGACTGTCAGAAAGTGTCGAGACCAACTGTCTATATGTGTCGACACAAGTGACTTTGGTGTCGACACAGCCTTTGATGATGTCGACTAGTTTGCCTTTAAGTCGACACTGCTTCTTCAGAACTTCATCTTGAGAATGAGTCGACACAGAGAATTTGTGTCGACTCAACACTTCATCTTTCTTCAGAAAATAACTTGGTCTTGACTTTGCAGTGTGTCGACACAAGTCCTGTATGTCGACACAGTTGTTGTAGATTCAGAACTCAGTATGTGTTGACTCTGCCTTCAGGTGTCGACATAGTTGAGGTCGACTATCTTTCTGTGAGTCGACACTGCTTCCCAGTGTCGACATAAATATGGTCGACTATCTTTCTGTGAGTCGACACTGCTTCCCAGTGTCGACACAAATATGGTCGACTATCTTTCTGTGAGTCGACACTGCTTCCCAGTGTCGACACAAGTGTGGTCAACTATCTTTCTGTGAGTCGACACTGCTTCCTTCAAGTGTCGACACAATTATTCTGAAGTGTCGACACAATTTCTTCAGGTGTCGACATATGGACTTAGAATAATTTCCTGTATTCTTTAATACTTCTTCACCTGCACATGTCAACTTAAAACAACATCAAATACACCTTGATGTATATCATTAAGCTAAGTTAGGCTTCTTCAAATCAGGTTCACATTTTCCAATGTACCCAACACATGTTCTGATTGATGACTACTCAAGATATACTTAGGTATATTTCATGAAGGAGAAGTCAGAAACTTTCCAGTTGTTTGTGGAGTTCAAGGAGCTAGTGGAGGGTCTGCTTGGCCTGCGAATCAAGAAGTTTAGATCAGACAACGGTGGTGAGTTTATCTCTTCCGAGTTCTCTAACTCCTGCAGGAAGCAAGGAATCCAGAGGGAGCTTACTTGTGCTCATACTCCACAACAAAATGAAGTAGCGGAGCGGAAGATCCGTTATCTAACGGAGACTTGCAAGTGCTGGCTTCATACTAAAGGCATTCCTAGGGCTTATTGCGCGGAGGGGATGTCTTATGCTTCTTATGTCATCAATCAGATGCCTCTGAGTCCGATCAACATGAAGTCTCCTTTCGAGATGTTGTTGAAGGAGAAGCCAAGCGTGGAATACCTTCGGGTGTTTGGATTAACTTGCTATGTACATATCCCGGATGCTTCAAGGATGAAGCTTGATACAAATGCAAGGAAACTTGTCTTTGTAGGCTATGATGAGCGGAAGAAGGGATGAAAGTGCATGGACCCTGCGACGAAGAAGTTTGTTGTATCAAGAGACATGGTCTTTGATGAAATGACATTGTATGTAGGAAGCTCAGTTGAGCTATCATAGAATAGGGTTGATGAAGAGCAGGAGGTGGTTGCTGAAGTTCATCAAGAGGAGCTTGTTGTATCACTAGCAGCTCCTATTGCTTCAAGCTTTAGGGCATATGCTTCTGGTTCAGGAAGCAGGGGGAGCATTGCTCAAAGTTTGCCCGGAGATGGAGCTTAGCCTGAAGAAGCAACAGAGGTGGTGAGCAAGGAGCAAACCATTCAGAGATCAAAGAGGACTATCAAGCCACCAGCTCGATACTATTAAGGGAATATAGTTAGTTTTGTCTCCTGTTTCTTTACAGGCCCTCTTGATGAGCGAGAGCCTTCAAGCTTCAATGAGGCCACTGGAGTTAAGGAGTGGGAAGATGCCATGAAATAAGAGATGTCTGCTCTTAAGAATAATGAAACCTGGGACCTTGTACCCAGAGTTGATGACATTACTCTAGTGACTTGCAAGTGGGTGTATAAGTTGAAGAAGAAGGCTGATGGAAGCATCGAAAGATACAAGACTCGCCTTATTGCTCGAGGATTCTCACAATAGTATGGAAAGGAATATGAGGAGACATTTAGTCCAATCACGAAGATGACTTCGGTTTGGGTGGTGATCGCCTTGGCTGCTTGCCAAGGATGGAGGATGTGACAGCTTGATGTAAAGAACGCTTTTCATTACGGGGAGATTGATAAGGACATCTTCATGGATCAGCTGCTTGGATTTATCTCTGAAGTTCATCCGTACTACGTCTGCAAACTCAGGAAGGCTCTCTACGGGTTGAAGCAAGCTCCAAGAGCCTGATATGGGAAGATAGCAGAATACCTATAATTCTGCGGATATCTTGCTTCTAACTCGGATTCAAGCTTGTTCATGAAGAAGAAGGGAGAGCTTCAGGTCTTGGTCCTACTGTATATTGATGACATGATCATCACAAGGAATTCCGAGGAGGAGGTAGCTAGGCTCATGGATGAGCTAGCTATTCGCTTTGAGATGAAAGACTTGGGAGAGCATCATCACTTTATCGGTCTCAAAGTGGAGAGGAAGGAGAGTGGTATACTTATTTCCCAGAGAGGATATGCAGATCGCATTATAAATCGATTCAGTATGAGAGAAGGGAAGAGTGTCTCTACTCCTCTGTATTATGGGCTGAAGCTTCGATGAGATGAAGGAAGGATTCTTCCTGATCCCTTGGTGTTCAGAGCTCTTGTGGGGATCTTGATATACCTAATGATTACAAGGCCAGACATTGCTTACGCAGTTGGGCGAGTAAGTCAGTTTATGGAAGAGCCAAGTAAGTCTCATTTGGTGGCGGCAAAGAATATTTTGAAGTATGTCAAGGCTACTTCTGATATGGGACTCCTTTATAGGAGGGACTCGGGCTTTTCTTTGCTAGGATACACGGATGCTGATTATTGTGGTGACTCGGATTATCGAAGATCAACTTTGGGTTATGTGTTCACTTGTGGATTAACTAGCATCTCGTGGTGTAGCAAGAAGTAGGATTCAGTGTCCGTCACTACTACGGAAGCAGAGTACAAGGCTTTGGCCTTAGCTGCTTGTGAAGCCATTTGGCTAAGGAGGCTAGTAAAGGACATCCATGAGGAAGTTCAAGGTCCTACTCTGCTCCGAGGTGATAATGAGAGTGCTCTCAAACTTATGAACAATCCAGTTTGTCACGCAAGAACCAACCATATAGAGATCGAGCATCACTTCATAAGGTAGAAGGTGTTGGAGGGATCTCTTATGGTCGGGCATGTTCAGAGTGAAGACAACCTTGCTGACATCTTCACGAAACCGCTATTGAAGGGGCCTTTTCAACGGCTACGGGGACTACTGGGCTTGATCACCACTTCTCACTTCAAGGGGGAGTGTAGACATTTGTGAAGTGAAAGTGGGTGATCGGGCAGACCGGGCGGCCTGGGCGGACTGTCCATGCGGACTGGTGGAGCAGGCTGGCGGTTTGGTGTTGGCGGCCTGTAGTGTTGTTCTGGAGTTTATCGTGCAGACATGGATTGGAGTCTGCCTGTTTCTACGAACTGGCTTGTCGCCAGTTTGGTTTGCGGGTTTAGTGCTTTTCTGTGGACTGCGCGGACTGGTTGCGAGTCCGAAAGTTGGCTATTGGCTTGGCTGCTAGGCGAGTTGGAACCTTTGTGGCGGACTATTGTTGGAGCTGGCGGTCTGGCTTCGTGTCTGCCGAGCTCGCGCCATATGTTTGGTGGGTTCTTGGACTTGGTAACACTGTGACAAGTCCAGGTTGTTCGCAGAATCCGTAGAGTCTGCTTGTTGACCTGGCGATCTGTGCTTGTTGGTCATGGACTTGTGTGTGTGGGCTGGTGCGGTTTCCGCCAGCTATTGTAGACTGGCTTCTTTCCATGGTGTCTGGCATTTTGGCTTGTGTCCGGCCTTGTCCATACGGACTGGGCGGACTGGCTTGTGCGGACTGGCTTTCTGGATAGCAGGTCTGCTGTGGTGGCAATCTTGCGCTGTCTTGTGCTTGATTGTTGGCGGGCTGGTCGTGAGTCTTACATTGTTGGTGCGGACAATGCGGACTCGACGGTCTGTCTTGTTAGCTGCGATCAGGGGGCAGTTAGCCTATCTCATAGGGAGGTGATCACACTCCATCCCGCTCCTATAAATAGGCCCCCTGACACCTCATTTGTAACTGAGTGAACAGTAAGTTTGACCCGGATTAATTGTTGCGGACTCGGTTTTCCTATCCCCGCGGTTTGAGCAGGCTTAACTTGTTACTGTTTGCAGGTGGCGCGGCTAGCACTGTGGAGCCAGGAGTTTTGTTCTAACTTTGGTCAGGTGCAGTGAAGCTTGCGGTATGCAATCGGCGGCTTTCCAGTTTTTCTCTATTTCATCTTTTCCAAGTTCAATAACCTGTCCGCCGGACTCGGCGATTAGGCGGTCTGTTCTTCAGTTCGGCGGCAGCTTGCAGCAGTCAGCGAATAATGGTGTGTCCGCGCGACCTCGCGGTCTCGGCGGACTCCGTGTTCTATTCATCATCTTGCAGCAGTTCGGGCGGTCTCGGTAACTTCGGCAGACAGGTTGGTCTCGGCGGTCTCTGATTTTGTCCGCTCGGATTGATTCTTGTATTTTTTTTCTGTTTTCCATTGTGTAATGGCGAAATCATGTCGCGCCACGTATACCTCTCCCTGTAAAGAAGATAATAAAAATTTGATCTGCTTGTCTCTTCTGGTTGCAACTGGTGTTTGAGCTTGCTTTCCCAGTTTCTGCTTGATCAAGGTGTGATCTTGATAGCTCTGAGAATATTAATTTGGCGGCAGACTATCTTGTTGATCATCTTGAGAAAATTCAAAAATCTGGGGTAAGATAGAAAATAGCTAGCCGATCCTTGGGAGAAGAACCGGTTAAGAAACTAAAAGGAATTTTTCTTACTGCCTTAGTTTCAAGTATTATTGAATTTATTGTCTTTGTAATTATCTTTTGAAATAAAATCATTTTTCATCTTTTCTGAATTTCTAGGAATTTATTTCATTCAAGCATTTCTAAAAAAATTGCTTTGA
This sequence comes from Platanthera zijinensis, assembly GCA_039513925.1. Taxonomy (NCBI): domain Eukaryota; kingdom Viridiplantae; phylum Streptophyta; class Magnoliopsida; order Asparagales; family Orchidaceae; genus Platanthera; species Platanthera zijinensis. The sequence goes on along the minus strand of CM077081.1, from coordinate 64,235,775 downwards.
CACATTTTTTGAGAGATATCAAATTATGGAGTGCTAATGCCTGACGATAATAACTAACGACGGTGGTAGCAACATAAAAAAATTCTCTCTTAGTATTATTGTTAGAAAAATTTTCACAGTTTTATTCAAAATTCATAAAACACTTATTCAACCCCCTCTAAGGGTGCCATTAGATCCAACATCATGTGGGGTATTAATATTATCATTGTGCACTCTGCTTCTTTTGGGAATCAGCAGAGGCAGACTCCAGAGGTTGATATCACACTTCTTTACCTAACTTTCATTGGACCTCTAATGATGAGTATTGAATCGGCTGTTGAATGACTGAATAAAGTATGCAAAGTTGTTGGTCATCCCTTTGTGTAGATAATAAAACTAAGTGATCGATGACCTAACCTTTGAGCATTGTTGGGAATACTCTATATTAGATCTGGTTTGGTTCTTTGAACATCTCTATCGTCGCGAGAGAATGGACAATGTGTTTTATGGATTTGTGGGTCTCATCAAACATCCGAGGAAGGGAATCTTGAGTTAGTGTGGTATGTGATACAACAAATATTGCTCATACATGGGGGAATTATGTTGATACATGGCATGTCATTTCTTATCCTGGCCTTATTCTTCAGCTAATCTTCGCATACACATTTTGGTTCCAACTGCGGCCCTTGGTTAGCTAGATGGGTCTTCTATAGTGTCTAGCAGATTGTTGCTCGGCTTCACAGGACAAGTTGAACTTGCCCCATCTAAGAGTGAACACTCATCATTAGGAGTATAGAAACTCGTGTAGTGTGCAAGAACTGACATCAAATGGTATGAGGGTTGAATATTATTAGTAAATGAGTCTCCTAATAGTTGAGATTGGTAGCACTTGTCTTTCACGATGCGCTATGTAATACCCTACCCATCACGAAGAATATAGCAGAAGTCCCAGTCGGGGCCCCACGCCATATTCCTAAACAAACGAAGGCAGTACTAAATGAAATACCAAACATCATTGCAGCCTATCACAAAATGGCATTCTAACGGAAGAAAATGAGTAACAATAACCCACAAGACTGAATGTCCACTATACGAAAACTTTGGAATGAATATTTACACAAATATTTGGTATTAAGGCCTTACATAATTAAACTAAAAGAGTGGATTACATACATTGGCACATAGGCCAACCACATATAAAAGTAGTAAACGAGCACTTCGGCCTTCGAGTGCCAGCATAACAAAATGGGCTTCAGCCCGCTACTTCTTGCTCGGCTCGCTAGTACCTCCATAAGACAAACCCATAAAGATATGGCAAAATAAAGCAATTGTCAGCATTAGATGACCACAATTATAACGACCACATCCCATTCTCGGGGCGGTGGTACTCCTTCCCTACAAGCAAGTAGTATGACATTTTATAAAATTGCACGACCATCACAGATGTAGGTATGCACGGCTACACGTCCCGTGCACTCATGACACATTATCGGTGTACTGAAGATTCAAGTCCTACCTCCGTCCTAAGTATCAATCATTTAAACAGTAATTGAGCTTTTACTGTCAAGGATACCTTGCCTTACGGAATCTCCCAAGATAAAAAGGTGCACCGAGCAGCGACATATTCACCTACTAAAAAGGGACAGGTTCGTATCAGCTTTGCCCGTGCACAAATCGTCGGCATCACGCTGGCATGATGAGGTTACGGCTTCACCTCGGCCTGTTATCTCAAAGATAACCAATTTTATCCAATATGGTCGGCACTCAAGGACACTAAGCTAGGCACTGCAGGCCTCATAACTTAACATGTCACCCACCTTATCCCCAGGACCTAGGCTCACAATCACAAATAATCTCACTGGGAGCTATCGCCAGCAAAAACCACTATCGACGAGCGATATCGATAGAACCACAAATCTGTCTCAAGTTTGGGTTCACACCTAGAACATTCATCTACTTACTAGTCCCGATAAATATCACTATCGCCAGTGATATCTTTATCGCAGGCGATAGCAGCAGAACATTATTTTCATTGCAAACTTAGGAGTTTTCCTGGAGCCACCCTCTAGTACTTCTACAGTAACCTGCAATACCCCAAAAACTTCGAAATATATTGTTTTCCACGGAGTCTTCTCCGGCTTGCAAATCAATCATCACCAATTCAGACCAACTTTTCCAGATGGGCTTCATACATCATATCTATGCTCGTATAATGATCTGATCTCTATATGGACCGCTTCTTTTCAAGCAGGGTAGCGAGCTCCGCAGGACTCACCGATGTGGCCGTCAGTAACAGTGGGCAGTCCTGCAACTTCTAGGGGTGATTGTACTACAGAACCCAGGACCCAACGTACAACCCCGTGTACTCTTGGATGTGAGCGACATCCGGCGGTTCAACATTTTGTTCGACCAGCGGAGAAAACCCAACGGGAAAAACATAACGGCCGGTCACCCGTAGTACTCATTTCCATATCTCCTTGAGTTGCCGAACTTCCTATACCGGTACGATCGGTCTGCGGAAGTGACTGACCTGCCATAATTTACCGCAAGCAATTCACAAGCAATCAAATTTATTAATTTTGCTAGCATGCACCGGGTCTACATCGGCTTGCCCTACTACACTTTTAAATAATTTAGGCAAACGGCACTTGGCTCGACTTTCGACAAAGAGCGTGGGAGCACCTTATTTGGGGCTAATTTAGGAGGAACATCTCAACTCTTGTTATCCCCAACTAAGGTTCAACCTATCAAATAACTGCCCGTCAGAGTAAGACCCGTGCTTAAAGTAGTAAATTACAGAAACAAAAGTGTGGTAATAGAAGCTAATGATAGTATACGATGCAGAATTGAAATATTATAATGAAATAAGACTAGTAGGATACTAGAATAGTACTAAATTGAAAGAACTGAACTGAAAGTAAGTACTAAAAGGAACATGACCAGTACGAGACTGGAATAGTACTTAAATAAAAGAACTGAACTGAAAGTAAATAAGCAGGACCAGTATGAGGCTGGAGTACTGGAAAAAATAACTAAACTGAGATAAATAAATAAACTGGACCGGTGAAAGACTGGAATAAATCATAAAGAAAATTGTTAGTAGTCTAGTAACTCAATTCAGGAGGCTTCAGTTCCATCTCTGTTCTTAGGAGGCATGTTCCTTCCATCTCCGTTCTCAGGAGGCATGTTCAGTTCCATCTCCATTCTCTTGAGGCATGTTCAGTTCCATTTCAACTTTTAGGGGGCTTCTTTGGGTTTCACCCATTATTAAGTTCCGATAACAATTCAGTTGCACCCTTTTTAATTATGGCTTAATTGGAACGGGGGGACTTATTAGGAGTTATATTTTTATTATTTGTCAGAATGATTGGCAACTCATTTGCTCGTACTCTCTTCTTCCGAGTCCACCCAAAGTGCCCGAGAGTTATTTTAAGAATGAGGGACTTGGTGGTTTTACAAAAATCTTGAAATACTCAGAGCTGGAAATTTTTCCTCGATAACACTTGTTGATTAATCAATTGAAATTAATATTCAATATAAAGTGGTCGCGCACTTCGATTTTAATTTTTGAAAAATTTGAGCGAATAAATTTCCGAGCGCGACCCTAGGCTCCAAGAAATTGGAAAATCTTCAATTTTTACCTCAAGATTCCCAAATTTTAAAACAACCTTTAAGAGGACTTAAAAAGAGCCTAGTAATTTTTCCAAAATTTTCCGAGCAATTTTAGGTCTCTAAATTGACTAAATAATTTTTATTTAGGATTTTAGAAAGATCAAATTAACTCCAAAAATTCCCAAACAATTTGTGGCATTTTCCCTCATCAAGGAGAACAATTTTTATGTTCAAAACTTTTTTCTTAGGATTCTAGATTTTTTTCTGAAAATTTTACAAAATTCTGTTAAGAGAATGGTCTGCATATAGCCAGATCAAACCAATCCTCCAGCCAGGAATGTGCCGGATGGGTTACTAGCCAAGCATTTCCCCACAGTGTATCAACCACATATCCGCTGTGGGGGGCCCTGATGTTGAGGCAGGGGGGAAATAATGAAATCACTACCGTCCAATCTCATCACCGAGGTCGGATAGCGGCTGATTCTTCCCGTCCGTGAAGAAGACGGTTGCCACTGCAACAACCAGCCACTACTGGATGCCGGCTCTGCCCCTAATCAACTCGTCGGGGGCTGGCGACCTCTTGGGCGGTGGTCCGATGTCCTACCGCCGCTGGCCATCGTCATAATTTACCAAACCGAGAGCTGGGTGGCGGGTTGCTCTACTCCCAATAACACCACGCCACCCTGCCTCTCCAGTGGCTGCTCGTCCGCGATACCACCGCCGACCAGTGCGCCGGGGGTTGGGCTCTTCTTCGGTGGTGGTCCAGCGGCCTGGTGCTGCCGGCCGCTGCTGTAGAAAATATATAGAGTTTTACTCTATTTTCGGGTGCCTTTGGAGCGGCGATTTTCGGTGGCACCTCGACCTTCCACTATCAGGGAAGGTTGTCCCCGATGGTGTAGCACTTACCCAGTGCCACCACCGACACTTGGCAAGGCTCACCACTTGCGCCCACCACCCGACCTGGAGCTTGGCTCGGGTGGCGCTCCGGCCACCGGAAGGCATATGTAGATCGTCAGGAAGATGAGGAAGATGAAGGGGAAAAGTTTCCACCTGTGCAAAGGGTACTCCCGAGGGGCCGGCCTAATTTGACATTAAATGTGGTGGAGGTGGAGCTCGGGTGAGGAGGTTTTCCGACGAGTTGGAGCTCAGGTAGAGGGGCTATGGGCTCGTTTGAGCTGGGTGTGGAGAGAGCAGGGGAGGGCATGACCTTTTATAGGTTAGGGGAGGGTGGCCACCCCTCCTCTCCCTGGGGTGGGATTAGCCCGAGTGGATGAGATATTCTCCTCCCCCTTCCAATTGCTGGGGTACGTGGCATCATCTTGATGGCCAAGGATAGCCAAGTGTCCCTTCCTTGGAGTATAACTTAAGTGGGCTTGGTTTTGGGGAAGGTAAGAGAGAGAGAGAGAGAGAAAGGCTTTGGGCTTTTGCTAAGGCCCAATACCCATCATGCTTGCTGGTTTGGTGGCCCAAGGAGCGAGGGTATTAAAGCCCTACTCAAGCTATGGAGAGGAGGTGGCTTCTTCTGGAGAAAATTCCTAAAAAAAGACTTTTAGGGGGGTTTGACCAAAGTCAACCCTAAGGTGGTCCCCTATGCTGTTCAAAGTCAAAATAGGTCCATGTCATCGGGAGTCGGGTCAAAGTTGGGGTGTCATGTCATAATTTCTATGCGCATGCTTTTCGGTGCACGATAACACTTGATTTGACCACGGGTTGACTACTCGTGCTTGAAATTGACCGAGATGAACTCAGTTGACTTTGTATTGACCATACGAATCCAATGCCACTGACCGGTGTCGAATCGGAGTTCGTTCGCTAACTATCTAAAATATGCGCGTCGTCGTGCGCTAAAACGGTCAAAATGCTCATATTCGTCATTAAACTTTGAATTGTGACGCAACGAGTTCTAATGTGTTCGTATCAGTTATACGAAGTCTTAGGAACTAACATAACTCAAATCGGATTTCTCAAGGTCAATATCGAAAAAATCTTGTTTTCGTAACGTTCTACTAGGAACGGCCATATTCATCCTTTGACATTGGAATTAAACGGAATGAGTTCCAACGTACTCGTATTGACTATACGAGGCCATAGGAACAGACAGAACTCAAATCAGAGTTTTTTAGTTATATATCCTCATTTAGGGTTACCTCCTACCTTGGTATGAGCCACCGATAGAGGTTCAGGTCGCTTTTATTGAGCTCATTGGGATTCTGGTGGCCCAATAAAAGTCGAGATGTTATAATCTAATAAAAATAAAAGAATTTGAGTCCCCATAATTTTTCTTAAAGTACGGGGAAAAAAGTAACATACCTGAGGAAAAAGCTCTAGATGCTTTTCTCGGACGAGTGCTTCAGGTTCCCATGTATACTCATCTCGTCCGCAATTCGACCACAAAATAATGACCAATGGAATGGACTTGTTGCGAAGATTCTTCACTTTATGATCCTCTATTCTGACCGGTTTAAGATAGATCTTATGTACTGCAGTTGCACTGATGATGTAGGTATATGTTGTTCTGGTTGCTGGAGGACTCATCTCAAAGATGAGACATGAAATACATCATGGATATGTCCTAATTCCTGGGGCAAGGCTAATCGATAGGCAATAGGGCCAACATGTTCTATTACTTGATAGGGGCCCAAATAGCAGGGATATAGTTTTTTTTTGCTTCCTCAACCGGGAGATACCATGCATGTGCTAAATTTTCAAAAACACCATTTCTCCCACACCAAACTCCACCGGTCGATGTCGTGCATCATAATACTTGACTTTTCGGCTCTGTGCTTCCGTCATTCGCTCTTGAATTAGTCGTATCGTTATCGTAGTATCATCAATATAAACCACTCCTGAGGCTTTCAGGTCCTCATCTTGAGCCAAAGTCAACGGATTTCGGCAATGCCTCCCATACAATGCCTCGTATGGGGCCATCTTGCTGAAAATAAATAGGAGATTATTAAATAATTTTTTTTGCAGAAAAAATAAAAATTTAGGCCGATATTGGCAGACCAGAAGAAAAAAAAATTGGATTTTTTTTTACAAATAAACATGCAAGACAAGTGTGTGCCGATGTCCTAAGAAAAGGGGGAGGGTGTCAATTAGGAAATTGACGTGAACCTCCCTATGATACCAAATTGATGCAGGCTCACACGTTTACACCGGTTGTTAATGGACAAACTCGATTTCCTCTCGACGCCCAAGTTCTACGTTCACGCAAAATTTACTCGCAGCACACACGTTTGTAATATTATCAATTAAATGCTAACATACGGGTAGCCACGCCATTAGGGATCGAACAAAGGCTATAGGCCAATATTCTTTCCGGCTAAAAGGACTCACCTGGTCCGATCAAGCGAAGGTTGTACCAAAAAAGATCTACCAAAATTTACGATTCGGAAAAAGGTAAATCTCGCCCAACAAAAGAAAATGAGGTTCGCCAATTCTCTCGAAATTAAACAAATCAAGATAGACAACAAAATCGATCGAATGAAACCACGATTAATTCAATGCTATCAAAATTCAACGCTAAAGTATTCTACCACAGAAATTATCTAGAGGGAAAATAAAATCACATAGAGAAAGTCAAAATTTTCGTTACACCACTCAGAGATTTATTTTCTCCAAAACTAGATCGCTCATCACTAGATACACCGGAACCGCACCAAATGGAGAGAACTCGTTCGCCTTCCTCGCTTCACGCCAAATTTGATTCCACGAGATCACGGATCTTTTCGCCTTGGCCGAAATTCACCAAGAAAGAGATTCTTAGGTTGGCCGAAAATTTAGAGAAGGTTGTGGAAAGAGATAGTTGAGAGAATTAGAGAAGAAGAGAGAAAGAAGAGGTAGTGGTCGGCGGCCAAGAGAGAGGGAGAGGGAAGAGGGGGCTGAATATTGCCTAAGAGGGAAAGAGAAAGGAGGGGGAAATTTCAATCTTTGAATTCTAGGTTTTCTTTTTCATTCAACTTCCATAATCCTTCTGCATCATGACCTTTTATAAGGCTTACAAAAAGTAGGCTACATGCAGCCCAAATGAAATAAAAGAAAACAAGGAAATAAATAAATATAATCCCAAATTAAAACAACGCAACAACAAAATAAATAAATATAATAAAATATTATAATTATTAAATTATTATCGCGGCGATGGCATTGTAGTGGTGATGGCGTTGTAGCGAAATTATTGTCGTGGCGATGGCATTGTAGCGGCGATGGTGTTGTAGCGAAATAAATGTCGCGGCGATGGCATTGTAGCGACGATGGTATTGTAGCGAAATAAATGTCGCGGCGATGGAGTTGTAGCGGTGATGACATGCATCAAAATTATTGTTGCGGCATCGTCCATCCGAGTCTTCAAACGTACGGTTGTGGCGGCGATCAACATAATGCATGGATTCCGCGTCGCTAAGGAGCTCTCCAAAGAACTCATCAGCACCATCAGCAACGTCATCACGAACAAATGGCGGGACAACTTCTCCATCAATCCTCCCCCACTCAAAATCACTCATCACGGACGAGTGGCCTGGAAGGGGAAAGTAGTCGAAAACAACATCAGCAGGTGGCAAGTCCGGCTCGGAAATCTAGGTCACAGAAGTACTGTCATCTCCAGTGACAGAACTAGGATTTTAGTTGGACTCGGGCACCATTTGGAAAATAAATATCATGATTGATACCAAAATATATATCATAATAGATTAAACAAAATTTCTATTTAACTTTTAAGGTAGCAGTGCGAAGGGCTAAGAAACAATAATTGATCAAAATTTGACTTTTTGTTGCAAGTTTTCTACTGAACAAGTTGTCTATTGGACAGGTTTCTATTAAACAAATTTTCTATTGAGCAAATTTAATGTTGAACAAGTGAAATCCATGTTATTTTGATATCCAATACCAATAAAAGTGAAAATTAATCACTGAAATATTCAAATCCAAGTAGCAGCTACTGTAATATTCAAAACTAATTGCTGAAAATGTGAAAAATCCAATACCAGTTTTGCAGTTCAATAGTTGATTTCAATTCCTAAATCCAATCCAGAGAAAATTCCAGAATTTTCGATTTCTGATGCTGAAATCAATATGCAAAGTTGTTAGGGCAAATCTGTTAGGGCAAAACTAAGATGTTTTCGATCCCTGATATTAATAGATGCTTTTGAATCCTGAAATTAATAGATGCTTTCAAATCCCGAAATCAATGATTCTTTTGATAAATAAGAACTAAAAAATCTGAGAAACATAAACCTCTTACTTGTCTTCAACTAAACATGTTCAGTTTTCTGGATTGCATGCTGTCTCTCACAAATCAAAAATAAGAAGTAAGAAGGACCATCAATGGCGGCGTTGTGACTTTTGTCGGGGTGAAGAAGAAGAAGAAGAAGAAGAAAATGTCGGGTGAAATCAGTGCAATGGCGGGTCGGATGGTGCGACACGGAAGAAGAAGAAGTGGAAGAAGTGGAAGGAGAAGAAGAAGAAGAAAATGCCGGGTGAAATCAGAGCAGCGGCGGGCCGGCTGGCGCGGAACGGAAGAAGAAGAAGAAGAAGTGGAAGAAGTGGAAGAAGAAGAAGTGGAAGAGGAAGAGGAAGAATAAGAGTACCTTCAGGTGAAGGAGCAGCGGCGGGAATGCAAGATAGGGAGCAGCGGCGGCTAGGTCAAGCGCAGAAATGAAAAGGGTGAAATCCGCGAAAAATCACACCAGGGCATGTGCCCAGGTGTGTCCCAAGGTGGGTCCGCCCATGGTCATCACCCATCAACCAAAACCTGTCAGACAAAACAAAGGTCTGGGGAAACCTTGGAAAAGCATTAGTCAAAGAAGGAGAAAAAGTTTCAACATCAACATTCTACGTACCTCAAGTGGAGACCGATGGAGAGAGCGATCCAGGATCAAGCTCACCACCTAACCCATTAGAATATTCAGTGGACCCAAACGAACAGGAAGATAATTCAAGTGGTGGAGAAATATATGGCGTTAAATCCGAAACATTTAAAATATGGGATATATCAATCAGTGGTAACTCCAAAAGATATGCGGTTTCTCCTAATTTCATTAAGATTCGAAAAGAACCAGTTCGCTGATCCGCCAAATTTTTTATGGTGCCCGAGGGCATCTGTTCAGGGATGAAACGCACCAAGACTAAATCACCAATTTAAAAGTGAGACGCTCTCTTATGTAGTTAGCATGATATTGATAAAATGTATATTGTGTGGTTAGCACTTCATTAATGTGCTTATGTAAACTGTGGACAAGAGAGGATAAATCTTGTGCAAATTGACTTGACTTATAAATTGGAGGTAGCAGAATCAAGTTAGATGGCACTGGTGCTTTATATCCGTGCACTATTTCATTTGGTGATAAAATGGTAAGTCGATGCAGAGGATTACTAAAAGTGAGTTGGCATGTGTAATAATCTTTAATTATTATGTGGATGAGTGAGTGTAAACGTGGCCAACGAAATATTTCCTCCACTAACAAAATAATCATACCACGACCCAACAGGATGACAAAACCATTGATACGGATCTCTCTAATGATAAGGAGGTGCAAAGAACAGAGCGGATCACACCACTTTGGGTAAATCATGGCACTGGCTAACATATCCCATAAGGCATTCAAATGGGGAATGTGAAATCGATCTTTTATGACGTGATTATCCACGCACAAATGCCAAGATTTCATCTCCAATTGCCAATCTTCCGAACAAGGAGCATCGCCCTTAGATAAAAGTCACCCTAAAACATTCAAAATTTAACCATGAAAAGACTCGTGGGCGATGTCCGCATGATTCATCAAACTCAAGATCTGCTTCTCTACCGGAAAAGTCAATGGAGGGGCTAGCAAAGCAGACATCGCAAAATACTTCGGACTAGGCATAACAAGTTTGCGTTCTAACAAGTCCTCTAATCGAGTCACAGGATCAGGTGGGAGAGTCAGTAAAATTAAACCCGGGAGAAAATCAAATTCGTCTTGAATTCATGCAATGGAGATATCATCAAAGGAAGCTCATTCGGGTCTACACCATTAACGTTATCCAAAAGTACAACTCCCTCGCTAGAAGATTCTTCCGCACTACATACATCATCCAAATCAGAATTAGTAAAGGTCTCAGAAATAGGCAAATCGAACCCGACAAAATTTCTAATTCACATGTAGCTTCAGGCAATGGTGATAACATCAAAGGCATATCCTTCAGGTTCTCAGCGCTAAAGTCATCCAAAAATAACTTTCCTTCATAAGGTAAATCTTCCCAATCAGTCGGAACATCGATTAAGTCAGGGTCATCAAACCATTCCTCAATTAGCATAGATGATGGATTAGGGGCAAGGTCGAGGGTAGGTCGGATATTCATATGGTGTGTCACTTCAGAGGGTAATTCCTCTTCCATGTCCCTTTGATAACCCAAATCCTCAATGTCACTAAAATCGTCAGTTAAATCGGCCTCGCCCTCAGTGGCGGGCTCAGTCCTAGACACTGCTGCAGACTCATAAGGAGAGTCAACGACTAAATCAGGCAGCTCAGGGGGAGACTCAAAAATGACTACGGGCGTATTCGGACTAGGACACACATTAGAGCCAAGATCAGATATGCCACTAAACTCACATGTCGTAATCATCTGTCTGCCCCTACTGATAGGACTACTCTCACCCCGTGGGATCATGACAGTCCTAGTAGTCACTTGTACAGAACTAGGGATAGGGGACCTCACCTTTTCCTTTCCTCCATAGGTGGGTGCAGGTATGCTATGGGTATCTCTACCAACCTAGGGAAAGGGTCTATCTTGAGGGAATATATCACTCATATCATCAGATACGGGTCTAGTGCCCTAGCATAATGTAGCCACTTCATCGAACATCCATGCGGGAGCGTACTGATCGGTGAGGAGGATCTTCATGATCAGCCAACCTATATGGGACCCAATACATCTTTCCTCATTTAACCAGAAAGTCTGGGCTCGACCCACTAATTGCTTGCTCGCCACGGGAACCTTGTGGAGGTCCCATAGACAAAGACACTCGAAGTAACGTTCTATCCCAACAACCCAATTAAGGAAGATCTAAGGACCTCCCAACCCATCGTATGTGGGAGAAACGCTCCTAAATGACCTAGATACGTCAACCTCTCACTCAGGGCGACGGTCCTGATGATGGTGGGGTTGCCTAGGGGATGGTGGTGTCGCTTGGTTAGTCGTTAGTTGCCTAAGCAAGTGCCTAATTTCACCCATTATAGGTGAATGAACTGATTTCCTAACATTCGACATGAATCCAGAAGATTTGAATCGGAAAACGTTAACGTCATGAGTCATTTTAGTGGTGACGGGATAGAAAATTTTCTACTCGAATCTGGTGCACATGTAATGAAATAATGACTCTGATCCTATAAAATTATTACAGATGGAATTGTTCCCGGTAATCCACTGAGGCAATAAAAATATTTTTTTTGTATTTTCTTGCTGAAAATAAATAGGAGATAATTAAATAAAAATTTTTAAATTTTTTTGCAGAAAAATAAAAATTTAGGCCGCTATTGGCAGACCATAAGAAAAATTTTTTTGTAATTTTTTTGACAAATAGACATGCAAGACAAGTGTGTGTTGACGTCCTAAGAAAAGGGGGAGAGTGCCAATTAGGAAATTGACGTGAACCTCCCTCTGACACCAAATTGATGCAGGCTCACACGCTAACACCGGTTGTTAACAGACAAACTTGATTTCCTCTCGACGCCCAAATTCTACATTCACGCAAAATTCACTCGCAGCACACACATTTGCAATATTATCAATTAAATGCTAACGTACGGGTAGCCACGCCGTTAGGGATCGAACAAAGGCAATATGCCAATATTCTTTCCGGCTAAAAGGACCCACCCGGTCCGATCAAGCGAAGGTTGTACCAAAAGAGATCTACCAAAAATTACGATACGGAAAAAGGTAGATCTCTCCCAATAAAAGAAAACAAGGTTCGACAATTCTCTCGAAATTAAAAAAATCAAGATAGACAACAAAATCAATCGAAGGAAACCATGATTAATTCAATGCTATCAAAATTCAACGCTAAAGTATTCCACCACAGAAATTATCTAGAGGGAAAATAAAATCACACAGAGAAAGTAGAAATTCTCGTTACCACACTCAGAGATTTATTTTCTCCAAAACTAGATCGCTCGTCACCGAAACCGTGTCGAATGGAGAGAAACTCGTTCGCCTTCCCCGCTTCACGCCGGATTTGACTCCATGAGATCACAGATCTTTTCGCCTTGGCCGGAAATCACCAAGAAAGAGATTCTTGGGTTGGCCGAAATTTTAGAGAAGGGAGTGGACTGAGATAGTTGAGAGAATTAGAGAAGAAGAGAGAAAGAGGAGGTGGTGGCCTGCGGCCAAGAGAGAGGGAGAGAGGGAGAGGGAGGAGGGTGTAACACCCCAAAATATTGTAGGAGCGACGGGGATCGATTTTTGGCCAAGACAGATTTTTGGTGCAGGTGACACGGGCCCCGACACGGGCGTGTCGGAGGCCGTGTCGGGCGTGTCGAGCTCGGGCCGTCGAGCTGGCCGTGTAGTCGACCAGTTCAGGTCGACGATGGTCGTGTGGTGGAACACGGCCTAGGACACGGGCGTGTCCCAGGCCGTGTCACACCTGGGCTGTGCGGTTGGGAACACGGGTAATGACACGGGCATGAACACGGGCGTGTCTAGTTTGACACGGGCGTGTCTGATGCCGTGTCACCAAGCCGTGTACCTCTCTGACTGCGAAGTGTTGATAAATTGCACACGGGGGGCGTGACACGGGTCCCGACACGGGCGTGTCGCCGGTGACACGGGCGTGTCGGAGGCCGTGTCACATGCCGTGTTGCTGGTTTTCAATTTTGGTCGAGACGGTGAATGAGCTACACGGCCAGGCACACGGCCGTGTGCCAACCCGTGTTCGGCCCAGATTTTATGATTTTGGATTTAATCCGGGCCGTTCGTTTCCTTGGCGGAGTGAGCAACGGACTAGTAGCCCCCTACCCGCTCCACCTGCTCGGTTAAAGCGACCTAAAGTTTTACGTGGGACTTACCGAGATTTGGAGATCGAGTCTAGGCTACGGCTGAGAAGACTAAATGCTCACAAAGGTTGCCACCCTGGGGGTGGTGGTGGAGTCGAGGACCGGACGGGGTTCGGACTAGCTTTGCCGAGTAAGTGCCCTGAGAGCACGGGGTGTACGGCCGTGAGAGCGTGCACCTATGATGAGATGCTTGTTTTACTGTGTTGCTTGTTTTGCTAACAAGTGCAGGGAAGAAGCTTTGCCGCCCCGGTTTGGGGGCGGAATCGTTATAATTTGGTCAGCATTGCTGACCGTTGCTATTGTTCGCCACCGGGCGGTGGTTTGTGGCTTGCAGGTACTGCAGAGCAGAGCGGGAAATAGCGGGCTAAAGCCCTTGTTGCTGTGCCGGCCCTCGAAGGCCTAATTGCTTATGTTTCTTTCCCGTTTTTCATGTATGGCCGGCCTGCGAGCCGAAGTATGAAAACACTACTTTTGTTAAGTGAACAGTGTAAGGCCTTAAGGCCATTTCTCTTTTGGTGTATGTTTACATTCCTGAGTTTGTAGTGGACATTCATGCTGTTGCGGCTGGGTTCTTATTTCTTTTGCAACCTAATAAATTGCTTCCGCTAGGTGTTGTGTAGGACGTTGTGATTGGTTGAATGGTTTCAACGCGTAACCAACTGGTCTGTCCGTAGTATATGGCGTCGGGCCCCGGCCGAACCTACTGCTATATGCTATGCGACGGATAGGGGTATTACAAATTGGTATCAGACTACTGGTTTTGGTCAAGCTTAAATGAATTCGTGTGCGAATTCACTTTAAGGGGTGGTGAGCACATGTATGTGCGTCATCGTTATAACATGAAAAGAACCCATGAATGTCCACTTAGGAATGAAAATACACATGTTTGGGGAACCTGCGTGTTCCTATAATTGCTTTTTGCAATTTTGTTCGGTCCCTTATTGGTGTTCTATACGATTGTAGGTGTCCGAGAGTGGCACGTGGCAGTCTGAATGCGCACTGTCTGAGAAAAGTAATGTACCCAGCGACGTGCTGGAGACCCCTACGTCTTTGGAAACCATAAGAAGGGTGGGTGAAGTGGTGTTCGCTGTGACCAACGCACATCATGGGAGTAATGTGCAACCATTTGTCCCTGAGTTGGCCCCAACATCGGGTGGTATGTTGGAGCAAAGGGCATTTGGGGGTCAAGTAGAGCAGCAGAGGAGCATGACTGTGGCGCAGGGAGCGCATTCGGTGGACGCATATTTGCAGACGTTCCTTTTGGTAAGGCGCTACCCAGGCTTTGAATGGGAAAGCGAGCAATCTATAGTGGATAGATTTTATAACGGTCTGCGCAGCGAGTTGCGTATCCTACTGCTAGGACCAAAGTTATTGGGATTCCGAGCTTTGGTGGAATCAGCCAGAGCGTTGGAAGTGGAGTTGGGGGAAACTCACCGAGTACCGGTGAATAGGGTACCAAACCTTACAGATCCTATAAGGACTGCTTATCGAAAGATGCCGAGAGAAGAGGCTGGGTCATCTACTACCCAAACTACCGTCAAATGTTATTCTTGTGGCAAGAAAGGGCACCTCGCCAGAGAGTGTTGGGAGAGTGCTCAGAAGACAAGGAAAGTTTTGGCAGGAACAGTCGGAGATTCTGTGGCAAAAGATTCGGTGGTCAAGCTGACAACCTCAAAATATGGGTATCGTAGGTGGTACAAGAAGGCTAGGAGGTCGGGTCTAGTCCCTTCCTCTAGCACATCCGGAGCGACTACAGTCCAAACCCTGGATGAATGCTTTGTTTGTGGAAAGCCGGGGCACTATGCCCGGGATTGTTGGTTTGGACGCCCAATGTCCAAAAAGAAGTCGGGGGCAATTTTTGAGGAGAAAGGAAAGGCGGTGGCGTCTACCGCACCGCTATTTACTCTGGCACAACGGGGAATGGACATCCTTGGCCAGCAGGAGACCTTGTAACCGACTGTCGGGAAGACAGGTATGGTTTAATTGTTAGCAATTTAGCTTCTTATACCTGTTACCTTTTGCGTGTTAGCTTAGGACTGGATGTTCTAGGCTTTGTTTGGATTATTGGCAATCCGGCGAGAGCATTATTCGATACGGGAGCTTCGCGCACCTTTTGTCCAAGGGGTTTATATCATGTATTGAAGTACCTTCTTCGATGGCAAAGGACAAATTGGATGCGTTGTGGCGTTACGGATGTTCAATGCGCGCGAAAAGAGATTCTGTGTTGCAAGGTTACGGTTTAGGGGTCAGGGATTCGACGTGTGAGCGTCGTTACTGCCACCATGGGAGGCTTTGAAGCCTAAGCCTACATTGGGTAGTATCTCGGGTGTATCCGAATATCCTGATGTGTTTCCCTGGAGTCCCTCCGTAGCGAGCGATCGATTTCGCGAGTGAGCTGGCGCCAGGTGCCAAATCTGGTTCATGCTCTCCTTATAGGCTAACGCCTAATGAGTTGGCAGAACTTAAAGTTCAATTTGAAGAGCATATGGATCAAGGTCTTGTGCGTCCAAGTTTGTCGTCTTGGATCACACCGGCCCTCTTCGTGTAGAAGAAGGACGGGAGTTTGCGGCTCTGAATCGTTTATGAAAAAAAAAAACTGAGCGAGTCGATAAAAGAGATCAAGTACCCGATCCCAAGGATTGGCGATCTGTTTGATCAATTGGTTGGGTCGTCTGTGTACTTAAAGTTGGAACTTAAGTCTGGTTACTATCAGATGAGAATCAAGGAAAGTGTTATCCCAAAGATAGCGTTCAACACAAGATATGGGCATTTCGAGTTTACGGTCATCTCGTTCGGGCTGACTAATGCGCCATCGGTGTTCATGGACCTGATGAACAGAACGTTCAGAGAGTACTTAGACCATGTTGTGACTGTCTTTATTGACAACCTATCGGTGTGCTCGCAGTGCGAAGAAGATCGCTTCAAGCATCAACGTTTGGTTTTGGGGACGCTAAGGAGGAACGAGCTATACGCAAAGTTCTCCAAAGGCGAGCCTTGGTTATCTTCAGTGACGTACCTTGGTCACTTAGTCAGTAGGAAAGAGTTGCGGTGGATCCGGCATAGACTGTTACAATATGAAAGTGGCCTGTATTGTCTTCGATAGCGGGAGTCCGGAGTTTGCTGGGGCTTGCCGGCTTTTACAGGCACTTCGTGGAGAACTTCTCGTGGATAGCGCTACCTCTCACGACTTTGACAAGAAAAGATCAGAGTTTTGTGTGGGCGCTTGAGTGTGCGCAAGCTTTTGAAGAGCTGAAGAGTCGGTTGACCACGGCGCCAGTGCTTAGTTCGCCGAGTGGGACCGAGGTTTTGGGCTACGTGCTAGTGCAGCATGGGAACTTGATAGCCTATGGTTCGCGTCAGCTAAAAGTGCATGAAAGGAATTATTCGGTCCGCGACTGGGAGTTGGCGGCCGTGATATTTGCGCTTAAGCTGTGGAGGCGCTACTCGTACGACGTTAGGTCGATATTCATACCGACCTTAAGAGCCTGAAAGATCTGTTGGATCAATAGGACCTGAACTTGAGGCAGCGGAGATGAAAGGAGTTCTTGGGGGACTATACGTTCAAGATTCATCATGCACCCAGCGAGGGCAACGCAGTGTGGATGCGTTGAGTCGCAGGGCTCCCGCCCAAGCCAAATGGTTGTTGGTATATGTGGAGAGGCTAGTTCAGGAATTGGAAGCGTTAGAGATCCGTTGTGTTGACAAGCAGACTAGTGCCGAAGCATTGTTGAACTGGACGGAAGTTCAGTATGACCTGGCTGATCGTATTTGGCAGGCCATGGTTTGTGTAGCTGCTTGAAGGAAATCATGGGTGCGGCTCGATGGGTCAAAATCCCAAATCGACGGTTGTGATGGGCTACCAAGGAAAGACCATTGTTTGTGCGGCCTAAGCATGGGTAATCTATGGGTGGAGTTGTGATACGTTATATCAAGTACTCAACTCGCTTAAGAGGCACGAAGTTGTGCCGATATCTGAAGAAGTGCTCTGGTGGCCAAAACTTTAGAAGGTCGTGGCACCATATGTGGCAAAGTGCCAGCCTTGCGCCTTAGTGAAGGCAGAGTGCCAAGTGCTGGGGGATTCTTGAATCCATGCCTAGTTCGGAATAGAAGTTCGACTGGACTGTGGGCATGGTTTGCCAAAGTCACCGTGAATTAACGGCGCCGTTTGTGTGATCGTAGTTGTGGTGACACTAGTGTCGCACTTCATTCCGCATAGGAAGGATGACTCGGTGGAGAAGTTGGCAAAGTTGTATGTTGACAATATCGTTAGGCTGCATGGTGTGCCCCGCAGCATTGTGAGTGATCGCGATGGGCGGTTCACGTCAAGTGATTGGAAGTGGTTGCAGAAAGTGCTGGAGGTTAAGATGAAGTTTAGTCCAGTCTTACAACCGCGGACGGTTGAGCAGACCGAGAGAGTCAATAGAACAATGGAGGGCATGCTCCGCATGTGTGTTCTAGACTTCGGGGAGCTTTGGGAAGACCACCTATATTTGGTGGAGTTCGCGTACAACAACAGCTACCAAGCAAGTATACAAATGGCGCCCTTCGAGGCCCTGTATGGTAGGAAGTGTCGCACACCGCTATCGTGGCTTGAAACGGGTGAGGCAAGGTTGTACAAGAAGCAGGAGGTGGAGAGTGCTACCTCGTTAGTGCGGATCATTTGGGAGCGCTTGTTGATCGCTCAGGACCGGCAGGCGAAGTATTATAATGCCAAGCACCGGAACGTGGAGTTCGCGGTAGGCGATTGGGTATACCTGAAAGTGAAGCCGTTCAAGGGGGTTTCGCGGATGAGACGCTTGAAGAAGCTGAGCCCAAGATACCTTGGACCTTTTGAGGTTCTGGAGTGAGTCGGCGAAGCTGCATACCGTTTGAAGCTATCGGTGGAGTTGAGTGGGTTACATGATGTGTTCCACATTTCTGTGTTGCGGAAGGCGGTGCAGGAGCCTTTGCAGGTGATCGCAGCTGAGCAAGTACCAGTGGACGAAGGATTGACGACCAGGGTCAAGCCCATTCGTATCGAAGATGCTGAGGTCAAGAGACTTCGTAACAAGGAGATCCGGATGGTTAAGGTCCGGTGGGATAATTGCGGGCGTGAGGAGCTCTCTTGGGAACAGGAGCAGACTATGCTCGAGGAGTACCCGGAATTGTTCCGCTCAGGTACTGTTTTACGTTAAGCCCTGTTTTTCCTTTATTAATTTCGTGGGCGAAATTCTTTAAGGAGGGTAGAATTGTAACACCCCAAAATGTTGTAGGAGCGACGGGGATCGATTTTTGGCCAAGACAGATTTTTGGTGCAGGTGACACGGGCCCCGACACGGGCATGTCGGAGGCCGTGTCGAGCGTGTCGAGCTCGGGCCGTCGAGCTGGCCGTGTAGTCGACCAGTTCAGGTCGACGATGGTCGTGTGGTGGAACACGACCTAGGATACGGGCGTGTCCCAGGCCGTGTCACACCTGGGCTGTGCGGTTGGGTACACGGGTAATGACACAGGCACAAACACGGGCGTGTCTAGTTTGACACGGGCGTGTCTGATGCCGTGTCACCAAGCCGTGTACCTCTCTGACTGCGTAGTGTTGATAAATTGCACATGGGGGGCGTGACACGGGTCCCGACACGGGCGTGTCGCCGGTGACACGGGCGTGTCGGAGGCCGTGTCACTTGCCGTGTTGCTGGTTTTCAATTTTGGTCGAGACGGTGAATGAGCTACACGGCCAGGCACACGGCCGTGTGCCAACCCGTGTTCGGCCCAGATTTTATGATTTTGGATTTAATCCGGGCCGTTCGTTTCCTTGGCTTTGGATCCGATGGTGGGGGGCTGCTCCTGGGTGGTTATAATCGGGAAATAGGGTTTAGAAACCCATTTTCCATTGGCCAATCTCTCTCTAAAAGTTAGAGAGAAGGGAGAGCAAGGAGGAAGGAGGAGTCTAAGATCCGGCCGCCGGAGGAGCTTCGGAGCTCCGAATCGCGATCCGAGTCCAGATCCGCGGAGGTGACGCCGTTGCGGTGCTTTCCAACCGCATAGTTTTCGATGGCGCCGCGAAAAAGCGAAAGGGTAATGATTCTCTTCTTGAGCATGTGAAGCTCTTCTTCCTTTGCATGGGAAAACCCCTCTCCCACGAGTGTGCGGCGAGATCGTGGTATTCCTTGGGGTAGATATGTAAAGTCCCCCTTGTTAGAGTCCGGAATCGTAGTGCGGACATGGGCATGTTGTGTGAAGCCTACTCGGACGTGTTTTCCGGATCGGTAATGTTTTGCTATGCATATTTTAGCCGGAGAAGACTCCGAGCGTTGTGGTTGTTTTCGGGTTGCTATGCGGTAGAATGCATCAGGGAATCTTGGGGATTAACCCCGAGGTGCACCCGGAAATCTGGGCAGAAACGAAGTTCTGCCATCTCGGTGGCCTGGGTGCCAGCCGGGAACATAGCGGGGCTATGTATCATGTTTTGATTGCAGCAGGGAGCCTTGGGGATGAAACCCGAGGTGCACCCGGAAATTTTGGACGGAAATGCAGTTCTGTCATAGCGATGGCCTGGGAGCCAACCGGGTACTTAGCGGGGCTATGTACCGTGTTTGATTGTTATTTGGGACTGGGGAAAGCTTAGTCCGCGCCAAAGGGCCGAATGGCAGTGGCGGAGAGAGCAACGGACTAGTAGCCCCCTACCCGCTCCACCTGCTCGGTTAAAGCGACCTAAAGTTTTACGTGGGATTTACCGAGATTTGGAGATCGAGTCTAGGCTACGGCTGAGAAGACTAAATGCTCACAAAGGTTGCCACCCTGGGGGTGGGGGTGGAGTCGAGGACCGGACGGGGTTCGGACTAGCTTTGCCGAGTAAGTGCCCTGAGAGCACGGGGTGTACGGCCGTGAGAGCGTGCACCTATGATGAGATGCTTGTTTTACTGTGTTGCTTGTTTTGCTAACAAGTGCAGGGAAGAAGCTTTGCCGCCCCGGTTTGGGGGCGGAATCGTTATAATTTGGTCAGCATTGCTGACCGTTGCTATTGTTCGCCACCGGGCGGTGGTTTGTGGCTTGCAGGTACTGCGGAGCAGAGCGGGAAATAGCGGGCTAAAGCCCTTGTTGCTGTGCCGGCCCTCGAAGGCCTAATTGCTTATGTTTCTTTTCCGTTTTTCATGTATGTCCGGCCTGCGAGCCGAAGTATGAAAACACTACTTTTGTTAAGTGAACAGTGTAAGGCCTTAAGGCCATTTCTCTTTTGGTGTATGTTTACATTCCTGAGTTTGTAGTTGACATTCATGCTGTTGCGGCTGGGTTCTTATTTCTTTTGCAACCTAATAAATTGCTTCCGCTAGGTGTTGTGTAGGACGTTGTGATTGGTTGAATGGTTTCAACGCGTAACCAACCGGTCTGTCTGTAGTATATGGCGTCGGGCCCCGGCCGGACCTACTGATATATGCTATGCGACGGATAGGGGTGTTACAGAGGGGGCCGAACCGCCGAATATTGCCTAAGAGGGAAAGAGAAAGGAGGGGGAAAATTCAATCTTTGAATTCTAGGTTTTCTTTTTCATTCAACTTCCATAATCCTTCTACATCTTTACCTTTTATAAGGCTTACAAAAAGTAGGTTACATGCAGCCCAAATCAAATAATAGAAAATAAGGAAATACATAAATATAATCACAAATTAAAACAACGCAATAAGAAAATAAATAAATATAATAAAACATTATAATTATTAAATTATTGTCGTGGCGATGGCATTGTAGCGGCGATGGAGTTGTAGCGAAATTATTATCGCGGCGATGGCGTTGTAGCGGCGATGGTGTTGTAGCGAAATAAATGTTGCGTCGATAGCGTTGTAGCGGTGATAGTGTTGTAGCGAAATAAATGTCACGGCAATGGAGTTGTAGCAGTGATGGCATGCATCAAAATTATTGTTGCGGCATCGTCCATCCGAGTCTTCAAACGTACAGTAGTGGCGGCGATCAACATAATGCATGGATCCGGCGTCACCAAGGAGCTCTCCAAAGAACTCGTCAGCACCATCAGCAACGTCATCACGAACAAATGGCGGGACAACGTCGCCATCAGTGCTTCTCGAAGGATCTCATCTCGGATTCCTCCGATAGAGGGAATAAATATGCGGTGCCTGAACTGCAAGATTCCATCGTGTAGGTTAAACTCCTCTTGTGCTCCATCCTGTAGGTACTGGATGATTGGGAGCAATTTTAGATTGACCTTCTAGGCTTCAGGTATTCGATCCCGAATGTCACACTGAATTTCCATCCAATATAGCTGGGCCCGGTACTCTTTTGGGTCCCTACGAGCAACAAGAGTAATTTCTAAGTCTATCAAAGACTAAAACCCTTCCCTCGAAATCTGCTCCATCTAGCTCCCGACCATCGAGGGCTGGCGGTTCAACGTGTCAACAACTTTATTAGCCTTTCTGGGGTGATATTGTAGAGCAAAATCATAATCACACAGAAATTCCAACCATCGGAACTGCCAAAGGTTCAACTATTTTTGAGTAAAAATGTATTTGAGGCTCTTATGGTGAGAGAAGATCTCACATCTTAGTCCGTACAAGTAATGTCTCCAGATCTTGAGGGAGAAAACAATGACGCCCAACTCTAGATCGTGGGTTGCGCAATTCAGCTCGTGTGACTTTAGCTAGCGAGACACGTATACTGTAACCTTGATATGGTGCATCAGAACAACTTCCAATCTTTTTAGGGATGCATCTGTATAAATTTGGAATCCTTCGGTTCCTGATGGGATTGTAAGGATCAAGGCAGAAGTTAGCAGTTTCTTCAGTTCGACAAACGTATTCTCGCATTCTGACGTCCACCGAAATGTATCATCCTTCCTTGTAAGGGAGGTGAGGGGCAACGCAATCTTAGAGAAACCTTCTACAAATTTTCTGAAATATTCGGCAAGACCAAGTAAACTTCGTATATCTGTTGTTGTGTTAAGTGGCGGTCAGCATTGCACTGCCTGAATCTTGGCCTGATCTACTGCTACCCAAATTTTGTTGATGGTGTGGCCCAAGAATCCGACCTCTGCTAACCAGAATTCACACTTGCTGAACTTGGCGAAGCGAGAGTGTTCTCGAAGTTTAAGGCTGCATTTGGAGTGGCTTATAGCAACTTATTTGCTCCGGTGAGGCTGAACAAAAAGGTCATTGTCATAGAATGTATGTTTGATAACACAAATGTTACAAAAAAGAAACTAGTTTGAGACATAAGATTTTGGTATGACAATGACATTTTTGTCCAATCTCACAAGAACAAATAAGTCGCGATAAGCCGCGCCAAACGCAACCTAAGTAACACCATCTGCAGATGTCTAGAATTGTCTGCCCTGGTCTTCAAGTAGATCAAAAATGTCGTCGATAAAAAAAACACGAAGTGACCTAGGAAGGGTTCGAATTCCTTATTCATCACAACCATAAAGGTAGTGGGCGCGTTAGTGAGCCCAAATGGCATTACCATAAACTTGAATAGTCCATAGCGGAAGCTAAAGGCAGTTTTTGGGATATCCTCCTCCTGGACCCGAAGCAGGTAGTAGCCGGATCTTTGGTCCATCTTGGAGAATACGAATGCACCTTGTAATTGGTCGAACAACTTGTCAATCCTTAGAAGTGGATATGTATTCCGAATTGTAAGCTTGTTTAGTTCCCTATAATCTATGGACAAGTGCAGTGTCCCATTCTTCTTCTTTACGAACAATACAGGGGCTCCCTACGGCGAGGAACTTGGGCGGACAAATCCAGCATCTATCAATTCCTAAAGCTAAATCTTCAGCTCGACCAACTCCTTTGGGGCCATCCGATAGGGTGCTCAAGACACTAGTCGAGCTTTGGACACAAGCTCGATTTGTAAGTCGACCTCTCGCTGTGGGGGCAAACCTGGGAGGGACTCCGGGAAAATGTCTAGAATATCTCGTACCACCGAAACTTTGGCGAGCACTTGAACCTTATTCTCCATTTCAAAGTAGATAAGAAATACTTCATCTTTCTTCTGGACCGACCTTACAGTTTGAGTAGAGGTCAAGATGATGCGAGAGATGGAGGGTATACCTACTAGCATAATGACCTTTCCGTCTGGGTTTTGAAGCTTGACCTCTCGGGTTAAACAGTTTATATGGGCCTTATGCTTTGCCAGCCAATCCATTCCTAGTATGAGGTCGAACCCGGTTATTGTGAGGATTATCGCATAAATCTCAAATTCTGTATCCCTTAGGATGTCCTGGAATGAGCATTTATCCGTAGACGTCGTATCTAATCCATCTGGTAGACGAATCCGTATAGACAGTCCAGTCGATCGGACGACATTTTCCTTAGTTGCAATAAAGTCTTGGGATACAAAGGAGTTTGTTGCTCCTGTATCAAAGAGAGTTTTCGCGGGGTATCCTTCTACCAAAGTAATCCTGAAGAGGTAGGGAGTATATACATTTCATTTAACAAAACATATACCCGTTGTAGATATATATATGCAAAAAGTCTAATACATAAGTACCGATATCTGACGTATTTCTAGTGTCTAAGATATATACCTATCACTACATCGGGGGCTGGTACATGTTGAAGGTCTAATGCGTCAGCCTCCAAGGATGCTGCTCGGCCCTGATGACCTCTCTAACCAGCTCTACCTCTGCGGCCTCTCTGGCCCTATCCTCGTACTGCATGCCCTCCTTGAACTGCTCCTAATCCTGGGCTTCCTGCCTCTTTCAGACAGAAAGCCCTCATGTGTCCCGACTACTGGCATAGAAAGCAGTTCCCTACAAAGGGAACATCTCATCGAGCTATTGGCGCGCGCTGTGGTATTGGAGCTGGCTTGGGCTCCTACTGTAGTGTTGGGGGCAGTGATGGTGCTGGAGGGAGCCTATAAGCCTACCTGCACAATCCATATCTACACTCTCTCTCCTGTCTGTGGGGGAGCAAATCCTATATCTCGTCCCTGACCTCTGGGGACCTCGACCTATCCTCAGTGCTGTTGGGCAACCATCCACTGGTCTAACTCTAACGACACGGTGTGAGTCACTATGGTGTGGAAGGTGGACTGAGAGATCATGATCAAGGCCAGTCTCAGGTCATCTCACAAGCCTCTGTAGAAGCGAGCAGCCCTATCTCTGTCAGTGGCTGCTAGGTTCCCAAAAAATGTGTTGGGTGGATGAATTCTCTCTCGTAGTCTGACACCGTCCGTTCAACTTGACAGGTGTGCAGGAACCTCTCATGCAGTGCAGCTCGATCGACGTCCGAGATGAAGTGCTCCAAAAAGCCTCTAATAACTCCCTCCATGAGATAGTGCTCAACGGTCATCCTCTGAACATCAAGTAGTTGACCACTCTCAACCAGTCTCTAGCATACCCCTCTAACAAGGTCACCACTAGTGATACTGCAGCTACTGTCGGGCACATCATTCCTACCAAAATCTCCTCTACGCGCTTAACCCACTCTTTTGCTTGTATGATAGTCTCCGTGCCTCTTAAGGTGGGAGGCCTTAGCCCCCGGAAAGTCGTCAGTAGGTCAGTGGACACCAATAGCTACTGCGGTAGCTGTGTCAACACTGTCCGTAACATTGCCAAGATAACTGTCAATGTTTGCCCCAAGTCAGTATCGGTAAATGACATAATTGTAGGGGTAAATAGTTATGGAGGTGGGGTGGTAGGGACATATCCTCTGGAGGACGATCTCCTGTTACTAGACTCTGGTATCTGGAGAAGTAATAGGAAACACGTGTTAGTATTTTGCAAAAGTAGGGGAAATTGGCAAGAACTGGCAAAGCGGAATTAAAGGTGTGTGGGTGCGTTATCGTATAGTATAGGATCCCTAAGCCTCTATACTAGGGTCCACCAGGCTTCTGCTGCAAGTTTCCTCCTGAACCAGAGAACGAAGCGAGAAACGGAGGGATCCTGAGACTTCTCAATAAGGACGGATCGTGATCACTCTGATCCATTTGTAAGACCCCCCAACCTTTGCACGGGTCAGGCCGGAGAATGAAGCGAGGGACGGATGAATTGAGATTGTATTTTATGTTGTGTGTTTAGTTATGTGCTTGCAGTACCATATTGCTAAGTACACGCCAATGTCAAGTTACGGTGGGTTAGTAAACATAGGACTATACAATGTAATCCTTCCTTGTGTAGGCCAATGTATTGACTCACGTGTAATCTCTCTATTGGGGTGCACTTCTATCCCAACTGCATTAGAAGAATCAAGGAAGGAAAAGTACTTGGAATCAGAAGAACAGAATTTTACTCAAGTAAAATTCGTCGAGTATCGAAAGGGATATTCATAATTCGTCGAGTATACTCATAGATACTCGTCGAATTCGTCGTGTATACCTGCTGGCACTCGTCGAATTTGTCGTATTTACTTAGGGTAAAATCTCTGAGAGTTAGAAAATCTGTTAAGTAAAAATCATCGAGTATCATTAAGTATACTCGTTGAATTCGTCGAGTGTTTCTTCTGATACTCGCCAAATTCGTCGAATATAAATGTCGATACACGCCGAATTCATCGAGATTCATTGGGTATACCTTTGAGTTTTTGAATTTACTTCTCTAGATTTTTCTAAGTCATATTCGTCAAATATCACAGCTTATGCGTCGAATTCGACGAGTGTATCAGTCGATACTCGTCTAATTCGTTGAGTGAGAAGGCCGATATTCATCAGATTCGTCCAGTATAACTTTTGCTAGGCGTCAAGTGATAAGTGTTGGGTTTTTGGGGATGGCACAACACTTGTGCACGCAGCGGAAATAAGAACAAGAAAAACCCAAACGAGTTCGGATCTAGCAATATTCATGAATCAAGAAGTAAAACATGCTGTAATAAAATTACCTTTGAGGGATTGAGTAAATACTAAACCTAGATGTTCTCAAAAAATTCCAATCGGTCACTAGCGGCTTGAGTCTTAAGTGTAGAAAGGATATCCGCACCTCTACAAGAAATCCACACGATCAGGAGAACCCATGGAAACTTTTCGCACAAGCTCTAGGTCGGGAGAGGACACTCAGCGTATCCACAGACTACTAGGTCTGTTGAAAGAGAGGCGGCAGTGACACTTGCCGGGATCAGGATCGGGCTCGGTGACGGGATCGGCAGAACGCTTTCGTCAGCTTTTAGGGCTTACATCTTTTCACACAGTGACGACTCGTGTGCTTAGACAGAAGAGTGATCGCGTACTGTTCAAGACCTAATGTTTCCTATTTATACCCAAAGGGAACAAATAAAGCAGCCCGTCGCTAATCGCAAACCCAGGACTTAGACAAAATAGACCTTTGGCCACACAACAGTTTGTCTGTATGAATCGTCGAATATCGACAAGATATATGACGAATTGTCGAGTATTAATTTATACTCGTCGAATCGTTGAGTATCTTATAGCATATATGACGAACTCAATGCCATCTTCATCTGAGTCAACGCTTGACTCTATGAAGGCATTGAGTGGACACAAGGCTCTCAACGCTTTTTGTGCCAAAGGCTAGATTCGTCGAACGATATTCGTTGAACTGCATTCGTCGAACGACATTCGTCGAACGTCGATGACTTCTGCGCCAAAGGCAAGATTCGTCGAACGACATTCGCCGAAGTTGTTGGAACATCTTATTACTGATTTGGGTAAGGATCACTATGTCCTTAGGAATGTGTCTTGACCTCATTGTATAGATTTAAAGGTAAACTAGAATAGGTCTAAGGCTTAGAACTTAGGTTTGAAAGCTGCCCCCAAGACCTTCTAGTTCAGAATACAAGTGCAGAAGTTTTAGGAAATTCTCGTCGAGCTCAGATCGACGAGGCATCGAACTCAGTTCGACTATCTCTGAGCTCAGTTCAACGAGTCGTCGAACTCGGTTCGACGGTCTCTGAGCTCAGATCGATGTTTCTGTCTCTAGCCAAAATTCTAGTCTCTGAGCTCAGGTCGACGATAGTCGAGCTCAGATCGACGATTTTCTTGAGAGATCGGCGATTTCAGAATTCAAATTCAGTAAGTTATGGAATTCAATCCGATTCATATCCAGCATTTATTTCAAATGATTTTGTAGCCATTTCAATCAATCTGGAGCAAGTTTCAAGGAAGAGTAAATGGAATGTCTCTTAGGACTTTCCTCCAAAGACAGATATCAATTAAGGAAGTCATTTATGACTGGCTAACGGCTATCTAGAAGACTGAATTTCAATATATCATCTTAGAGTAATTGAGACAGGATTATTATCATTCTAAGGAATAGATTTTGAGATACAAGTACTACAGGATTACAAGTTAGAATTCTTACAGAACACAAGGAAAACAACAGTTAAGGAGATCACCACACAGAAAAGAATTCCTCTATTCTTTCAAGATCTCTTCTGATTCAAGTGTTCAAGGCTTCATCAATTAAGGACTCCAGACCCATAACATTTCAGCCGTTGTTGAAATCATTCTTTGCTGGAGATCTCAAATAGACTGAAGGCCTATCACCCTGTGCAAAGCTTATCTTCCTGAACAACTATAAATCTCAGGGGGAGATTTGATAACAAAAATCCTCTAGTCTTCTCTTTGACTGTTGGCAGAGAAGAACATCAACTCTTTCTTTTTCTTTTATTCTTCTGTAAAAGGGTTACTCAAAACTCCCTTCAAAAGTTTTGTGGTTTGTTTCTGAGACCTTGTCAAAACTCAGTGGTGGCAAGACACCTGATCAAAAAATCTGATCTGGTTTTTGAGCACCTTATCAAAAGCTCATTGGTGCCCAGGACACCTGATCAACTATTCCTGCAGTGGATTCCTACCTAGGGTGGAAGAAGAGTGGATGTACCCAGGTTGTTTGGGGAAGCACTATAGATCCTTGTGTCTTCTGGTTGCTGTGTTTGATTTGCTGTGTGCTGTGATTTGTTTCTTGCTTACTTAGTTTTTATTTACTGCAAGCACAATACATATATATATAAATCAAGTCTTCCACTGCTGAATAATTTTTTAATTTGGAAATTATTTTAATATACTATATTCACCCCCCTCTAGAGTAAAGGTAGATCTTACCCTCACTTTCAATTGGTATCAGAGGTAGGTTGGTTATTCAACAACTAGATCTTCACCAGATTGGTTGTTCTTACAGGCTAACACCTGAACCAAAAGATCTCGGATAAGATCAATCTTTAATAGAGGGTTATTATTTAAATTATATTTATTTTCATATAAATCATGGCACAGAATAAAGATTATGCTAGCACCAGACCTCTAGTGTGCAATCTTTCTAAGTTTGTACTTTGGAAGGCAAGGATTAAATTATACATGAATTCTATTGACTAGGACATCTTTAATTCTGTTTTGATAGTGTGTCCAAGACCTCCAGCAACTACAAGTACAAGTGCTGTTCCACCCCCTTTAGGAACAGATGCAGAAATCAAAAAGTGGAAAGTTGCTGATGCCAAGGCAATGAACAAATTGGCTCAGACTATGTCTGATGACATATTTCAAAAAGTGGCTGAATGCAACTCAGCAAAAGAAATATGGGACAAGCTATATGAGCTTGTGTCAGGATCAGTTAATGAAAGAAAGGACAGAAGATTCCATCTCATAACCCAGTATGAGAATTTCAAGAAGGGAGAAACTGAGTCAGTTGCTGACATGTACAACAGACTCAGTCTAATTGTCAGTGAACTAAAGATTTTGACAAGGAGATCTCATTGACTGAACTTAATGATAAGATCCTAATGTGCTTCCCCAGCACTTGGGACTCAAGGATCTGGCCAATCAAGGATGCCAGAAGCCTAAATGAGATAACCACTGAAGCACTATTGGGCAAACTCAAGTCTTATGAGTTGCTCATCAAAAATAGAGAGGAAGAGCAAAAGACAGCTTCTCCAGCAACAAGGAAGGAGAAGACAATTGCTTTCAAAGCTATAGAAGAACAGCTTGAAGACAAGGTCACAAGCAATGAAGAGGAGTCTACTGGCCAAAAGATTTTACAAGATGGCCAGGAAAGATTTCAGGAAAAGGTCATCCAAAGGCCATAAAAAGCCAAGGTATGACAAGTCGAGTAAAAAAAAAATTATTTGTTTTGGATGCAGGAAACCAGGCCACATTGTGCCTGACTGTCCAGAAAATAAAAATAAGGACAAGAAAGATAAGAAAGATAGGAGAAGAGAGAAAGACTCCAGGAGAAACAACAATGAAAAATCCTACTCAAGCAAGAACAAACACACTAGGAAGGGATATGTAGCTGAAACCTGGAGTGAGACTGAAGAGGAATAGAAGGCTTCATCAAGCTCAAGTGATGATGAAGATGATGCTCAAGAGAAGGAGTTTTGCATGATGGCTATCAATGCCTCTCAACATAATTCTGATGCAGAACAAGCGTCAGAATCTGAATCCGAACATGAAGCTGAAGAAGATCAGGTGAAGACCTATCCAATAATAAACCAGCAATGGTATCTGGATAGTGGGTGCTCAAAGCACATGACAGGAAGCAAGGATAATCTTACATCCTTCAAAGCCAAGCTTGGACCCAAAGTAATATTTAGAGATTCAAACTTTGGACAAACCAAGGGATATGGTGCAGTCCAAATAGGCTAAGTCACATTCAAGAAGGTATCCTATGTGGAAGGACTGAAGCACAATTTAATCAGCATCAGTCAATTGTGTGATGAAGGCTACCAAGTGACATTCAACAAATCCTCATGCAAAATCAAATCAGAGGACAACACAACTGTGTTGACAGGTAAAAGGAAAGGTAACATCTATCTTGTAGACTTTCATTCAACTAAGGTAGATATTTGCTTGTTCAACTCTATTAGTAAACCAAATGAACTATAACATAAGGGATTAGGACATATAAACCATAGAACCATTTCTAGGCTATCTAAGGACAACCTTGTTAGAGGACTACCTTCTGGCCCCTACAAGAAGGAAGGACTTTGCAGGGCTTGTCAATTAGGCAAGCAAACTAAAAATAGTTTTAAGTCAATTAATAAGAGTGATTCACCTAGGATCTTGTATCAGTTACACATGGATCTTTTTGGACCTATTACAGTGCAAAGCCTAGAAGGGAAATCTTACACTTTAGTAGTTGTAGATGATTTATCTAGATTCACATGGGTGTTCTTTCTGAGGAAGAAGTCTGATAACTTTAAGTGTTTGACAGAGTTTCTCAAATGCATACAGATTGAGTTCAATACTCACATTGCCCTGATCAGAAGTGATCATGGGAAAGAGTTTGATTCTCTTCTTATGCAAGAGTTCTGTCAGAGTGAAGGGATCATGCACACTTTCTCAACTCCTAGAACTCCTCAACAAATTGGGGTAGCTGAAAGGAAAAATAGAACCCTTATTGAATCTGCCACCACATTGTTGACAGATGCTCACCTTCCTCTATCCTTATGGGCAGAGGCAGTGAACACCTCAAATTATGTGTTGAATAGAAGTTTGATAAATAAGCTGAAGGGTAAGATTCCCTATGAATTACTCAAAGGGAAGAAACCTAAAGTAGATTATCTCAAAATTTTTGGTTGCATTTGTTACATACACAATAATGACAGGAAATACATAGCAAAATTTCAAGCCAAAGCTGATTAAGGAGTGTTTCTGGGATACTCCATGATCAGTAAAGCTTATAGGGTATATAACAAATCTTCTCTTAAAATTGAAGAATTTGTACATGTATCTTTTGATGAAACTAACATGTCTTATAAGGAGAAGAACACTTCTACCATAGAACCTTTGCAGGTATATTCTCTCTCAGAGAATTTGGACAGGCTGAAAATAATTGAAGAGGGTACCAAACCTTCACCTATACAACAAAGATGTGAAGGTAGTGAAGATGAAGAGGACACTCAACATCTTGGTGAGAACCACATTGAAGAGCCAGTTATTATTCCACAAGAGGAAACAACAACACAGGTTGGTGAACAATCAACACCCCCTGTTGATTTAGTAACATCAAGAGATCATCCAATCTCCCAAGTGATTGGAGACATCTCAACTGGTGTGCAAACTAGAAATCAGGTCAACCAAAATCTGATGCATACCTGCTTTCTATCTCAAATTTAGCCTCAATCCATACAAGATGCAGAACAAGATCCACACTGGATCATTGCAATGCAAGAGGAGTTGCATCAATTTGAAAGAAACAAAGTTTGGGAACTAGTGCTAAGACCAAAAGATCATTCCATTGTTGGAACAAAATGGGTGTTCAGAAACAAGCAGTATGATCAAGGAATCATTGTAAGGAATAAGGCAAGGCTAGTTCCACAAGGATACTCACAAGAAGAAGGAATAGATTATGACCAGACCTTTGCCCCAGTTGCAAGGTTGGAGGCCATAAGAATATTTCTAACTTATGCAGCACACAAGGGATTCAAGGTCTATCAAATGGATGTGAAGAGTGCATTTCTCAATGGAGATACCAAGGAAGAAGCTTATGTTGGAGTTACCATGGTGATCTAGAAGTGGTCAATCATGTAATCTCACTGCCAACGCAATATGAGCCTGCATGGTCACACATAAGAGCATGTGGAGAAATTGGAATATTGATTGTGTTGGTAAAGGTTACCAATCACCATACAGAATGGGGTCAGGCAAATGTTGCTAGGGAGATTCGTCGAGAATGGTTCGACGAGAGTCGTCGAGTATGACTCGGCGACTAAGGCCAATTCATCGAGAGTCGACGAGAGTCGTCGAGTATGACTCGGCGACTAAGGCCAATTCGTCGAGAGTCGACGAGTGTCATCGAGTATGACTCGGTGACTGAGGAAAAATCGCCGAGAGTCATCGAGTATGACTCGCCGACTAAGGCATAATCGTCGAGAATCGAACTATTCGATTCTCGCCGATTCTGCGACTGATTCTCGCCGATTCTGCGATTGATTCTTGCCGATTCTGCGACTGATTCTCGCCGATTCTGCGACTGATTCTTGCCGATTCTGCGATTGAATCTCGCCGAACCTGGAGGTGATTCTCGCCGAACAGTCCAGATGCCCTATCCTGTGTGGTCTGCGGATAGCGATACCTTTGGACTGTTTATGCCTTTGGTATAAATAGGGAACTTAGGGTTTTGGGAATATGAGATAGATCGGGATTTCTCCTATAGCCGAATCGAATCCGACGGAAATGTTCCGCCGATCGTTCGCTCCGCCGATTCCCGAACCCTGACGGACAGAAGTGTTCCGCCGCCTCTTCGCTCCGCCGACCTCCTCCTCTCTGGCGACTATCGCCGGTGTTGCTCCTCCTGGAATGGACCTAGCAGTCCATGGAAGTGCAAGGTGCGGTTGATCTCCTTCCCGACCCTTCGTGTGACGAAGCTCGGTGTTCTCCCGCTCATGTGGATTTCTGCAGAGACATGGACGTTATTCCACGTAGAAATCGCCACCGACAAGGACTCAAAGCTTGGAGCATCTCCGTTGAGTTGTGACTCAACGCCGCTAAGGTAATTTTTGCCTAGTTGTTTGTTAACTTCTTGATTCAACTTTCATGGCCCGATCCCATCTCTTTTGGGTTGTTCTTGATGTTTTATTCCTTCCGCTGCGTGCACAAGCATTGTGCCATCCTCATAGAGAAACCCAACAGTGGTATCAGAGGGAGGTTTCAGCCATGATTGTTGTATTGGAAGTTAGGTTATTCCAGTACGTGTAAACCTAGGGATTTAGAAGTGTTCTAAATGTCTAGATTTATTCCTGGAACATTAATTGTTGATGGTTTTTCCACGGGAGATCGGTGGGCCCATAACCCACAGGTTAGGGGCTCTGCCCCTTGGAACCCGTCCAGGAACGTCTGGGATTTCGTGGTAATTTCTAATTGTTAGAAATTGTTGTCTCCTTAGCAGTAACCGTCCCTCGAGTGGTTAATGAACCAGTGTATTATTTTGGATTTTGAATCCAATAATGAGAGACGAGCTTGTCTACTGCTTTAAGTCGATTTGCCTTTGCCTTTGTCCAATGCATGTAAATATGAAGATTTAGAAGAGTCCGGATGTTCAGATTTAGCCCTTCCTTCTATCAAGTGTTGATAGTGCCAGGTTGTGCACATAAGGGATGCATGTGGCTTTTAGAAATTGTTTTTCTGTGGATGTGCACAATGATCAAATGTTGATCATGGTTAATTGTTAACCTATAATTAAAAATCCCTTAATCTAATATTAAGTGTTCGGATGCCTTCCGATGGATGACACTCTTCCTGCCTCGATCGATGAAGTGTGGGCTTGCCAAAGCAAGGTGCATTAATCTATCTTGGTAAGGGTGCGAGCGGATAATTGTGATATCCCACTGTCGACATCGGGTATAACTTTACTAAGTGACCTCCAAGGTTGAGTGCCTAGAGGCATAGGGTTGGCATGCACCATATGATAGATGCGAATAAGGAGTTATTCACCAACCATACAAGAATTGCATGAGGATGCAATTGGCAAGCGTTGCCTACCCAAATAATCACATCGTGAGAGAAAAGCCAAAGCTGACTCATTGTGTTGGT
The DNA here is from genome assembly GCA_039513925.1 of Platanthera zijinensis. NCBI lineage: Eukaryota > Viridiplantae > Streptophyta > Magnoliopsida > Asparagales > Orchidaceae > Platanthera > Platanthera zijinensis. Next base: position 64,201,759 of record CM077081.1, on the reverse strand, counting down.
GAAATACGGATCTTGTCCACTAAGAGAGTAGCTCGCATGAACTCTCCGAACTGATAGTGAGGGCTATTATTTCGAATAAAATAGTGGGAGTTTTAATTGAAGACCAAATTAAAAATAAATTGTATTTTTAAATTTTGGTACTGATATTATTCTGCATGAATTCTTGTAGAATTCCATGGCAAGTGGTTCACATTCCACTCTGTCTCTGAGAGCCATCCTTGAGAAGGATAAGCTCAGTGGGACTAACTACATGGACTGGTACAGGAACCTGAGAATTGTTCTCAGCAAGAGAGAAAGCTCTATGTCTTGGAAGAAGAAGCCCCCGAGGTGCCGACCGGGAATTCTTCCCGTGCTGATAAAGATACTTATAAGAAGTATACTGATGATGCCTTAGACGTCGAATGCCTTATGCTTGCCACCATAAACTCTGAGCTTCAGAAGCAACATGAGAACATGGGGTGCAAGGAGATTGGCGAGCATCTCAAGAAAATGTTTCAAGGGAAAGCTCGTCAAGAGAGGTTTGACGTCACAAAAGCATTGTTTCAGTGCAAGATGGGAGTTCGAAACTCAGTAGGGACTCACGTACTCAAGATGATTGGGTATATAGAGAACCTTGAAAGGCTGGGTTTTCCTTTGGGTCAAGAGTTGGCCACAGATCTTATCCTGCAATCGTTGTCGGACAGTTATGAGCAGTTTGTCTTGAACTACAATATGAATGAAATAGACAAGGCACTGCCCGAGCTACTAGGCATGTTGAGAACTGCCGAGATCAATATGAAGAAGGCCAAGCCTGCCAACCCCATATTGATGGTGCATAAGGGCAAGGGGAAGGCCAAGGGCTCTAAGAAGAAGAAGGTGGGACCTAAGTCACATCTCGAGCCCAAGTCTTCTGCACTGATGAAAAAGAAGGGCACGGTGAAGGAAGGGAAATTCCACAACTGTGGCAAGGCTGGTCATTGGAGGAGGAACTGTCCTTCTTACATTGAGGGTCTGCAGAAAATGAAGGGAGGTATGACTTCCGCTTCGAATATTTACGTTATAGAAATAAACCTCTCTGCTCCTTCATCTTGGGTATTGGATACCGGAACTGGTTCTCATATTTGTATAAATGTGCAGGAACTGGGAAGGAGAAGATTGCTGAGTAAAGGGGAGGTGGACCTGCGTGTCGGCAATGGAGCAAGAGTTACTGCTGTGGCCGTAGTGGTTTACCGTCTTTCATTGCCCAGTGGGCTTATAATAGAACTAGATAACTGTTATTTTGTTCCGGCCATAACTAGAAACATTATATCCATTTCATGCTTATACATGATTGGATTTTCTTTTATAATTAAGAACAATTGTTATTCTATATTTAAGAATGATGTTTGTTATGTTGTAGCCCAATTGTTTAATAGTCTTTATGTTTTGAACTTGGACCATCAGATCTATAATATAGAAAATAATAAAAGACTAAGAACAAATGACTCAAACCCTACATATCTCTTGCATTGTCGTTTGTGCCATATAAACGAGAAGCGCATATCCAAGCTCCATAAAGATGGACTTTTGGACTCATTTGATTATGAATCATTTGAGCGATGCGAATCTTGTTTGTTAGGCAAGATTACTAAAGCCCCTTTCACTGGTTATACTGAGAGGGCTGAGGATCTCTTAGGTGTTGTACATAGTGATGTATGCGGACCCATGAGCTCCATGGCTAGAGGTGGGTATTTCTATTTCGTTATATTTATTGATGATTTCAGTAGATACGGATATGTGTATCTTATGAAGTGCAAATCCGAGACCTTTGAAAAGTTCAAAGAGTTCAAGAATGAAGTAGAAAACCAGTTGGGTAAAAGGGTTAAAGCGCTCCGATCTGATCGAGGTGGCGAATAATTGAGTCATGAGTTCCGTGATCATCTGAAGGAGTGTGGTATTGTATCACAGCTCACTCCACCTAGAATACCACAACATAATGGTGTGTCCGAGAGGAGAAATCGTACTTTGTTAGACATGGTACATTCGATGATGAGTCATGCAGACTTGTCTGTTTCCTTTTAGGGTTTTGCTTTAGAGACTGCTGCAATGACACTGAATTGTGCTCCAACGAAAATGGTTCTGAAGACACCATATGAGATATTGACTGGGAAACGTCCTAGTATGCCGTTCATTAAAATTTGGGGCTGTGAGGCATACGTGCGACGTCAAATACCTGATAAGCTGGAACCCAAATCGGATGACTGTTATCTGGTGGGATATCCTAAGGAAACGAAAGGGTATTACTTTTACCTACCGTCTGAGGGAAAAGTGTTTGTTGCAAGGACTGACGTCTTATTGGAGAAAGAGTTCTTATCAAGAAAGACTGAAAAGGTAGAACTTGAAGAAGTTCAAGAACCACAAGTAGTGAATGAACCGGAATTGGATTCTGAGACATGACTACAAGATGTTGTAGCTAGAGAACCTGCTCAAGAAACACAGGTCCTACGTAGATCTTGTAGACCTAGATTTGAGCCTGAGAGATATGGATTTCTCATGTCTCAAATAGGTAATGTGTTGCTTATGGATCATGATGATGAGCCAGCAACCTACCAAGAGGCTATGAATGGACCGGACTCCGACAAATGGCTTGAGGCTATGAAATCCGAAATGGACTCCATGTATGCAAACCAAGTTTGGAACTTGGTGGAACCACCTGAAGGGGTACGACCCATAGGGTGCAAGCGGGTCTTCAAGAAGAAGATCGACATGGATGGGAATGTACAGACATTCAAAGGGCGACTGGTGGCTAAGGGTTTCAAGCAAATTCATGGTATTGACTATGATGAGACCTTTTCCCCTATTGCCATGGTAAAGTCCATAAGGATACTGCTTGCCATTGCTGCGTATTATGACTACGAGATCTGGCAAATGGATGTCAAAACGGCTTTCCTTAATGGAAACCTACTTGAGGAAATGTACATGACACAACCCGAGGGTTTTGTATCCCCAAATGAAGCCACTAAAGTATGCAAGCTGAATAGGTCCATCTATGGACTGAAGCAGGCCTCTCGAAGTTGGAATCTTCGTTTTGATGAGAAAATCATAGAGTTTGGTTTCATCAAGAATGAAGATGAGCCTTGTGTTTACAAGCGAATCAGTGGGAGCATTGTAGTCTTCCTGATATTGTATGTAGATGACATACTGTTGATTGGGAATGACATTTCTACCCTGAAAGTTGTTAAGAACAACCTAAGGAACTGCTTTTATATGAAGGACTTGGGTGAAGCGACTTACATACTCGGTATTAAGATCTATAGAGATAGATCGAAGAAGTTGTGGGGTTTGACCCAGAATACATACATTGAGAAAGTGTTGAAGCGGTTCAACATGCTTGAGTCCAAGAAAGGATTTTTACCCATGTCTCATGGTGTGAATCTCTTTAAGGACCAGTTTCCAAAATCTTGTGAAGATAAGGACCGCATGAAGTTGATTCCATATGCTTCGGCAATTGGATCAATAAGGTATGCAATGTTATGTACTCGACCCGATGTCTCCTTTGCTTTGAGCATGACTAGCAGGTATCAGTCAGACCCCGGTGAGTGTCACTGGATTGCAGTCAAGAATATCCTGAAGTACTTGAGAAGGACAAAGGATGTGTTCTTGGTGTATGGTGGAGAGGAAGAGCTCGTTGTAAATGGTTACATGGATGCTAGCTTCCAAACTGATAGGGATGACTCAAAGTCTCAGTCAGGTTTTGTGTTTTTCCTTAATGGAGGAGCTGTGAGCTGGAAGAGTTCCAAGCAAGAGACAGTTGTTCATTCTACAACAGAGGCCGAGTATATCACTGCAGCTAACGCAGTGAAGGAGGCTGTATGGATTAGGAAATTCATCGGCGAGCTTGATGTAGTTCCCAGCATTGTTGGTCCTGTAGTTCTCTACTGTGATAACAATGGTGCAATTGCACAATCTAAGGAACCTAGATCCCATCAGCGCTCCAAGCACAAACTTCGGCGGTTCCATCTTTTTCATGAGATTGTCGAATGAGGAGATGTGAATATTTGCAGAGTGCTGACTGAGGAGAATATTGCGGATCCACTGACAAAGCCTCTCACGCAGAGAAAGCATGATGGTTATACTAGATCAATGGGTATACGATACCTAAATGATTAACTCTAGTGAGAGCCTTGTGGGTTGCATGTAAACATATATTCTGTTGGCTGTTTATTGTTTATTCATATGATGAATTGTGTACCAATATTTTTCTTTTACAATTAATGGCAAGTTCTTTTATTATGGTTTCTCTATGCGATAGTTAAATGTTAACATAATAAATACCCTTAGAATGTTTGCTTCCATAGGACATCAAGTACGAGACTTGAATGTGAGAGCCTATGATTTATTTGAAGCTTCATTCTTAAAAGGTCCCTGGTCGTTGTATCATCATAGAAACTAAGGGTGATGATGATACATTAAGACTAGCACGTGTGTTGACTAATGACCAATTCTCATAGGTCATGATATTGTGATATCAAGTCATCACGTGGGTACTTGTTAATGAACAAGTTGTACTGGACAGACCCAACCTGAGAATACTTTGTGGATTGTTATCTAATCGTGTCATGAGTAGGTCTCAATTGACAATGGTGTTGTGATCCTTTGACCTGAAGTCACAACATTCATCAAGTAAGGAAGAGTGTGCTTTGATGCCATCTAAAGTCTTCCTGGAGAAAGGTTGATGATAAGGGTGGTTGTTGGGCACGTTACAAATCATTTGGGTGTTTGTGTGTTAGCAGATATGGGATTTGTCCTCCTATATGATAGGAGTTGCATCCATGGGCCCCTTGATGGAACTGGACTGAGAAAAGCATGGCCATGCTTTGTTGAGTCAATATGTGATATTGGACTCACCATTCTCTAGAAGTCCGTTCTAGATCAAGAAACTTGGATTGAGCTATTATGAGGGTGACGCGGTCTATGCCTCTAGTTCTTTTCGGATGTAAGGGACAAAGGGACAAAGACAATGCTGGGACATTGTTCATAAAGGCTTATGAGTTATGAACACTTATTGCTTGGGGAGCAATGATGCATTGCTAGATGCCGCTCATTATTTGTGAGGTTTTAGGTTTGATACTTTCAAGATCAAGTGGGAGACTATTGGAGTTACCATGGTGATCTAGAAGTGGTCAAACATGTAATCTCACTGCCAACGCAATATGAGCCTGCAGGGTCGCACATAAGAGCATGTGGAGAAATTGGAATATTGATTGTGTTTGTAAAGGTTACCAATCACCATACAGAATGGGCTCAGGAAAATGTTGCCAGGGAGATTAGTTGATAATGGTTCGACGAGAGTCGTCGAGTATGACTCGGCGACTAAGGCCAATTCATCGAGAGTCGACGAGAGTCGTCGAGTATGACTCGGCGACTAAGGCCAATTCGTCGAGAGTCGACGAGAGTCGTCGAGTATGACTCGACGACTAAGGAAAAATTATTGAGAGTCGTCGAGAATGACTCGCCGACTAAGGCATAATCATCGAGAATCGAACTGTTTGATTCTCGCCGATTCTGCGACTGATTCTCGCCGATTCTGCGATTGATTCTCGCCGATTCTGCGATTGATTCTCGCCGATTCTGCGACTGATTCTCGCCGATTCTGCGATTGATTCTCGCCGAACCTGGAGGTGATTCTCGCCGAACGGTCCAAATGCCCTATCCTATGTGGTCTGCGGATAGCGATACCTTTGGACTGTTTATGCCTTTGGTATAAATAGGGAACTTAGGGTTTTGGGAATATGAGATAGATCGGGATTTCTCCTGTAGCCGAATCGAATCCGACGGAAACGTTCCGCCGATCGTTCGCTCCACCAATTCCCGAACCCCGACAGACGGAAGTGTTCCGCCGCCTCTTCGCTCCGCCGACCTCCTCCTCTCCGGCGACTGTCGCCGGTGTTGCTCCTCCTGGAACGGACCTAGCAGTCCGTGGAAGTGCAAGGTGCGGTTGATCTTCTTCCCGACCCTTCGTGTGACGAAGCTCGGTGTTCTCCCGCTCGTGTGGATTTCTGCAGAGACGTGGACGTTATTCCACGTAGAACTCGCCACCGACAAGGACTCAAAGATTGGAGCATCTCCGTTGAGTTGTGACTCAACGCCGCTAAGGTAATTTTTGCCTAGTTGTTTGTTAACTTCTTGATTCAACTTTCATGGCCCGATCCCATCTCTTTTGGGTTTTTCTTGATGTTTTATTCCTTCCGCTGCGTGCACAAGCGATGTGCCATCCTCATAGAGAAACCCAACAATCTATGTTAGACAACCCCCAAGTTTTATCTCTCCTACTCATCCTGATTTTTTTTGTAAATTGCATAAAGCATTGTATGGTCTCAAGCAAGATCATAGAGCATGGTATGAGACCTTAGCATGGTTTCTTTTGGAAAATGATTTTATAAGGGGTAGAGTAGACCAAACTCTTTTTATTAGAACCCATAAGTCCAATATCCTACTAGTACAAATTTATGTAGATGACATTACTGATTCAAATTTGTGCAAGAGGTTTTCCAACCTAATGCATTCTAAATTTGAAATGAGTAGCATGGGTGAGCTTTCCTTCTTTATAGGATTACAAGTCAAACAGCATGCTGATGGCATATTCATTTCTCAAACCAAGTATGCAAAAGAGTTGGTTAAGAAATTTTGTATGTCTGAAGCATCTGCATGAAAACACCTATGCCTACAAATGTTGTATTAGATGCTGATGAATATGGGAAACTTGTTGATCAGACAACATATAGAGCAATGATTGGCTCTTTATTGTACCTTACAACTAGTAGACCTGACATAATATTTGCTACATGCATATGTGCTAGATTCCAAGTAAGCCCGAGAGAGTCACACCTAACATTAGTAAAAAGGATTCTTAGGTATGTGAAAAGTTGTCCAAATATAGGTCTCTGGTATCCAAAAGATTCAGGATTTGAATTAACTGGATTTTCAGATGCTGATTATGCTGGATGTAGAGTAGACAGGAAAAGCACCAGTGGAACTTGTCAGTTTCTATGTGATAGACTTGTCTCCTGGTTTTGTAAGAAACAAACATCTATGTCCACTTCAACTGCTGAAGTTGAATACATGGCAGCAGGTAGTTGTTGCTCACAGATATTTTGGATTCAAAATTAGCTCCTAGACTATGGTTACAACTTAGATAAGTCAAAAATATTTTATAATAACACAAGTGCTATTTCTATAGCACAAAATCCAGTTTTCCATAGTAGGACAAAACATATAGAGATTAGGCATCACTTTTTAAGAGATAATATTGAGAAAAATAAAATTGAACTTCAATATATCCCAACTGATTTGCAAAGGGGGGATATTTTCACCAAACCCTTGGATAAAAAGAAACACACATTCTTCCTGAATCAGTTAGGAATGTTAGATGGAGGAAGTTTAAATTAAGATCCAAGACTTTAAAACCTTAAAATTAACGAAGACTAGGCTAAAAACTTGTTTTTTTAGTGTCTATAGGCTGTTTCTGATCTCTGAACTGTGCTCGACGTTTTTCAAAAGATCGTCGAACGGAGATCGACGTTCTCAGAAATCGTCGACCGGAGTTCAGCATTTTCCAGATAGTGCTAGGCTATCTCTTTCCGGTCAGAGATCGTCGAACGGAGCTCGACGCTCTCCAATATCGTCGAACGTAGATAGACGATGCTGAAGACCTTTCAGATTCCTTTAGAAGCCAAGATCGTTGAACTGAGTTCAACGATCTTTCCTTTCCTGCGTCGAACCCTAATATAAAATTCATTTTTCGGTCGTCGTTCTCTTTTGCGCTTTCATACTTTCTGTAGAGCTTTTCCTTCCCTCCAAACATCTTTGCACTCGGTCCTGTTTGTTCATTGTTTTTGCAGGTAAACATGGTCGTCTCTGTTGTAGTGTTAGCAACAATGAAGTTTGACACCGGCTTCGACATCGACATGGATTCATTCAAAGACAGTGATCAAATCTTCAAGGATATTCTGGAACTGTTCAAGGAACAACAGTTGGTTCCTATCATGTCTACAAGGATGAAATTGGCTGTAGATGAGATAAAGGAATGGGTGTATACATCACACAACTTGGATCAGAACACAGTGATTTGAACAATATCAGGAACACAGGTATCCCTAACTCCTGCTCTTATAACAGAAGTTTTCCAATTGAGGACTGGGCATTATTCTGTAGAGTTATCTGGAGAGGAATTTGCTGGTATGCTGGATAGAATGGGTCACTCAGCAGCAAACCCTAATAAGTTGCTTAAGAAAAATCTGTCAATGGAGTATAGATTCTTAGCAGATGTTGTGGGAAAGGTACTGCTGGCAAAGCATTCTGCTCATGAAACCATCTCTAGGTATCAATTTTGTTTGATGGGTGCTCTAGTTGATAAGAAACATTTGAATTGGAGAGAAGTATTTTTTGATTTAATTAAGAAAAAGATAAACAAGAACTTTGTTAATTTTGGGAGGATTCTAGGACTATTTCTGCATAACAGATGCCCTCAACTGCTTGTTTACAGTGGCATGCACATCAAAGCCTCAAAGAGACTATCCTGTGCCCTCTTTGGAAAGTGGGACAGGCAAATTGCCAAACCTAGAAGGGCTCCTACAGTTACCTCAACTTCAGGCACAAGGACTGTACAAGTCACTTCCCCTCAAGCAACTGCCCCCTTGGAAGAATTGCTTGCCTCCTCCTCATCTCCTCCATCTTCACCCATTGTTTCTTCAACCATCCTTACATCCCCCATCACCATTTCAATTTCATCTCCCATCTCAACTCCATCTCCAACTATTTCTTCACCACCACCAGCAACTCATCAAGAACTATTCCATTCTTTACACTACTATCCCCCTCTTGATATTGATTCATCCATCCATCTTCCGTCTTTCAACCTATTAGATGATTCCTTTATGGATGATTCTAATTCCTCACCCCTTGAGCCCCCATAATCTTCTACCTCTTACCAACAATTGCTTCAAGACTTTCTAGCTCAACCATCCTTCACTCCATCCATTTCCATTCCAGTGACATCCATCACAACCATCCCATATCACAACCATCCATTTCACTACCATCCACATCATTTCTCCACATCTCTGCAGCTCCTCCAACACCATCTACTTCTGAAATCTTCTCTTCTACCTCTACTCAAGTATCCCTTGAGCAAGTAGATCTTCCAGTCCTTGCAGATAAGCTATATGATTTGTTAGCTCCAAGGCTAGCACTCTTGCTGGAGACCTCCATGGCTCCACTTCTTAAATCCATCCAGGACTTATCTGCCAGGCTCTCCTATTTCTGTCCTACTCAGGCAATCCATTCTGTGGGGTGCCTTGATCCAGTATATACTGAATCTAGGCAGGGGGAGATGCCAGATAAAGAAGTGATACTGCCTGCTCAAGATGTAGTAGTGCCAGCTGCTCCAGTCTCAGCCCCAGTTCTTTCTTTTTGTTCAGTTGACTTTAGGTCACTTCTTTCAGAATTTGATGCTCTCCACAGCAGATATCTTCCAGCTCAAGAAGCTGAAGACCTTACTAAGGCCATTGTGCCTATTTTTAGTTGTGATCCCAGCCTGATATCTTCATATATCAATTCTATAATGGCTATGGAAAGTGTTACTTCTACTGATGTTGTGTATGTTGATTCTGTTGCTGATGAAGTTAGTCTTGATATTGCTGATGATTTGTTGATGACAGAGGCTAATAATTCAGAGCCTGCTGTTCTTGTTGATGAGCATGCTGTTACTGCTACTATTGTTTCAGAAACTACTGCTGTTATTTTTGTTTCTAATGTTGTTGCTGCTCCAATTGTTAGTGTTGCTATCTCTTCTGTTTCTGCCAGTGTTGTTATTTCTGCAAGTACTGCTTTTGTCACTACTGCTGCTGCTGCTTCAATTGAACAATCCAAACAACAGAAAGAGTATATCAAAAGGATTGATGAGTTGTATGACAATCCTAAGAGCTCAGACAGTGACAAGTTAAGAACTGATTCTGATGACTCCTCTGTAACCATTGCAAGGAAGAGGAAAGCCAGAAGCAAAGCTTTGAAGAGAGTTCCTCCAGAGAAAGTAAAGGATGATAATGACATTCCCTATTATATTCTGCATGACCGCCCTTTAACTGAACCATGGATGCAATTCTCAAAGAACCAATTAAAGATCATGAAGAAGAGGAGGAAGTATGACAAAGGCACATCTCACCATAATCCTCCTCCTCCTCCTCCTTCTCCAGATGCAGGAACTGGTTGAAGTTCTGCTTCTCAATCCTCTCTTGCTAAAACTCAAAGTTCCTCTCAAATTCAAGATAGATCACAATCAAGAGGGTATCAAAAAAGAGGCTACAAATCCAGGAGAGGCCAGTACAGAGGAAATCAGAGAGGTTATAGAGTTTATTCCTGAGGAAAATCAAGACAACATCCTTATCACAGGGAAGGACAAGGCCCTATTGATTCAACTTCTGGTCATTTCCCTTATAAGCTTAAAGAAATTGTTGCTTCAAGAGATCCTCCTGCTGATAAAATCAACAGATATGAACCTTTTGTCCCCTTTGAAGATCCAGAAAACAATCCCCTTTCTTGGACAGCAAGGATGAAAGAATTAGCTGCCTTAGATCAAATAAAGAAGGCAAGAGAATAGGGAAGAGATACTTCAAACATCACTACTCTATCTTAGCAAAGGAAGAAAGAACTTGAAAGATACTCCTCCAGAAAATTCTTTGATCCAGAGAGTTATATGAAGCTGCACCCAGAGGCTATTGTTCCCAGACCCAAATCTCAAACCTCCCTAGGTGCTGCTGATGACAAAAGATCCAAGAAGGAAGCTGAAAATCCCAACAGAGAAATCTTATTCAAAAAGAGAGAAGAGAAGGACTGATTATGTAAGCTGACAGTATACATCTATTTCTGAAAATCTGCTGTGATATCATATGTGCTTCTGCAATGCTGCAATTCATTTTTCTGCTATGTTGTATTTGCTTTTGTTTCTGCTTATATGCTTTTTAATTCCTATGTCATGTAAATAGTAATCCTAACCCAAATAGGGGGAGATTGTTGGAACATCCTATTACTGATTTGGGTAAGGATCATTATGTCTGTAGGAATGTGTCTTGACCTCATTGTATAGATTTAAAGGTCAACTAGAATAGGTCTAAGGCTTATAACTTAGGTTTGAAAGCTGCCCCCAAGACCTTCTAGTTCAGAATACAAGTGCAGAAGTTTAAGGCAATTCTCGTCGTGCTCAGATCGACGTGGCGTCGAACTTAGTTCGACTATCTCTGAGCTCAGTTCAACGAGTCATCGAACTCGGTTCGACGGTTTCCGATCTCAGATCGACGTTTCTGTCTCTAGCCAAAATTCCAGTCTCTGAGCTCAGGTCGACGATAGTCGAGCTCAGATCGACGACTTTCTTGAGAAATCGATGATTTCAGAATTAAAATTCAGTCAGTAATGGAATTCAATCTGATTCATATCCAGTATTTATTTCAAAGGATTTTGTAGTCGTTTCAATCAATCTGGAGCAAGTTTCAAGGAAGACTAAATTGAATGTCTCTTAGGACTTTCCTCAAGAGACAAATATCAATTAAGGAAGTTATTTATGACTGGCTAACGTCTATCTAGAAGACTGAATTTCAATATATCATCTCAGAGTAATCGAGACAGGATTATTATCATTCTAAGGAATAGATTTTGAGATACAAGTACTACAGGATTACAAGTTAGAATTCTTACAGAACACAAGGAAAACAACAGTGAAGGAGATCACCACACAGAAAAGAATTCCTCTATTCTTTCAAGATCTCTTCTGATTCAAGTGTTCAAGGCTTCATCATTTAAGGACTCCAGAAACATCACATTCCAGCCTTTGCTGAAATCATTCTTTGCTGGAGATCTTAAACAGACTTAAGGCCTATCACCCTGTGCAAAGCTTCTCTTTATGAACAACTACAAATCTCAGGGGGAGCTTTGACAACAAAAATCCACTAGTCTTCTCTTTGACTGTTGACAGAGAAGAACATCAACTCTTTCTTTTTCTTTAATTTTATTGTAAAAGGGTTACTCAAAACTCCCTTCAAAAGTTTTGTGGTTTGTTTCTGAGACCTTATCAAAACTCAGTGGTGGCAAGACACCTGATCAAAAAATCTGATCTGGTTTTTGAGTACCTTATCAAAAGCTCATTGGTGCCCAGGACACCTGATCAATTATTCCTGTAGTGGATTCCTACCTAGGGTGGTAGAAGAGTGGATGTACCTAGGTTGTTTAGGGAACCACTATAGATCCTTGTGTCTTATGGTTACTGTGTTTGATTTGCTGTGTGCTGTAATTTATTTCTTGGTTACTTAGTTTTTATTTACTGCAAGCACAATACACATATATATAAATCAAGTCTTCCACTGCTGAATAATTTTTTAATTTGGAAATTATTTTAATATACTCTATTCACCCCCCTCTAGAGTAAAGGTAGATCTTACCCTCACTTTTAGAAGTGCATTCGTCAAACAACATTCGTCGAACAATGTGCGACTTCTGTGCCAAAGGCAAGATTCGTCGAATGACGTTGAGTGAATACAATACACTCAACGCCTAAGTTCCAGATTCACCAAGTAAACCCTTTACTCGACGAAGGAATTGAGTGCACTCAACGCACTCAACGCCTAAGACCCAGACTCGTCAAGAAAACTCCTTTACTCGACGAATTGCTGAGTTGACTCAACGCACTCAACGCTTAAGTGCAATAGTAGACGAATCAACAGTTGATACTCGACGAATCGGTGAGTCAACTCAACACACTCAACGCTGTAACGCCCCCAATTTTTCTGCGACTATTTTATTCTCGTTTAGTGTTACGGTGATGCGTTTTCGTGGCTCGTGCCATTTGTGGAGTGTGGTTTAGCTCCTTAGAACTGAGTGGACTATTTTGTAGTATATGGGCAAGGTCTCCCTAGCAAGCCGAGTCGTTTTGGGTGACCCGGTGTGGCCTCTTGGGGGATGCTTGTGTTTTGTCTTTAGGCAGGTATAACTCAAGTTATGTTCGTCAAAAGTTAATTTCGACTTCGCCGATGTGTTCGTAGCGTGGGTATTTAGCTACGGTGCGAATTTCGTCGAATTCTGAGGTAGTTCGGTTTTTGCATCGTTTTGGGTGTGCTATTAGTAAATTAAAATTAGAAATTTAATTTTAGCTGAGTGAATCGGCATTTTCAGGCAGCGGTTAGGCTGATTAGGCGTGTTAAGACTTATTTAAAGCCTTAATTAGAAGTTGGTGGGCCACTCTCCTCCTTCTTCCCAAGACAGAAAACCGTCTGCTCCTGTTCGCGGAAAACAGAGGCGGAACGGCGGTTAGCCCTAACTTTCGGACGGTGATTCCGGGAGTGTTCGTGGATAGATTTCGATTTCGAAAGCGGCGTTGTCTTGCTCTCACTCAGATCTACGTTTCGACGGTAAGAAATTTAATTTTCATGGAGTTTTAGGAGATTTGGGATTTCGGTCTTGTGGTTTTCCGCCATTAAAGTACCGGAGTGTGCTTTAGGTGCTGCTGCTGCTAGTGCCAAGTGAAGAGGAGGGAAAGCCGTCCAAGCATTGTCGGAAATCAAGGCAAGTGGTATTCTTGCCCTTGCCATTATTGTTCTCTTGAAATTCTGAAAATTCTTGGTTAGCCCTAGGGTAGAAGCCAAGCATGTTCTCTTTTATCTTGCTGAATTTAGGGCTTAGATTCTCCTTTGAGCCCCCTTCTTTGTGTTGTTGGTGCTCAACCCACCGACGTAATGCCATCAGTTAAACTCCATATTGTTGTCTGGTTGGTGGCTTGCGGGTGAAGTCGAGATGGAGAGAGAGGAGGGGGTGCCTGCTGTGTTTGTTGGAAAGAGCCTTTTTTTGGATTCTGTCTGGCCGGCGTTGAGTGTGGTGCATACACTCAACACCGAAGCTGTAGCCAGTCAGAATTTTGCTAAGTACTAGGGCGTTGAGTGAGGTGGACTCACTCAACGCCGCAACCCCTGCTAGCGGCTAAGTACTTTGGCGTTGAGTGAGTCAACCTCACTCAACGCCATTTCCGTTTTGGCATTGAGTGAGGCAAGCTCACTCAACGCCGCGGTTTTCCTGAGAAGCTAAGTGTTTTGTCGTTGAGTGAGTAGACCTCACTCAACGCCATTTCGGTTTCGGTATTGAGTGAGGTGGACTCACTCAACGCCGTCGCTTCTATGCAGCCAAGTACTTTGGCGTTGAGTGAGGTTTGCTCACTCAACGCCATAGCCTTTTTGAGGCTAAGTACTTTAGCGTTGAGTGAGTTGACCTCACTCAACGCCATTTTTGGTTTGGCGTTGAGTGAGGTAGCCTCACTCAATGCCGTAGGCAAGTTTTCGGCCAAGTCTCGTGGCGTTGAGTGAGTGAACCTCACTCAACGCCATTTCTGTTTTGGCGTTGAGTGAGGTAGACTCACTCAACGCCACAACCCTTCGTTGTGGCAAGGACTTCTGGAATTGAGTGAGATGACCTCACTCAACGTCATTGCTGTTTTGGCATTGAGTGAGGTCAGCTCACTCAACGCCACAGATTTACCTTGTTGTGGTTAAGTGCCAGGGCGTTGAGGGAGTGAACCTCACTCAACGCCATTGCTGTTTTGGCATTGAGTGAGGTGGACTCACTCAACGTCGCAGTATTCTTTTGCGACTGAGTGTAAGGGCGTTGAGTGAGTGAGCCTCACTCAACGCCACTGCTGTTTTGGCGTTGAGTGAGGCCAGCTCACTCAACGCCACTTTCTCTGATTGTGGTTAAGTACCAGGGCGTTGAGTGAGTGTGCCTTACTCAATGCCATGGCTATTTTGGCGTTGAGTGAGGTTAGCTCACTCAACGCCAGAGTATTCTTGCGAGAGGCATTGAGTGAGTGAACCTCACTCAACGCCATGCCTGTTGTGGCGTTGAGTGAGGCTAGCTCACTCAACGCCAGAGTAGTTCTTCTGGAGGGCATTGAGTGAGTGAACCTCACTCAACACCATGGCTGTTCTGGCACTGAGTGAGGCTAACTCACTCAACGCCAAGGTTTGGTTAGGCGTTGAGTGGGTCCCACTCAATGCCAAGCCGTGTGGAGACATTTCAACACTTTTTCCCTACCTTGATTTTTCGCTCCTGAGTGAATTCCTTGATTTTCTTTGTTTTTTGAGGTTCCTTGTCGGCCATGTTTTACTTTCCTAAAGGCTGAATCGTGGGTCGTGGTTAGTAGTGGTGGTTTGAAGCTCTTCATGGGGGAGGTGTTGTGTAATTTAGCCGTGCCCACCCTTTTCTTCTAACTTGCACCAGGTACGGGCTGGGCAAGGGGGTGGAAGGTCCCTAGTGCTTTCACATGTAGACCCTTGAGCTTGTTGGCTTAGAAATGGTGGTTGGGGGACTGAGTTTGCCTCCAACCCGGATCCATGTTGTTTGTTTTTGTTACTACCATCTCCCACTACTTAGGGTGTTAGATGTTTCTTCCTTGGTAGACTGTAACACTTTGGGCTCTTGGTAGCTTAGTAGACTCTATAGGATGTAGTTTCTGGGCAGGGTTGATGCTGTTTCCTCGCACGTAGTGCATTCCTTTTTGTCTTGCTTTGGGTAGTTGTGATTTTTACTGCGGTGTGTTTACCTCTTTCATTTATCCTCTGGTTGACACTTTCATGCAGTTTTTCTTTGTTTTGCTTGTTGAGGTATTCTTTCTTCTTTTGAATGCCTCAGGTTCTGAGCAGTAGCCAGTTTGGTGGCTAGGTTGCGGTGGTGTTGTTGGTGGTCTCTTGGACTTTGGAGATCCTTCTTGATTTGTTTAGTGAGATAGTTTTCTTCTGCACTTTATTACAGACATACATATTTGCTAGTGGGTTCGTGTCAGGTTGTTGGCACCCACTGGTAGTTTTTACCTTTGTACTAGATATGTTACTTTTGCTGCTACCATTTTGTTTTGGAGATAGTCTACTTGCCCTGGGGAGGATGTATGCTAGGTTGCTAGTTATTTTAAAACTACAACTATTACTATAAGTATAGCTCATGATCAGCATATTTTATAAAACTAAATCACTATTTTCCAAACAACGTATAAAGATCGTTTTCTTATATATAATATAAATTAAATGTAGAGTCTCTCATCGCATAAGCTGTCCTCTTGGGGCACTTATGTACTCCTTAGGATGTCAAACCTGAATAAAGTATTTTTCCACAGCGCATAAGTATAGTTTTAAACTGTGGACTAGGTGATCCACCGAGCCGAGGGATACAACCTCTAAAATATAATTGATTTTCTAATCATTAAACTCATGAATTTATTTTATAAAGTAAAGTAGGTGGTTTTGCCTGAGCGTCAACAATTATCCCCTGCTTGACGTGGCATCATGATGCGTGTTTTCTCATACTCTAATAATTCCTAAATTCGGAGAAAATGCGGGTTGTGACAAACGCCACCATTCGATGAGTTAACACTTAACTTGATGAAAGCGTTGACTGGTCTCAAAGCACTCAATTATTTTGCCTTAGAATATTTCAGTCCCTTTTGCTCATCATATGAGCTATACCATACAGATCAAAACTCCCAATTTCTCCACAATCTTATGTGCAACCCTGATAAGCTCATACTGAGTTGGGAGTGAGGCTACATGCTTGATCGCTTCCAGATCACTATGGTAGCACCAACAATAAGTTCGTTCGGGCTGAAATTATCCAAGTGTTTTTTGTCGAGATTCATTGCTGTTCGGCGAGTATACTTCGCTATACTTGACGATACTCGACGAATTATACTTCAGTTATTTCTTCTGTTTTTCAAAATCTGGCTCGGCTTGTCCAGATCGCCATGTACAGTAACTCACGACCTTCTCGGTATGGGATATCTTTTATAGCCGTTGCAAAGGAAGATTCCTTTTTATATTAGGGTTGATTTTCTATTAACCCTAATTGTGCTCAAAATTCAAAACGAGAAAATTTTCGTTCCCATCGGCTCCCGTACGTATTTCGCGAATTCCGCTCAGCCGACGACTATGCTACATGATTCGATCTTCCTCCATCGAATCGACTGGATCGTTGTTCTCTAAAGATTCTGATTTTCTCAGATCTAGTCGATCCATAATTTCAGATCAAAGTCTTCAAAGATTTAAGGTTCACTTGTTCTTCAAGTCATTCAAGATCAAGCATTCTTAAGAATGAAGAATCAAAGAAGTTAGATCTAAATAAAATTATTTGTAATCTTTTTCTTATGTAAATCCTTTTTACTTTTGTACGAGGTTTTTCCCTCCGAGTAGTAGAACTGTGTTTGGATCGAGTTGTAGATCCATGTTTGCATTGAGTTGTAAGAGAGTTTATTCTCCGATTGGTAGGAGCGTTGTCTCCGAGTTATAGGAGTTGAGGCTCCGAGGTGTAAGATTTGTTTAAATCAGAGAAAGGTGAAGTAGCCGAATCTAACCCTTTGTGGTAGATAGGCTAGGCGGGATAGTGGACGTACCCAACTCGGGAAACCACTATAGATCTCTGTGTTCTGTGTGCTTTATTTTTTAAGTTATTTTATTCCGTGAAAAGACACAGACCTCGCCTATTCACCTCCCTCTAGGTGATTTAGGTTGACTCTAGATACTTTCAATTGGTATCAGAGGGGCGTGTTTTGATAAAAGGTTAACACCTTGAACAAGATCTCCTATATAGTGTCAAGAGATTCCGCTCGATTTCTATGGATTGAAGCAAGGATGTCTTCGATGAAGTTATCTGTGTGCACAAAAGAGAACTTTTCTATGTGGAAAGAAAGAGTCAGATTCTTCATGGAGGCAGCAGATCTTAGGATATTTCAGATTATTGAAGAAGGACCTCATATTCATACACAGTCATCTACTCTGAATCTGACTGTCATGATCCCTAAGAAGATGATGGATCTGACTAAGGATGAAATTGCCTTGGTCTCGTTTGATAAGAAGGAGAAAAATATTATAGCCAGTGCAATGGACATTTCGATGCTCCAAAATTTATTCCACTATAAATCTGCCAAGGAGATGTGAGACTGCTTAGTAGTTCTTATGGAAGGAAACGAGGAAGTAAGAGGCGACCGTAGATCTTTGCTGAATCAAGAATACGAAGCATTCAGGCCAGTACAAATGATATTATAGCTGACAGCTTCGATAAATTCTTCAAGATCTTTAACAGGCTCAAAAACTATGGCCGCACCTTCACTAATGGTGAACTAAACGATAAATTACTCAGATTCTTGACAAAGGATTGGGACACAAAAGTTGTAGCCATTAGAGAGTTTTGGAAGCTGCCGGAGATTAACCCCCAAAACCTTTTCAGAAAGCTTCTCTCCTATGAACTTCAGATGAATACCATAAAGAAAGAGGAGCTAAGCAGCAGGACTTAAAGCAATGATAAGTCGGTAGCCCTGAAGGCTGAAGGTTTAAGAAAATCTAAAGAAATGTCACCAGTAAGGACACGAGCTCCAGATAAACCATAAGACTCCGAGCCAAGCACGTTAGGCTCTAAATTATCTGATGAAGAGTTCTCACTAATCTCCAAGCAATTCAAGTGATTGCTCAACCAGAGGAGAAAAATGAAAAATTAGTCCTCCTCCTCTGATTTCTGAAGATCACACTGTGATGGTGATCGCTCCAAGAAGAGCTACAACTAAGAGTACATGTATAAATCTAAACCGAATAAACAGTCTTCCTCTGATGTTGTTTGATATTGTTGCAATAAGCCAGGACACATGATTACGGAGTGTCCTTATAAGAAGAAGGAAGGTTCCAAGAAGGAAGAAAAGAGATCCTTCAAAGGTAAGAGGAAGGAAGAGAAGAGCTTCGTCGCAAAGAATTCCAAGCCTCCCAGCAACAGTGACTTAAGTGATTCAAGCTCAAAAAATGAAGAAGCTTTCTTCCGGCTCATGGCTCAATCAGATGAAGAGGTGGGCGAATCCCAATTCCATGGAAGGTAAACTCTCACACAATCCTCTCTGAGTCGAAAACTTCCACAAATGGTCATGAAGACTACTCTTCTGAGGAATATAAAGCTTACTGATGGCTCAACATCAAGAACTCTTGAAAGATTTTGACAAATGTCGCAAGGTAGTCAAAAAGTAATTAAAGGAGATTTCCTCTCTCAAGGCAGTGGAATCAAGCCTGAGGGAGGAAATTGCTGAGTTAACCCTCTCAGAAATGAAGTTCACTCCTTGCATGAGGAATTGAAATGCTTTGCTGAACTGTTAAGTCAGAAAGAGAAATACTTAGATTAGCTGTTAGAAAAGCTCTTGGTGGAAAGGAAGCTAGTTGAAAGCTATTCGAAGCCAATGACAATTCTTCCCCTCATTAATGAGTTTTTTTCTCTAAAGAAGGGAAGTGGTCTTGGCCACGTAGCTGGAAAAGGTAAGGCTGCTAAGAAATATAGTACCAAAGACAAAGGTAAGGCACCACAAGGTCAACCCTCGTTTAATAAGGTAATCTTCCCAACAAATAAATTTGACCTTGAGTCGTCCTTTCGTCACTTTGCTAGGCCTACTTATTTGGATTCTAAAAAGCGCTATCAAGGATGGACCCATCCTCGAGACTTTGGTATGAGTGTTTTAAAAGCACCTTATAAAGAAATTCCACTCAAAAGCTTTGTTCTATATATTCATGGACCAAGTGGCAAGAAGGCTCCAAAAGCCAACAATGTTGCTACCAAGGCAAAGGAAGTGGTAAAGCCATGTGTGTGCTGCAATTATGAGGATTCCACTTCCAAGTTTGTGGCTCCTGCTAGACCTCTCGTACAAAAGGTAAAGCAAGAGTATAAGAGAAGGTACAATAGGTTTGACTATTGGTGTTGCGGCAAGATTGGTCACTTCAATGTAGATTGCTGGTTTCATCTGGTAAAGCTTGAAACTCCATGAGTTAACAGTGCGAGGCCGACCACTCGCAACATTAATGTTCCAAGTGGTATTAAACTAACAAGGAATCAAGGACCCAAGTATATTTGGGATCC
Source organism: Platanthera zijinensis (assembly GCA_039513925.1). Taxonomy (NCBI): domain Eukaryota; kingdom Viridiplantae; phylum Streptophyta; class Magnoliopsida; order Asparagales; family Orchidaceae; genus Platanthera; species Platanthera zijinensis. The sequence continues at coordinate 64,181,842 of CM077081.1, read as the reverse complement.
TAAGGTAAAATGATTTATGTTTCTAGGTATGTCCAAAGGCCAACAAAACGTCAATCTGGTATTTGGATAGTGGATGCTCTCGACATATGACCGTGACTATAAGCCTATTGTGAAAATTTATCCCAGTTAAAGACAGACCAAAAGTTATCTTTGGAGGGTATGACAAGGGAAACACTAAAGGCTACGATATGATTTCCAACAACATAGTCTCTTTCACAGACATGGCTTATGTTGAAGGATTACAGCACAATCTGATAAGCATAAGTCAATTATGTGACAAAGGCTATATCGTTGAGTTCTACAAGGACAAGTGCCTGATAAAATCGTCTGTTAATTTGGAGACAATCTTAACAGGCACTCGGAGTAGAAATATTTTCTATTTAAATTTTCTATATTTAGACAACTCTACACCAGTATGCTTTTTAGTAAAAGATAGTGTGTCTCTTTGTGACCAATGACACAAGAGATTAGCACATATTAATTTCAAAACTATAAATATATTATTTTCTCATAACTTAGTGTGTGATGCCCCCAGCATTAAGATCCTTAACGAGAGTCTATATCATGCATGCCAGATGGGTAAGAAGACAAGGGCTACCTTTAAGGGAATTTCTGAAAAAGATTCATCTAGGAGTTTGTACTTACTTCATATGGACTTATTCGGTCCTATGTCAATTCATAGTTTAGGAGGTAAAGTTTATACGCTGGTCATTGTTGATGATTACTCTCGTTTTACTTGGGTGTTCTTTCGAAAACATAAGTCAGACACCTTTGAGGCTTTAACAAATTTTGTTACGCAAATTCAGAACAAATTGAACTGCTCAGTGGTCAACATCAGAAGTGATTACAGAATAGATTTTGAGTTTGGTGGCATGACAAAATTTTGTGGAAGTCAAGGTATCTTTCATGAGTTTTCCTCTCGGCATACTCCGCAATATAATGGAGTTGCTGAAAGAAGGAATAAAACCCTCATTGACGCATGTACAATTATGTTGAATGACACTTCACTACCAGAGTACTTCTGGGTTGAAGCAGTCAACACATCTTGTCACGTGCAAAACCGAGCTTTAATCAACAAAAGCTATCGTAAAACTCCCTATGAACTACTGAAGGGCAGAAAACCAACTGTGTCCTACTTTAGGATCTTTGGCAGTAAATGCTTTGTACTTAACAATGGGAAGTATTACCGCACGAAGTTTAGTGAAAAATATTTTGAAGGTATTTTTGTAGGGTATAGTTGTCATAGTAAGGCATATAGAATTTTCAATAAGAAAACCCTGGTGGTAGAAGAGTATATAAATATTGTATTTGATGAGACAAGCATGCTTCATAGTAGCTTGCCTAGTGTTGTTGGTGTAGATGCAGGTACCAGGTTGAAGGATCTAAGCTTAGAAGAAGCGGTCAAAGAAGATTCTCCAAGCTCAGTCAAGGTCGTCGATCCAAGTATGATTGATAAAGAACAACTAGATAAAGAACTACCTCAATCTATAGGAGATGCTATAGACGTGGCAGAACCTGCTGGTGGGAGAGGAAGAAATCTAGAGTTCAGACACATAAGAGATCACCCTACTGATGTAATCATTGGAGAGCTAGGCAACAGTGTTAGAACCAGAAAAGGTACTGCTAACGAAGTTTTACATCTTATTTTTCTATCTCAGGTTGAGCCAAAGAAGTTTGAAGAATCAAACAAGGAAGTCTCTTAGATAATGTCCATGCAAGAGGAGCTCAATCAGCTTGAAAGATGCAAGGTTTGGGATTTGGTACCCAGGCCCAAAGGACAGAACGCGATCGGTACCAAATGGGTATTCAGAAACAGGCTAGATGAAAACAGAGTGATTATAAAGAACAAAGCAAGACTTGTAGCTCAAGGGTATAAACAAGAAGAAGGGATCGACTTCGATCAGACATTTGCTCCGGTGGCTCGACTCGAAGCGATAAGGTTTTTTCTGTCGTATGCTGCTCACAAAGGCTTTAAGGTCTATCAAATGGACGTGAAGTTGGCATTCCTCAACGGAGATCTGAAAGAGGAAGTATACATAGCACAACCACCAGGTTTCGTCAACTCTACTTTCCCTGATTATGTTTACTTTCTGAATAAAGCTATATATGGCTTAAAACAAGCTCCCTGAGCTTGGTATGAGACGTTGTATAGCTTTCTTCTTGAGAAGAAGTTCACAAGAGTAAAGATAGACAAGACATTATTTCTTAGGGAAGTAAAAGGTTTGATTTTGTTAGTGCAAATCTATGTCGACGATATCATCTTTGGCTCTATGGAAGATAACCTTTGCAAAAAGTTTTCTAAACTTATGCATGAAAAGTTTGAAATGAGCAGTATGGGAGAGCTGGAGTATTTCTTAGGACTTCAGGTGAAACAATATGAAGATGGAATTTTCATCTCTCAGATGAAGTTCACTAAAGAGTTACTTAAGAAATTCAGAATAGAGAATGTAACCTCAATGAGGACTTCAATGGGTTCAACTATGTCTCTGGATAAGGATGAGAAAGGGAAACCTTTTGATGAAACCAAGTACTGAAGCATAATTGGATCCTTGCTCTATCTTACTGCCAGTAGACCTGACATAATATTCTCAACATGTGTGTGTGCTAGATTTCAGGTGAACTCGAAGGAATCTCATTACATCACTGCAAAGCGAATTCTAAGATACCTTAAGGGTAAACAAAATCTTGGCTTATGGTACCCAAGAAGTAATGATGTCGAGCTAATTGGATTTTCAGATGCATATTTTGCAGGTAGTAGGGATGATAGGAAAAGCACTTCCGGGACGTGTATATTCCTCGGAAGAAGGCTTATTTCATAGAGCAACAAGAAGCAAAATTGTGTGGCAACCTCCACTGCTGAGTCCGAGTACATCTTTGTTGGTAGTTATTGTGCACAGCTTTTCTGGATCCGGAATAAGCTTGAGGATTACAACCTGAAGTTCAAAGAGATTCTGATATTTTGTGACTCCTCCATTGCAATAGAAATTGCAAACAATCTAGTCTCTCACAGCCGGACAAAGCACATCGAAGTTAGATATCAGTTCATCCGGGAGCATGTGGAGAATAAGGATATAGCTCTCAACTATTTCCCGATGGATAAGAAAGTCACAGATATATTCACAAAGCCACTAGATGAGGCCAAGTTCTTTTTTCAAAATGGAACTGGGCATGCAAAACAAGGACTCGTTAAGAAGGATAAAAACAAAGGAATTCACTCGAGAAGTATATTACTAAGCAGATAAAATTATCCAAGGAAAATTTGTCGGATATCACTTATCAGAACTCGATGATTCTTCAAAATACTGCTAGTATTCACGACGAAACTCGACGAATTCGGCTCTGCTTCCGGCGAAACTCGCTGAATTGGACTTAGGTCAAATTCTTTTTTTTTTCTCTTTATATTGGATACGAAGAGCCGCTTATTTTCAGGTATGGTTTGTTTCCCTATTAAAACTTTAAATATATATATAAATAGTTCTTGGGTCAAACAGTACAATTTCATCGAAAGAAGCTGTCCCGATTCCGCCGATTACTTCCTGACGATTTGACTGTCATCTTCTTCCCCGTCGATTCGATTCTGTGTGAGCCATCCCAATGAGTTCGACAGTAACAGCAGAGTCTCTAGTATTCCAGAGATCTTTCCTTAACCATTTGATTTCAGTCTAGGCATCCACAGTTCGTCCATAACCGATTTCAGTTCACTATTCTCAATGGCTCCTCGAAGCACAAGTGACTTTCTAGGTGGTGGAGAACTGGTTCGAACAGGGTTTGCTTCAGCATAAGATGAATTCAAAAATGTAATACTCATGTTGGAAACAGCCGACCTCTCCTGTGTCCTCGAACACCCCTGCAAAGTGTTGGACAAAGATGTTCTTGAATTCTTTAAGAATGCAAAGCTTCATCGTGAAGATACAGTGATAGGGAGCAGAGTTTGTCAGATAAAAGTTAAGGTGAAGGCTTCTCTCCTCACCCTGCTCTTGCGGCTTCTAGCTTGTGAAGAGGCCGATCACCTCAAAGTGGATGACTTTATAAGAGCTATGTTGTTTTGTGGATTGCCCAGAGGTACCAAGGCTTTTAAGAGGAAAGGCATGAATGAGGAAGGCAAGCTATTATCAGATATCATTGGAAAAGTACTGTTATGCAAAACTGGATCCCATGATTACCTCTAATTAGAAATGTTCAAGATTCTTGTGGAAATCATGTAACACCTCTCCACTACACCGGAGTGGTCTATTAACGAGCATGTTATCGGGCTGCAGCCCAAGCACCCCAACCCCTCTCCCTCCACAGGCGGGTTGTTGGTGGCCACACCTCCCTTTGATGAGCGAACTAGACAGTTAAGCTGGGTCGTACGGGGACTTCCCAGGAGGTCACTCATCCCAGTACTACTCCATCCCGAGCACGCTTAACTATGGAGTTCTTTCAACTCTCATCACCAGTTGAGCTGTAGCTCAATTGGTGATGAGAAGTGAAGGAACTCCATAGTTAAGCGTGCTTGGGCGAGAGTAGTACTGGGATGGGTGACCTCCTGGGAAGTATCCGTACGACCCAACTTAACTGTCGAGTTTGCTCATCAAAGGGAGGCTGTGGCAACCAACAACTCGTCTGGCTGGAGAGGGGTTGGCGTGATTGGGCTGCAGCCCGGTAGCGTCGCCTAGAGCGGAGCCGTGACATTATCATGTTGGATCGGCTAGGGTCGTTACAATAAAAAGTTCACTTTTTATTGTAACAACCCGGGATTTGGCCCATAGCCCCCCATGGAATTGCTATGGGGCTGCACCCCAACCCCTCTCCAGCCCACTGGCGGGTTGTTGGTGGCCACAGCCTCCCTTTGATGAGTGAACTCAATAGTTAAGTTGGTGATGGCGCGCCCCCTCCACCTCTACTTGGAGACGATGCTGAAGGTTGATCCAGTTGTTGAGGCGATTCAACTAAAGGACGTGAGGCGTCACGATGATGCTAGCGGAAGGCTACGTTACAACCTCCGCCCGCGGCGTGCAACATTCGCCGCACCGCATTAAAACATTTCCCTTTTCATGCTTTATTATTTCTATTTTAGGAATATAAAATTATCCAAGTTTGAAGTGATAATTTTATATTCAATATTGCACTTTTTATTTTTTCATTTGGACAATATTTTTATTTGGTGTGCATTTAACCATTTGGATGGATGAGATTACATCTCCATCATGAATGGTTAAAGCTTGTTTGTAACTCCTATATAAGGAGGCCTTTGTTATGAGATAATTAGAAAAGATTGAAACCCTATCTCCTCTCTTTGAGAATTCGGCCAAGGAGGTTTCCCCTCATTGCCGCCGCCCCCCCTTCTAGTGGTGTGAAGCCGCCGACCCCCCTTTGCTCCCTCCATCCGGTTCGGTACGACTCCGGCGCGGCTTCCTTCGGTGCGACTCCGTGGAAGAAGGTTGCAAGCCCTTCGGTGTGACGCCGGTGGATCTGTGGAGAGAGTGATTCTCCCACAGTTATCTTGTGTGAACGTTCTCCGGTTGGGTAAAATATCTCATCCCCCCTTGTGTGATTTCTTCTAATTAGTTGTGGTGGATCGCAAATCGTTTTATCCGCTTTGTTAAATCAATCGCTGCACTTTTCATTTCGAAATCGCCGTTGCTAGGCTTTTTATTTCCGGATCGGGTGGATCCTATTTGCCGGAGCGGATCTTGGCCTATAGCCTTGGTTTTGCTCCCAAAAACGTTGGCAATCTTTATGTTAATTTGGGGAACGATCTGACTCAAATTTCGATCGCTATTTTCGAGTCGACCAATCCTCCTTGTTATTTTTATGCGCTGCGTTTGTGACGAGGAAATATTGTGGGCGATAGGTGCTGTGTAGGTGCGGTAGATCTAGGGCGATATTGGGCGAGGAGTGAATTATTTCCGTAGAGATCTCCGATTCCGGACGTCCCTACATCAATTTGGTATCAGAGGCGGTCGTTTCAACTTCCACGTTGCAAACATCCTCTCTACGTTCGTCGTTGGTTGATCTGAATTTTCTAAGATCTGAAATTTCGGATTGGTCTGCGTTTAGTAAATCCGTCGAAATTTTAAACTTGTCAAAAAAATCTGAAAAAAAACTGTAGCTTTCTGCACTTATTTCCAGCAACTTTAAAATAGAAATTTTTTTTATTCGGCCGCGTTAAGTCTGCCTGCAAATTAGAACATCGTAATTCTGTCTAGTTGGTCTGCAAATAGCGGGCTGAAATCTTCGTTTTTCAGCGAAATTTCAGAATTTTTTTTTAATGATCTACATGTTTTTCACATTAATCTTTTATAAAAACATATTACTTTCAGTATAGCTACCGCCCTAGGGAAATTCGTCTCTCAAAATTTTCAGGGTCTTGCATGCGCACTAGGCTAGGCACGGAGTATTCGGCACCGTCTACGTCTAGGATGGCTGAGAACGAGCACGAAATTCGTAACGCTGAAGCGATAGCAGGTCTTCGTAACGATATGACGGAACTTAGGGCCACCTTAGCACAGATTTTACAAAATCAAGCTAGGCCACCCCCACCTCCCGCTAATGTTGAGTTGCCCCGCCGGCGCCAACATATTTCCGATTCGGATTCGGATGGCGACTCCCCACGAGTGCCCCCTCGAGGCAATCGCCACGGGCGAGAGTTTGATATTACAAGGGCCATCAAAATTGATGCCCCCACTTTCGATAGTATGGGAGATCCACAGAATTTCCTCACATGGATAGTGGACATGGAATGCTATTATGATTGGCACCATCTTACGGACCCCCAAAAGGTCCAAGTTGCCAGGATGAAGCTAACCGGTCGCGCCAAAACTTATTGGCTGAATGAAGAGCGTAGACTAGGGACGGGGGACGGAGACCCAATTATTGGATGGACCGTCATGAAGAATTTGTTGACCGACCAGTATGTCCCCGCGTACCATCGGACACAAATGTTTGACGAGCTCGCCTCCCTGCGGCAAGGCTCCAATTCTGTATCAGAGTACATGGGAGAATTAAAGGACCGGTTGGTGCGTTGTAACCTGAGGGAGATCCCCGAAGTCACCCTTTCTAGGTTTCGTAAGGGGCTTCAACCCGATATTCAGCGGAAGCTCTTGCGTTATGGTCACACAGATCTGAACATGACATTCAATACCGCCCTCGACATTGAGAAACATTTAGCCTCTAAGGCTCACTCCCGTTACTCCCATGCGAAGGGAAAATCCTCTACCGGAGCATCTTCCTCCACATATCAGGACAAAGGGAAGTACCGGTCGACCGAGTCCAAGTCCGTAGTAATCACTGCTAGGAACGCCAAGAACCCCGCGAGCGAACGTATTCCCATAGGAAAGGTTAACAAGACTAACGCTACATGTTACTCTTGCGGCATTCAAGGTCATTATGCCTTCGAATGCCCAACGAAGACTAAAGCCATAGCCCTATTAGAGTCGACGACCGATCTTGCGGATTATGTTTATGAGGCTGCTGAGGAGAGCGACCCGGAAGGGGTCCCAAGTGATTTAGAGGACGATCACCCCCTTATGGTGATGCGTTGTATCTTGACCACTCCTCGTCCGTTAGATGACTGGAAGAGGACGAGTATATTTTCTCTGATCTTTAAGAGTGGCGAAAAGCTTTGTAAGCTTATTATTGATAGTGGTAGCTGTGTGAACGTTGTATCTGAGAATGCCATAGCACGTATGTCCTTGACCACGGAACCACACCCGACCCCATATCAGGTTGCTTGGATCAACAAGATCTCTGTACCTGTTACCAAGCGATGCCTGGTACCTCTCTCATTCAAATCTTATATTGATGAGGTTTGGTGTGATGTTCTTCCGATGGACGCCTGTCATGTGTTGTTAGGCCGCCCTTGGCTATACGACCATGATGTCACACATTTTGGTAGAGCCAACTCCTATGAATTTAAATTCAATGGTAAAACCATCACTTTGAGGCCCACCATCACAAAGGAGCCCATAGTCTTGGCAAAGGATACCACTATCCCTGTAGAGAGAAAGACGTTGAGTCTAGTTGGTAGGAAAGAGTTTGTGAGAGACCCGTTCGTTGATGGAATTATGTATGCACTAGTTCTCATGAGTGCGAAACCCGATTCTAGTATTTTGGATGAGCTGCCTAGTGAGTTACGGGTACTATTGGAAGAGTATAAGGACGTGTACCCGGATGAGCTGCCACCTACGTTACCCCCGCTTAGGAATATCCAGCATGCGATAGACCTCATCCCAGGGTCTTCCTTGCCGAATCAGCCCCATTACCGACTCCATCCCGCGGCTCACAAGGAGTTGTAGACCCAGATAGAGAGCTTGCTTGAGAGGGGTTTTATTAGGACTAGCATGAGTCCATGTGCGGTACCAGCCCTCCTTGCCCCCAAGAAGGATGGTACATGGAGGATGTGCGTTGATAGCCGAGCTATCAACAAAATCACCATCAAATATAAGTTCCCTATTCCCCGCCTGGATGAATTATTGGATGTCTTGTCTGGAGCCACCATATTCTCCAAATTAGATCTTCGGAGTGGCTATCACCAGATTAGGATACGAGAGGGCGATGTGTGGAAGACCGCGTTTAAGTCGAAGGATGGTCTGTACGAGTGGCTTGTGATGCCTTTTGGGTTATCCAACGCCCCGAGTACCTTCTCCCGGATGATGACCCATGTCTTCCAGCCATTCATGGGGAAGTTTGTCGTCGTCTACTTTGACGATATTCTGATCTATAGCACTTCTACCACCGAGCACATCTCCCACATGAGAGTGATCCTTTCCACCCTGCGGAAAGAGACTTTATTTCTCAATCTTAAGAAATGCACTTTCTATGCCTCGGAGGTAGAGTTCTTAGGCTATATAGTCGGTTCTGAGGGTATCCGAGTTGACCCGGGTAAGGTTCAGGTCATTAAAGACTGGCCCGTACCAACCAACCTACGTGAGGTGCGTAGTTTCCATGGGTTAGCCACATTCTACCGCCGTTTCATACGGGACTTCAGTAGTATTATGGCGCCTATCACAGACTGTATGAAAAAGGGAGAGTTTACGTGGACGAAGTCCGCCACCTATGCTTTGGAACGAATAAAGAAGCTCATGACCGAGGCACCTGTCTTACATCTACCCGACTTTTCTAAAGTCTTTGAGCTCACATGTGATGCTTCAGGGGTTGGGATTGGAGGTGTCTTGAGCCAAGAAGGCCATCCTGTTAGCTACTTTAGCGAGAAGTTGTCGGGCCCCAAGTTGAACTATTCCAATTACGATAGGGAGTTCTATGCTGTAGTCCAATGTCTACACCATTGGAGGCACTATCTCCTCTCCAAGGAGTTCGTGATCCTCTCCGATCATGAGGCCTTACGTTTCATTAACGGACAGCATTAAATAAGCCCAAGACACGCAATGTGGGTAGCATTCCTACAAGGTTATACATTTAACCTCAAACATCTTAAAGGAGCTGATAACCGAGTCGCTGACGCCCTTAGTCGTCTTATGCTTTTACTCACTTCTATGGAGGTACATGTTATAGGATTTGAGCGGGTTAAGGATGAGTATGCTACGTGCCCTGACTTCCAAGACGTCTATTTATCAGCCCAGGATAGTTCCCCCACGACAATATCTGCATACGTCATTAAGGACGGATACCTGTTTAGGAGCGGGAAGCTATGTATTCCACAGTCATCACTACGATTACATATCATTTGGGAATTGCATAGTGGAGGGTTGAGTGGTCACTTTGGTAGAGATAAGACGATTACATTAGTCGAAGAGAAGTTTTATTGGCCAAAACTTAAGGCTATGGTAGGAGGAGTAGTGAGTAGCTGCCGAACGTGTCAGGTTTCTAAGGGTGGTAAAACCAATGTAGGATTATATACACCCTTGCCTATTCCCTCCATGCCTTGGGTAGATGTTAGTATGGACTTTGTATTAGGCCTTCCCCCTACCCAACGCCGTCATGATTCCGTTTTTGTAGTTGTGGATAGGTTTTCCAAGATGGCTTATTTCATCCCGTACAGTAGAACAAACGATGCGTCTCATGTCGCTAAACTATATTTTAAAGAAGTCGTTAGTCACCGCGGAGTGCCAAAGACCATAGTTTCGGATAGAGACGTAAAATTCACTAGTTATTTTTGGAAAACGTTATGGATATTAATGGGAATAAAGTTATTGTTTTCCTCCGCCTATCATCCCCAAACGGATGGGCAGACGGAAGTAGTTAATCGGAGTTTAGGGAATTTGTTAAGATGCCTCGTGAGCGATCATTTGGGCACTTGGGATCTTCTCTTACCCCACGCCCAATTAGCCTACAATAATTCCAAAAATAGGTCTACGGGTATGTCTCCGAATGAGATTGTCCACGGTTATAAAGCTCCTGTGCCGCTTGACTTGGTGTCATTGCCTCCAACGTACAAAGCAAGTCAATTTGCACAATCCTTTGCCCAACACATCCATGATCTACATGCACGTATATGGGCCACTTTGACGTCACAATACGACTCTTATCAGGCGCACGCTAATTTACATAGGAGAGTATCAAACTTTAAAATTGGCGATCTGGTTTTAGTCCGTTTAGTTCCCGAACGCTTGCCAACTGGTACCGTAAAAAAGTTAGCACCAAAGCGCGCCGGCCCTTTTCGGATTATTAAGAAGTTAGGTGACAACGCTTTCGTTTTGGACTTGCCTGCTGATTGGGGTATCTCCCCCATTTTTAACGTTTCGGATTTAACGATCTTTGTGTCGCCACCACAAGAGTTGATTTCTTTGTCGTCTTCTTCTCCCACTTTAAATTTTCATGGGTTGGGGAGTGGTAGAACGGATGATCTCTCTCTTACGGTCCCCACAGGTATATCATCGGATGGTACGTTGCCTTCTTTCTTGCCTACTGCTAATATGTTCCCCAAGTTCCCACGGACATTTTCCACTCCAGAGATGATACTTGATGCTGAGCATGGTACCACTGCTGATGGCGACACCCGCCGCTTCCTCATCCGTTGGCGTGACCGCCCCCTTCGGATGACTCTTGGGTGCTCGAGTTGGAGCTGCAAAGTTTGGATTCCGATCTTCTTCGCCGCTACCTCTTGGACCACGCAACAGAGATGCGTGATTTTGAGCGGGGGAGGATTGATGGCGCGCCCCCTCCACCTCTACTTGGAGACGATGCTGACGATGATGAGGTTGATCCGGTTGCTGAGGCGATTCAACTAAAGGACGTGAGGCGTCACGATGATGCTTGCAGAAGGCTACGTTACAACCTCCGCCCGCGGCGCGCAACATTCGCCGCACCGCATTAAAACATTTCCCTTTTCATGCTTTATTATTTCTATTTTAGGAATATAAAATTATCCAAGTTTGAAGTGATAATTTTATATTCAATATTGCACTTTTTATTTTTGCATTTGGACAATATTTTTATTTGGTGTGCATTTAACCATTTGGATGGATGAGATTACATCTCCATCATGAATGGTTAAAGCTTGTTTGTAACTCCTATATAAGGAGGCCTTTGTTATGAGATAATTAGAAAAGATTGAAACCCTATCTCCTCTCTTTGAGAATTCGGCCAAGGAGGTTGCCCCTCATTGCCGCCGCCCCCCCCCCCTTCTAGTGGTGTGAAGCCGCCGGCCCCCCTTTGCTCCCTCCATCCGGTTCGGTGCGACTCCGGCGCGGCTTCCTTCGGTGCAACTCCGTGGAAGAAGGTTGCAAGCCCTTCGGTGTGACGCCGGTGGATCCGTGGAGAGAGTGATTCTCCCACAGTTATCTTGTGTGAACGTTCTCCGGTTGGGTAAAATATCTCATCCCCCCTTGTGTGATTTCTTCTAATTAGTTGTGGTGGATCGCAAATCATTTTATCCGCTTTGTTAAATCAATCGCTGCACTTTTCATTTCGAAATCGCCGTTGCTAGGCTTTTTATTTCCGGATCGGGTGGATCCTATTTGCCGGAGCGGATCTTGGCCTATAGCCTTGGTTTTGCTCCCAAAAAGGTTGGCAATCTTTATGTTAATTTGGGGAACGATCCGACTCAAATTTCGATCGCTATTTTCGAGTCGACCAATCCTCCTTGTTATTTTTATGTGCTGCGTTTGTGACGAGGAAATATTGTGGGCGATAGGTGCTGTGTAGGTGCGGTAGATCTAGGGCGATATTGGGCGAGGAGTGAATTATTTCCGTAGAGATCTCCGATTCCGGACGTCCCTACATCAGTTGGGCCGTACGAGGAATTCCCAGGAGGTCACCCATCCCAGTACTACTCCATCCCGAGCATGCTTAACTATGGAGTTCTTTCAACTCTCATAATCAGTTGAGCTTCATAGTTAAGCGTGCTAGGTAAGGAGTAGTACTGGGATGGGTGACCTTCTGGGAAGTCCCGGTACGGCCCAACTTAACTGTCGAGTTCGCTCATCAAAGGGAGGTTGTGGTCACCAACAACCCACTAGTGGGCTAGAGAGGGGTTGGGGTTCTTGGGCCGCATCCCCGTAGCGATGCCATGGGGGACTATGAGCTAAATCCCGGGTCGTTACAAATCATCTGTTGGAATAAAATTGATTGGGGTGTTGTGTTGTTTGCTAGGATCAAAGATATTCTCTGTGCTCCCAACTTTTGAAGAATTCTGAGTTTGTACTTGAATTAGATGGACAGAGACACGTTTAACATATCCAAAGGCATCCCTATCCACCACCTAAAGAAAATCAATGCATTTATCTTCTCGAGGTGGGATAGGAGAATCCAAAGGCCAGGGGGAGCTAGAGACCTAACTGAGGTAGAGAAAGAGGAAGTACCTGAGGAAAGGATTCTTACTTCCACCCCTAGTGAGATTCCTGATATACTAAGTGTAGAAATTAAGGGGGAGCCTGCTGAGACATAAGTGGCCACTGAGGTAGTTCCCTTGAGTGTTCCTACAACTACAGAGACAGATGCTCCAGCTAGTTCTGAGCCAGAGACACCAGCTCCACCTGCAGAGGTTTTAGTTCCAGTTCCAGATGCTGCAGTCACAATTGTTGAGACAGTTAATCTTCTTACAGAGGTTGTAGAGATTGCTCATACTGCTGCTGCTGAGTTAGTGTCTGATGAGGATGAGCATGATATAGTAGCTGAAGCTATGCTGCTTGCTACTGATCTAGAGATTAATACTGCTGATGTTTTTGATGCTGCTGTTGATGATTTGGGTGAGCCAATTAATGGTACTGAGCTCGATGTTACTGATTATGAGGTTGATGTTGATGAGGACATGACAACTACTGATAATATAAATGATTCTACTAAGATTGTTGGCACAGAGAATCCGATTGTAAGTCTCCCATAGCTTCAATCTGTTGTGTCTGAGGGGGAGCCGACTCACCTTTTGGTCTCGATGCAGACCAAACTTGATCGGTTTGTCAGAAAGCTATAGTGCAGAATGCCTGCAAATCCAGGTGTACCTCTAGTGGAGGAGGTAGAGATTGTTGATATGTCTGATGAGGAAGGAGATGCAGAGGTGCATCCTCCTATCCTAGATGCTCCTGCTATTAAGCTGCTTTCTAAAGCTCGTGTTACTCCCATGGAAGTGTCTTCTAGTGACTCTTAGGGAAGTGAAGATCTCCCTTCTCCTACTAGTATTCTAGCTGCAGATATACATTTTACAAGTGCAGATATCTCTATCCTGAAATCCATAGAAGCCCAGATGGCTAAGCAACATGCACGTTTTGATCGTTCTTTAAATAAAGTATTAAATAAAGTCAAGGAAACAGAGAAAGACATGAATAACGGACTTGTTGAGATCAAGGTACGTTTTGATAAACTGGATGATAGGCTGGACTTTTGGTTCATGCAAGGAGGCTAAACAATTGTTCATACTATGGCAAGGTTAAAGAGTAACTTGGATGTTCTTAAGAACGTTGATGAAAATGCCAAAACAGTCATTAATGCCCAGAATGCAGGTATGGACTACTTTGACAACCAAATGGTTTATTATAGCAATGCCATTGTAGCCAACAATCTTGAAGAAGTCAAAAAAGGGGAGGATGAGTTGAAAGCTAAGGTCACAGCCCTTGAAGCCGCCATAGTAGAAAACATCAAGAAAGTTAACACCTACAGTTATGATAATTTTAACTTGCTTCATAATGAGTTATTTGGTGGGCAAGGTTAAACTCAAGCTAGAATTCCTAAACCTATGGTGTCTGCTCCAGTGGATGTTCATGTTAATCCTGCTCAGTATTATTCTCAATAATGGACTGGCACTCAGGATTTCCCTCAGTTTGAACTAGAATACGTTGTTTCTACTGCTGCAAATCAAGAAGTTCAGATATTTAAAGACATACCTCAACCAGCTCAGAAAAGGAGAAAATATGGTGAAGGCCCGTCTGCTGTCAGGTCTGATCCTAACAAAGAAATGGCCGAGGTATGGAGTCTGATTTCCATGAATATCATTCTGGACACCTTCAAAATAGTGGACATGGCTAATGAAAATAGATGGGATCATTATAGCACTGATGAATGATACAGGTATGAGGTTGCATGCGCCAAACCAAGACTGCATTTCAGGAAATACAACTTTGATGATACAAATGCACCTCCAGCTCCGCCAAGATATTATCAAAATCCAAAGGCATATTTCGACAGACAACACGCAAAAAAGCCAGGGAAAAAGGCTTAATTGTTTTTCATTTGATAAATGTGGATATTGGTTGCCCCAATATAGAACTCCTTTATATGTATATAATTTAAATGTTTTGACAGGTAATGCGTTTAACTCTTAATTTTATATGTCTTGTACTTTCTATGCTTTATTATTATGTGTATAATTTACCTTAACTTATAGGGTTCTGACTTCTTCAAATAGAGAGAGATTGTTGGGTATTGTATCCACAATAACCCTGATTTGAAGAAGGGTCCCCTTAAGCTAAGATGAATTGAGATTGTATTTGATGTTGTGTGTTTAGTTATGTGCTTGCAGGACCATATTGTTAAGTACACATCAATGTCAAGTTACGGTGGGTCAGTCAACACAGGACTATACAATGTAATCATTCAATGTGTAGGTCAATGTGTTTACTCATGTGTAATCTCTCTATTGGGGTGTACTATTATCCCAAGTGCATTAGAAGAATCAAGGAAGGACAAGTACTTGGAATCAGAAGAATAGAATTTTACCCAAGTAAAATTCGTCGAGTATCGTAAGGGATATTCGTCAAATTCGTCGAGTATACTCATAGATACTCGTCGAATTCTTCATGTATACCTACTGGCACTCATTGAATTCGTCGTATTTACTTAGGGTAAAATATCTAAAAGTTGGAAAATATGTTAAGTAAAAATTGTTGAGTATCATCAAGTGTACTTGTCGAATTCGTCGAGTGTATCTTCCGATACTCGTCGAATATACATGCCAATACACTTCGAATTCGTCGAGATTCATTGGGTATACCTTTAAGTTTCTGAATTTACTTCTCTAGATTTTTATAAGTCATATCACTTATCTTATGCGTCGAGTGTATCAGTCTATACTCGTCAAATTCATCGAGTGAGCAAGCTGATATTCGTCGGATTTGTCGAGTATAACTTCTGCTAGGCGTCGAGTGATAAGTTCGTTCGGGCTGAATTTATCCAAGTGTTTTTTTTGAGATTCATTGTTGTTCGGCGAGTATACTCGACGATACTCAACGAATTATACTTGAGTTATTTCTTCTGTTTTTTTAAAATCCAGCTTGGCTTGTCCAGATCGCCATGTACAGTAACTCGTGACTTTCCCGATATGGGATTTCTTTTCTTGTTGTTGCTAAGGAAGATTCCTATATATATTTATGGTTGATTTTCCATTAACCTTAATCGTGCTCAAAATTCAAAATGAGAAAATTTTCATTCCCGTCGGCTCCCGTACGTATTTCCTGAATTCCGCTCGGCCGATGACTATGCTGCACGATTCGATCTTCCTCCATCGAATCGACTAGATCGTTGTTCTCTAAAGATTCTAATTCTCTCAGATCTAGTCGATCCGTGATTTCGGGTCAAAGTCTTCAAAGATTTTGGGTTCACTTGTTCTTCAAGTCATTCAAGATCAAACTTTCTGAAGAATGAAGAATCGAAGACGTTAGATCTAAATAAGATTATTTGTAATCTTTTTTCTTATGTAAATCCTTTTTACTTTTGTAGGAGGTTTTTCCCTCTGAGTAGTAGATCCGTGTTTAGATCGAGTTGTAGGTCCATGTTTGGATCGAGTTGTAGGAGAGTTTGTTCTCTGAGTGGTAGGAGCTTTGTCTCCGAGTTATAGGAGTTGAGGCTGCGAGGTGTAAGATTTGTTTAAATCTGAGAAAGGTGAAGTAGTCGAATCTAGCTCTTCGTGGTAGATAAGCGAGGTGGGATAGTGGACGTACCCAACTCAGGGAACCACTATGTTGAAGTATGAGACCGGGCGGTCTGGAGGTCTATGCCTGGCGGGTTGTAGACCGCGCGGTCTAGCGGTTACTCTCCAGCGGTTTGATATTCAGGCTGTTGCTGTTTGTAGTCCGGGGGTCTAGCGGCTTGTCTCCGGTGGCTTGGAGAATGGGCGGTCTAGCGGTCTCCTACAACATCTCACTCTCTTTCTCTGGTATTGCTGAGTAGTTAGCCCATTGTCTAACCGCGCGGCTTGTTCGGTCTGCTTATTTCTAACCGCACAATCTCTGTGCATTTTTTAGTCCCACATTGTTAGTTTGTACTTTCTCCCCTCTCCTCCATTCTATAAAAGGGAGGTCATACCTTTGTAAATGATATCTTTTTGGATAATAAAACTTTCAATTATTCAAAGTTCGGGCTTGTTTTCTAGTCGTTTGTTCGCTACTTCAACATGGTATCAGAGGACTCGATTTTCTCCTTCTGATTCTGTGCACCTCTCTGACCGCGCGACCTTTTTTTGCGGCTTGTTTCTTCCTGTTTTCTTGCGGCCTATTCGCGCGGCCTGTTTCTTTTGCTTGCTTCTTGCTTGCGACCTATTCTAGTCACCGAGCCCTCCTCCTCTTCTTAAGCCGCCGCGTCTTGTCATCGCAACCTGTTATTGCCTTGTTCGTCTGTTAGGCACGCGCGGTCCGTCCAGGTTCCTTTGCTCTCACTTTGGTCGTACAGACCATTCTATTGACCGCTGCTGGCAGAAAAATCCTCATCTTCGCCCCTCTGGTGATACTTCTTCCTCAACATCCGTCTCCTCTCGGCCATCTGCCTCTGTGGCCACGACCTCAGGTAGTGCTCACGTCGTTACCCAAGGTAAATGGCTGATTGACTCTGGTGCTACAAATCACATGATTTGCAATCCTCAATATTTCTCTCTCCTCGAAACACATGATCGGTTACCCCCGATTCTTACTTTGTAACTTTCATTGATGATTTCTCTAGATGTACCTGGGTGTATCTATTAAAAGATCGCTCTGAACTCTTTTCTGTATGGCAATCCTTTTATAATATGATTAAAACTCAGTTTGATATTTCTATTAAAATTCTTTGCTCTGATAATGCTAGAGAGTATCTTAGTCATGAGTTTTCATCTTTTTGTATGCAACATGGTCTTATTCATCAGACCAGCTATGTTTACACCTCCCAACAAAATGGGGTGGCGGAGCATAAAAACCGCCATCTCATCGATGTCGCTCGCACTCTCATGACGCAGATGCAGGTGCCTCGTTCCTATTGGGTCTATGCTGTTCTCCTCGCCTGCTATCTCATCAATCGCATTCCCTCTACTGTTCTTTATGGCAAGACCCCCTTCTCCATTCTCTACCCAACAAAGGAACCCTTTCCTCTCCCTCTTCGTATCTTTGGGTGTACGGCGTTTGTGCGTGATCCGTCCGCTACCCGTGACAAGCTTTCCCCCCATTCCACAAAATGTGTCTTTTTTGGTTACTCGACCACTCAAAAAGGCTATTGTTGCTTTGACCCCGTTCTGCGCAAACAATTTGTTTCCGCGGACGTCACCTTCTTCTAAAATGCATCGTACTTCTCATCTCAATCCCCACTTCCTCCTGATTTCTCTGACTCTCCACCTTCACTTTGTGTTCCTTCCACGCATATCGACGTCTCCCCTCCAACATCCTCTCCTCCTCCGTCTCCTCCTCTCCCTATTATACCCCTTTCCCCTTGTCCCTCTTCTCTACAGCCGTCTCTCTAGTCCCGGGCCAGCTATCTCCACCACGGACGCTCCGGTCCCTAAGGTACAAGACGACCTAGATCTTCCCGTTGCTCTTCGCAAAGGGGTGAGGGCGTGCACCCAACACCCGCTTGCGGCTGTTGTTTCCTATGATTGACTTACTGCTTCTCGCAGGAATTTTTCTTTGGCTATCTCGGCTACTACTACTCCCTGCACCTACCAGGAGACTCTTTCTATTCCTTATTAGAAATCGCCATGGATGAGGAAATTGCCACTCTTACTGAAAGGGGTACCTGGACCCTTGTTTCTCCACCAGTGGGTACTGATGTGGTTGGCTGTCACTGGGTGTTTGTTGTGAAGTTTTGCCTAGACAGAACTGTGGAACGCTACAAGGCCCGACTAGTGGCCAAAGGCTTTACTCAGACTTATGGGGTTGACTACTTTGATACTTTCTCCCCAGTTGTTCGCCTCAGAACCATCCGAGTTCTTCTCTCTGTGGCCGTCAACCGGGATTGGGTTATTTCCCAGCTTGATGTCAAAAATGCCTTTCTCTATGGGGATCTTCACGAGGATGTTTACATGGAGCAACCTACGGGGTATGTTGCTCAGGGGGAGACACGAGTATGCCAGTTGAAGAAGGCCATCTATGGCCTAAAACAGAGCCATCGGGCATGGTTCGACAAGTTCAGTGGCATTGTGGCTGCCATCGGCTTTGCAAGAAGTTTGGCTGATCACTCATTGTTTATTCGCAAAATCGCATCGGGCCTTATGGTTTTGGCGGTGTATGTTGATGATATTCTTCTTACTGGCAATGACCAGGCTGGGGTGGACTTGACAAAGAAACACCTCCGTCAACACCTTGTCACGAAGGATATGGGCTCCCCGAAATACTTTTTGGGGATAGAAATCTCTCGGAAGCCCGACTCGTTGGTTCTCTCCCAACGGAAGTATGCTCTTAATCTTCTACGAGAGGTAGGATTGACCGGTGCCAAGCCAGCATGGTATCCCATAGCTACTGGAGAAGACAAGACATGGACAGATGACTCACCTCTTATATCTGATGCCACAAGATATAGACGTCTGGTGGGCAAACTCATTTATCTCACGGTGACCAGACCCGACATCGCCTATGTTGTAGACAAGGTTAGTCAGTTCATGCAAGCTACCAGGGAATGTCATCTTCAGTCTGCCTTGAAGATATTAGAGTATGTCAAACCAGCACCGGGAAAAGGGCTACTCTTTAAAAAGCATGGTCATCTGAGAGTTGAAGCCTACTCAGACTCAAGCTATGCGGATGATAAAGGTGACCGTAAATCTACATCTGGCTTTTGCACATTTATTGGAGGTAATCTTATGTGCTGGAAGAGCAAGAAGCAATCTATTGTCTCAAGGTCCAGTGCAGAAGCTGAATATCGGAGTATGGCGTCAACCACGTGTGAACTAAAATGGTTGTGGGCTCTCATGCTTGGCCTAGGAGAGGTCTACGACTATCCTCTTCCTATATTCTGTGACAACAAGGCCGCTATATACATATCTAAAAATCCGGTCTTCCATGAGAGAACGAAACATATAGAAGTCGACTGCCATTTCATCCGGGAAGAGGTCTTAAAGAGACAGATTTGCACTCCTTCATCACCTCCGATAAAGAGTTGGCGGATATCTTCACAAAGCCGGTCTCTACTTCCTTCTTCCATATTTGTGACAAGCTAGGCATGATTGATATCTATGCTCCAGCATGAGGGGGAGTGTTGAAGTATGAGACCGGACGGTCTGGCAGTCTATGCCTTGCGGGTAGCGGTTACTCTCCAGCGGTTTGATATTTGGGTTATTGCTGTTTGTATTCCGGCGGTCTGGCAGCTTGTCTCCGGTGGCTTGGAGACCGGGAGGTCTAGCTATCTCCTACAATATCTCGCTCTCTTTCTCGAGTATTGCCGAGCGGTTAGCACATTGTCTAACCGCATGGCTTGTTCGGTCTGCTTATATCTAACGGCACAATCTCTGTACATTTTTTAGTCTCACATTGTTAGTTTGTACTCTCTCCGCTCTCCTCCATTCTATAAAAGGGAGGCCATACCTTTGTAATTTATATCTTTTTGGATAATTAAACTTTCAATTATTCAAAGTTCCGGCTTGTTTTCTTGTCGTTTCTTTGCTACTTCCACACACTATAGATCTCTGTGTTTTGTGTGCTTTATTTTTTAAGTTATTTTCATCCGCAAAAAAGACACAGACCTCACTTATTCACACCTCTTTAGGTGATTTAGGTTGACTCTAGATACTTTCACTTGCTGGTTTGGTGGCCCAAGGAGTGAGGTTATTTAATCCTTACTCAAGCTATGGAGAGGAGGTGGCTCCTCCATGAGAAAATTCCTAAAAAAAGACTTTTAGGGGGGGTTTGATCAAAGTCAACCCTAAGGTGGATCCCCAAGCTGGTCAAAGTCAAAATAGGTCTAGGTCATCGAGAGTTGGGTCAAAGTTGTGGTATCGTGTCACAATTTGTGTGTGCACGCTCTTTGGTGCATGACAACGCTCAGTTTGACCATGGGTTGACTAGTTGTCCTTGAAATTGACCGGGATAAACTCGGTTGACTTCATATTGACCATATGAATCCAATGCCATTGGCTGGGGTTGAATCAGAGTTTGTTTGGTAACTATCCAAAATCTGCGCGTCGTAGCGCTAAAACGGTCAAAATGCTCACATTCATCGTTAGACTTCGAATTGTGACGCAATGAGTTCCAATATGCTCGTATCGGTTATTAAAAGATCTTATTTTCAAGGTAGCTAGCAACCTAGAGGGGGGTGAATAGGTCTGCTTAGGTCTTTTGATAGTCTTTTTAAATCACTTGTTTATTTCTTTTAGCTTTCAGCTTTAAAGTCATATAGAGCTTGTCCTTTGCACCTGCAATTAAGAAAATAAAAGCAAACACAGAAAAACACACAAGTGTTTTATAGTGGTTCCCCAAAATTATGTGTACATCCACTCTCCTCCCACCTTGCTAACTTCCTGTTAGTCAAGACACTTCTCCAAACCAATGATTTAAGGATCTTACACCTCAGATCCCTCAGGATCACTCAGTCTCCACCAAGACTTAGACCTCAGCCACAAAGGCCTATACTCAGTTATACAAGTATCACCTACCTCAGGCACTTAAGCCTTACCACTCAGGCTATGGAGGATAACCCTACCTTAGAGCAAGCTTGCTCCTACAAATCAGAGAGATGCACTCTCTTACAGTTAAGGCAAAACTGCCCTACTTCTCAGTGAGTAAAACTCACCTACCTCACAGAGCATCACTCTCATACAGCTCATGCAAATTTGCCCTACCTCAGACCCAAAAGTCCTACAGCTCAGATCCAGAAGGATCCTACAAAAAGAAATAGTTTAATTAACTTTTATACCGAGAAATTTCTCTGTGTCAACCACTTGAGCAGAAAAATTTCTGCTCCAAATCTCCTCACAGCAGGTAAAGGATTTGCTGGAGGAACTCAGAAGATAACTTCTGAACTTGCAGCTGAAGGCTTAAGATCTTTTGATCTTTAGTCTTCAAACAGCTCACTGAACCTGTTAAAGGATGAAGGTTCTTCTTTCTTCAGAACTGATTCTGAATCTGATGTGGCAGGTTGAGACTTGCACAACTAACTAAACTTTTCTTGCTAGAGAGCTTCAAGCTTTTCACATGCAGTAATAGCGAAGAAGATGAGGATGACTGCTCTCCTATTTGAATATTGTATGCCCTAAAAGTTGTTTTTGTCTTTGCCCTATCTCTTCCTTTTGTAGTTCACCGATCAATGAATCTTAGAGATCGGTAGACCCCACCTGCAGCTTCTAGCTGTGCCTTGCATTAACGTAAGAAGACGTACATTATCTCCACAACAAGTTTTGTCGTGTAGTGTAGCTTACCCATATCTTAATTGACCTTAGTTGACTTTGTCGATTTTGCTGACGTCAGCACTTGTGGACTTAGCCAAAATCGAGCATCAGAGAATAGGCGTTGAGTGAGTAAGCATCACTCAACGCCAAACCACTTAGAAAGATTTACTGTCTCTTGGCATTGAGTGAGTAACCTTCACTCAACACCAAACTACTTAGAATATAAAGTGTGTTGCTAGGTATTGAGAGATTTAGCTTCACTTAACGCCAACTTGCTTTATTAACTTTCTACTGCTTGGCATTGAGTGAGTAAGAATCACTCAATGCCAAACCCCTTAGACAAAATTATGTCTTCACTAGGCATTGACAGCGTTGAGTTACTAACCTCCACTCAACGCTTTTTGCCTTAACCAAATTTTTTCTTCTCCAATAACTTAAGCGTTGAGTGAGCACGCCTCACTCAATGCTTTCTGCCTTAGCCAATATTTTGTGTTTAATAAGCACTGGGCTTAGATTGTCTTTCTGAGTTCGACGAATGGTGAAACTGATCTCGACGAACTTTGAACTCAGTTCAACAAACTCTCAACTTAGCTTAACGAACTCATAATCTCAAGCTCTGAACTTAGCTCGACGAAAGGTGAGCTGAGCTCGACGAACTTTGAACTTAGTTCGAATAACTCTCAACTGAGCTCGACGAACTAAAAATCTCAAGCTCTGAACTTTGCTCGACGAACAGTGAGCTGAGCTCGATGAACTCTGAACTCAGTTTGACGAACTCTCAACTGAGCTCGACGATTTCAGAATCTCAAGCTCTGAACTTTGCTCGACGAAAGATAAGGTGAGCTCGACGAACTCTGAACTCAGTTTGATAAAATCTCAACTTAGTTCAACTTACAGCCTTTTTGTTGTATGGCGTTGAGTGTGTATTCATCACTCTACACCAAAACACTTAACCAACTCTCTCTTTAGTAGCATGGCATTGAGTGAGTTGACTTCACTTAACACCTGTGGACTTAGACACATTTAAGCTCATTCCAACTTAGGCTATGACAGTATAGGCTACACTTAGCGCTACAAGTCATCTGGCATTTGGTTATGTTACTTCACTCAATGCCTGTAGACTTAGACGGATTTCTGTCATCCCACACCTTAGGTAAGTGTTTACCTCACTTAGCCACTTAGGCTATCATAATCATCTATTATTATATATATATCTTTGATAAGATTGACTTAATTCAAATCCAGGACATTGTGGACAATGGACCCAACAATCTCCCCCTATTTGAGAAAGTTAAAACTCTTAAGCAAAGTCAATGACATACACAGAACCATGCAGGACAAGGCATATTAAAAGAAAAATAAATAATTGAGAGGTGATCTATAGTTACCACACTTCCCTGCTTGTAGAATGGAACATTACTGCATCTGCATCTGCTTCCCCTTAATTGTTGCTGCTTACTTATCTGATCATCTGATCATCTTATCCTCTACCCATTTTTGACTGCAACAAATAGCTGGTAGGATGCACCTGATCAACTGATCTTTTTATCACATGCTCCCCCTCAATTAGGCAGTAGTGAAATGTTGGAATTGTGCTAGACTTGCTCCCCCTCAATTGGAGAATCTTCATTTCTTTAAAGGACCATCCTATCTACATAATGCCAAATAGTTTGCAACCACATGAGGAGAAATTGAAGCTATACTAAGCTTAATATACCCAGCTCAAATAAGGTGTTAAACTTGGCTTCATCTAGTGGCTTAGTGAAGATGTCAGCCACATGCTTGTTTGTTGGGACAAACTCAAGGGTGATGTCTTCACATTCCACATGTTCCCTAATGAAATGATATCTAATCTCTATGTGCTTAGTCCTGCTATGGGAGACAGGATTCATAGCAATAGAGATTCCATTAATAGAATCACAGAATAAAGGAGTTCTACTTATCTGGAGGTTGTAATCTTGAAGCTAGTGCTGGATCCATAGCAACTGAGCACAGCAGCTTCCTATTGAGATGTACTCTGACTCTGCAGTTGATATTGCCACACTAGTTTGTTTCTTGCTGCTCCAAGATACTAGTCTCCCTCCCAAGAACTGACAGGTGCCATATGTGCTCTTCATGTCCTCTTTGCAGCCTGCAAAATCTGCATATGAATAGCCAGTTAGTTCAAACTCCCCATTCCTAGGGTACCAAAGGCCAATATCTGGAGTGCCCTAAGATACCTCAAGATTCTCTTAGTTATAGAGTAGTGAGATTCTGTAGGGAAAGCCTAATACCTAGCACAAACACATGTAGCATTCATGATGTCTGGCCTACTTATAGTCAGATATAGAAGGGAGCCAATTATCTCTCTATACAAAGTTTCATCAACAGGTTTCCCTACTTTATCTTTGCCTACATGCATACTTGACCCCATGGGAGTTCTCATGGTGGAGGAATTCTCCACACCAAATTTCTTGATTAACTCCCTAGTGAACTTAGACTGAGATATGGACAAGACATCATCAGTCTGTCTTACTTGGAGACCCAAGAAGAACTTAAGTTCACCCATACTACTCATCTCAAAATTTCCCTACATAAGTTTAGCAAACTTTTTGCAGAGGTTATCATCAGTAGATCCAAAGATTATGACATCTACATAGATCTGGACTAGGATGATCTTACCCTTAGATTCCCTTAGGAATAGGGTCTTGTTTATTTTCACCTTTGAGAATTTATTCTCAATGAGAAAATTAGATAATGTCTCATACCATGCTCTAGGGGCTTGCTTCAGCCCATATAGAGCTTTCTTAATTCTATAAACAAAATCAGGTGAGTTAGGAACTACAAAACCTGGAGACTGTTCAACATAGACTTCTTCTTTTAAGTCACCATTTAGGAAGGCTGACTTCACATCAATTTGGTAGACCTTGAATCCCTTGTGTGTTACATATGCAAGGAATAATATGATGGCCTCCAATCTTGCTATAGTGGAAAAGGTTTGATCAAAATAAATCCCTTCTTCTTAATTATACCCCTTTAGCTACTATTCTGGCCTTATTCTTAATTATAATGTCATTTTCATCAAGCTTGTTTTTATAGATCCACTTGACTCTAATGTCATTATGACCATGAGGTCTGGGAACCAGCTTCAAGACCCTGCACCTCTTGAACTAGTTAAGTTCCTCCTGGATAGCTTCAATCCAATGCTGGTCTATGTTGGCCTCTTACAACTTCTTGAAATCCACTTGGGATAGAAAGCTTGAATACATGGTTGTGTTCTGACTTCTGCTCCTTGTCTTTACTCCATGACTTGCCTCACCAATGATCTGGTGTGCTGGATGATCTCTCATATGTCTGACTGCAGGTGGTAGTCTTCTTTCAGCAACAGGGGCATCTTCTTGTTGAACTTCATCCACTCCCAGTGTTCCAGGTAGATCTTCTAGAGTATCCATATCATCTTGGATGACTGGTGATGCTTTCTTGATGGTCAACTTGTCCATCATCTATTCTATACCTACAGTACTATAAGAGGAACTAGACAGTCCATTATTAATTATGGTAGACTCATCAAAAACTACATGAACTGATTCTTCTATAATTTGGCTTTTCAAGTTGTAGATCCTATAGGCTTTGCTATGATTGTTGTACCCAAAAAATATTCCATCATAGGATTTGGCAACAAACTTAGTCACATAGGACTTGCCATTATGAAGCACAAAGAATTTACTACCAAAGATTCTGAGATAGCCCAGATTTGGTTTTCTTCCCTTCAAGATCTCATGGGGAGTCTTCTTATGGCCTTTAGTGATAGAGGCTCTATTGAGGACATGACATGCAGTATTTACTATCTCAACCCAAAAATATTCTGGGAGAGAAGTGTCACTCAACAGTGTTCTACCAATCTCTATGAGAGTCATATTTTTCCTCGCAACTATCCCATTTTACTGGGGTATTCTAGGAGAAGAGAATTCTTGATGAATCCCATGCTCTTCACAGAACCTTTTCATGCTATCAGACTAGAATTTTGCCTCATGGTCACTTCTGATTTTGACCACAGAACAGCCAAACTCATTTTGAATTTGCTTTACAAACCTCATGAAGACATCAAGGGTTTCATCCTTCTTCTTAAGAAAGAACACCCAAGTAAACTTGGAATAGTCATCAACTATCACAAGGGTGTAGACTTTCCTACCAAGACTGTGAATTAGCATAGGACCAAATAGGTCCAAGTGCAAGAGGTATAAACACCTCACAGAGTCTTTGGTCCCAATACTCTTGAAAGAGACTTTTGTCTGCTTACCCTTTTGGCAAGCTGATCAAATTCCCTCCTTAGAGCACTTCACATTAGGGCCATTCCTAACTAGCTCTTGACTGAAGAGCTTGTCAATAGTCTTGAAATTCAAATGGGCTAGTCTCTTGTGCCACTGTACACAGTAGAAGATTTTCACATTTGCCACTAAATAGATAGGAGAATCTGTGTCTAGCCATAAAAAAGTTCAAACAATAAACATTTCCACTCCTAGTGTCTGTCAAGATGACCTGTTGGTCACTTGACCTCCTAATTAGGCACTCATCCTTATGGAAGACAATAACATAGCCAAGATCAGAAAGTTGGCTTATGCTTATAAGGTTGTGGTGCAACCCTTCAACATAATCCACCTTGGTGATGGTGACTATATCATTGGTAATCTTACCATATCCTCTTGTTATACCTCTATCTGAACCTCCAAAGATGACTTTGGGTCCATATTTTACTTGAGTAAACTCCTTCAAGTTGCTTCTTATTCCAGTCATGTGCTTGGAACAACCACTGTCCAAGTACCATATAGGGGTATGACACCTTGAACTATCCTGTAATATACAAATTACTTAACCTTAGGACCCCAATATCTATTGGGTCCTAGGTGCATGTTAGCATGAAACTGAACATGTCCACCATCATAATTTCTAACTGGTGGACTAACCCTAGCTTTGGCCACATTGGGATTATTCTAGCAATCAATGGCAAAATGTCCTATCTTACCACAGCACCAACAATCATGTATATTATATCTTATTTTCTGTGAAGGCCCTATAGCTTGATGAGCATCAACCTTGACAAGAGGAAGATGTGCTACAACCTTTTTCTGATTTCTTTCAGCCAAAATTTGACTGAAGGTAAGTCTTATAGATGGCTGATTTGGTCTCCACTGAATGCCAGCAGCAGCTAGCTTCTTTTCAGGAAGCATGCTTCTGATGGCTTCAGATATGCCCAGATCAGCTTGATTCTTGGACTTGGCCTTAGTCAGAACCTTTGCTGTCAAATTTTGAGCCTTTGCTGCAGCAAAATTCTTGAGAGTTGGTGTAGAAGCACCAAAGACAAATGGTCTAGATTGGGCCATTTGAAATTTCTCATTGGTAGCCTTGACTGCACACACCCTGCCAAAACTTTCACCATGGCAGTGAACATCTTTATTCACTCCAGATGAACAACCCCTCTCCCAGTGACCATAAGATCTTTCTTGGTCATACCTATTAGAAGGTATCAAAACTTTTCTAAAAAGAATGGGAGGCTTAGAAGCAATAAGCAGAGGTAAAGCTAGAGCTGTGCCTTTCCTTTTGGAAGGACCAACTCTTGTGCTTCCCTTGAATCCCAACCCCTTCTTGCCCTTTTGAGAGGAGAAGGAGTCTATCAAGGGGAGGAAAGTACTTGGCTTAGAATAGCTAGCCACTAATCTTTTCTCCTTCTCAAGCTTATCTTCAAGCTCCCTGATGAGACAGTTCTTAGGCTTTATGGAGGATACCTAAATGTCCAAGAGGGACTTCAGTTGGCTAATTTCCCTAGCTTTCTGATCCAGCAGATTTACTATTCAGTCTGCTGGGCAACCGCAAGCTTAAGAGATGAGATCTATTTAGCTTGCTTCATAGAGAACTTCTTGACCTTCTTGAAGGAATTCAGAAGTTCTCCATACTTCTCAATCAGTTGATTGACATCTCCATTAGATCCAGAATCTTCTTCACCACAAGGTGAAGATGTTTCTGAGCAAGGACTAGTCTCAAACTCAGACAGATAAGGAGAGATAGGTGATAGATATAACTTGCTCTAACCAGGCTGATCCTGGTTGCCATCCTCATCCATCATTGCCATCAACCCTCTATACCTGTGGACATCTTCATCCACCTCTGACTCACTGTATGACAGTGTTAGAGGGGCTCTAATTCCTATCCACCCTAGAGGATTGACTTCTCCTGCTGCAATAGATTCATCTTTAACAGTAGCAGTAACTAGCCCAATATAGGCTTCCTCTTCTTCAGACACAGAAGATGATGAGTCTGTCCAATTCTTTTCCTTCTTTGCAATGAAGGACTTTTCCTTCTTTGCAATGAAGGACTTTTCCTTCTTTCCTTTGTGTTGGTGCTGCTTCTTCTCCTCAGTCTCCTTCCTCTTCTCTGGGAAGTTAGTTATCACATTCCCAGGCTTGCTGCAATAGTAGCAAATTACTTTAGAGGTGTTATATTTATTATGTTTTGAACCATTCCTGTCATTCTTTGACTGGTTCATTCTGTGATGAGTGGAATTGGAAGGACTTTTCTTCCAATGCTTTTTCTTCATTAACCTCTGGAGTTTTCTGGAAAAGGCTGCAAAATCATCATCAGACATGCTGCTGTCTGATGCCTCTGAGTCAGAGCTGCCTGACAAAGCTAGTCTCCTTGGTGGAGAAAAAAATCCTTTCCTTGCCTTTCCTTGAGCTTTCATTTTTGAAGGCCAAGGAATTTTCTTTGGCCAATGATTTGTTGGAGGCATCCTCCTCCTTCCTGGCAGCCAACTGCATCTCATAGGAGAGCAGCTTCCCAAATAATATTTGGGGAGGAGTGTCAACAAGCTTGGCCATATATCTTATGGCACAGATCTTAGTGTCCCAGTCACTAGTGAGAGATCTGAGAAACTTGTCATTTATTTCATAATTATTGAAGACCCTTCCATAGGTCTTCAACTCATTTATGATCCTGAAGAATCTTTCATAATAGGTAGTTATGTTCTCCTTCAGGATTTGCCTGAAAGCCTCACACTCTTGGTTGAGCAGAGACTTCCTATCATCACTTACCTCATTAGTACCCTCCATGTAGACCACTAGGTTGTCCCATATCTCCTTAGAGGTCTGACAGTGAACCAAGTTAAGGAAGGTTGAGTCATCTACAACACTATCAATGATGTTCTGTGCACTCTTGTCCAGGCCATCTAATATGACCTCATCTTTGGTCATTTTAGAGAGTGTCTTTGGTGTCTGGATGTTGGTATCTAGAGCAGAGACCTTCATAGGAATTACAGGTCCCTCCCTAACAGTTGCAAAAATTCTTGGATCATAGGCTTCCATGAATAGCATAACCCTCTCCTTCCATATTCCAAACTGCTCCTTTCTGCAGATGGGGAGTTTCATGGAACTCAGCTCTCTCTGGCTCTCTCTTGAGCCCATGACCACTTAGGAGCAGCTACCTTGGAGGATCACTCAGATTGTTAAATCCTTTTTGAGTAACCTTTCTCTGATACCACTTGAAAGATTTTATTTTCAAGGTAGCTAGCAACCAAGAGGGGGGGGGGGTGAATATGTATGCTTAGGTCTTTTGATAGTCTTTTTAAATCACTTGTTTATTACTTTTATCTTTCAGCTTAGAGTGATCTAGAGCTTGTCCTTAGCAGCTGTGATTAAGAAAATAAAACCAAACACAGAAAAGCACACAAGTGTTTTATGGTGGTTCTCCAAAATTATGGGTACATCAAATCTCCTCCCATCTTGCTAACTTCTTGTTAGTCAAGGCACTTCTCCAAACCAATGCTCCAAGGAGCTTACACCGCAGATCCCTCTAGATCTCTCACTCTCCTCCAAGACTTACACCTCAGCCATAAAGGCCTACACTCAGTGATATAAGTATCACCTACCTCAGGCACTTAAGCCCTACCACTCAGGCTATGGAGAATAGCCCTACCTCAAAGCAAGCTTTCTCCTAAAACTTAGAGAGATGCACTCTCCTATAGTTCAGGCAAAACTACCCTACTTCTCAGTGAGTAAAACTCACCTACCTCAGAGAGCAACACTCTCCTACAGCTCAGGAAAATTTGCCCTACCTTAGACCCAAAGGTCCTAAAGCACAGATCCAAAAGGTTCTTCTTTCTTCAGAACTGATTCTGAATCTGCTGTGGCAGATGGAGACTTGCACAACTAACTGAACTTTTCTTGCTGGAGAGCTTCAATATTTTTACATGCAGCAATGACAAAGAAGATGAAGACGGATGCTCTCCTTTTTGAATATTGTATGTCCTCAAACTTGTCTTTGTCTTGTCCCTCTCTCTTCCTTTTGTA
Organism: Platanthera zijinensis; assembly: GCA_039513925.1. Taxonomy (NCBI): domain Eukaryota; kingdom Viridiplantae; phylum Streptophyta; class Magnoliopsida; order Asparagales; family Orchidaceae; genus Platanthera; species Platanthera zijinensis. The sequence continues at coordinate 64,151,596 of CM077081.1, read as the reverse complement.
GTTCGCCAATCAACGATTTTTAGAGATCGGTGGGCCCCACCTGCAGCTTCCAGCCACGCCTTGATTTAACGGAAGAAGACGTACAGTAGCTTCTCTACAAGTTTTGTCGTGTAGTGTAGCTTCCCTGTGTTTGAATTGACCTTAGTTGACTTTGTCGATTTTGCTGACGTCAGCACATGTGGACTTAGCCAAAATCGAGCATCAGAGAATAGGCGTTGATTGAGTAAGTATCACTCAACGCTAAACCACTTAGACAGATTTACTGTCTCTTGGAGTTGAGTGAGTAACCTTCAATCAATGCCAAACTACATAGAATATAAAGTATGTTTCTAGTCGTTGAGAGATTTAGCTTCACTCAACGCCAACTTGCTTTATCAGCTTTCTACTACTTGGCGTTGAGTGAGTAAGCATCACTCAATGCCAAACCCCTTAGACAAAATTCTGTCTTCACTAGGCGTTGACAACGTTGAGTCAGTAACCTCCACTTAATGCATTTTGCCTTAACAAAATTTCTACTTCTTCAGAAACTTAAGCGTTGAGAGCATTGAGTGAGCACGCCTTACTCAACGCTTTCTACCTTAGCCAATTTTCTGTGTTTAATAAGCACTGGGCTTAGACTATCTTTCTGAGTTCGACGAATGGTGAAACTTAGCTTGACAAACTTTGAATTCAGTTCGACAAACTCTCAACTGAGCTCAACGAACTCAGAATCTCAAGCTCTGAATTTAGTTCGATGAAAGGTGAGCTGAGCTCGACGAATTCTGAACTTAGTTTGATGAACTCTCAACTGAGCTCGACGAACTCAGAATCTCAAGCTCTAAACTTAGCTCGACAAACGGTGAGCTAAGCTCGACCAACTCTGAACTCTGTTTGACAAACTCTCAACTGAGCTCGACGAACTCAGAATCTCAAGCTCTGAACTTAGCTCGACGAAAGGTGAGCTGAGCTCGACGAACTCTGAACTCAATTTGACGAAATCTGAACTTAGTTCAACTTACAACCTTTTTGCTGTATGGCGTTGAGTGTGTATTCATAACTCAACGCCAAAACACTTAGACAACTCTCTCTTTAGTAGCATGGCGTTGAGTGAGTTGACTTCACTCAACTCCTCTGGACTTAGCCACATTTCAGCTCATTCCAACTTAGGCTATGACAGTATTGGCTACACTCAGTGCTACAAGTCATCTGGCGTTGAGTGATGTTCCTTTACTCAACGCCTGTGGACTTAGACAGATTTCTGTCATCCCACACCTTAGGTAAGTGTTTAACTGACTTAGCCACTTAGGATATGTTGGTACCCTAGTTTGATTTGAGTTTAGTCTTGTCTTTTTAGTCCCTTGACCCAAGAAATATCTATGGTCATTGGTTAGTGGTCTAGCTGTAGAGTCCCCGCTTTTCCAGATGAAGAATTTGGTTAAGTAGGTTTTTCGTTCAACTATAGTCGAACGCCGCTCGACTATCGTCTATCGGCTGATCGACGATCGTCTATTAGTTGGTCGACGCTCTGTCTGCGTTGATAGCTCCACTATCTGTTGATAGGTCGACTATCTGCTTGGTTTGGTAGTTCAACTATCTGTCCTGATAGTTCAACTATCTGATAGCTCGACTATCTGTTGATAGGTCGACTATCTGTTCCGCTTTGATAGGTCAACTATCCGTTGATAGGTCGACTATCTGTCGTCTTTGATAGTTCGACTATCTGTCCTGATAGTTCAACTATCTGATAGCTCGACTATCTGTTGATAGATCGACTATCTGTTTTGTTTTGATAGGTCGACTATCTGTTGATAGGTCAACTATCTGTTTTCTGTGATAGGTCGACTATCTGCTTGATAGGTCGACTATCTGTTTGTGTTTGATAGTTCGACTATCTGTCCGGATAGATCGACTATCTGATAGTTCGACTATCTGCCCTAATAGGTCGACTATCTGCCGAGGTAGTTCGACTATCTTCTTTGATAGGTCGACTATCTGGATCGTTCGACTATCTGCCCGATAGGTTGACGATCTCCGTGCGTCGGTCGACGATCTCCGAGGGTCGTTCGACGTTTTCTGTCTGCCTTTTTATTTTGTATTTATTTATTCTATTTAATAAATTAATACATTATCTGCCTTTTTATTTCAGTTGTTTTATGATAATATTTCCAGGCAATATCTGCTCTATTCCTTTTGCCTGAGTAAAATCTTTTCAGATAAAGTCATTTGTCTTATTAGCTGTCATTATATTTTACTTTATCTGCTGTCAGTCCTTTGTAGCCGTTAGACTGAAAAGTCTTCCTTTTGCTATAAAGAGTTTGTTTCTGATGTGATTTTATTTAGTACCTTTATTATCAGATTGCTGCCTGCAGTTTCTTTGAAAAAGGTTTATCCCTTTTATAGAATATTTTGCTGCAGAGTTTGTTTGTCCTTGTGATATTTGCAGCCCAGGTTTCAAGTTTCAGAAGAAGACAAACAGTTCAAATTTAAGAGAGCCGTTGCTTGTTGCTGTTATAAAAGGAATCCTTTGGATAAGGATTTTCAGCTAGCTAACCAGTTATTCATTTAAGCATTCAAGCCTTCATCAAGACAAAGTTTTCTGCTCTCAGCAATTTCCATTCATCTGAGAAGTGTTAAGCTCTTCTGCTCTTCTTCAACCTGAGATCTCCTATTCCAGGAAGTTCTAACTCAGAGTTCTTTTGAAGAAGAAGAAGAAGAAGACAGCTGCTTGAAGATTTCTAATTTTATTATTTATTATCTTCTTGTAGTTTTTCCATCAGATCTTTCTGAAAAGTTTTCTGCACTGAAGCAAGACTTCACCTGGACATTTTTGAGCCAGGGGGAGCCTTGATTCTTTAGAGCTGTCTAGCTCAGTGCAAGTCTTTGTGCTTCTCTAATCTATTGTAAAATAGAGAAGACATCTTAACCTTCTTTCCCTCTCCTGTACAGGGTTATTACTCCCTTCAAAAGTATCCCTTGGTGGCAGGGCACCTGATCAAAAACCTGTGTTCGGTTTTTAGACACTTGATTAAAAGTCTAAAGGGTTTCTAGATCTACCTGAAGCAGATCTTGTGGTGGCAAGGCACCTGATCAAAAACCTGTAGTGGATTCCTACCGTGTGGGTAGAAGAGTGGACGTACCCAAGTTGTTTGGGGAACCACTAAAAACTCCTTGTGTCGTCTGGCTTGCTTAATTTAAGTCCTGCATTGTGGCTGTGATTAGATATAACTAGGTTTGCTAGTTGCTGATTAGGATTTCCAAGCCTTAACTGTAATTACAGTTAGCTTGAGTTTGTGCACAACACTTGTGTTAGGCTTTAGGGTTTTCTCCATATCTATAATCTTTTCATTCCGCATTTCTCTCCAAGGGAGTTGGGCAGACTATTAAGTTTTGTTTAGTGCAAAATTTGATAACTCTATTCACCCCCCTCTAGAGTAGTATCTATCCCTTCACTTTCAATTGGTATCAGAGGGAGGTTTGGTTGACTGAATAGGCTAACACCTAAGTCACAAGATCCTGATAGATACCAAAGTTTATAGATATTCACTATCACTATCATGGCCCAGTCCAAGGATTATTCTAGCACCAGACCTCCAGCATGCAACTTAGCTAAGTTTGGCATCTGGAAGGCAAGGATAAAATTATATATGAATTCTATTGATGAAAGCATCTTTGCTTCTATTTTGTCAGGACCCCCAAGAGCACCTGCTGCTGCTTCTGCCTCATAATCTGATATGAGTGTAGTGCCTCCACCAGACTACAACGATGAGTACAAGAAGGCAAAGATAACAGATGCCAAGGCGATGAACATACTGGCTCAGACAATGTCTGATGAGGTATTCCAGAAGGTTGCTGACTGCCCTTCAGCAAAAGCAATGTGGGATACACTAAACCAGATTGTAGCTGGTTCAGCTGATGAAAGGAAGGACAGGAGGTCCAACCTTATCTCACAATATGAGAACTTCAAGAAAACTGATGCTGAATCAGTTCAAGCCATGTATACAAGGCTCAGCTCAATCATCAATGAGCTGAGGAACCTTGACAAGGACATATCATTGACAGAGGTCAATGATAAGATTCTTATGTGCTTCCCTAGCACATGGGATCTGAGGATCTGGCCCATCAAGGAAGCCATAAGTACAAATGAGATTTCAACTAAAGCCCTTCTCGGCAAGCTCAAGTCTTTTGAGCAAGTGCTGAAGACAAGGGAAGCAGAAGCTGAAGCAAAGACCCCTACTCCAACAAGAAAAGAGCAATCTCTAGCTCTTAAGGCTACTGATGTTTCTGAAGGCAGCCAATCCAATGAGGAGCTAATGGCATTATTTGCCAAGAGGTTTCTTAAGATGGGGAGAAAGGAATTCAGAAAGAAGTCTTCACGCTACGAAGACAAACCAAGGTATGACTGTTCACCTGCTAAAGAAATTATATGTTATGGTTGCAGGAAACCTGGACACATCTTACCAGAGTGTCCAGAGGAGAAAAACAAAGATAAGAGAAAAGAAAAGGAACAGCATAGGAAGCACTCCAAGCCATCCTCCTACAAAAATAAAAAGAAGGAGAGAGGTTTCATTGCTGAAACCTGGAGTGATTCTGATGAAGAATCTTCCTCCTCTAGCTCCAGTGAGGATGAGGAAGAGAAGAAGGCAAAGGAAGTTTGCCTGATGGTAATAGATGCCTGCAGCAATCATTCAGCTGCAGAGAGTTCAGATTCAGAAGAAGAAATGCCAACAGAAGATGAGGTACTATCTTCTTATGACTTCACTTCTGAAGAATTTAAATTAGATTTTAAATCCTTATGCTTAGACTTAATTAGTTCAGAAAAAGAGATTAAAGAACTTAGAAATAAGTTAGCTGACTCAGAATTAATTGCTACAGAAAATATTAAGTTAAAGGAAGATCTCACTACTTGTAGTGAAGAAATTAAATTTCTTAAAATAGAGTTAGCTAAGTCTAAAAGGTTAGAGGAATCTCTAAATGGTAGAAGCCTTAAGTTATTAGAAATAACCAGCATGACTAACACCAGGTCAGGCAATAACAAACTAGGCTTAGGAGCTTCTCCCAGTGAACCCCCAGTTATTCTTAAAAATAATCTTTCAACTCCAGTGAACTTCATTTCAGCTAGTGGAATGAAGAACACTGAGCAAGTAAACCTAGTTAATAAAACTTTAAATAAAGCTAAGAGAGAAAAGAGGAAGAAATTTTTTAAAGAAATGCAAAGAGCGTCGAACGCCGCTCGACGATCGGAAGGTCAATGGTCGAACGAAGCTCGACGATCTGAGCACCCATCGTCGAACGTCGATCGACGTTTTCAATATGATTTTCAAAATCATCATCAAACCAGTAGAAACCTAAATGAAAATAGAAACCCTAGGTTTGTTGACCCATCATCTGCATGGAGAATCCCACCTTGGAGATCTCACCCATTAGGTTATCACCCTCAGCCTGCATTTTCATTTATTTCTAGCTTTTCTTATGTGAAAAACAAGGGACCCAAGGTTACCTGGGTCCACAATGTCTAAATGAATGTCTTGCAGGTGAAGGCCTATCCTATCACTCAAAATAAGTGGTATTTGGATAGTGGATGCTCCAAGCATATGACAGGAAATAAAAATCATCTGTCAAAGTTCAAAGCTAAGCTCGGCCCAAAGGTTATCTTTGGAGATTCCAGCTGTGGTCAGATAGAAGGCTATGGCAGGATCACAATTGGAGATGTTACTTTCAAGAGAGTTGCATATGTGATAGGACTGAAGCACAATTTGATCTCAGTCAGCCAGCTATGTGATGCTGGCTACCAGGTTTCATTTTCTAACTCTTCTTGTAATATTACTTTAAATAATAATGTTGTTTTAGTAGGCATTAGAATAGGTAATATTTATTTAGTAGATTTCAATTCAACTCATTCTAAAATCTGCCTGTTTAATGAAGTAACAATTAATAATAATTCTTTGTGACATAAGAGGCTTAGCCATGTTAACCTTAAAAATATATCTAGGTTATCTAAACACAACCTTGTTAGAGGTTTACCTTCTTGCCCCTACAAGAAGGAGAGCCTATGCAAGGCGTGTCAGCTAGGCAAGCAAACCAAAAATTCTTTTAAATCTGTAAATAAGAGTGATTCTCCTAGAATCTTGTATTTATTACATTTGGACCTTTTTGGCCCAATAAATGTACAGAGTTTAGGAGGGAAGTATTACACCTTAGTCATTGTAGATGACTTCTCTAGGTTCAGTTGGGTTTTCTTTTTGAGAACTAAGGCTGATAACTTCAAAGCCCTTAAAGATTTTCTACTATGTGTGCAGACTGAGTACTCTACTCATGTGGCCTTGATCAGAAGTGATCATGGTACTGAGTTTGACTCTCTTCTCATGCAAGAATTCTGTGAGAGAGAAGGTATCAAACATAGCTTCTCAGCTCCTAGAACTCCCCAACAAAATGGGGTAGTTGAAAGGAAGAACAGAACACTCATTGAAGCTGCTAGTACATTGTTGGCAGATGCTAATATGCCTCTCTCCTATTGGGCAGAAGCAGTTAGTACAGCCAATTATGTCTTGAATAGAAGTCTGATACACAAGCTTAAGTGTAAAACTCCTTACGAGTTGCTTAAAGGAAAGAAACCTAAAATTAATTATTTTAGAGTTTTTGGCTGTGTTGTGTATATTCATAATAACAATAAAGAATATCTTAGAAAGTTTTAAGCAAAAGCTTCAATGGGAATTTTTCTAGGATATTCCCAAGTAAGCAAAGCTTATAGGGTTTATAACAACTCAACCTGTAAAATTGAAGAATCTGTGCATGTATCTTTTGATGAGTCTCAGATGTTTTACAAGGAGAAGGAAAGTTCTCCTTCCCCCAGTTCATTGCAGGTACCTGATGCTACTCAAGAGATCCTTCAACTATCAACTCTTCAGATCACTGAATCAGACAGTGATGAAGACATTGCTGAAGCTGTTGTTGTTCCACCAATAGTAGATCAAATTCCTCCTGAGGAATTAATCCCAACTGTTGCTGAAGATCACATCCCACCTGCTGATATTGTCACACTTAGAGATCACCCCACATCTCAAGTGATAGGAGACATATCAGCTGGTGTGCAAACAAGACACCAATTAAGACAGGATGTGATGCACGCTTGTTTACTCTCACAGGTTGAGCCCCTCACCTTTAAAGATGCAGAGCTAGATCCCCACTGGATCATTGCTATGCAAGAGGAACTCAATCAGTTTGAGAGATGTAAAGTTTGGACTTTGGTTCCAAGACCTAAACCCCAACTGATCATAGGCACCAAGTGGGTGTATAGAAACAAGTTGGATGCAAATGGAATTATAGTAAGGAATAAAGCTAGGCTTGTAGCTCAGGGCTACAGACAGGAGGAAGGTATAGATTATGACCAAACCTTTGCTTCTGTTGCAAGGCTAGAAGCAATAAGGATCTTCTTGGCCTATGCAGCCTACATGAAGTTTAAGGTCTTTCAGATGGATGTCAAAAGTGCATTCCTGAATGGTGAGCTTAAGGAAGAGGTGTTTGTTGAACAACCACCAGGGTTTGTTTCTTCAACTCAGCCCTCACATGTGTTCAAGTTGCAGAAAGCTCTATATGGACTAAAGCAAGCCCCCAGAGCCTGGTATGAGACTTTAGCTAGTTTCTTGTTAGAGCACAACTTTACTAGGGGAGTAGTTGATAGAACCCTTTTCGTCAAGCACCACAAGGACACAATCCTGTTAGTTCAGGTGTATGTAGATGATATTATATTTGGTTCCACTGATCCCAAACTGTGCAAAAAGTTTTCTAACTTGATGCATTCCAAGTTTGAGATGAGTAGTATGGGTGTGCTGTCTTACTTTCTTGGTCTCCAAGTTAAGCAAGATGCTGATGGTATCTTCATCTCCCAATCCAAATATGCCAAGGAATTGGTAAAGAAATTTGGGATGGCTGATGCTTCAGCAATGCCTACACCCATGGCTACTAATGTAGTTATTGATTCTGATGATCACGGCAAGCCAGTTGATCAAAAGAATTATAGGGCCATTGTTGGTTCCCTATTATATCTAACTGCAAGTAGGCCAGATATAATATTTGCTACATGCCTTTGTGCTAGATTCCAGGTCAACCCCAAGGAATCTCATCTGATTCTTCTCAAGAGAATCCTGAGATACCTGAAGGGATGTCCAAATCTAGGACTTTGGTACCCAGCAGAATCAGAATTTGAGTTAATTGGATACTCTGACTCTGACTATGCTGGTTGCAGAGTTGACAGGAAGAGCACCTCAGGAACTTGCCAGTTCCTGGGAGAGAGATTGGTCTCTTGGTTCTGTAAGAAGCAGGCTTCTGTCTCAACTTCAACTGCAGAGGCTAAATATATAGCAGCTGCCAGTTGTTGTTCACAGATCCTGTGGATTCAAAACCAGCTTGTGGATTATGGTTACTCACACAAGAACACCAAAATCATGTGTGATAGTACCAGTGCTATCTCAATTGCACAAAATCCAGTGCACCACTCTAGAACGAAGCACATTGAGATTCGGCACCATTTCCTGAGAGATTGTGTGGAAAAGAACAAGATTTGTCTTGAGTTCATATCCACTGAGTTTCAGAGAGGTGATATATTCACCAAGCCCTTAGATGAACAGAAGCATCTGTTCTTTTTAGTTCAACTAGGCATGATCAATGGAAGAGACTAAGTGTGACTATATCTGCCAATGTTGAAACTTGTTTGAAGATAGTCGAACGACGTTCGAAGATAGTCGATCGGGTCAAGCCCATCGTTGACCTATGGTTGATTAAAGCTTGCCTGTTTGAAGATCGTCGACCGGCGTTCGACCATAGTCGAACAAGTCGAGCTCATCGTCGATCCCTGGATGACGACAGCTTGTTTCTTGAGAAGCCAGAAATAGTCGAACGATTGATCGACTACTCTGCTTCTGGACCGATCGTCGAACGACCGTTCGACTATCGTCTCCAATATCTTTTAAATAGATCGACTATCTCCGGTCTAATATAAAGCCAATAGTCGTCCTAGGTTAAAAGATCTTTTGTTTTATCGTCGACGGAGAGCGTCCTTTCGCATTCCGTCTTCCCGCTTGCTCCTCCTCTTGCGATTTTCTGCCGATTCGTCTTCTCCGTCTCTCTCGCGCCCTCTCCAGCTCCTTCAATGGCGATTTCTCCAGCATTGCTCGCAGTTGTGAAGTTCGATGCAGGTTTCAGCGTCGATTTTGACGCATTCAGTTGCTGTGAAGCAGGGATTGTGGAAATTCTTCAGTTATGCCGAGATCAAGGTCTAGAAAGATTAATGTCTACAAGGATAAAGTTAAATATTCCCGAGATTAAGGAATGGGCATTTACTTCGTCCTCCACCGACGAATCGATGACCGGCTCTATTGGTGGAGAAGAGGTAACTTTGACTCCCGCCGTTCTGTCTGATGTTTTTGGTTTGATAAATGGTGAAGAAGATTTTGAGCAAGATGCTCCAGAGTTTGGAAGAATGCTGATTGAGCTGGGACATGCGGAGGGCATTCCCACGAAGCTGCTCAAGGTCAATTTCCCATTTAAGATTAAATTTCTTGTTGAGATAGTTGGAAAAGTGCTCCTTGGGAAGCACTCTGCTCATGACAACATTACAAGGCAACAATTTGCACTGATGTGTGCAATTGTTAATCAGAAAAGGATTGATTGGGCTGGTGTTTTGTTTGATCTGATAAGGAAAAAGAACAGTAAGAAAGAGGTTACCCTAGGCAGGGTTATTGGAATTTTTCTGAAAGAGAAGTATCCCCAGCTGCTGATTTCAACTGCTACAACAATTAATGCCAGCAAGAAGATGGACCCGAACTTGTTCTCCAAGTGGAAGAGGACATTTGTGAAGCCCGCTCTCACAGGGGCTGCTCCAGCGGCATCCGAGAACACAAGGACTAATTCAGTCACTCCTCACCCTGTAGAAGCTGGCTCAGCTCATCCTTCTCTTCCATCATCTTCTTCTGCCTTACCATCAACTTCTACTGAAGTAGTTCCATCCTCTTCAGTTCCGTCTACCTCAGTTGAAGTTCCATCAACTTCAGCTGAAGTACGACTTTCTGCTTCTCCTGTTCAAGATACAACCACGGTTGTTATTCCTTCTCCTCCTGCATCTCCTATACCTTCTCATCTGGCTAGGATATCTGCTCCTAGTTTTGATTTGATAGGATTTGAGAGGACTCCAACACCTCGTCAGTCCCCTATTCGTTCTCCAGTTCATTCTCCACATCATTCTCCATCTCCTGTTCGTTCTCTAGTTCAACAGGAATACATTTCTCCTGCTGATCTTCCATCATCTGCAGTTCCCCCACATTCTTTTGAAGTCACCCCAGCATTCATCTCCAGCATTTTGGAGTTGATTACCCCTTCAATCAAAATCATGATTGAAGAAGCAATTGCTCCACTTGCTTCTTCCATTGCTACTTTGACTGCTTCCATCCAATCCCTCTCTAAGTCTGCTGAGCCCTCTTCTTCCAGGGGCCTGGTTTCAGTTCCCACTGAAATCAGGCAGGGGGAGATGGTCTATGAAGATGTCTCAGAGCTTCCTGCCTCCCCTCCAGCAGATCTTCCAGCGGTGACAGATGTAGTAATGACAGTTCAAGAAGAGACTGCTCCAGCTCTAGAAGAATCAGTTTCAGTGTTATCTGAAAAAGAAATATCTGATGCAATTATGTTATCTGAATTTGCTGTAAAAATTTGTTTAGAAGATCTCACCACTCCTTTGGTTGCCCGTTTCCTAGAAGGCATTATTACATCCTATCTAGATGAATCCTGGGAGTTGGTCAAGTCTGAAGGTATGTCACTCATTGAGTTTATAGACTATTCAATTAATCTGTCAGTATGTGAATACCTGGAAGGTATGATTAGTTGTTATTTAGCGGATTTGTGTTCTTGATTCTTCAGATGAAATTCTAGAAGATATAGCTGCTCAGGTTATAGTAGTCTTTTCAGAAGCTGCTCCAGATGTTCCTGATGTTCAAGTAGATCCAGAATTGGATTCCTTCTTAGATGATATAGAAGATGTGTCTGAAAATCAAGATGAAATCAAAGATGACACCCCTGTACTGAGTTTGGAAGAAGAAAAAGCTAGAGCTGCTTGGCAATTAAGAGTACAATCTATGTTGGAAGAAAAAGAAAAGGATTTACAAGTTAAAAAATCAACTGTTTGGGATGATTCTCCAGGACCTGACCTGGATGCTCTTCTGGCTCAGGATGCCATTGAAGAAGAAAAGGAGAAAGCTGCTTTAAAGGAAAAGGCTGTTTCTGAAGCCTATGACCCATATGACAATCCTCCATCATCTCACTCTGAAGATGAAGAGGATTCAGATTTATCTGAGAATTCAAAGAAAAAGATAGCTGCACAGAAGAAAAGAAAAGCTGTTGCTCCTCCTCTCAATCGTGATAATGACACTCCATATTATATTCTGAAAGGAATTGACCCCAAGTCAAAAGTGTTTCAACATTGGATGTGGTTCTCCAAGAACCAGCAAAAAGAGAGAAAGAGATCTAAGAGGTATGATAGTCCTGTTTCAAGATGGACTCCCAGAGGTCCTCCTCCTCCACCTCCCAGTGCAGGAGCCTCTGGCAACCTTTCTGCTAATCCATCTGCTCCATTAGCAAAATCTGCTCCCTCTCAGCACCTTTCAAGGAAAAGCTCTCAAGGTTTTCAAGGTAAATCATTTTCTGGCTATCAAAGAACTGATACAGTGAGAGAACAAGTGAAGGAGGTTGTGTATCAAAGACCAACTTTTTCCCCTCCTCCTTCTCCAAAGAAAAGGGTTTCATCTCCAATGCCAGTGCATTCTGAAAAAGTTGTTTCAAAAGGTAAGTAGTTTATTTTTTTTAATCAAGATAAAGAACTAGATGATACTCCTTCTGAGACTGTTTATGAAAATCCTGAGCTTGATCCTAACTTTAGGATGGCTCGTTTTCTCGAATTGGTTGGAGCAGCTCAAATCAGGAAAGCAAAAGCTGAAGGAAAGGACACTACTGGATTAACCACAATGTCTACATTCAGAAAGAAGGAGTTCGAAAAGTTCCAGGTTAGTCCTGAAGTTTTTGATCCTTCTAAATATATGGAAAAGCACCCAGAAGCAGTTGTTACAAGGGCTGCAGAACTGAAGATTATTGGCGAGCAAGATTTGAAGCTATCCAAGAAAGAAGCTATTGATCCCTTGTGGAAAATTTCTTTTGTTCCTAGCTCTTCTGTCCCTAAACCAGATTCTGTAGATTCTTAATTTTGATTGACTGCTGTTATATATATCTGACTGTTTGATAATTGCTAGTTAATTGTTATCTATTTCCTGTATTGATTATAGTGTTCTATAGCTAGCTCTGTGTTTTAGTTTTTAAGAGACTTAACTCAAATAGGGGGAGATTGTTGGTACCCTAGTTTGATTTGAGTTTAGTCTTGTCTTTTTAGTCCCTTGACCCAAGAAATATCTATGGTCATTGGTTAGTGGTCTAGCTGTAGAGTCCCCGCTTTTCCAGATGAAGAATTTGGTTAAATAGGTTTTTCGTTCGACTATAGTCGAACGCCGCTCGACTATCGTCTATCGGCTAATCGACGATCGTCTATCAGTTGGTCGACGCTCTGTCTGCATTGATAGCTCGACTATCTGTTGATAGGTCGACTATCTGCTTGGTTTGGTAGTTCAACTATCTGTCCTGATAGTTCAACTATCTGATAGCTCGACTATCTGTTGATAGGTCGACTATCTGTTCCGCTTTGATAGGTCGACTATCCGTTGATAGGTCGACTATCTGTCGTCTTTGATAGTTCGACTATCTGTCCTGATAGTTCAACTATCTGATAGCTCGACTATCTGTTGATAGATCGACTATCTGTTTTGTTTTGATAGGTCGACTATCTGTTGATAGGTCGACTATCTGTTTTCTGTGATAGGTTGACTATCTGCTTGATAGGTCGACTATCTGTTTGTGTTTGATAGTTCGACTATCTGTCCGGATAGATTGACTATCTGATAGTTCGACTATCTGCTCTGATAGGTCGACTATCTGCCGAGGTAGTTCGACTATCTTCTTTGATAGGTCGACTATCTGGATCGTTCGACTATCTGCCCGATAGGTCGACGATCTCCGTGCGTCGGTCGACGATCTCCGAGGGTCGTTCGACGTTTTCTGTCTGCCTTTTTATTTTGTATTTATTTATTCTATTTAATAAATTAATACATTATCTGCCTTTTTATTTCAGTTGTTTTATGATAATATTTCCAGGCAATATCTGCTCCATTCCTTTTGCCTGAGTAAAATCTTTTCAGATAAAGTCGTTTGTCTTATTAGCTGTCATTATATTTTACTTTATCTGCTGTCAGTCCTTTGTAACCGTTAGACTGAAAAGTCTTCCTTTTGCTATAAATAGTTTGTTTCTGATGTGATTTTATTTAGTACCTTTATTATCAGATTGCTGCCTGCAGTTTCTTTGAAAAAGGTTTATCCCTTTTATAGAATATTTTGCTACAGAGTTTGTTTGTCCTTGTGATATTTGCAGCCCAGGTTTCAAGTTTCAGAAGAAGACAAACAGTTCAAATTGAAGAGAGCTGTTGCTTGTTGCTGTTATAAAAGGAATCCTTTGGAGAAGGATTTCAGCTAGCTAACCAGTTATTCATTTAAGCATTCAAGCCTTCATCAAGACCAAGTTTTCTGCTCTCAGCAATTTCCATTCATCTGAGAAGTGTTAAGCTCTTCTGCTCTTCTTCAACCTGAGATCTCCTATTCCAGGAAGTTCTAACTCAGAGTTCTTTTGAAGAAGAAGAAGAAGAAGATAGCTGCTTGAAGATTTCTAATTTTATTATTTATTATCTTCTTGTAGTTTTTCCTTCAGATCTTTCTGAAGAGTTTTCTGCACTGAAGCAAGACTTCACCTGGACATTTTTGAGCCAGGGGGAGCCTTGATTCTTTAGAGCTGTCTAGCTCAGTGCAAGTCTTTGTGCTTCTCTAATCTATTGTAAAATAGAGAAGACATCTTAACCTTCTTTCCCCCTCCTGTATAGGGTTATTACTCCCTTCAAAAGTATCCCTTGGTGGCAGGGCACCTGATCAAAAACCTGTGTTCAGTTTTTAGACACCTGATCAAAAGTCTAAAGGGTTTCTAGATCTACCTGAAGCAGATCTTGTGGTGGCAGGGCACCTGATCAAAAACCTGTAGTGGATTCCTACCGTATGGGTAGAAGAGTGGACGTACCCAAGTTGTTTGGGGAACCACTATAAACTCCTTGTGTCGTCTGGCTTGCTTAATTTAATTCCTGCATTGTGGCTGTGATTAGATATAACTAGGTTTGCTAGTTGCTGATTAGGATTTCCAAGCCTTAACTGTAATTACAGTTAGCTTGAGTTTGTGCACAACACTTGTGTTAGGCTTTAGGGTTTTCTCCATATCTATAATCTTTTCATTCCGCATTTCACTCCAAGGGAGTTGGGCAGACTATTAAGTTTTGTTTAGTGCAAAATTTGATAACTCTATTCACCCCCCCTCTAGAGTAGTATCTTTCCCTTCACTTTCAGGATACCTGACCTATCATAGTTATCTACTGATATGTGTATATCATTGACAAGATTGACTTCACTCAAATCCATGACATTGTGGGCAATAGACCCAACAGTTATATGAAGCTATAGGAATTGACAAAACTCAAATCGGAGTTCTCTAGGTCAATATAAAAAAAAAACTCGTTTTCGTGACGTTCTACTAGAATCGTCCATATTCATCCTATGACCTTGGAATTCAACGGAATGAGTTCCAACGTACTCGTATTGACTATATGAGACCACAGGAACTGACAGAACTACAATTGGAGTTTTCTAGTTCTATATCCCCATCTTGGATTACCTCCTACCTTTGTATAGGTCATGGGTAGAGATTCTGGTCACTTTTATTGGGCCCATTAGGGTTCTGGTGGCCCAATAAAAGTCGGGATGTTACACATGTCCTAGTATTTAGAAGGAGAGTCATTACCCTCAAAGCATGTTTTGGAGCCATGAGCTTGTAATTGATCTGGATGGAATCACGTGCAGTGTTTTCCTCTCCGCGGATCTAGTCTTGGCTCATGATTCCGACTGTTGAAACTCCTCCAAAGATCTTCCAAAGGCTGAGAATAGCCTTCTTCTTCTTCCTCTCTCTTCCTTCTCTTGTTTTCTCAAGTTGCAAGAGAGAGAGAGAGAGAGAGAGAGAATGAAAATGAACTAATGAGATGAAGTTTCTCATCAGCCGTCTTATCAATTTCGGGTCTAATCTCAGCCACAGGATATCCAAGACAAAAGTAATGGACAACCTTTATTTCACGGAGAAATCTTAAACATATGCTATCGTCGTGCAATATCGCTATCGTTAGGCGATATCTCCAGTGGTGGACGCTTGACTAAGTTAACACCGCTTTGCCGCTTATAGGCCACTTTACAGCCAACTGACACGTAGCAACCTGTCATTTGGCACACTATTGCCAGTGATATCAGCTATCTTCAGGCGATATCAAATCAACTTCATCAACTTGATCATTATCAACTACATCACTATCGCCAACGATATTACTATCGCAGAGCTATATCAAATCAAATGCATCGACTGCATCAACTTGTCGAATGCATCGTGCTGAACACTATCATCGTGTGATAACAAGATATCGTTATCGCCAGCGATAGCTCTAGAAATACATTTTGTTGTTTTTTGATAGTGGGAATCTGGCAGTGTTACAAATCCCCCACCCCCTGACGAGATTTCATCCCGAAATTATTTAGTACAGAAAAACAACACAAGTACAAATGCATACAAAATGTAATTCAAAAGAATAATTCGGGAAACTCCTCTCTCATGGTTTGTGCATGCTCCCACAAAAGTTCTTCGCAACCACAATTGTCCCTTTGGACTTTCACTATCTTGATCGCTTTGTTCCACAAGTGTTTCACCTCTGAGTATTCGATACGAATGGGCTTGACTTTCGTCTTTAACCCATCATTAATCGACACCTGATCCACAACAATGACTTGAGTAGGATCTTGAATAGCCTTCCTTAGTGCCAATATGTGGAACACATCATGCAACTCGCTTAACTCTTATGAATGAGAAAGATGATAGGCAGCCTCACCAATACATTTCATAATTTCAAACGGTCCAAGGTATCACGGACTTAGATTATTAAAGCATCGAATCCTTGATGCTCCCTTGAAAGGCTTGATTTTAATATACACCCAATCGCCAACAACGAATTTAACACCGCAATGCTTAGTGTTATAATACTTAGCTTGACTATCCTGAGCAATCATTAGTTGCTCCTAGATCAAACGTATCGTCGGGTTTGCCTCATCGATGTCTTTTCTCTTTAACAAGCTTGTTTCTCCTATTTCTGCCCAAGCTAGTGGATTACGACATTTCTTGCCAAATAAAGCCTCATAAGTTGTCATTTGAATATTTGCTTGGTAACTATTGTTGTAGGAAAACTCAATAATGTAGATATTGTCCTCCCACCTCTTATCGAAATCCAAGACGCAAATTCAGAGCATATCCTCCATTTTCCTATTTATCCACTCAGTCTGACCATCCATTTGAGGATGAAAGGTCGTGTTGAACTTCATCTTAGTACTCAACAGCTGGTGGATTAGCCTCCAATCATTCAATATAAATCGCCCGTATCGGTCACTAATGATGCTACGGGGCATACCGTGCAATCGTACTATGTTGTCAACATAGAGCCTTGCCAATTTTTCCACTGAATTGTCCCTCCTGTTCGGAATGAAGTATGATACCTTTGTCAATTGATCAACGATCACCCATACGACGTCGTTCCCATGTTGTCATCTTGGCAAATTGTGTACAAAATTCATCGATATATCATCAAACTTCCATTCCAAAATTTATAATGACTTCAGGAAACAACAGGGTTTCTGACATTCATCCTTCACTAATGCGTAAGTATGACACTTCGCCACATAGAGAGCTATGTCTTTCTTCATACCTGGACACAGAGTGGATTGAGTATTTTGTAAAATGAGCATCGTACATCAATTCCTCCCTTAATTTGCCAATATTCGAGACACACAACTGAATGTCTTTCCATAAAAGACCATCGTCAACAGAAAACTGAGAATTAGACCCATCCACAGTCTCTACCAAGTAGCATTTCATAATTTCATCAAACTCCAACACTTGTCGAATCCTGTCCACGAGGTCATATTTCACCTCCGTCAAGTTTTAACATACATTCATGGTAGTTCTCCTGTCCACTCAAGAGATTTCTGAGGCCTCCAAGTAACAAATAAGATGCTCATCATGCATCTGTATCCAGTTGGCCTGTGTTGGAGCCCTGCGACTTAACGTATCCACGACAATATTTCCCTTCCCGGGAGTATAATGTATCTCAAATGTTTAGCCCCAAGGTACTTAATCCACCTCCTTTGTCGCATATTCAAATCCTTCTGGTTCAATAGATACTTTAGGCCCTTATGGTCGGTAAAGATGTCAATTTTCACGCCATACATGTAATGCCATCACAGCTTCAAGGCAAATATCACAATAGTCAAATCCAATTTGCGGACTGGATAGTTTCTCTCATGCACCTTCAGCTTGCGAGAAGAATAAGCTTTAACCTTTTCAAACTGTAGCAAAATGCAGCCTAAGTGACTCCTTGAGACATCGTTATAGATTTCATAGCCATCTATACTACATGGTGAGCAAAAAATAGGCGTCGTGGTCAGAAAACTCTTCAACTCTTCGAAAGCTCGCGCGCACTCTGGCTTCCAAATGAACTTTTACTCCTTTATCAATATAGTGAGAAGTGGAGCTATCTGTAAAAATTTCTCTATGAAGCGTCTATAGTAGCCGGCAAGTCCAAGGAAACTTCTGACTTCCGCCACAGTAGTCAAAATAGGACACTCTCATAACGCAATTATCTTTGTCGGATCAACTGCAATACCCTCTTTACTAACCACGTGACCAAGAAATGGAACTGAGGCTAGCCAAAATTCACTTAGAGAACTTGGCATAAATTCAATTCCTCCTCAGGGTATACAAAACAAGCCACAAATGGTTCTCATGACCTTCTTTTGACTAAGAGTACGCATGAATATCATCTATAAAGACGATCACAAACCAGTCCAAATAGTCCCGAAAAGTTCTGTGTAGCAGATCAATGAATACCAATGGCACATTTATTATCCCAAACAACATAACAGTTAACTCATAATGCTCATAGCATGTACTAAATATTGTCTTGAGAATATCACTTTCTGGAATCCTCAACTTATAATAACTGGACCTCAAATCCAGCTTCGAATAAACAGTTGATCCAACCAGATAATCAAACAAATTATCGATTCTCAGAATCAGATACATGTTCTTCTCCGTCGTCTTATTCAGTTAACGGTAGACAATACAAAGACACAAGCTTCTGTCCTTCTTCTTCACAAAAAAGACAGATGCACTCCAAGGAGACATACTTGGATGTATATAGCGTTGCTCTAGCAACTCCTGTAACTGAACTTTAAATTCCGCGATCTCTTTTGGCGCTATTCGGTATGGTGAGCGTAACACAAGTTTTTCACCTGGCACCAACTCAATACTAAAGTCGATCTCTCGCTGAGGTGGAACTCCTTGGAGATTTTTAGGAAACACATCCGCAAACTCAGACACAATAGGAACATCACTCAAATTTGGTTTCGGCTCTGAAGACTCCAATAGCATGAAGAATAACTCTGCGCCATTTCGAACCGTCTTGACCACTTGGAGAGCAGACATCAATATCTTACTCGATCCTTGTGTACCATCAAACTTAGTCTCGAATTAAGTGTTTTGACCTAGTGTGACATCCTTAGAGTTGCAATCAATGCATGCACGCTGCTCCAATAGTCAGTCCATGTAAAAGATCACATCAAACTTTGATATTGGCAGCACAGACGCTTTCAATACAAACTCATGACTTCCTATTTACACCTTAACACATCAAACTCTATCCACACACATTAAACACCCAAAAGTCAGCAATAAATCCAATCTATCTGTCGACATAAACGAAGGCACTCTAATTCGCAATACGAAGTCCACAGACAAAAAGAAATGAGAAGCCCCTGTATCAAACAGTGCTCTCGCCGGATTGTTTAAGATTAGGACAAACCTATCACCACATCGCCTTGTTTAATGTCCTCATGTTAGCCAAGATTGTACACTCTGGGTTGCGCTGGAGCATAATGGGATGTAGTTGACTCAACTGCCTTCCTTTTCTCTACATAAGACACACAAGCCTTTTTCTCCGTCCTTAGAGGACCAACTTGACAGTCTCGATAAAATGTCTTGGCTTGCTACAAGTATAGCAAGTGAGCAGAACTCGCCCAGTAGTTGCTATAGAAATATCAGAAGAAGTTGTCCCCGAAGACCTAAACTTCTTCCTCCAATTTCTCTGGCCAGACTTTGTAGAGTTTGGCACTTTGAACTCATGCTTCTTCACCGTCAAGTCCTTATTATGTTGGACCCAACTCATATCCTTCTCCAGGGATCGAGTAGTGTTCACCAAGGTCAAGAAGGCGTGTCATCGGACCTGACAGAAGTAATCTTATATCATCCTGTAGACCTTCATAAAACCAGTTGGTCTTACACTCATCATCAATAAAAGTGAAGCCTGCATAATGACCAAGTCTGGTAAACTCGTGTAGATAGTCATCCACCAGACTGTCACCCTAAGTTAACCATTAGAACTAGTTCTCCATCGCAATCTGATGTGCAGAAGGGAGATACCTCACCAGAAACAATCAACTCATCCATCGAGACATCAGTGAGTTGCCTGCCCACAAACTAATGCAGCTCTAACTCATCCCACCAAAGCCTCGCCTCTCCATCCAACAGGAAAATAGCTAAGGTGACTTTTTGCCCTTCCTCCATCTCCATTGCCAACATGGTTCTCTTTATCCATGAAAGCCAATCTTCGGCTTGAGTTGGGCTCTAGTACCCATAAACTTAGGAGGATTGAAGCTTAGAAAGTGATTCAACTGCTTATTTATAGCTTATATTGTTGTCAATGGATCTTCAGCCACTTACCTCACCATCAAAGGCTCAACTACGCCAACCGGCGTCGGGGCCACTGCAGGAGTAGGAGGTTATACTAGCCTTCCTGCTTACACATTGATCATTGTAGAGATAACTTCAACAACTAAGCAAACAGCCTCAACAGAAGGAGGAGGTATAGGCATATCAACTAGTATACTACTCTTAGTAGAGTGCTAGGGTTGAGACTACCCCGCACCACTCCTAGTCACCTATAATCGTGAAACACACAATTAAGCAACCATCAATATTGAAAATAGCAATTATAAGAACATGCAGGTTCCTCAAACATGTGTATTTTTCATTCCTAAGTTGGCATTCATAGGTTATTTGACCTTTAAATGACAACACACACACGTGTTCACCACTCCTTAAAAGAATTCGACCACGAATTCGAAAAAGAAGAGATCTGTTGAAATCAAAAAATCGGTCTCTGTGGAGTTCACCCTTGGAGAAGGGGTGATCGCGCACCTATTTCTCTCCTGCAAGCAAAATGATAAAGGAAGTAGAACATGGAACTGACCCAAGGGCTCGGCGCGGAGGACCCACCACACACCCAGAAGATCACAGAGCGCTTCCCCTCCTTAGCCAAATGTCGGGCAAAGGTACCTCAGAATGAGCTAGAAGACTGGGAGACCAGTGAGCCTGACTTCTGAAGTACCCCTTGGGTACTATTTATAGATTTTTGAAAACGGCCTACAAATAGCCAACCTCCGCTGTTCTGAACAACAATGTGCAGCCCAACTGGGTCTGACAATATCGTAACTCCGTTGTTCTAACTGGCTATGGGCAGGCTAGTGGGGGCAAAATGGTAAAAACATTTCACAGATCATTGGGCGAGTAGCCCTCAACAACCTCTACTCGGCAAGGGCAGCAAGTGCTCGATGGAGCAGGCACTCGCCGCTTCCGGTCGACCTTTGACGAGTACGGGCTCGTCCTGCCCTACTCGCATGTTGCGAGTTTGTTGAGCGGTCAGAACTCAGCGAGCGGCCCAGATCTCGACAAATGGCTAGAGTTTGACGAAAGTCCCAGAGCTCAACGAATAGCCCAGAGCTCGACGAACAACCCAGAGCTTGACGAATAGCCCAAATCTCGACAAACAACCTAGAGCTGGATGAGCAGGGCTTGGCAAGTACAAGCTCACCTCCCAAAAGAATCTCACCCCGCCTGGGAGAGTCAGAGACTGCCGAGTTCTCCCCCTTGTCGAGCTCGCCCAGGGACTCAGACTGCCCGATTTGGTCGGTCTGGCTCCTAAAGACCCACTCACTGGATACGAGGTTGTACACAATACCCGCTCTTTGTAAGGTAGGCACAAGCTCGAAAAGAAACATCCAACCCCACAGGATTCGGCAAGTGTGGCAGGAGCAAGAGAATCTTTTGGTGGGGTCTACCAGTGGCTATAAATATGCACCCGCATACTTGGGTGACCTTTGCCATTCCCTTTGCTCTAAACTTGTCGAGATGCTTATCCCTAAGGAGATCCAAGAGAGGCTTGCGAGTGCTCGCGAGGTCTCCGCCACTCGTGTCGCCAACTTGACTGTTGTTCCTCATAGCTTCCTAGAGAGCGTTCTGGCAGAGTTCAATTCTGCTAAGAGGGTGAAGCCATGTGCCCAAGCGGCCGAGCACATCTTCCAAAACTTAAAAACGACCCTGGAGCCTGAGGCCAGCTCCTCTACTCTGCCTGCCCCTGAGAAGGACAAAAACTTCATTGACCTCTACACCGACCCTGACAACCGACAAGAGGACGACGAGGTCACCTCGCCGCGAGCCAATATCCCTCCTGATGACCCGCGGTTCAAAACTTCGGAGGTTTGCCTGTGCGACATGTCCCCGCCCTTTGGGACTATGGGGTTGGACTCGTAGAGGCCGGGATCACCAGCCCGCACTCTCTTCTCTCAGTAGCTCACCGGGACTTCGAGAGGAGGCGCTGAAGCTATCCCTGCGCTGGGCTTCAGCCTCCTTCCACAAAGAACACACCCTCCTGGCTGTGGCAAAAATCTAAAGATGCCTCCACCCCGCCTCTCTTTCGAGGCGCCGAGCTCGTCAGGCAAGTTGACCTTCAGTGGTTCTCATCCCGTAGTTATCCTGCCAGGCTCGCCTTTCATACTATTGTTTACCTGCCCTTGCATCCCTTCCCAGTCAATCTGAGGCTGACGAATCCCTGGAGTGGGAATGCTACTCGCCCCTTCCTTCCCCGAAATCTTTAAAGTCCTTCCTGGACTCCGAGCTGGAGTGCCCCGAGCTGACGAGGTGAGGAATTGAGGTCCTCAAGAAGCTGGTACGCGAGATTCACTGGTTGTGGGAGGACATCGAGGTGCTGTAGCAGGAGTGTGCGTGGTTTCAGGCGAGGCGAGGGACGACCCGGCAGCTGAGGCGAGGGATGACCTGCATCGCCCTTTCACTGCTTTTGGACGAGCTGTACGAGAGCCTTCAGGCCGCTCATAGGAACTTGGGACGGATCTGGGATCTTTGCGATTCACGCTGACCTACGGGGAAGGAGATGCGAGGCCGGGGTAGGTAGAAAATTGCCCCCTTACCGGGCCTTCCGGCAGTCGCCTCTTGTCCCCCTCAGCTCGCGCATATATCTAACTTGTTGCTTCTTTCTTCTACTGTATTTGATTTCTTTGAACAATATTCTCTCTTCGGTCTGTAATAACTTAAAATATTCTTAGATTATATTGCTCACAATTCAAATAGATGATGTTTGTCATGTGATATGACCGATCCTGGAAGTCGGCGAGCAGGGGTCACCGAGCTGAGTCAGGCGAGCCAGACTGATCAGTCGGCTCGGCCTTGGACTCCTTTTTCTATAAATAGGCTCCTCTCACCAACCCAGACTTACTGCTTTTATTTCTTTCATACCCCCCTCTTCACGCCTTCTTTCCTACCTGTACTCACACCCTAAACCTCCTGCGAGCATGGGTAAGACCAATCCCGATTCTGACAGCCGCTCCAAATATGCCCAGCACTTCACTGACTACTGCTTCTTTGAGAGAAGAATGAATGAGGAGGACTTCACAGAGTTCACTATCGGCTTCGTGACCCCTGGCTTTGATGTGCGCCAGCCCAGGGAGGGAGAGGCCATTAACACGTTCTACCCCCAGGAGCTCGACTGCCCCATCTCGTATTTTGAGGTGGGGTTGGGATTACCACTCTGGCCGAAGATCTGCTAGATCCTGAAATACTACGGCGTGGTGCCCACGCAACTCAACTCGAATGCCATCGCCATGATGGTGGCATTCGCATGCTTCCTCCGTAGGGAGCGAATAGAGTTCAACCTGACCGTGTTCAGGAAACTCTTCACCTACAAGGTGACTCCCGACGGCGTCTCCTACTTCGGGGGCTCCTTAATCAGAGTTCGCGAGATCGCGAACAAGCACCATAACTAGATGAAGAAGATAGTCTTTATCAAGGGAGACCTAGGCAACATCTCCTACTCGCCACAGAAGAAGGGCGAGGAGGTGTATCGCCTCCCCCCCCCCAGCATGTCTGGCAACGATGTCGAGCTCCATAAGTTCTTCCTTCACAAGGACTTCGAGGTCGCCTTCCTCTGAAGGGGCCTCGACTCACTCCTTACCATCCATCCCGGCGAAGGTATACCTAGCATTTATTCCTCTTTCCGAGTTAGCTAAAACAATAGAATTTTTCTGGCCAACTTTTTGTGCAGGGGAGCGACTGATCCCTGAGAACCCGCCCTTCGCAGAGTCGGGACTACTCCCTGACCGGCTCACCCGCGAGAAAGCGGCTTCAGCCTCCTGCCGAGATGAGCTGGCATCGTCCAAGCCCTCGTCTGGAAAGAGGCGAACTAACCCCGTGGGGTCCAAGTCTCCTCGCCGTCATCCTCCGCAGAAGAAGTTGAAGGCAGTGGTGGTCTCTCAGGCAAGACAACAACAACATCAAAAGTCGAGATACATGAGCTTGTCTGAGCCCTCCCCAGATGGATCGCCAGAGAGCCCGCTAAAGGAGACAACTGACAAAGGGCAAGAGGGAGGCAAGCCCTCTGCTCCACCTGCGGTCAAGAATATCCCGGCCTGCGATCCGGGTCCGCCGAAGATTTATGCCCTCTTCGACCTTAGGGGAAGGTGGAAGGATTTGTCCGGCGAGCCCGTGGTCCAATGGGACGAGTCGGACCAGCAGATCTCCGTCTCCACCCTCCAGCCATCCTGGACTGACCATCATCTCTCCTCTAATCATGCCTACGCGCTCGGCTTTATCCTATACGGGCGTGAGTATGTCGTGTCCTACAAGCGTATGATCCTGCGTGAGCTCGGCCACGAGGGCTTGAAGGCCCATATGCGGTCACTAGAGCTGCACCACATGGTGGTCCGTCGCGGCTTCAACCTCAGCCACCTCCTGCAGAAGGCTGAGCAGAAGAGCGACGTCGCCCTGTACAAGGT
Organism: Platanthera zijinensis; assembly: GCA_039513925.1. NCBI lineage: Eukaryota > Viridiplantae > Streptophyta > Magnoliopsida > Asparagales > Orchidaceae > Platanthera > Platanthera zijinensis. The sequence continues at coordinate 64,127,173 of CM077081.1, read as the reverse complement.
CATCGACCTAGAGAGGAGGCTCGGCTTTGCCAAGGATTTACTCACAAAAGGCGTTGGCGGGATGGTAAGCACTGATCATCCCTTTCTCTTTTTATTTGGAATTTTTCTGCCTTAGATTTACTTACCTGTTTCGCCTCACAGGATGTCGAGGCCGCTAGGGAGCTGCGAGCTTGCGCCACCGAGCTGGAGGAAGAAAACAACCAGCTGCGTGCTCACTCCGCCGCGCTGGAGGCTCGCACCGCTGAGCTGGAGGGGAACAACGCGAGGATGGGCGAGGATAACAAAGGGCTCCATGGCGAGGTCATCCGCCAAGCAGAAGCTCTCCTCCCTCTGAGCGGCAGCGAGCCCCCCTTCCTGTACAAGAAGCTGAGGATCTTTGGCGAGGCTGAGGTCGTGGAAAGGCTGTGGATCTACTCGATCAAATTTGCCGAATGCACCCTGCAGATCATGAAGGATATGCGGGTGCTGGTGGAGGGATGCGAGGAGATCACGGCCTGAGACCTCATGCATATTCCCGTCTATGCCGCCCAGCGAGAAGGAGGACAGATTTGATCTGCTCTTCGGGAAGGATTATAAGGACGATCCATCTGGAGGAGCGGGCGAAGATCGCCAATCTGGGGGAGGAGGCGAGAGCTGACCCCCCCCCCCTTTTCCTTTCTTTTTTATGTAATTTTCTTCCCCCCGTTTTGTAACCTCGCTTAGGCGAGTTCCCTTTTTGTAACTAAAATATTGATAATGCCAAACATATTCTTCTATATTCTTTTTCTTGCAACTTCTCAATGTGATGTACTCGCCCGTGAGCTCTCCTCCTTGAGGGGCTGTGTAAGGATAGAACTTGTCATTAGAATGCATGTTAGGAATCATACCCGTGAATAGATCCTAAGAGCTCGCCACCCCTAGGCAACCCGGGGAACCACTCTCCACGCTAGGTATCGCCGTCACCCAGCTCGCTCGCGAGCTGCCTCCTTTCTTGCTGGTATTAAGCCAAAATTGTTAAAAAAATCATAGGTTAAACTGGAGGGGGGTGGAGTACGTTGCCGGAGCTCGTCTTCTTCGGAGGATGCCTAGGGCCCGGCTCGCCTCCTTTCTGCCGTGCTGGGCTCGCGAGCCATAGCTCGCCTATAAGGTCTTTTTTCTCCATATCCTTAGGAAAATACGTATCTTTTTGAATAACTCCAAGAGAGGGTGGGGCTCCCTCGAGTGATATCTATCCCTGCCACATAGGTGAGAGCCTGACAGCGGAATCTGCTCGGGGTCTGGGTAGACTCTCTCGAGTGACATCCAGCCCTGCAAGCTAGGTGAGAGCCTGATAGCGGGATCTACTCAGGGTCTGGGTCGACTCCCTCGAGTGACATCTAGCCCTGCCAGCTAGGTGATAGCCTGACATCGGGATCTGCTCGAGTTCTGGGTATACTCTATCGAGTGACATCCAGCCCTGCTAACTAGGTGAGAGCCTGATAGCGAGATCTTATCGGGGTCTGGGTAGACTCTCTCGAGTGACATCCAGCCCTACCAGCTAGGTGAGAGCCTGACAACGGGATCTGCTCAGGGTCTGGGTAGACTCCCTTGAGTGACATCCAGCCATACCAGCTAGGTGAGAGCCTGACAGCGGGATCTGATCGGGGTCTAGGTAGACTCTCTTGAGTGATATCCAGCCCTGCCAGCTAGGTAAGATCCTGACAGCGGGCTCTACTCGGGGTTTGGGTAGACTCTCTCGAGTGACATCCAGCCCTGCTAGCAAGGTGAGAGCTTGATAGCGGGATCTGCTCGGGGTCTGGGTAGACTCTCTCGAGTGACATCCAGCCGTGCCAGCTAGGTGAGAGCCTAATAGTGGGATCTGCTCGGGGTCTGGGTAGACTCTCTTGAGTGGCATCCAACCCTGCTAGCTAGGTGAGAGCCTGATAGTGAGATCTACTCGGGGTTTTGGTAGACTCTCTCGAGTGACATCCAGCCCTGCCAGTTAGCTGAGAGCCTGACAGCGGGATCTGCTCGAGGTTTGGGTAGACTCTCTCGAGTGACATCTAGCCCTGCCAGTTAGGTGAGAGCCTGACAGCAGGATCTGCTCGAGGTCTGTCAAAATAAAACTTCACCTATCTACATAAATCATGGCAGGAGTATCGGCACACGAAGAAATTTTATTAGAAAAATGAACGCTACTTACATGGCTCAAGGGTAAAAATGTTTCAAGTCATCACCGCTCCAGGTAAGACTTAGGGTCTCTCCCTCCAAATTCTGGAGGCAGTATCCTCCTGATTTCAATGTTTCTTTTACAATGTACGGACCCTCCATGTTGGGGTTGAGCTTCCACACAGTGGCTGACCTTCCCGCGGCATCCACCTTCTTCAGGACCAAGTCCCCTTCCGCGAACTGTTTGATTCAAACATGCTTGTCGAAGTACTTAGCCATTCTTATTTTCACTTCCTCCTGGCGGATGGCGAGGAGTTCACGTACTTGCTCCATTATGTCAAGGGAGAGTCGCATCTCCTCTTCATTTTCAACTTTCCATTCTTCCCTGCCTGCTTCTGCCTCGACCACCCGAGGTGTTCGGACCTCGAACTTGATTGGAAGCACCGCCTCGTATCCATGGGATTGCTTGAAGGGGTTTTCTCCCGTGGAGGTGTTGGGGTGGTTCTAAGGGCTAAAAGAACCGAGGGGAGTTGCTCCACCTAGCTACCCTTCAAGCTCCCATTTTTTTCTTCAGGAGGTTCACTGTAATTTTGTTTGCCACCTCCACCTGCCTGTTCCTCCCAGAGTGATGGACTGAGGCAAATCTGAGATCAATCCCGAGCTGTGCGCAGAAGCTAGTGAACTCGGCACAGGCAAACTGAAGTCCATTGTATGTGATAATGGCTTGCGGCAACCCATGCCGGCAGATGATCTCCCCCCAAATAAAATTTTTGAAAACCTGGGAGGTCACCTTAGTCAGCGCCTTCACCTCCAATATTTAGAGAAATAATTTATCATGACAATTAGAACCTCCTCTGCCCGCTTGCCTGGGGGAAAGGACCCACCAGGTCCATTCCCCAGATGGCGAAGGGCAAGGGGGCCGTAATACTTCAGAGACGCTGGGTCGATTACAACTGGAGGGGGCATATAACTAGCACTTATGGCACTTTTTAGTGAACTCAACCGCGTCGTGGCCCAAGGTAGGCCAGAAATACCCTTGCCTAACAATCCTCCCTTCCATGGTCTAAATCCCCGACTGACTCCCACACTCCCCGGATTGGACCTCCTCTAAGATTCTCTGGACCTCCCTCTCGGCCACGCAACGTGCCAACATCCCCGAGAGGGTCTTTCGGTATAGCTGCTCATCGCGCATGAGATAGTACACCGACTTGTACTTGAATTTCTTCGTATCCATCCCCTTCGGATACTCTCCCGTGGAAAGGAAGGTCGTGAATGAGTCCATCCACGAGGGGTGTTGATCCACCTCCATCAGCTCTCCTTCTTCGATGGGTAGGTGGAATTGGTCGGAATTGGTGCCCCCCACCCGGGGACCATGCTTTGCCAGTCAATCCACCTGCTTGCTCTCCTCCTGGGGCACATGTTGGATGGAGAAGGTTCGGAACGTGCTAATGACCCCCTTTACTTTTGCTAAGTATAACTGGAGGGTAGGCTCCCTTGCCTCGAACTCCCCGTTGATCTAAGAAGCCACGACCATGGAGTAAGTGAGGACCTCCACATCAAGTACTCCCAGCTCCCATGCCAGGCGCAGCCCTGCGATCACTGCCTCATACTCGGTCTGGTTTTAGGTGATGGGAAAGTTCACAACTACTGTTTGTTCGATTCTCGTCCCCTAGGGGCTTATTAAGATCGCCCCCAACCCAAGGGAATACCTCTCTGAAGCGCCGTCTACCATCACTTTCCAAGGAACTGGGTGAGTGAGTTCTGTCTCTGCAACCTCAACCACATAGTCAACTAGAAAGTCGATCATTGCTTGGGCCTTGATCGAGAGACGGGTAATAAAGGAGATGTCGAACTCACTCAGTTCCACCGACCACTTGGCCAACCGGCCCGAATGCTCCACCCCCTCAAAGATGTTGCGGATGGGGTGGTCAGTCACCACTCGGATTGAGTATGCCTGGAAGTAGGGTCAGAGTCTCCAAGTCGAGATGACTAGAGCGAAGGCTAGCTTCTCCAAAATGGGATACCAGAGTTCTTCCTTCCTCAAGACCCGACTCACATAATATATGGGGAGTTGCGTCTTCCCCTCTTCTCGAACCAGGACGGAGCTCAATGCCTCGGTTCCGACCCCAAGATACAAAGACAGGTCCTCCCCCTCCTTTAGTCCTTGGAGCAGGGGGACTGAGTCAACTGCCTCTTCAAGGCTTGAAATGCCTCCTCACATTCCTTAGTCCATTCGAACGTCTGGCCCCCCTCAAAGCTTTAAAGAAGGGGGAGCACTTCTCTCTGGCCAGGGAGAGAAATCTGCTCAACCCTGCCAGCTTTCCTGTCAACCGTTGCACTTCCTTGGCGTTCCGAGGTGATGCTAACTCCATGATCGCCCTTACCTTGTCAGGGTTGGGCTCTACACCTACAGGAGTAAGGAGATGGCCCAGGAACTTACCCCTGCTTGACCCGAAGACACACTTCAGGGGTTTAAACTTCATCTTGTACTTGTGTAAGGTGGTGAAGGTCTCCTCCAAGTCTCGGAGGTGAGAGTCCATGTCTCGACTCTTGATCATGAGGTCATCCACATACACCTCCAGGTTCCTCCCTTTCTGTTCTCGGAAGACCCTATCCATCATTTTTTGGTACGTCACCCCTGTATTCTTTAGCCCAAAGGGCATCATTTTATATTAGTAGCACCCATCCCTTGTGATGAAGGAGTCATCCTTGATGTCTGGGGGTGCATCCTTATCTGGTGGTAACCTGAAAATGCATCTAGGAAACTCATTACAGGAAAACTAGTGGATGAGTCAACCAGCGCATCGACCCGAGGCAAAGGATAACAGTCCTTAGTACACGATTTATTGAGTAAAGAAAAATCGACACACATACGCCACCAGTCGTCTCCTTTTTTGACCATTACTACATTGGAGACCCAGCCGGTGTATTGTATTTCAGATAAAAATCTAGCCTTGAGGAGCTTGGACATCTCCTCCCTGATGGGCTCGGCCAGCTTGTCCGTGATGGACCTCTTCTTCTGCTGGATAGGGCGAGCATCTGGGTCCAAGTTGAGACGGTGGCAGGAGACGTCTGCATCGATCCCTGGCATCTCTGCGGCACTTAAGGCGAAGATGTCCATGTTCTTTTTGATGCACTCAAGTATCATCTCCTTATCTATTGGTGTCAGCCCCCCGCTGATGCGGACCTTCTCCACCCTGCCATTGAGGGTGACAACCTCCATCTCCACCACCTCCTTCGCAGTCTCCAGCCTAGACTGCTCCCCCCATTCTCCAACGTCTTCCCCACCCGGGGCAGGAACTTCCTCCTCAGCTTCCTCCACGGCCATGACTTCGGCCGACTCTGAAAGAAAGGGGGATAGATCTTAGCAGAACAAAGATAAAGAAGGAAAAACCAAGCACACAGATGACACAAGGAAATTTATAGTGGTTCCCCAAATCTGGGTACATCAACTCTTCTACCACCCTGGTAGGAATCCACTTAGGTTTTTGATCAAGTGCCCTATCACCACAAGATCTGCTTCAGGTAGATCTAGAGACACTTCAGGCTTTTGATCAGGTGTCTAAAAACATATAGGTTTTTGATCAGGTGCCCTATCACCAATGAGTTCACTTTTGAAGGGAGTAATAACCATGTACACAGATGGGAAATAGAAAGATGATGGTGTTCTCTATAAATGATCTGAGAGAAGACTAGTGGATTTGATGATGTCAAAGCTCCCCCTGAGATGAAGAATGGTTCAGGAGTGGAAGCTTTGCTTCAGGGTATGGGCCTTCAAACTTGATGTTGCTCTCCAGCAAGCTTCTAGAATGATGTTGTATTTGTTGTCTCTTGAAAGCCTGGAGCAGATGATGAAGAACACGGTATGATAGAAAGTTATGTTGCGTTCTTCAGAATCTCTATTCTGATTACTGCTTGGTCTTGTTGTCAGTAGATTCTCTGTTCTTGTTATGTTTCCTGCAAACTTCCAAAACAGTATATATTCCCCCTAGCCGTAATCCAAATGTTTAAATTAATTCTATCTTTAAACGGCCGAGGCATTCCCGAGAGAGAAAGATGCCTGGGGAATTAATCACATTAATTGATGATGTTGAACGACTAAAAGCATTAAGTCTGAGAGATATTAAAATGCCTTAATTAATTTCTCCAGCTGTTAAAATCTGTCTGTAAGACTGCACAGATTTCATCGACCTCAGTCTGCTATTCGTCGACCTCAGCTCAGAGATCGTCGACCTGAATAAACTTTGCGTTGAGCTGAGATTCTGTCTTGAGATCAGCGATCGTCGACCGGAGCTCGGAGATCATCGAGCTCAACTTAGAGAGAGAACTCTGAGTTTCACCGACCTGAGTTCGACTATCGTCGAACGCAGCTTGAAGTTTGGCGAGCTCAATTCCTGCCTTTGTCAAAACTGATTTCTGCATGATTTCTCTGGAGTTTTTTTGAGGCAGACCTAGAAATAATCCTATGACCCTGACTATACATTTTGGGTCAATCTAAAAACATCATAATAGTATTCCTTGCCCAAATCCAAACTAGGGTTCCAACAATCTTCACCTATTTGGGTGAGGATACTATTTACATAAAAGGAATACAAAGCAAATTTGAAATAGATGCTTTGAAACATAAAATGAAAAACAACAAAATTTATGAAAAATAAATATGAAGAACTTCTGATAGGCTCTGTAGCTTTTCTTTGTTTATCCTTAACTGAACATATTTCAGATATGTTGCTCCTGCTGTATTCAACAATTTCCTTGATATCATTCCCCTGATTTCTGACTAATTGAAACTAATGCTGCTGTATCCTTTAAAGAAGTCTCCCCCTATACAACTACCCTTGTACTGAAGGGTCTTTTCCTGAAATAAGGGGTTAGAAATTCTGGACCCAGATTATCTTGGTTCCCAGTTCTTTTTCATAATATTTAGATATAAAAGAACACACATGTTGATCTTTGTAACCTAGAGGGTGAAATTTTCTAGAAGGGATGAGCCATTGGGTAAAAGGATTGAAAGAGTTTTGAGTTTGATTATAATTTTCAAAAGGATAAAAAATTCTGTTTTGAAATTCTGAGTTCGACGAAAAATATTTTCGTCGATCTTAGTTCGATGAAGGGAATCGATTTCATCGATCATAATTTCCAGACCGTTTAAAATTAAAATCTCTGTTCAGAGATTGTCGACCTCGGTTCGACGAAGAGTGTAGTTTTCGTCGAGCTCCGTTCGACGAATTATGTTGAACACAAATTTTCTAAAATTGTTTAATTATTTTTGGTAAAAATTAAGTTATATTGTCTAAATCTATTATCTTTTCTTTGTCTTTAATTGTTTATAAAAAAGCCAATTGTTCAGAAACATTTTTTAAATCTTCTTTAAGATTTTTGTTTTCAGAAGATAGATTATACATTTTCTCTCTGAGAAGTTTTATTTCCTTCTCAGATTGAATTAAATCATTGCATAAAATTTTAAAATCTTCTTTAAAATGTTTTAAGGAAAAATCAAAAGAAGAGATAACTTGTGTAATTTCCCGATTTGCGCTAGGCCCCTCGTGCGCGCTTTTGAGTCAGGAGAACTGATTTAAGCTCAGAGAGTGCAGGCGATCAGGTGCGCACTCGTGAGGAAAAGAGATGTTGGGCCTGTATAGGACACGGGTAGAGACACGGGCGTGTCCCTACCCGTGTGTCGTGTGCGTCGAGATCTCGAGAGGAGTCGAGTTCTCGATAGGTGTCAAGTGGTTTTCGAGAAAGTATGTTCTGAGCAGGACACGGTTGGGGACACGGGCGTGTCCCTACCCGTGTGCGTCGAGTTCTCGAGAGGAGTCGAGTTCTCGAGAGGTGTTGAGTGGTTCTTGAGAAAATGTGTCCTGAGCAGGACACGGGTAGGGACACGGGCGTGTCCCTACCCATGTGCGTCGAGTTCTCGAGAGGTGTCGAGTGGTTCTCGAGAAAGTGTGGCCCTAGCAGTACATAGGTAGTGACACGGGCGTGTCTCTACCCGTGTGCACATCTTCAGTAGCCGGCCGTGTCACCTGGGGCAGTACATGGGTAAGAACACGTGCATGAACACGGCCGTGTCATGTGACATGGGTAGTGGACACGGGCGTGTCCCTACCCATGTTAGTGTCTAAACGACACTCGAACCGTTGTCTTCGTTTCACCTGAGCAGGACACGGGTAAGGACACGACCGTGTCCCTACCCGTGTCACTTCTGTATAAAAGAGAAAAGTGAACCCTAGCCGTCTCATTCTCTTACAAACCCTATTTTCTGAAGAGGAACTCTTGGAGGAGGTAGATTTTGCTAGAGCCAACCAACCCCGTGAGGAAACGCCACCGCCGTCAAGGGAAAATGATGCCAACGAGAAGGATGATAAGATCCATGGCCGGAAATGGTGGAACCACTAGAAATGAGGTGAGCTTTCTCCCCTCTCCCTTGGTGCTAGATCTATAATTATTCTTAGGCGAGACATCGACTCAAATGAGTCTTGATGTGTGAGAAGAAGATTTCTACGAGGGCCTTTCTAGAACTTGTGTTCTAATGTTTAGTCATCTTCAACCTCCCCTTCTTCAAAGTGATGATGGGGGTGGATTCGTGAAGAGGAATGGCTTTAAGAGGGTGAATAAGGGTGGATGAACTTCTGGTTGAGATTCGGGAAGACCGGCTTGAGGAGGAAGATGAACCGATGTCGTTCATTCCGCTTCAAGATGCGTGCAGAAATCTGTGTTCTATACGCAGCGACCTTCTTGGCTATTTTCAGGCAAGAAAAGGTCAGCTCTGGGCTTTCGACTAAACACGAAAGTTGTAGCCCTTGAAATTACCTTTCCAAAGAGTGGTTACATGCCTTCAGGTGAAGTCTATAGCCACAGGAATGGCTGATCGAAGTAGAAGTTGTAGACTAAGCGCGCAGAAATTGTATTCTGTACGCAGCATGCTTTGGAGCCGATTTCATGTGGGATACAATCTGATATGGGTTGCAGACTGAACATAAAAGTTGTAGCCCATGGAAAGATCTTTCCATCGAGGGGTTACATGCACTTACCAAATTCCTATAGCCACGAGAATCTTCGGTTGAAGTTGCTGTCCTACAGGTGTTCTGCACCTGAAATTCCTGGATTAGTTTTATAATTGAATTTGATCTCGGAAGAGGCTTTGTAACAATCTGACATTAATTCGTAGGTAAATCATAATATGTAGGGTTGTGATAATTCAATGCATGATGAAACTATTGGATAGGCCCCACGTAAGTTAATGGTGAAATGGCATGTGATTGAATGAAGTGACATTGTGGGGGATAGTGAACAGATGAAAATTAGTGGTCTAATCACGAGAATACTAGAACTTGTGTATTTGGTCGGTGTTGATTGATATGATCATGTGTGGTGATAATTGGATGAGTAACTCATGTGCTCACGAGTGATTGGCTTGGTAAACTAAATGTTGTTGGTGTCGTGATCTAATATACTCTAGAGAGGGGTGAATAGAGTATGTCTATGTGTTATTAAATTTTTATTCTCTAATCAGTATACTATCTTTACCTTTAAAAACTATATCTAACTATCACAGGTTAAAGTAAATCAAAGATCACAGAAAATCTAACTAACACAGCCACAGCAAGAACAAAAAAGAATGAGCAACCAAACAACACAAGAAGTTTATAGTGGTTCCCCAAACTGGGTACGTCCACTCTTCTACCACCCTTGGTAGGAATCCACTGTAGGTTTTAATCAGGTGACTATCACCAATAAGCTTTTGATCTGGTGCTCAAAAACTAAACCTCAAGTCTTTTGGAAGGAGACTTGCAACCAGAATAATTTTGAAGGGAATTAAAACCCTATATAGAGGTGGGAATGAGAGAGTGATGTATGTCTTCTTTTCTCAAATCAAAATGAGAAGACTGTGTGGATTCTTAGTTATTGTCAAAGCTCCCCCTGAGATCTTGAATGGTTCAGGAGTGGAAGCTTTGTTCAAGGGTGTAGGCCTTCAGCTTTTCAGAGATCCTTGACTGATTAGAATGTTTCTGTCTCTTGAGATCCCTGAAAACAAAGAGGGAGAGAAAGAAAGAAAGACTCTTGATGGTGATGATTGTTCTTTCTTCTTCTCTTAAGAGAAGTTGATTTTTCTGAGAATCATTTTTCACTGTACTTTAGGAGGTTTTCTTTGCTGTGACTCAAAGTGATGATCAATCTCTGCTCTCCTGTGTTCTCCATTTTCTTGGTAGAGAGATGTGTATCGAATGACTGCAACTTGGTTGAATTCAAAAAAAATTCTGCAATAAATGTTAAGCCGAAATCTTGGGAACGAGAAAATGGCAAGAATGATGTCAAATATTCTATTTTATGTCTGTCCCGAGATATAAGCAATTAATTCCATGGATGATGTTAGCAATCAATGCTGCCAGTAACGGCTCTATTCAGAGAATATTAGTGCATTGATTTGCAAGGGAATTAATAGCCTATAATGGAAATAAAATAATGAGACAGAAAGAGAAAGAATAAATAACAAAATATCTTACAGTTTTCGTCGACCTAAGTACAGCTTTCGTCGACCTCTAATCAGCTTTCGTCGACCTGAGATTTCGTTGACCTCTGATCAGCCTTCGTCGACCAGAGATCTGCTTTCATCGACTTGAGCTCTGTGAATCAACTTCTGTGCATAAGCTGACTAATTTTGCGCTCTATGTTCGTCGACCTGAGACTGTGAGGTTAGTCGACCTAAGAACTTTGTCAATCTTTTGGCGTTGAGTGAATAACACATCTGGCGGTTAGTGATCTTTGTCTCTGAGTCAGCCTTGGCTTTGAGTGAATAATAGCGCTGAGTGTTGAAGAGTTAGTTGATCTGAGTACGGAGTTCGTCGAGCTCAGCATAGAGATTTTTGCTCTGAATTATTCGAGCTGAGCACGACTATCGTCGACCTTAGATCGACGAACGTAGATCTCTTTCTCAGAACCTTGATTTCTCTAAGTCTTGAGTCTCTGGCAGTGATGGAGGCTGGTCCTTTGTACTGTTGACTCTAAGGACTTGCCCTAGACTTTAAGACACACCTATGACCCTGATCTATACATATTGGGTCATATCCTAACTCAGTGAACCTAGCCCAAATTCAACTAGAGGTTCTAACAATCTCCCCCTATTTTGGTGAGGTCACTGATTACAGACTCAATAATAAAAAATACACAAAGCAGGAATATAGCATATATCTGGCAGATAATTTACTAACAAGTGCAGCAGATATAAGTACATAGCTTTGTAACAGATGATAAAAACATAAATTTAACAAAGTATACCACAAGTAGCAATTTTTTCTTCAGGATTCTCTGCTACTACTTCTTGGATTTTTCTTCCATCTTCTTTTCTCCTGGCTTTGTAAATATAATTTCCTTGTTAGGATTTTCATCTTCTCTTTTTGACATATACAAATCAGCTGCTCCAATCACTGTCTGAGTTGATGTTATAGGAATAATTGCTTCTGGATGTCTGGCTAAATATTCAGTAGAATCAAATAGTTTTTTGCTTATCTGAAGCCTTTCAAGTTCTTTTTCTCTATATGTGGACATTATGGAGAATTTTGTTGGATCCTGTCCTTCTTCTCTGACCTTTTTCATTTGTGACAAAGCAATTAATTCCTTAAGTCTGGCCATCCTGAAGTTTGAATCATTATCCTGACTGGCTGAAGATTGATCTTCCTGTGAGGATAGCAGTGCAATAGGCTTGAAATGTGTAGACTGTGCTTGAAAGTTTGTCTCAGCTTGGCTTTCAGTACTTAGAGTGTATAAGGGTTTGGGAGGTGCAGTTTCACTGTATTTTCTTTTAGGCTTGAATGATTCAGAATGCCTTCTTTGTTCAGTTTGAGGTTGAGGAGGAGAGAATTCTTGTTTTTGATAAACAATTTCCTTTATTTGTTCTGAACACTAACACTTCTCTGGTGACTGCTTCTATGAGAATGCTTACTGGATGACCTTTCCTGTCTCTAATAAGTTCTTGTGTAGGAGGGCTTGGAAGGTGCATCTGACTTTTGAGAACTCAGTCAAAAAGTACCAGCAGCTGGTGGAGGAGGAGGAGGAGGATCCTTCCTGTATTTGTGAGCTTAATGTGGAGAATACCTTCTGCTTTTCTTCCTTGACTTCTGTTCATTCTTTGAGAGCCACATCCAGGCTGGCATTCCCTTGTATGGGGTTATTTTTTTAAGGATATAGTAGGGAGTATCATTGGTATTTCCAGGTTTGGGAGCAGGAGGAGGTGGAGCCTTCCTTTTCTTTGAGAGCTTCCTTTTCTTAGATTCCTTATCAGAATCATCATCATCATTAGAGGATTGAGGATTGTCATACAGGTCATCTATCTCTTTTAAGAACTCAGCAGGAATGGAGGTTTTTCCATGCTGGACAAGTGCTGGAGGAGGAATGTTAATTGGTCCTGGAGAGTTGCTTGTGACAGTGCTTTCAGCAGCTGCCTTATTTTCTTCTTCAACATCAGCAATGATCAAGGCATCAAGATCAGGCATTGGAGAATCATCCATGATAAATGTTGGAGCAGAAAATGTTTCTGGAGGGGAGGAGGCTCTGACTGAATCAGCTTTGGTTGTCTCTGTTGGAGTTTGGGAAATCTTGGCAAAACTGTCCTTAAGTTGCTTAGCAACATCAAGACTTATTGGGGAGGAGTAGGGGATAAGAGCCAAGGATGGCTTAGTATACTCAGCTGGAGGGAGACTTAGGTAAGCTATATCAAAAGTCTTTAATAGACTTACCAAGTCTACTGTGGGATGGATGACAACATCACCAACAGAATTTATTACAGCTATTACTGACTCATCAATGTCCACGTTAGTTTCAATGAATTGAGTTAAATCAAATATATCAGAATCTATACTATCTGTCATTGCAGCTGCTTGAACTGCTGCAGCTGCTTCATCATTAAGTATCTCCCCCTGCCTAGTTTCAGTAGGCACTGAATCCAGGCCCCCAGATGAAGAGAGGGTAGAGGTGAGGGTAGAGATTTGAGTAGAGAGAGATGATATGGAGATAGCTAAAGGTGAAATAGCCTCCGTGATGATTTTTTGGAGGAGAGGCTTGAGGAGCTCAAGAAGTGGTTGGATGATAGAGGGATTCAAAGATGTGGAGTCAGATGGTTGGGCAGGGGGTGGTGGAGAAGGTATAGAGGTAGTGAAGATATTTGCTGGAGGAGATGGTTGATTGGAAGTTTCTGGAAAGGGGTCCTGTTGAGGAGAGTGTTGAGGAGAAGGAGTGTTCAGAGGAGATGAGAGTAAATTGAAGGATGGGATTGAAGAGAGAGTGGAGAGGGGGATATCAGCAAGATGTGATGGAAAAGGAGATTAGGGAGGAGTGGGGATGGATGTATCAGTCCTAGGAGAGGGAGAATTTGATGGAATATGTGTAGGGGAAGAAGGAATTGGAGATGCTGGAGGTGTTGAGGTATGAATATGGATGGTAGTGGAAGGTCTGAGTATCTGGACTTGTTATTGTTGGGATGGAACTTGAGGGATAGGAGGTGGTGGATGAGTGGAGAGGAGCCCTTCAGAGTGGTGGGGAGTGGCTGTAGCAGCCCTTGAACTTCTTGAAGCTTGGGTGGCAGAGGATAAATCCTTAGAGGGCTTTGTGATTGTCCTCTCCCACCTGCCAAACAAGTTACATGTGAGCCTCTTGCTGGCATTGATGAATGTGGTCAGGGAGACTAGTGATTCAGTAGCCTTTGCTATCAAGAAGATCCCTAGGATCCTTCCAAAGTTCACTTCCTTCTTACTGTTTCTTTTCCTGATAAGATCAAAAATGATTTGAGCCTAGTCCACCTGCCTTTTGTTTACCACTGCACACATGACTAGAAATTGATGCCTGGTTATATAATCATGTGCAGTGTGCTTGCCCAGCAAGATTTTCCCAACTATATCTGCGAGAAATTTGAACTCGACAGATAGGTGTTTCTTCAGTAGTTTACTAGGGTTGTCCCCAGAGTACCCCATTGTGTTCAGAATTATATCAGACTCTTCTGAATCAATTTCTAACTCTTCCTCACCATTTTTCAATCCAAACAATTCAGTAAGAATAACGGGGGTAAGAGATATTTCGTTACCCGCGATGTTGCCGATCATCTTGTTCTCATTGACGGTAATCGTGTACACCCATTCTCTTATTTCTGTGTTGGGTAGTTTGATTCTCATGGTCAGTAGTTGTTTCATTTGTTGCTCTTCCAGTAGTAACAGGATGGGAAGAAATATCAGATCTGAATGCTGGAATGAGTCAAAATCCATGTCAAATCATGTGTCAAATTTCATTGCCGCAAGAGCACCTGCTGGAATCGCCATGAAAATACCTGCAAGAAAAGTCGAAGATCAAGTGCAAGAGAATTGAAAGCGCGGGACGGAGGTAGAAGAAAACATAAATATAGTGTTTTCCTGAATATGAACCGACAGACTCCGTTCCACGAGAAATAAATGGATCTTCGATCTAAGGTTGACGAAATAATTTGGGCTTAAATGATTCGTCAATCTCAGTCTTAAGGGTTGAAGACATTTCGTTAATCTTCGTTCGATGAACATTTTCTCAAGTAGGTTCGTCGATCTCATTTCGACGAAACTAACTTCACACACAGAGAGTTCGTCGATCTCCGTTCGACGAATATCTCACAAACTTCCCCCAGTTCGTCGATCTCCGTTCGATGAACTTTGAAAAATTTGTCGAGTGCTGACAGAAATTAAACTAATTCTTCTCCATTTATCATTTCAAGCTGATTTATGAAGAACACATGATTTCTTTCATCCAGAGGTTTGGTGAAGATATCAGCTCTTTGTAAGTCAGTGTAGATATAGACAAGGTTAATTTTATTTTTGTCTACACACTCTCTAATGAAATGATGCCTAATGTCTATATGCTTAGTTCTGTTGTGATGAACTGGATTTTGTGTTATGGCTATAGCACTTGTGTTATCACATAGTAATGTTGAATTATTTAAGTTGAGACGAAAGTCCAGTAGTTGGTTTTGAATCCACAGCATTTGGGAACAGCAACTGCCAGCTGCAATATATTCTGCTTCAGCAGTTGATGTAGACACAGATGACTGCTTCTTGCAAAACCAAGACACTAATCTCAAACAAAGGAACTGACAAGTTCCTGAAGTACTTTTTCTGTCCACTCTGCATCCAGTAAAATCAGCATCTGAGTATCCAGTTAACTCAAACTCTGACTCAGTAGGATACCAGAGACCTAGACTAGGACAACCCTTTATATATCTCGAAATTCTTTTTAGAAAAACTAGATGAGATTCTTTAGGATTCACCTGGAACCTGGCACAAAGGCATGTAGCAAACATAATATCAGGTCTTCTTGTTGTAAGGTATAGTGGGGATCCAACAATGCCCCTATATAGTTTCTGATCCACAGGTTTCCCATGCGCATCAGAGTCTAGTACAGCATTTGTAGGCATGAGTGTTTTCTTTGCTGAGGCATCAGCCATCCCAAACTTCTTTATGAACTCTTTGGCATATTTAGCCTGGTAAATGAAGATGCCATCAGGGAGCTGCTTCACTTGGAGACCAAAGAAGTAGGAAAGCTCACCCATGCTACTCATCTCAAATCTTGAATGCATTAGATCAGAAAATCTCTTGCATAATTTGGGATCAGTAGAGCCAAATATTATATCATCTACACATATTTGTACTAACAGTATTTTATCATGATGCAATTTGGTAAACAAAGTCCTATCAACTATGCCTCTTGAAAAACCATGCTCTAATAAAAAGCTGGCTAGGGTCTCATACCAAGCTCTTGGAGCTTGCTTTACACCATAGAGAGCCTTGTGCAACTTAAACACAAAAGAGGGATGATTTGAAGAGATAAAACCTTGAGGCTGTTCAACATAAACCTCTTCTTTAAGTTCCCCATTCAAGAAGGCACTCTTCACATCCATTTGATAGACTTTGAACTTTTTGAATGAAGCATAGGCAAGAAATATCCTCATTGCTTCTAGCATGGAAACTGGAGTAAAGGTTTGATCATAGTCAATCCCTTCCTCTTGTCTATATCCTTGAGCAACAAGCCTAGCCTTGTTCCTCACAATCACACCTTGGGCATCAAGCTTATTTCTGAATACCCATTTGGTTTCAATGACTGGGTAGTCTTTTGGTCTTGGAACCAAATCCCAAACCTTGCATCTCTCAAACTGATTGAGCTCTTCTTGCATTGCAATGATCCAGTGGGGATCTTGCTCTGCATCAGATATGGACTGAGGCTCAATTTGAGAGAGGAAAAATGCATGCATCAAGTCCTGGTTAAGTTCATGCCTTGTCTGTACACCTACTATTATGTCTCCAATCACTTGGGATCTGGGATGATCCCTCAGTGTGACAAGATCAGTGGGTGGAGTTGGTTCAGCAACAACATTTTGGAAGAATTCCTCTTATGGAATTACTTCTGCTATTGTGGATGGTTCAACTGCATCCATATTTTCTTCATCACTTTCTTCATTGGCTTGTTGAGGAGACTGGGATGTAAATTTCAATTCATCTAATTTCTCACACAAGTTGTTTACCTGCAGGAGGTTTCTGGTGGAAATTTCTTTCTCCTTGTAAAACATGTTAGTCTCGTCAAATATAACATGTATGGATTCTTCTATTTTCAATGTGGATTTATTAAAAACCCTATAAGCTTTGCTGACTTGGGAATATCCTAGAAAAATTCCCACTGCAGCCTTTGCTTCAAACTTTCTAATGTGCTTTTTGTCATTATTATGAATATAACATATACAACCAAAAACTTTAAAATAGTTAATTATTGGTTTCTTCCCTTTGAGCAATTCATAGGGGGTCTTATGTTTTAGTTTGTGTATCAAGCTTCTGTTCAGGACATAGTTTGTTGTGCTCACTGTCTCTGCCAAGTAGGATAGGGGCATGTAAGCATCTGCAAGTAATATGTCTGCAGCTTCAATGAGTGTTCTATTTTTCCTTTCAGCTACCCCATTTTGTTGAGGAGTTCTAGGAGCTGAAAAGCAGTGTCTTATACCTTCTTTCCTAAAGAACTCTAGCATAAGAAGAGACTCAAACTAAGTGTCATGATCACTTCTGATCAATGCAACTTGAGTAGAATACTCAATCTGTATGTTCTTGAGAAAATCTGTAAAAACTTGAAAAGTATCTGACTTTGCTCTCAAAAATAAAACCCAAGTGAATCTGGAGAAGTCATCTACAACCACTAAGGTATAAGACTTCCCTCCTAGGCTTTGTACAACAATAGGTCCAAAAAGGTCCATATGTAGTAAGTACAAAATCCTAGGTGAATCACTCTTATTAATGGATTTAAAACTATATTTAGTTTGCTTGCCTAGTTGACAAGCCCTGCAAAGACCTTCCTTCTTGTAGGGGCTAGAAGGTAAGCCTCTCACAAGGTTGTCCTTAGATAACCTAGCAATGTTTTTCATATTTACATGTTCTAATCTCTTATGCCATAAGTCATTCTGACTACTAACTAAGTTAAGCAGACATATATCTGAAGTAATGGACTGGAAATTAACTAAGTATATGTTTCCTTGTCTACTGCCAATTAAAACTGGTTTGTTTTCTCTTGAGGTAATAGTGCAGGATTCAGAGTTGAATGATACCTGATAGCCTTCATCACAGAGTTAGCTTATAGATATGAGATTGTGCTTCAGTCCACTCACATATGCAACTTTCTTGAAAGTCACATCTCCAATCTTGATTTTGCCATAGCCCTCTGTTTGGCCATAATTTGAATCACCAAAGATGAACTTTGGTCCCAGCTTGGATTTATAGTCAATTAAGTTGTCCTTGCTGGCTGTCATGTGCTTGGAGCAGCCACTATCAAGATACCAGTGTTGATTATATGTTGGATAGGTCTTCATCTGCAAGTATAACACTTAGTTGTTCTTGACCCAAGTGACCTTGGGTCCTTGTTGATTTGCATAGGAGTAACTGGAAATATATGAGCATTCAGGTTGATCTTTATAGCCTAAAGAATGATACCTTCTAGGAGGTATGACCCACTGACTAAAGGGATTAAAGTATTTATTAGTTTTTAGATTACTCTGGTTATGAACTAGATCTGACAAATCTGGGTATGTTCGTCGACCTGAGCTCGACGGTCGGGATTGAGTTATTTGATCTCTACTCGAAGAATGGAAGTATCCATTCTCAGAGTCCCAAAAATGTCGATCTCTGGTCGATGAACCATACTGTTTCGTCGATCCCAGTTCGAAGAATAGATTATATTATTATTTGCGTTCAGAGTTCGTCGTTCTAAGTTCGATGAACTATACCCATTTTATCATTCTGAGTTCGACAAAAATTGCTGAACATAGTTATGTTGTTTATTTTTCCTTTTGTGATTGGTTTTCATAAGTTCTAACAGTTTAAGAACTTCATTAACCTTCTCTACCTGTTCAGTATTTTTCTTGCCATTTTCAGAAATAAAACTTATGGGTTTTGATAGTTGATTTTTTTGAATAAGGATCGGTTCACTAGATGAGGCTCCTGATCCTAGTTTGTTATTACTGGATCTTGTATTGACTGTGCTGGTTATGTCTATCAGTTGTAAACTTCTACCATTTAAGGTTTCTTCTAGTTCCTTAGCCTTACTTAATTCAGATTTTAGGAACATTATTTGTTGATTAGCTAGGTCTAATTCTTCAGTTAATTTTTCATTATCAATAATGACTCTTTCTTGTTCTAATAGTTTTTTCCTGAGAAGTTTGATTTCCTTCTCAGATCCTATTAGGTCTAAACATAATAATTTTAATTCAGATTTGAATTCCTCTGATTCAAAATCATAAGAGGCTAATACCTGATCCTCAGCTGATAAGAGCTCTTCATCTTCAGACTCATCAGCATCTGATCTGCTACAGCCTGCCTCAATAGCCATGAGGAAAACTTCTTTGGCCTTCTGCTCTTCTTCATCCTCACTAGAGCTGGAGGAGGTTGACTCTTCTTCAATGTCATTCTATGACTCAGCAACAAAGCCCTTGTCCTTCCTCTTGTGCTTGCTTGAGGAAGGCTTGCTGTAGTGACCCTTCCTTGAGTCACCCTCCTTTCTTCTATCCTTCTTCTGAACTTCTGGGCACTCAGAGATGAAATGCCCAGGTTTCCTGCAGCCAAAGCACACTACTTCTGTAGATGGTGTTTTATCATACCTGGGCTTGTCTTCATACTTGGATGGTTTCCTTCTGAAATATTTTCTAGCCATCTAAAAGAATCTCTTGGCAAAGAGACTCATCAATTATTCATTCACAGGAATGACTTCAGAGTCTTCTACAGCTTTGAAAGCTATGTTGTTCTCTTTCCTAGTTTGTGTAGGAGTCTTGACTTCAGCTACTACTTCCCTTGATTTTATCAGCTACTCATAGGACTTTAGATTTCCTAGTAGAGCTTCAGTTGAGATCTCTGTTGTGTTTTTTGCTTCTCTAATAGGCCAGATTCTTGAGTCCCATGTGCTGGGGAAGCACATGAGGATCTTGTCATTCACTTCAGTCAAAGTGATTTCCTTATCTAGAGTCCTCGACTCACTGATAATGGAGCTGAGTCTGTTGTACATCACTTCCACTGTTTCAGCTTCATCCTTTTTGAAGTTTTCATATTGAGTGATGAGGTTAGATCTTCTATCCTTCCTCTCATCTACTGATCCAGCCACCATTTGGTTCAGGGATTCCAAAATGGCCTTGGCTAATGAGCACTCAGCAACCTTTTGAAATATCTCATCTGACATTGTTTGAGCCAATATGTTCATGGCTCTAGCATCAGCTATCTTTGCCTTCTTTTGTTCATCTATCCATCCAGGGGGTGGAACTGCACTCATGTCTGTTGAAGTTGATGGGGTTGAAGCCACTGGAGCTGGTGGTCCTGTTAAGATGGAATTAAATATATCTTCATCAATAGAATTCATGTAGAGACTGATTCTTGCCTTCAAGAGTGTGAACTTGGACAAGTTACACACTGGAGGTCTGGTGCTTGCATGCTCTTTGTTCTGTGCCATGCTGTATAGATCTAGAAGATGTAAGAGAACAGATCTAACTAAGGATCTTTGGTTCAAGGGTTAGCTTGTACAACCAAAAGAACCTCCTCTGATACCAATTGAAAGTTAGGGTTAGATCTAATATACTCTAGAGGGGGGGTGAATAGAGTATGTCTATATGTTATTAAAATTTTCTTCTCTAATCAGTATACTATCTTTACCTTTAACAACTATATCTAACTATCACAGATTAAAGTAAATCAAAGATCACAGAAAATCTAACAAACACAGCCACAGCAAGAACAGATAAGAAAGAGCAACCAGACAACACACGAAGTTTATAGTGGTTCCCCAAACTGGGTACGTCCACTCTTCTACCACCCTTGGTAGGAATACACTGTAGGTTTTGATCAGGTGATTGTCACCAATAAGCTTTTGTTGGGTATTGTATCCACAATTACCTTGATTTGAAGAAGCCTACGGTCAAGCTAAGATGAATTCACAATGTATTTGACGATATTTCTTCAAGATTGTGCTTGCAGCTATTCCGTGCTAAGTACACACCAATGTCACGGTGCAGTGGGTTAATATACACGGGTCTGCGCAACGTAATCCCTCGTTGAGCAGATTAGTGTGTTGACTCATGTGTGCTCTCTCTATTGGAGTGTACTTATTTTCAAGTACAGGGTTGAGATAGATCAAGAGCAGAAAAGGAGCAAGGATGGGTCAAAGACCAAGTCATGGGAAGAAAGGAGAAAAATCTTCTAAGGAAAATTCGACGGGAAACACTAAGTGATTCTCGCCAATTCGATGGGAATCACTAGTGATTCTCGTCGAATCGTCGAGAATCACTCGCCGATTCCCACCGATTGCATCCGGCTGACAGTTTGCCTTAAAGAATTCTGCTATGTCAGAATCGACGAGAATTATTAACTGATTCTCGCCGAATCGTCGAGAATGACTTTGCATTCTCGCCGATTCGTCGAGAATGGTCTTGATTCTCGCTGATTCCCTCCAGATGGCAAGCTTTTCAACTGAAACTCTACCAAGGATAATTCGACGAGAATCATGAGTGATTCCCGCCGACTTCGATGGGAATCACCAATGATTCCTGCCGAATTTGCCTTAGGCAATTTTTATCTGCTCGCTGGACCGAACCAAGATAAGAGGCGCTGATTAGACCGGGCTTAGGATTTCTTCTTGTGGGGCCCACAACGGTCTTGTAGGGTTGATCTACAGTATATATACTCTCCTATTTTGAAGTTACGAAGGCATCAAAAATAATAGCGAAGAAAACTAGAAAGGATTACGGGCGCCGAGCGTGACCTAGCCGATCGCGGACTTCCTCCCGTCGCCGTCGCCGCTCGCAAAGTAGTTGCTGTTGCAGATCGCTGATCTTGAGTGATCTCCTGACGACAGAACTGAGGCTAAGTAGTGCGTCTCACGCTTCTCTCTCGAGATCCCTTGTCTCTCGATTTGTTGAAAGAAGTTAGATCTTCATTCCGAATCGATTGAGACGACCGATCCGATTGAGATCGGTTGTAAACCTTGCTTGACTCGTCAAGAAGTTTGGATCTACAAAGCATCGCTGCCGCAATCATTTTCCGCCGCCGATCTCGGGAAGATCCTCTCCAAGAGAGTGTTCCGGTCGTGGACTCTTCGTCTTCATCAAGAACGCTTCAACGAACGAAGAGGAAAATCGGGTTCTCCATACTTGAAGTTTGTATTTTTTATGCATTCTAATTTTCATGTTATTGTAAAAAAATAGTGATTCCTCGTTGTAAGGGTTGGGTGCAACCCGTGGTGGAGGAGTAGTGACTCCTTCGGGTGGAAGGGTTTCTTCCATAGTGTTAGGATTGGATTTCAATCCGTTCGGTGAAGTGACCGAGTCGTCCCTTATTGGGAGATAGGTCGAAGGGGGAGAGTGGACGTACCCAAATCGGGGAACAATATAATTTCTTTTGTGCTTTTCTATGTTGTGGTTGTTTTCTTGTGCAGGTTATTATTTATTCCGCAAAAGACTGCAAATCACCTATCTGCCCCATAGGTGAAGTTAGGTTACACTAGATAACTTTCAAGTGGTATCAGAGGCAGGTTCCTCGTCAATAAGGCTAACACCTTGAGTAAGATACCGATTCTAGTGTCAAGAAGAAGACAAGACTCAAGCATGGAGTTATACTCTGATGTCTCTCCTCTGAGACTCCCTGCTTGCACAACGGAGTATTACCCCATCTGGAAGATGAGAGTTATGTTTCATCTCGAGGCCATTGACCCTCGCGCATCATTCATTATGGAAGAGGGTCCCTTCATTCCCATGAAGGCTTCTATATCTGGAAAAGATCTCCAAATCCCCAAGAGTCCCGAAGAGATGTTTGAGACTGAGCTTTCACTTTTCAACTTGGACAAGTTGATTCGTCAGATCATCACTGATGTCTGGTTTGGATCATCTCGTTCAAGATTGGACAAGTGTAGGACTGCAAAGTCTATGTGGCAAACTATCTCTGACATCATGGAGGGAACGGAGACGGCTTGGACTAGATGCCAGCAAGAGGATGAAGCCTATGTGGGGGTCCTCATCTCTGAAGATGAAATTCAAGACCAATATCTCAATATCAGGGCTCCCGTGTCTCTATCTGAGACTGAAGAAGAGATTGAGGAATGCACTTCTGATGAAGCTGACACATCAGTGTCTGCAGATCTTAACGCTACCCCTGATCATCACAGTCAGGATCAGGTATCTTCCTCATCATGCTCCTTTCTTCTTGAATCTCCTGAAGACAGGAGTAGTTCAGAGGGTTGTCCCTCAAGTGATGTAAGGGTAATGGACAACTTCAATCAAAGGATTTAAACTCTTGATTCCATTCGTAGTGCCCTTCAGAAGAGCAACTTGCTTGTGGAGAAACAAGCTATGGAAATTGCTCAGTTGAGGACCATGATGGATCTCCAATTGGAATCCATCAAGGTGAAGGACTCAAAAATATCGGATCTAGAGTTTTCACTAGAGACCGAGAAGAGGATAGTATCTAACTTTTCCAAGGTAGATGCTATTAAGAGAAAGGGAGAAAATGGGTGGATCTCACGAATTATAAAATCGTGGAGAAATGGGGAAACTGTATTCAGATCCCCCCACACCGAGTAGGAAGGGCACACATCATGCCTTCAGGTATGACCATAAGAACAACTATGGTCACTGCAAGAATGATCAACCCTCATATGGAAGTACCCATAGTGCAAGTGTTGTTATGGCTACCCATGAGAAAATACATTTGGCTCATCATGAACCTTTTGTATTCTCTGCCTCAGCCTCAACACTTCATGAGATTACAGGAACTAGCTCTCACAGTAACTCTCACCACCCTAGGACACAGGGAAAGGGGGTTGGGAAACATGTAGCTAGTACCAATGGGGCCCCGGATGTGTGCTAACTGAAAAGAAGGCACCACCTCCCAGGCCTCATGACACTCACCACATGTTCTCCATCCACCCTCCCTCGTGTCTCGGTGGAAAGGGCAAATCTGTGAGCAGAACCTGCTCTGCCCCTGTCAGACCTAAGATCATGACTAACTCAGTCAATAGATCTGGTCAGAAAAGGAGATACAACATTCATGAGTGTTGGTGTTGTGGCAAAGTGGGTCACTTTGCCATAGATTGTTGGCACAATCCTTCTGTGCCAATAGAAGGGTATGTCCACCTCCTTTGGCAAGAGATTGCCTTTCTGACAGGAATCCTGTAGGAAGGCATCCGGTATTTTTTGCTGATAAGAACCTAGTACCCAATACATATTGGGTTCCTAAGGTAAGGTAATTCATTTTTGTAGGATAGTCTAGGTCCCCGTGAATTTGATGGGACCTAAACATGAGATGTTCCAAGAATGATATGGAACAAGTATATGGGATAAGAGATAGTGCTAACAACATTGGGCTACTCCAACTGGATACCTTGTGTACTTCAAATATAGGATCTGAATGGTCAACTTAATGATCCCAGGTACGCGCATTCAGTTTCGGAACTTGAGTCGCATTACATAGATGCTTATATATATATATATATATCCAAACGAATATGTAAATTCTCTTTCTAAAGTAAATGTATATATATATACATATATGTTCACACACCTGATGATAGGACACGAAGGCTAATACCTCAATGGTCCCTAGTTGGAAATCTGATGAATTTTTTTATATATATACATATCCAAGTGATAATTTATAATAATGGGTGTCAATCAGTCCGATGAAAATCAAGGAGCATGTACAAGTAGCTATAACGAAAATTCTACACTTTTAACTCACCTAGAATTACCCAGTACTTACTTCTAAGGTTAACATTCATTCAACTCGACCTAGGGGGCAAAGATTCAAAATCAAAACGGACAGTAGAAACATGCCCTTTACAGTGGAAAAAGTGGCCACCCCAGAGTTCGGTTGATTTAAATAGTGTAACCCTCGGGTTGACTCCTCACCTTCCAGAACTTGCGAAAGTTCCATCGACTTCCCAGAAATCTCGCCGAATCCGTCGGTCGTGCGGAAGTTGCTTCCTTGCTTCTGTCGCCTGGTGTTCTCCGTCACCCCTCCGTACCTTCCGTCGACTCCGCCGCAGTCTGTAACGCCCCCGATTTTCCTGCGATTATTTTTTATTCTCGTTGGCGTTACGATGACGCGTTTCCGTGGCTTGTGCCATTTGTGGAGTGTGGTTTAGCTCCTTAGAACTGAGTGCCCTATTTTGTAGCCTGTTGGCAAGATCTCCCTAGCAAGCCGAGTCGTTTTGGGTGACCCGGTGTGGCCTCTCGGGGGGATGTTTGTGTTTGGCTTATTTGGGTATAACTCAGGTTCTGTTCGTCGAAAGTTAATTTCGACTTCGCCGTTGTGTTCGTAGCGTGGGTATTTAGCTACGGTGCGAATTTCATTAAATTCCGAGGTGATTCGGTTTTCGCGTTGTTTTGGTGCTTTATGTAATAAATTATGTTATTATATATTAATAAATATATTTATCTATATATATATTTAGGTTATAAGTAGAAAAGCCCCGTATCATCTTCCCCATAAGAAACCGCTGCCCCTGTACGAGAGAAAACGGAGAAAAACCGCCCGTCCTGTACCTCCTTCGGTCAGCGATTCCGGGCTTGTTCGTGAACGGAATTCGATTCCGAAAATGGCGTTGGCTTGCTCTCTCCGAGATCTTCATTTCGACGGTAAGATATTTGATTTTCGTGGAGTTTTGATGAGATTTGGGTTTTCGGTTTTGGAGTTTTCCGCCATTAATGGTCGTGAGATTAATTCTAGGTGCTGCGGCTGTTCGTTCCGTGTGAAGAGGAGGAGAGCCGTCCGTGCTTCGCCAAAAGTTGAGGCAAGTGGTATTCTTGCTCTTGCCAAGTTTCTTTTGATTATTCTTACTGAAATTGAAATCCCTGTTAGCCCAGGTTAGAGGCCTTGTTGTTCTCATTTTTTTCTTGCTAACTATAGAAATTAGTTCTTCCTATTGCACCCCCCCTACTTGTGCTGTTGGAACCCAACTTTGCCGGCGTAATGCCATTTATCTTTGTTCAGTTTGCTCTGGTTTGGGTGTAGCCGAGAGGGAGTGTTAGGTGGATGGGGGGGTGATTTTCCCGAAGTTGGTAAGTGTATTACTCGAGTATTGGAGTATGTTACTCGTGAGGTAGAAGTGGATTACTCGGGTATTAGTTCTGGAGTACTCGAGTAGGTGGTAGTTACTCGGGTATTAGTTCTGGAGTACTCGAGTAGTGGATTCGAGATACTCGAGTAGTAGCTTTGAGATACTCGAGTAGAAGGCATTAACTCGAGTATTAGCCTTGGAGTTACTCGAGTAGTAGGTAACTACTCGAGTAGGGGTTCTGAGTTACTCGAGTAGTGGTTTCGAGATACTCGAGTAGTAGCTTTGAGATATTCGAGTAGAAGGCATTAACTCGAGTATTAGCCTTGGAGTTACTCGAGTAGTAGGTAACTACTCGAGTAGGGGTTCTGAGTTACTCGAGTAGTGGTTTCGAGATACTCGAGTAGTAGCTTTGAGATACTCGAGTAGAAGGCATTAACTCGAGTAGAAAGCATTAACTCGAGTATTAGCCTAGTAGCTTTGAGATACTAGGTAACTACTCGAGTAGGGGATTAGAGTTACTCGAGTAGTAGGTAACTACTCGAGTAGGGGTTTTGGCTTACTCGAGTAGTGGGCTCGAGATACTCGAGTAAGTGGTTTGGTTTACTTGAGTAGTAGGCATCTACTTGAGTGCAGGTTTGTAGATACGCGAGTAGTGGTTTTAGCATACTCGAGTAGTAGGCAACTACTCGAGTAGCTGGTTGGGGTACTCGAGTAGTTGGTAACTACTCGAGTGCTGGTTATGTTTGTATACTCGAGTAGTAGGCGACTACTCGAGTAGAGGGATGAGGTACTCGAGTAGTAGGCGACTACTCGAGTAGAGGGATGAGGTACACGAGTAATAGGCAACTTCTCGAGTACTGGAAGTTCCCTGCCTCTTTTTGTCTTAGAATCGTTTGACTATCGTCGATCTCTGAACGGAGATCGTCGATCTCGGTTTCTGCCTTAGGCCGTTCGACTATCGTCGACCTCCGGTCGATAATCGTCGAGCTCCGTATTACCTTAGTGGGATTGTGGTTAGAGTTTGGTTTTGGCTTTAAGTGAGGCTAGCTCACTCAACGCCAAGGTTTAGGTAGGCACTGAGTGGGTCTCACTCAGCGCCTTGTCGTGTTGATTCATTTCAGCACTCTTCCTTTACCTTATTTTTCGTTCCCGAGTGGTTTTCTTGTTATATTTCTGGTATTTCCTTGTCGGCCATTTTCTTTACCTTCTTGGAGGCTGAATCGTGGGTCGTGGTTAGTAGTGGTGGTTTATAGCTCTTCAGGGGGGTGGAGTTGTGTGACATAGCCAAGGCCACTCTTGTTTTCGTGCTCCAGGTACGGGCTGGGCATGTGTGGGTGGAAGGTCCCTTGTGCTTTCACGTGTAGACCCTCGAGCTTGTTGACTTGGACATGGTGGATTGGGGGACTGCGGTTGCCTCCGATCCGGTTCCTCGTTGTTTGTTTTTGCTACTACCACTCTCCACAATTTAGGGTGTTAGAAGTTCCTCCCTTGGTAGCTTGCAACACTTTTGGCTCTTGGTAGCCTAGTAGGCCCGGCAAGATGTTGTTCCTGAGATGGGTTGTTGCTGTTTTCTTTGCTCGTTGTGCTTTTCTTGTTGTCCTGTTTTGGACAGTTGTGACTCTTTCTACTGCATGTTTTTCAATTACTTCTTCCTTTTGGTTGACTCTTATACGCAGTTGTTTTTACCTTGTTGCTTGCTGAGGTATTCTATTTTCTTTTGGAATACCCCAGGTTCTGAGCCATAGCTAGTTGGGTGGCTAGTTTGCAGTGGTGGTGTTGGTGGTCCCTTGGACGTTGGAGTTCCGTTTGCCTTGTTGGTGAGGTAGTTTTTCAGTACTTTCTTACAGACATACATATGTGCCAGTGGGTTCGTGTCAGGTTGTTAGCGCCCACTGGTGGTTTTTACCTTTGTACTTGATATATTTACTTATGCTGCTACCATTTTCTGGAGATAGTCTACTTGCTCTGAGAAGGATTTATGCTAGGTGGCTAGTTATTTTCGAACCATAATTATTGTTATAAATAAAGCTCATGATTGGCATGTTTCTATAAAACTTAATCACTATTTTCCAAACAACGTATAAAGACCGTTTTCTTATACATTATATAAATTAAATGTAGGGTCTTGCACAGCATGAGTGGTTCTCTTGGGACCCTTATGCGCTCTTTAGGGTGTAAAACCTAATTAAAGTATTTTTCTTTCTGCAGCGTATAAATGTAGTTTTTCTTTTATGGACTAGGTGATCCACTGAGCCGAGGGATACTGTCTCTAAAACATAACTGATTTTCTATTCATTAAGCTCATGATTTTCTTGCATAGGGATTGGAGTTGGTTTGCCTGAGCGTCAGCAGTTATCCCATGCTTGACGTGGCATCATAGCGCGTATTTTCTCATACTCTGATGTTTCCTAAATTCGGAGAAAATGCGGGTTGGAACAGTTTGTATCAGAGGGAGGTTGCTTGACAAGTTAGTTGAGCAACCTTCCTTGGTTTGCTTTAGTAGTTCAGCATCATGTCATTCACACATCGATATGTCATCAGCACGTCTTGGCAAAAGCACGAACACTACACTTATGGCATAACATGAAGTATACGAGGCATATTATGTAGTATGGGATGCATAATATGTGTTCGTATATGGATCCACCATAGGGGCTACATGTGAGGGTTATGTAGTATGGGATGCATAACCTCACCACATGACTGCGACTAGCACGTTTCTTTTTCGTTGCATGGGAATGTTATGTAGTATGGGATGCATAACATTTTCATGAGTACGCCGCTCATAACATGCATTAGGGCCTTTTTTTAGAATGCATAGCACAAACATGCATAGCATATCATTGCATAAGCACAACGTGCCAAGCTAAAGATTTGCAGGATGACATATGTACACACATAAGTTTTCAAATTAATCTAAAGTCATGCATTCGATCTAGGCACAAGAGTTAGTATGGTGGTGTTTAACTATCCTAGGTTAGGGCATGTCATCAAATTTTTGTTAAAAAGATAAACTCTCAGAGCAAGTTTAGCAGCTTTAAGCCTATATCTATATATGTATGGTCTATACTTGCGTTTGGGTTCTAGTCGTTGATTGGGGATCTGATTTGGGGTGGTTATGATTTTAGGATGGCTAGGCGACCTACGACGCGTTCGACTCCCCTGTCTGAAGGTGAGTCGTCCGGAGCTCAGAATGATGCGGTGATCGAGAGTCTGCGTCAGAGTAGCGATTCTATGGGCAGGCAGTTGGAAGAGGTGCGAGCCCAGATTTAGTCCTTGGTGGCAGTAGTGGCAGGGCAGGCTCAGGGGGTGCAAGTTCCTGCTGGGGGAATAGCTGTTCCTCCTCCCCCTGCACTAGTGAGACCTCCAGTAGTGGTGCTAGCAGAGATGGCCTTCATCTCGCAGTTTTAGAGGCTGAGCCCTCCCACTTATGATGGGAAGGCAGATTTCATGGTTATTGATGATTGGCTGATCTCCATGGAGGAGATGTTTTCGTATTCAGGGATTACAGGTGACCAGAGGGTGATGTTAGCCACCTATCAGCTCAAAGGTTTGGCGAAGAGTTGGTGGCTGAGAGAGAAGGAGAGCTTAGTAGCTGGATGCTCCTGGGAAATGTTTAAGGACATGTTGTTGAGGAAGTTCTTGCCTTCGGTCAAGCGTGACCGCCTCATGAATGACTTTCTCTATCTGAAGCAAAGGCAACTCACGGTGGGTGAGTATGAAATAGAATTTAGTAAGTTGAGCCGTTTTGCCCCTGCTTTGGTCAGCGTTGAGGCTGATCGAGTTAAGAGATTTCTTGGTGATTTGAGGAGCGAGGTGCAACAGTTGACCAGTGCTTATGGGTCTGTGACTTATGCTGGAGTTGTAGAGGCTGCTCTTAAGGTTGAGGCTATTGAAACGGCAAAGAGCAGAGGCCAGCAGATGAGAAAGGACAAGAGAAAGTCTGTGGAGGGGAAGAAGCCCCTGGTACCCTATGCTGTTCCGGGAAAGAGGAGCCGAGTAGTGTGCAGTTTCTGTGGCCGGTCAGGCCATCCTGTCGAGAAATGTTTTAAGAGGTCAGTAGCTCAGAAGAAGGAGCAGGTTCATGCGATCCAGGGTGCTCCTAGGAGAGATGTCTCCTGTTCGGTTTGCAAGCGGTCTGGGCATGATGCGGCCCAGTGTTGGACCATGGATAGAGTCTGCTTTCAGTGTGGGCAGAAGGGTCATATCAAGTCGAGGTGTCCTCAGGTTCAGTCAGCTCTTCCTGTAGTTCCGTTGCAGGCTTTACCTCCACCTCCGCGTGTGGACAAGGGAAAAGGGAAGCTGAACGTGATTTCTTCCGAGGAGGCTCAGACTTCGACCCAGGTTATTTCAGGTTAGCGGTTTGTTGTTTTTCTAGCCTGGTAGTTTTATTTGCTTGTATGTTGCGGTATTGCTGTGGTAGTTCCTTAGTTTATGTGTTCCTATAGGGAAGTTTAAGGTGAAGAACCGCTGGGCGCGTGTTCTGTTTGACTCCGGCGCTACCCACTCGTTCGTGGCTAGAGCCTTTGTAGAGCGTCATCGGTTGACTCTAGATCGTGTTCGGGATTCCTTCCGTGTCAAGTTTCCTTCTGGTGAATCTGTGTTGTCAGATTTGGGCATTTTTGGATTGCCCGGTTTTGTTGGGGGACTTTCTTGCGAAGGCGGACCTGAAAATGATTGATCTGGAGGACTTCGATGTCATTTTGGGCATGGACTGGCTCTCTCGGTATGATGCGATCATTCAGTGCAAAGGAAAGCGCTTGGACTTCATCAGAGACGACGGTCAGCCCGGCAGCGTGTATGCTGTTCTGTATCAGGATTTTCCGGTCATCTCTGCGGTATGTGCTCAGAGGTTGTTTCTTTCTAATTGTTGTGTTTGTTTAGTCTCGATGGTGGGAGCCGCTGTTAGCGTACCATGCTTGGAAGAGATTCCTATTGTTCGTGATTTCGCCGATGTTTTTCCTGATGATCTTCCTGGTCTTCCTCCTGATCGGGATGTTGAGTTTGTGATCGATTTAGAGCCGGGTACGCGTCCTATTTCTAAGGCGCCGTACCGGATGGCCCCTCGTGAGTTAGAGGAGTTGCGAGTTCAGTTGGATGAGCTGTTAGCTAAGGGGTTTATTAGGCAGTGTTCGTCGCCTTGGGGTGCTCTTGTTTTGTTTGTAAAGAAGAAAGATGGGTCGATGCGGCTTTGCATCGACTATAGAGAGTTGAACAAGGTCACTATCAAGAACAGGTACCCTCTGCCGAGGATCGATGATTTGTTTGACTAGTTGCGTGGTAGCACGGTGTTCTCCAAGATCGATCTTCGTTCTGGATATCATCAACTCAGGATCCGTGAGGCGGATATTCCACGGACTGCGTTTAGGTCGAGGCATGGACACTTTGAGTTTTTGGTGATGTCGTTTGGTCTGACCAACGCACCATCAGCCTTCATGGATATGATGAACCGGGTGTTCAAGGATTTCCTCGACAAGTTCGTTGTGGTCTTCATTGATGACGTGTTAGTTTATTCTCGCAGTGCTGAGGAGCATGAGCAACATTTGCGTTTGGTCCTATCAGAGTTGAGGAACCACAAGTTAATCGCCAAGTTGAGCAAGTGCGAATTTTGGTTGCCTCAGGTTTCTTTTCTAGGCCATGTGGTGAATAAGGATGGGATCTCGGTCGATCCAGAAAAGATTGCAGCAGTGATGGATTGGAGTAGACCGAGTTCGCCTAAGGAGATCAGGAGTTTCTTAGGGTTAGCTGGCTATTACAGAAGATTTGTGGAGGGTTACTCTTCCCTAGCCGCACCTTTGACCAAGTTGACTCAGAAGAATGTGGCATTTGTTTGGAGCGAAAAGTGCGAGGAGGCTTTTCTGTAGCTAAAGAAGAGATTGTGCACTGCTCCCGTTCTGACCCTGCCTACTGAGGGTGTGGATTATGATGTTTATGTGGATGCTTCGCTTGTAGGTCTGGGTTGCGTATTAATGCAAGATGGAAAGGTAATTGCCTATGGGTCAAGGCAACTGAAGACTCATGAGAAGAATTATCCTACGCATGACCTTGAGTTTGCAGCAGTTATTTATGCGTTGAAGTTGTGGAGGCACCTACTTTATGGGGCTCAATGCAAGATCTTCACTGACCATAAGAGCCTAAAGTACGTGTTCACGCAGAAGGAGTTGAATCTGCGCCAGTGGCAGTGGCTAGAGTATGTGGCTGATTATGATGTAGAGATCCAGTATCATCCGGGTAAGGCCAATGTGGTGGCCGACGCCCTGAGCCGAAAGACGGGAAAGATCTTTAACCTCTCCGCCGATCGGTTAGTTGAGGAGTTCCTCCTTATGGATATTTCAGTGGGATGCTGTAGTTTGCAGAGTAGTTTGTCAGTGGCAGAGCCGTCCTGGATTTCTTTGACTAGACTGCACCAGAAGGACGATCCTGATCTTATGCACCTTTTCACCAGGACTGAGAAGGGAGAGTTGCCCGACTTTGCTATCGATGGTGCGGGTACTTTGAAGTACCGTGGCAGGTTTTGCGTTCCCGCTGTCGGGGATATTAGGAGGATGATTTGCAGTGAGGCTCATGGTTCCAGCGTTTCCTACCATCCAGGATCTACGAAGATGTACCGTGACTTAAGGCAAATTGCCTGGTGGTATGGCATGAAAGGAGATATAGCCCGATTTGTTGCTGAGTGTCACACTTGCAAGCGTGTGAAGGCCGATCATGGAAGGCCTGGTGGTAAGTTGACTCCTCTAGAGATCCCGACTTGGAAGTGGGAAAGTATATCTATGGATTTCATTACGGGATTACCGAAATCCCCGAGGGGATTTGATTCTGTTTGGGTTATAGTGGATAGATTGACGAAGTGTGCTCACTTCGTGCCTTATAAGATTGATTACCCGATGAAGAAGATAGCGGAGTTATACATGAGTGAAGTCATCCGACTCCACGGTGTGCCGGTTAGCATCATTTCCGATCGAGACTCCCAGTTTACTTCTCGTTTTTGGCAGAGTCTGCAGGAGGGTTTGGGTACGGATCTAAGGTATTCTACTGCCTACTACCCGCAGACCAATGGGCAGACGGAGAGGGTGAACCAAATTGTTAAGGATATGATCCGATGCTATATTTTAGACCACGGTGGAGCGTGGGATGAGCGATTGCGGCTCATGGAATTTGCCTACAACAACAGTTATCAGGAAAGTTTGCAGATGGCTCCGTTCGAAGCCTTGTATGGGAGGCCCTGTAGGACTCCGTTGTTTTGGGCTGAGGCTGGTGAGAGGCCTTTGTTGGGTCCCGATGCGCTTGAGGAAATGGAAGTCGCAGTGAAGCTTATTCGGGAGAAGCTTCGTATTGCCCAGGAGAGATATGAAAAGAACGCCAATCGGCGTAGATCTGCTTTGGAGTTTTCCGTCGGGGACCTTGTATTCCTCAAAGTTTCCCCGATGGTAGGTGTTAAGAGATTTGGTAAGAATCGGAAGTTAGACCCAAGGTATGTGGGCCCGTTTGAGATTTTGGAACGGATTGGTGTGTCAGCTTATAGATTGGATTTGCCAGCAAACTTCCCAGGTGTGCATAATGTTTTTCATGTTAGCCAATTGTGAAAGTGTGTTCGCAGCAGTGGGAAGCTCTTAGATGTTGTGCCCCAGTTGGAGCCCAACCTCTCTTTTGTTGAGATGCCGGTTCGTATTTTGGATACTCAGGAGCGTGTGCTGCGAAAGAAGTCCATACCGATGGTTAAGGTTCTATGGAAGAATCAGGATTTGGAAAGCGCGACTTGGGAGTTAGAGTCGGCTATGAGGAGGGCTTACCCTCACCTGTTTCGTTGACTTAATCGGTTTGTTTTCCTTCTTGTAACTCCTATTAGTTGTTTCTCCTTCTTTAGTAGGAGTGTTGTGCGTAAAGTTTCGGGACAAAACTTTCTTTTAGGGGGAGTGACTGTAATGCCCCCGATTTTCCTGCGATTATTTTTTATTCTCGTTGGCGTTACGATGATGCGTTTCCGTGGCTTGTGCCATTTGTGGAGTGTGGTTTAGCTCCTTAGAACTGAGTGCCCTATTTTGTAGCCTGTTGGCAAGATCTCCCTAGCAAGCCGAGTCGTTTTGGGTGACCCGGTGTGGCCTCTCGGGGGGATGTTTGTGTTTGGCTTATTTGGGTATAACTCAGGTTCTGTTCATCGAAAGTTAATTTCGACTTCGCCGTTGTGTTCGTAGCGTGGGTATTTAGCTACGGTGCGAATTTCGTTAAATTCCGAGGTGATTCGGTTTTCGCGTTGTTTTGGTGCTTTATGTAATAAATTATGTTATTATATATTAA
This sequence comes from Platanthera zijinensis, assembly GCA_039513925.1. NCBI lineage: Eukaryota > Viridiplantae > Streptophyta > Magnoliopsida > Asparagales > Orchidaceae > Platanthera > Platanthera zijinensis. The sequence goes on along the minus strand of CM077081.1, from coordinate 64,093,177 downwards.
TAAATATATTTATCTATATATATATTTAGGTTAGAAGTAGAAAAGCCCCGTATCATCTTCCCCATAAGAAACCGCCGCCTCTGTACGAGAGAAAACGGAGAAAAACCGCCCGTCATGTACCTCCTTCGGTCAGCGATTCTGGGCTTGTTCGTGAACGGAATTTGATTCTGAAAACGGCGTTGGCTTGCTCTCTCCGAGATCTTCGTTTCGACGGTATGATATTTGATTTTCGTGGAGTTTTGATGAGATTTGGGTTTTCGGTTTTGGAGTTTTCCGCCATTAATGGCCGTGAGATTAATTCTAGGTGCTGCGGCTGTTCGTTCCGTGTGAAGAGGAGGAGAGCCGTCCGTGCTTGGCCAAAAGTTGAGGCAAGTGGTATTCTTGCCCTTGCCAAGTTTCTTTTGATTATTCTTGCTGAAATTGAAATCCCTGTTAGCCCAGGTTAGAGGCCTTGTTGTTCTCATTTTTTCTTGCTAACTATAGAAATTAGTTCTTCCTATTGCACCCCCCTACTTGTGCTGTTGGAACCTAACTTTGCCGGCGTAATGCTGTTTATCTTGGTTCAGATTTGCTCTGGTTTGGGTGTAGCCGAGAGGGAGTGTTAGGTGGATGGGGGGGTGATTTTCCCGAAGTTGGTAAGTGTATTACTCGAGTATTGGAGTATGTTACTCGTGAGGTAGAAGTGGATTACTCGGGTATTAGTTCTGGAGTACTCGAGTAGGTGGTAGTTACTCAGGTATTAGTTCTGGAGTACTCGAGTAGTTGATTCGAGATACTCGAGTAGTAGCATTGAGATACTCGAGTAGAAGGCATTAACTCGAGTATTAGCCTTGGAGTTACTCGAGTAGTAGGTAACTACTCGAGTAGGGGTTCTGAGTTACTCGAGTAGTGGTTTCGAGATACTCGAGTAGTAGCTTTGAGATATTCGAGTAGAAGGCATTAACTCGAGTATTAGCCTTGGAGTTACTCGAGTAGTAGGTAACTACTCGAGTAGGGGTTCTGAGTTACTCGAGTAGTGGTTTCGAGATACTCGAGTAGTAGCTTTGAGATAATCGAGTAGAAGGCATTAAATCGAGTATTAGCCTTGGAGTTACTCGAGTAGTAGGTAACTACTCGAGTAGGGGATTGGAGTTACTCGAGTAGTAGGTAACTACTCGAGTAGGGGTTTTGGCTTACTCGAGTAGTGGGCTCGAGATACTCGAGTAAGTGGTTTGGTTTACTTGAGTAGTAGGCATCTACTCGAGTGTAGGTTTGTAGATACGCGAGTAGTGGTTTTAGCATACTCGAGTAGTAGGCAACTACTCGAGTAGCTGGTTGGGGTACTCAAGTAGTTGGTAACTACTCGAGTGCTGGTTATGTTTGTATACTCGAGTAGTAGGCGACTACTCGAGTAGAGGGATGAGGTACTCGAGTAGTAGGCGACTACTCGAGTAGAGGGATGAGGTACACGAGTAATAGGCAACTTCTCGAGTACTGGAAGTTCCCTGCCTCTTTTTGTCTTAGAATCGTTCGACTATCGTCGATCTCTGAACGGAGATCGTCGATCTCGGTTTCTGCCTTAGGCCGTTCGACTATCGTCGACCTCCGGTCGACAATCGTCGAGCTCCGTATTACCTTAGTGGGATTGTGGTTAGAGTTTGGTTTTGGCTTTAAGTGAGGCTAGCTCACTCAACGCCAAGGTTTAGGTAGGCACTGAGTGGGTCTCACTCAGCGCCTTGTCGTGTTGATTCATTTCAGCACTCTTCCTTTTCCTTGTTTTTCGTTCCCGAGTGGTTTTCTTGTTATATTTCTGGTATTTCCTTGTCGGCCATTTTCTTTACCTTCTTGGAGGCCGAATCGTGGGTCGTGGTTAGTAGTGGTGGTTTATAGCTCTTCAGGGGGGTGGAGTTGTGTGACATAGCCAAGGCCACTCTTGTTTTCGTGCTCCAGGTACGGGCTGGGCATGTGTGGGTGGAAGGTCCCTTGTGCTTTCACGTGTAGACCCTCGAGCTTGTTGACTTGGACATAGTGGATTGGGGGACTGCGGTTGCCTCCGATCCGGTTTCTCATTGTTTGTTTTTGCTACTACCACTCTCCACAGTTTAGGGTGTTAGAAGTTCCTCCCTTGGTAGCTTGCAGCACTTTTGGCTCTTGGTAGCCTAGTAGGCCCGGCAAGATGTTGTTCCTGAGATGGGTTGTTGCTGTTTTCTTTGCTCGTTGTGCTTTTCTTGTTGTCCTGTTTTGGACAGTTGTGACTCTTTCTACTACATGTTTTTCAATTACTTCTTCCTTTTGGTTGACTCTTATACGCAGTTGTTTTTAACTTGTTGCATGCTGAGGTATTCTGTTTTCTTTTGGAATACCCCAGGTTCTGAGCCATAGCCAGTTGGGTGGCTAGTTTGCAGTGGTGGTGTTGGTGGTCCCTTGGACGTTGGAGTTCCGTTTGCCTTGTTGGTGAGGTAGTTTTTCAGTACTTTCTTACAGACATACATATGTGCCAGTGGGTTCGTGTCAGGTTGTTGGCGCCCACTGGTGGTTTTTACCTTTGTACTGGATATATTTACTTATGCTGCTACCGTTTTCTGGAGATAGTCTACTTGCTCTGAGAAGGATTTATGCTAGGTGGCTAGTTATTTTCAAACCATAATTATTGTTATAAATAAAGCTCATGATTGCATGTTTCTATAAAACTTAATCACTATTTTCCAAACAACGTATAAAGACCGTTTTCTTATACATTATATAAATTAAATGTAGGGTCTTGCATAGCATGAGTGGTTCTCTTGGGACCCTTATGCGCTCTTTAGGGTGTAAAACCTAATTAAAGTATTTTTCTTTCCGCAGCGTATAAATGTAGTTTTTCTTTTGTGGACTAGGTGATCCACTGAGCCGAGGGATACGGTCTCTAAAACATAACTGATTTTCTATTCATTAAGCTCATGATTTTCTTGCATAGGGATTGGAGTTGGTTTGCCTGAGCATCAGCAGTTATCCCCTGCTTGACGTGGCATCATAGCACGTATTTTCTCATACTCTGATGTTTCCTAAATTCGGAGAAAATGCGGGTTGTGACACAGTCCTCCCTCAGTCGGCTCCATGCTCTCATCGACGACATCATCTGGACACAAGGAACGTGCCGACTCACTGTCGGTTTTCCCTCTCCCGTCGACTCCCATTTCGGTCTCCAACGGTCCCGATGCAAGACAATTAGGGTCTCTCTCTACTCTGCGCTAGGGTTTGCAATGGCTCCTCGAACCACGGTTTGGCTCCTCACCGAGAGTGAGTTAGTTAGGACCGGCTTCTCCCATGCCTCTGATGAGTTCAGGAAGATTATCCTGATGCTTGAAGAAGCCGGGCTCTCCTTTATACTTGAGCACCCATGCAAGATTCTGGATAAAGAAGTGCTTGAATTCTTTGCAACCGCAAAGCTACGGCATGAGGATACCGTGATTAATAGTAAGATTGCGGGTCTACGGATCAAGATGTCCGCAGAAAATTGTCACGACATTTGCAGCTCAACAGTGTTGAACAAGAGGACTACCTGGAGGAAGATGATCGTGCCAGGACTCTCCTGTTCTATGGACTCGCTCGAGGGACTAAGTCTATAAAGCACAAGGAAATGACCGAGGATGGGAAGCTACTCTCTGATATTATTGGGAAGGTCCTGATCTACAAATCGGGCTCCCATGATCATATCTATGGTGATATGTTCAAAATCCTGGTGGCCGTAGTATGTAGAAAAAGATACAACTGGGGGGCCTTGCTGTTTGAGAAGATTAAAGATACTCTTTGAACCCCCAACTTTGGGAGGATCATCAGCCTGTACCTCAATCAGATGTATGGAGACAGGTTTGACATGAGTAAGGGAGTTCCTCTCCACTACTTGAAGAAAATGGACTCCAGTGTGTTTGACAGATGGGAAAGGAGGATTGGTCAAGCAGGTGTGGCTGAAGCCCATGATGATGAATATAACAGAGCTCCAGAATACCGAAGTCCCTTGGATGAACCCAGTGACGTTATTGATTTGATGCATGCAGGAACTGAGGGGGAGTCGTTACACATTCCTTCTGAAGCCCTCAGGACAGAAGTCTCAGGTTCAGATCATGCAAATGCACTCACTGACATTACCCAGATTGCAAAGGATGTAGTAGCTACCCTCGCCACTAATCAGGTTGAAGTGGAGTAAGACGAGGAGGACATGGAAAATGCTGCAGTTGACGATGATGATATGGAAAATGAGGCTGCTGATGAGGTGAATGATGAAGTAGTTAAAAATGAAACGACCATGAGGGTGATGGTAGAGACGCGGGGTGATGTTGAAGTCCCCTCTGAGGAACATGCTCCATTGAAAGTTCCTGAGGAATCTGGTGCAGCAATGGAGGGGGAGTCCTCTCAACAGAGGATGATAAGTATACATGAGAAAACTACAGAGGCTGCCCCAATCCCCCCACTGGAGATTGTGAACTTATCAAGCTCTCCCAGTGAATCTGCAGAAAAGCACGACTAAGGCATGCCTAAGGGTTATCCACTAAGACCTAACCTGGCAAATCACACGATGAATATCATTTAAGGTATAGCGGATGAACTAAAAACTTCTTTTGAACAATCTCACAACAAAGTGCTAAAACGAATTAAACAATCTGAGGAGCTAATGCTTAAGAATGTTGTGGAAATAAATCATAAACTGGATCTGATGGAACAGAAGTTTGATGCCAAGTATGCAGAGGCCGGCACTGCAGTAAATCTTCTAATGCAAGGACTCCAGAAGAACACAACTGATCTAGCAGTGGTGGACCAAAATGCACATATTGTGGCTGACAACATCAAGCTATTCGATGCCAGCATGGTGACACTCAATGCAAATCAGACATCCCTGCTGAACTAGTTCACTAAGACTGTTAAGCATATAGATGAGTCACTGCATACCTATGCAAACTCCATTGCCCTAGAATCCAAAAAGGGGGAGAATGAATATAACACTAAGATGGCATGGCTAGAACAGATTATGGTTGACAACTTCAAGCAGTCAAATAAGTATGTTTTTGATAGCTGTCACTGGCTAGTTCAGCAAGTATCCGGTATACAAATTCCAATTCCGGTTCCTCCTCCTGATGAGATTACTACTGTTGTTGGTGAGGGTGCAGGTGTTGAGGAGATTCCCCTCAGTGAAGCCGATGCTAAAATGGCTGCTAGGGCCACTGCCAAAGCTACTCTCAGGGCCATGTTTGACCAGGAAGCCATAGCAAAAGGAAAAAAAGAAAACTCCAAGAAGGGACGTCCAAAGAGACTCCAACTGAGAAGAAAGTAAGATTGAAGGAGAGTGAAGTGTGAAATGAACAATGGAGCCCTACATCGAGGAGCATCATATTGGACACATTCACATTACAACAATAGGGAGAACTGGATAGAAATGAAGTATACAGTCAGTATGAGTGGGAGATGCACAAGGTGTATGAGGCGAAAAGAAGCATATTCTTCAGGTCTAACACTGTGCTACATAAAGCTCCTCCACCCAGATACTACCCGAACCCAAAAGAGTACTTTGAAAGACAAAGCAAGAAGTTCAAGGCTGAAAAACTAAAGGATGCTCAGGCTAAGGATGCTCAGGCAAAGGAATATATTTTCTTTCTATATGCGTCTTTCTATATACGTGTATATCATTTCTTGTAGTTAAATGAACAATCTTTGGATATATATATATATATATATATATATGATCACATGCTGATTCATTTGTTGTTCTGAATGCGTGAAATTTTATTATTTTGAATTCTTGTCTCTCTTATTTTGTTATGTATATTACTCAGGTTGGTGTAATTAATCTTAGCTAGTAGGATTTTGGCTTCTTCAAATAGGGGGAGTTTGTTGGGTATTGAATCCACAATTACCTGGATTTGAAGAAGCCTCCAGTCAAGCTAAGATGAATTCACAATGTATTTGACGATATTTCTTCAAGATTGTGCTTGCAGCTATTCTGTGCTAAGTACACACCAATGTTAGGGTACAGTAGGTTAATATACACGGGTCTGCGCAACGTAATCCCTTGTTGAGCAGATCAGTGTGTTGACTCATGTGTCCTCTCTCTATTGGAGTGTACTTATTTTCAAGTAAAGGGTTGAGATAGATCAAGAGCAGAAAAGGAGCAAGGATGGGTCAAAGACCAAGTCATGGGAAGAAAGAAGAAAAATCTTCTAAGGAAAATTCGACGGGAATCACTAAGTGATTCTCGCCGATTCAACGGGAATCACTAGTGATTCTCGTCGAATCGTCGAGAATCACTCGCCGATTCCCACCGACTGCATCCGGCTGACAGTTCGCCTTAAAGAATTCTGTTAAGTCAGAATCGACGAGAATCATTAACTGATTCTCGCCGAATCATCGAGAATGACTTTGCATTCTCGCCGATTCGTCGAGAATGGTCTTGATTCTCGCTGATTCCCTCCGGATGGCAAGCTTTTCAACTGAAAATCTACCAAGGATAATTCGACGAGAATCATGAGTTATTCCCGCCGACTTCGACGGGAATCACCAATGATTCCCGCCGAATTTGCCTTAGGCGATTTTTATCTGCTCGCTGGACCGAACCAAGATAACAGGCGCTGATTAGAACGGGCTTAGGATTTCTTCTTGTGGGGCCCACAAAGGTCTTGTAGGGTTGATCTACAGTATATATACTCGCCTATTTTGAAGTTACGAAGGCATCAATAATTATAGAGAAGAAAATGAGAAAGGATTACGGCCGCCGAGCGTGACCTAGCCGATTGCGGACTTCCTCCCGTCGCCGTCGCCGCTCGCAAAGTAGTCGCCACTGCAGATTGCTGATCTTGAGTGATCTCCCGACGATAGAACCGAGGCTAAGTAGTGTGTCTCATGCTTCTCTCTCGATATCCCTTGTCTCTCGATTTGTTGAAAGAAGTTAGATCTTCATTCTGAATCGATTGAGACGACCGATATGATTGAGATCGTTGGTATACCTTGCTTGACTCGTCAAGAAGTTTGGATCTACAAAGCAATACCGCCATAATCATTTGCCGCCTCCGATCTCGAGAAGATCCTCTCCAAGAGAGTGCTCCGGTCGTGGACTCTTCGTATTCATCAAGAACGCTTCAACGAACGAAGAGGGACATCAGGTTCTCCATACTTGAAGTTTGTATTTTTTATACATTCTAATTTTCGTGTTGTTGTAAAGGAATAGTGATTCCTCATTGTAAGGGTTGGGTGCAACCCGTGGTGGAGGAGTAGTGACTCCTTCGGGTTGAAGGGTTTCTTCCATAGTGTGAGGATTGGATTTCAATCCATTTGGTGAAGTGACCGTGTCGTCCCTTGTTGGGAGATAGGTCGAAGGGGGAGAGTGGACGTACCCAAATCGGGGAACCACTATAATTGCTTTTGTGCTTTTCTATGTTGTGGTTGTTTTCTTGTGCAGGTTATTATTTATTCCGTAAAAGACTGCAAGTCACATATCCCCCCCATAGGTGAAGTTAGTTTACACTAGATAACTTTCAGCTTTTGATCAGGTGCTCAAAAACCAAACCTCAAGTCTTTTGGAAGGAGACTTGCAACCAGAATAATTTTGAAGGGAATTAAAACCCTGTACAGAGGTAGGAATGAGAGAGTGATGTAAGTCTTCTTTTCTCAAATCAAAATGAGAAGACTGTGTGGATTCTTAGTTGTTGTCAAAGCTCCCCCTGAGATCTTGAATGGTTCAAAAGTGGAAGCTTTGTTGAAGGGTGTAGGCCTTCAGCTTTTCAGAGATCCTTGACTGATTAGAATGTTTCTGTCTCTTGAGATCCCTGAAAACAAAGAGGGAGAGAAAGAAAGAAAGACTCTTGATGGTGATGATTGTTCTTTCTTCTTCTCTTGAGAGAAGTTGATTTTTCTAAGAATCATTTTTCACTGCACTTCTGGACGTTTTCTTTGCATTGACTCAAAGTGATGATCAATCTCTGCTCTCCTGTGTTCTCCGTTTTCTTGGTAGAGAGATGTGTATCGAATGACTGCAACTTGGTCGAATTCAAAAGAAATTCTGCAATAAATGTTCAGCCGAAATCTTGAGAACGAGAAAACGGCAAGAATGCTGTCAAATATTCTATTCTATGTCTGTCCCGAGATATAAGCAATTAATTCCATGGATGATGTTAGCAATCAATACTGCCAGTAACGGCTCTATTCAGAAAATATTAGTGCATTGATTTGCAAGGGAATTAATAGCCTATAATGGAAATAAAATGATGAGACAGAAAGAGAAAGAATAAATAACAAATTATCTTACAGTTTTCGTTGACCTGAGATCAGCTTTCGTCGACCTCTAATCAACTTTCGTCGACCTGAGATTTCGTCGACCTCTGATCAGCCTTCGTCAACCAGAGATCTGCTTTCGTCGACTTGAGCTCTGTGAATCAACTCTTGTGCATAAGCTGACTAATTCTGCGCTCTATGTTCGTTGACCTGAGACTGTGAGGTTAGTCGACCTAAGAACTTCGTCAATCTTTTGGCGTTGAGTGAATAACACATCTGGCGTTGAGTGATCTTTGTCTCTGAGTAAGCCTTGGCTTTGAGTGAATAATAGCGCTGAGTGTTGAAGAGTTAGTCGATCTGAGTACGGAGTTCGTCGAGCTCAGCTCAGAGATTTTGGCTCTGAATTAGTCGAGCTGAGCACGACTATCGTCGACCTGAGATCGACGAACGTAGATCTCTTTCTCAGAACCTTGATTTCTCTAAGTCTTGAGTCTCTGGCAGTGATGGAGGCTGGTCCTTTATACTGTTGACTCTAAGGACTTGCCCTAGACTCTAAGACACACCTATGAACCTGATCTATACATATTGGGTCATGTCCTAACTCAGTGAACCTAGCCCAAATTCTACTAGAGGTTCCAACAATATGTAGGGTTGTGATAATTCAACGCATGATGAAACTATTAGATAGGCCCCACGTAAGTTAATGGTGAAATGGGATGTGATTGAATGAAGAGACTTTGTGGGGGATAGTGAACAGATGATAATTAGTGGTCTAATCATGAGAATACTAGAACTTGTGTATTCGGTCGGTGTTGATTGATATGATCATGTGTGGTGATAATCGGATGAGTAACTCATATGCTCACGAATGATTGGCTTGGTAAACTAAATGTTGTTGGTGCCGTGAGAAGAGTCATGAATGGACGGTTGGGCTTGGTCCTCGATGTTCATGTCCCGAGGCATCCTCCGTTCCTAATGGTCGGTTGGGTTTGGTCCTCATGCTCGTTTTCGAGGCTCCTTCCGTACCATAGTGTGGTTGAGTGGCTCGCGGTGTGAGTCGAAACGCGGTGTCGTAATCCCGGGTTAAGGATAGTGTGGCAGGTCTATGGGCTCGCCAATTGTCTCACCGATGGGAGTCGACTGCTAGACCTTGGGCGGTTGGGCTTGGTCCTCGGTGTTCACGTCCCGAGGCTCCTTCCGTTCCAAGTGAATGGTTGGGCTTGGTCCTCGTGCTCTTTTCTGAGGCTCCTTCCGTGTCACACATAGGCCAGTTCGGGGCTAGGATCTCGGTGCACATCTACCCGAGACACCCGCTAAGCCGTAGTATACATATGAGCTCCACTATTATGTTCTTAGCGTTGAGGCGTACGAAGGCCTAGGCTAGGTAGTGTGGAGACCAGCCTAGTAGTGGAGATTCATGCTCCACTGTCACCGTCCGACCACGACGGTTGACGCCTGAGAGGTTAACTACCTGCTCGAAAAGTGGGAACTTCAAGTCTGTGTCGACATAGCGAGTGCATGTGCATGTTCATGGGTGAGTCATTGCATTGCATACATGTCATTACACTCCATTGCATACACAAGATCCTCATCGTATAAGTTTGTATGGGCACTCCTATACGATGAGTTACTTACTGATGAACGATCCTCAACTTATATGTTTTTATGGGCATTTATATAAGTTGAGTTACATTCTGTTATATTACTATACTCTCATGCTGCTATAGATGATAGAACTACTAGAGTAAGTTGTTTCCTATTTATTACACTGCTTTATTTACATAGAGATATACCACCTGCTTGTACCTAAGTTTCATTTATATTGTACCCTGTTCCTTTCCCGCTCGGTGCCAAGGAGTCGCCGGGGGAGCAGATGTGAAGCCACTTAGTCTTTATGACTAACGGTTGCTACGTCTTCCTTTTTAGGTGGAAACCCCATAGGTGGAGCAGCAGGGTATGCAGCCGGACAGCCAGGCCAGGATGACAGGGCCTGAGGGGACGGTACCGTCGGTTACTGATGTGAGTGTGAGAGGCTTTTGTTGTACCCGTTTTGGGAAAACTATTTACGTACTCTTATGCTAAAAGCTTGATGAAGCTTATCTGCTGTTGATTATTTTATGGACTATCTGCTTGGTGTGGATTTGACTTCTATGTTATATTTGGTTGGGTTGACAATGTATGATATTGGTCATGGCCGACAAGATAGGCGTCTTGTGGTACAGGCTAGCCCGAGTGTTAGTTCTACCGCAAGGCTGCTGTTCTGGGCATAAGACCCCTCTCATGTCGTGTGTTGTGTTCCGGGAGGGGGGTCTTACAAATGGTATCAGCTTGCTACGATCCTGAACTGAAGAAGTCATTTAACAATGGTGCCACCCCCGTTCGATTGGTCAGTTTTGGGACAAACTGACTTAGCAGAAGCAGTGGAGTGCCCATATGTAATTCACACTAAGTTTGTCCATCTTTGACCTTAGATTAGCCGACCTTACCTTAAGTTTGTACCTTACGTGTAGATCTCAGTACATGTTGAGCCGGTGAGGGGCAACCCCGCCCCATCCGTACCTACACAATTCCAACAATCCGAGCTGGGGCAGACGCTCACAGCTATCCTGGACGCCTTCAGGTCCCAATCTTAGCAAGCCCCCGTACAACAGCAGGGTCCGGGATCCACTTGGTTAAGCACTTTCTGAGCTCTCTCCCCTCCTGCTTACCTTGGGACGTAGTCGGCGGTGTGTATGGAATAATGGCTCGACACTGTACAAGAACTGTTAGCAGGAATAAGGTGCCCAAACAACGTGGCGGTGACCCTTGTAGTGACACTCTTAGAGCTGCACGCAAAAAGGTGGTGGAAGTCCCTCATGGGCTCCACTTTTTAAGGACGGATGTACACGGATATCAGTTGGAGCGAATTCTATGAAGCCTTTTTAGATCATTTCATCCCCTCGGCAGCTTGGGATAATCTTGAAGAGAGATTTTTGCAACTGAAGCAAGGGTCCAAGTCGGTGACAAATTACCAACGGGAGTTTCAGCACTTGGCTAGATTTGCTGACTCTTATGAGTTGGATGATAGAGGCTACGCAAAACGATTTTACAAAGGCTTGCGAGACCCCCTGAGGCAAGCACTTTTGTTTATATCGGACTCTAGTCTAGCTGAGATTATTGACATTGCGAAGAGGTTGGAAGCAGACCATTTGGAAAGTGGTAAGAGGCCAGCTGAAGGGGTGATGGAAGTTGGCACCAGCAATAGAAGGAGATTTGATAATAGAGGAGGAAGAGGATATCGAAGAGGTGGCGGACGTTTCCCCCAGAATTTTAGGATGGAGAGCCCGGTTCCGCAACCGCCAGCATTGCCTCCACCTCAACAATTTCCACAACCCGATTGGCGGTAGGAGCGAGTGTGCTTCGAATGCAACCAACTGGGCCACATTCGACGCTACTGCCCGCAACTATTTGGAAAAGCGCTTCTCGCTTTCCCTTTGGCAGCTCCTCGAGGGCGGGGGCACATGTGTGGTAGAGGACGAGAACCACGAAGAGGAAACCCTGGGCCCGCTCGGGATCAGATGTATACGTTGGACATGACTCAAGAGCGGAACCCTCAGGAGGTGATTGCAGGTATGATTACAGTTAGCCATTTTATTTTCATTAATATCCTCAAGTTGCTTAAAATATATTAGACACCTAGCTTGAGAATTATTATTGACACTTAGGCACCGTAATGGTCAGCGGGAAACCGGCTTATACGTTATTCAACGTCGGTGCCTCTCACTCTTTTGTGTCTTAAGAATTCATCAAAGATATAGATGGAGTGCAGTACTTCACTGGTATTTCTCGAAGGGTGCGCCTTCCAGACGAACCGGAGATGACAGCAACCGCGAAGTGCGAGTTTGAGGTTCTCGTTGAAGGAAAGCTCATCGACACCCCTGCCACAGTCTTGGGAATGCCAGAGTTCGACCTCATTTTGGGCATGGTATGGCTAGATCAGCACTATGCAAAGATTGACTGCACGCAGAAAAGGATCTCGTTGAGACATGGGGACTCGGAGATAATCTTTCAAGGTATTAACTTCGCACCTCGTATGATATTATCTTCAGTCCAGGCTTTAAAAGCTCACATGAAGGGGGATGAAGTTTTCATGATCTATTTCGAACTGAAGGAGTTGGCCTTGGATATCAAGGATGTGCTGGTGGTGCGTGATTTCCCCGAAGTGTTTCCGAAGACACCCGCTGAGCCATAGTACGCATGTGAGCTCCGCTGTTGTGTTCTTTCCGTTGAGGCGTACGAAGGCCTAGGCAAGGTAGTGTGGAGACCAGCCTAGTAGTGGAGATGCCCGCTCCACTGTCACCGTCCGGCCACGACGGTTGATGCTTGAGAGGTTAGCTACCTGCTCGAAAAGTGGGAACTTCAAGTCTGTGTCGACATAGCGAGTGCATGCGCGTGTTCATGGGTGAGTCATTGCATTGCATACATGTCATTACACTCCATTGCATACACAAGATCCTCATCGTATAAGTTTGTATGGGCACTCCTATACGATGAGTTACTTACTGATGAACGATTCTCAACTTATATGTTTGTATGGGCATTCATTTAAGTTGAGTTACATTCTGTTATTTTACTATACTCTAATGCTGCTATAGATGATAGAACTGCTAGAGTAAGTTGTTGCCTATTTATTACACTGCTTTATTTACATAGAGATATACCACCTGCTTGCACCTAAGTTTCATTTATATTGTACCCTGTTCCTTTCCTGCCCGGTGCCGAGGAGTCGTCGGGGGAGCGGATGTGAAGCCACTTAGTCTTTATGACTAACGGTTACTACGTCTTCCTTTTTAGGAGGAAACCCCACAGGTGGAGCAGCAGGGTATGCAGCCGGACATCTAGGCCAGGACGACAGGGCCTGAAGGGACGGTACCATCGCTACTGTCGGTTACTGATGTGAGTGTGAGAGGCTTTTGTTGTACCCATTTTGGGAAAACTATTTACGTACTCTGATGTTAGAAGCTTGATGAAGCTTCTCTGCTGTTGATTATTTTATGGACTATCTGCTTGGTGTGGATTTGACTTCTATGTTATATTTGGTTGGGTTGGCAATGTATGACATTGGTCATGGCCGGCAGGATAGGCGTCTTGTAGTATAGGCTAACCCGAGTGTTAGTGCTACCGCAAGGCGGCTGTTCTTGGCATAAGACCCCTCTCGTGACGTGTGTTGTGTTCCGGGAGGGGGGTCTTACAACCTGATCCTCTTCTGATTCACATTCTGATTCTTAATAATCTGATTCAACATCAGGTTTGCTGCAGGATGCATTTATTGCCATCAGGCAAAACTCTTTTGCTCTTGACTCTTCTTCATCTTCAGTTGTACATGATGAAGCTTCAGAGTCACTCCAAGATTCAGCCTTTAATGTTCTTTCTTTTGCTGATCCGGCAGCCATTGCTGTGAGGGAGTCCCAGATTTCTTTTGCTGAAGTACATTCTGTAACTCCATCAAAAATTTCATCAGACATTGATTGAGCAAGGCTGTCAATTGTTCTTGCATCCACAATCTTTAGCATTTTCTGGGTTTTTGTCCATTGAGGTGATGGAACAACATTGAAGCTTGTTGTTTCGAAAGATTGATAAGGACCTGTCAAAATGGAATTAAAAATGTCTTCATCAATAGAGTTCATAAACAGATTAATCCTTTCCTTCCATAGTGCAATCTTATCCAGATTGCACTTAGGAGGTCCAGTGCTTGAAAATTCTTCATTTTTTGCCATGATAACCTCTCAAGAAATATAAGATCTATCAGATTGTTTTGGTTCAGTGTTAGCCTGTACAACTAAAAAATGACCCTCTGATACAAATTGAAAAAAAGGGGGATAGATCTTAGCAGCACAAAGATAAAGAAGGAAAAACCAAGCACACAGATAACACAAGGAAATTTATAGTGGTTCCCCAAATCTGGGTACATCCACTCTTCTACCACCCCAGTAGGAATCCACTTAGGTTTTTGATCAAGTGCCCTATCACCACAATATCTGCTTCAGGTAGATCTAGAGACCCTTCTGTCTTTTGATCAGGTGCCTAAAAACAAATAGGTTTTTGATCAGGTGCCCTATCACCAATAAGTTCACTTTTGAAGGGAGTAATAACCCTATACACAGATAGGAAATAGAAAGATGATGGTGTTCTTCTCTGTATATGATCTGAGAGAAGACTAGTGGATTTGATGATGTCAAAGCTCCCCCTGAGATGAAGAATGGTTCAGGAGTGGAAGCTTTGCTTCAGGGTGTAGGCCTTCAAACTTGATGTTGCTCTCCAGCAAGCTTTTAGACTGATGTTGTATTTGTTGTCTCTTGAAATCCTGGAGCAGATGATGAAGAACACGGTATGATAGAAAGTTGTGTTGTGTTCTTCAGAATCTCTATTATGATTACTGCTTGGTATTGTTGTCAGTAGATTCTCTGTTCTTGTTATGTTTCCTGCAAACTTCCAAAATAGTATATATTCCCCCTAGCCGTAATTCAAATGTTTAAATTAATTCTATCTTGAAACGGCTGAGGCATTCCCGAGAGAGAAAGATGCTTGGGGAATTAATCACATTAACTTCTGTTGTTTAACGGCTAAAAGCATTACGTCTGAGAGATATTAAAATGCCTTAATTAATTCTGCCAACTATTAAAATCTGTCTGTAAGACTGCACAGATTTCGTCGACCTCAGTCTGTTATTCATCGACCTCAGATCAGAGATCGTCGACCTGAATAAACTTTGCGTCGAGCTAAGATTCTATCATGAGATCAGCGATCGTCGATCGGAGCTCGGAGATCGTCGAGCTCAACTCAGAGATAGAACTCTTGGTTTCGTCGACCTGAGTTCGACTATCGTCGAACACAGCTTAAAGTTTGTCGAGTTCAATTCCTGCCTTTGTTAAAACTGATTTCTGCATGATTTCTCTGGAGTTCTTTTGAGGCAGACCTAGAAATAATCCTATGACCCTGACTATATATTTTGGGTAAATCTAAAAAAATCCTAATAGTATTCCTTGCCCAAATCCAAACTAGGGTTCCAACAAGCTCCTGGACTTCCTCTGCCACCTCCACCTGGGTGCGGTTCTCCACCTCCATCTCTACTACCTCCTGCTCCGCCTCCTCTATCCTCTGCTCCATCTCCTATGCCCCCTCCTGCAAAGAGATGGATTTCACCATCGTGACGTAGCACTCCCTTGCCACCTTTGGGTCTCCTAGACCCGGACCTGGATCCCCTCGACGTTGAAGTACGATGGGATACATCGGAAGGCGCTGATGAGGGGTCGCCCAAAGATAACGTTATAGCTGCTGGGGGCATCCACGATGATGAACCTGCAGGTGCGGGACTGCCCCCCCCCTAGAGTGACATGAATCCCACTCCTCCTTCGACCTCCTTCCTCTACCCCGAGAACCAAAACAAAGGTCCATCCGAGTCCATCACTCTCTTGGCCTCCACCTTCATTGCGTCAAATGCCTTCTTAAAGTAGACCGAGCTCCCGTTGTCGATTAGGATCCGGGAGACGCTGAAGTTCTCGGACGCTGTTTGGATGACCAGGGCATCGCAGAAGGGGTCCTCATGGTCTGACATATCCTTCCTTGAGAAGGTGATCTTCTAATCTGGGGGTGGAGTCTTGGATGTGGAGCCAACGCTCCAACGGTATATGTTGTGGAGACTTGTCTTGCGGGAAGCCTTGACCCCCACCACCCATGGATCACTCTGATCCCTCCCTGGGCCCTAACATCGGCCTGGTCCTCACACCTATCCTCCTCCGCCCGAGGAAGGACTTCTTAAATCCGCACTCCCTGGCGGTCTTGTTGTTGCTGCTGCTCCCTGTTTCCTCTCATCTCAAGGAACTCCGGGCACGTGACCATGGCGTGTCCCTCCTCTTGATGGAAGTCATAGTAGGGCAACTCAAGCCTATCCTCTCTTCTCCTCCTCCACGCTGCTCTCCTCCTCTCCCCCATGGATATAGCCATAGCCTGGTTATGGTCGGGGAGAGGTGGTCTTTGGCCCTGCCTCCCACCTAGAGGGTAAAATTGGCCTTGGCCTCCTTGGTGGTTGTCTCCCCCATGAAAACCTATTTGCGGCCCTTGGTCTTGCCACTTCGCCTCCAATCTAGTCGATGATTCGGCTCCTAGCGCTCCCACCTGGGTGGCTGCTGTTGCTGTTGTTCCCTTTGATGGTGTTCAGCTCTTCTCTCCTCCTGACCTCTGTCACCTCTTGGACTCTCTTCCTCCATGGCCCACCTGGCCAGCTTCCGGGCAAACTCCGAATTCGATGCCTCCCCATCGACTTCCTTTGCTGCCCTCTCCATCAGCTCCTCGTAGGAGAGAGGTGGCACCCTCTTCACATCCATTCTGAAGAAACCCTGCTGCAGCCCTAGGGTGAAGGCCATCATCAGGGTGTGCCCTGACATCTCCTGTACTTGGGTCACCTCCTCCTAGAACTGGTCTATGTAGCTCCCCAGGGTCTCGTTCACCCCCTGCTTGAAGTGGAACAGGGACTCCGACTCCTTATTCCTCCTCTTGGAGGTGGTGAACCTCAACATGAACCCCCGACATTGGTCCTCGAAGCAGTAAATGGAGTTGGGTGACAGCTGGTGGAACCACTCTCTCTCCTTCTTCTTGAGAGTGATGGCAAATAGCCTACACTTGAACCCATCCAACATCTGTCGGATTGAGACTAAAAGAGAAGGGATAGATCTATCTTAACTCTAGAGGGGGGTGAATAGAGTATTTAAAAAATTTGATTAATTTTTACAGCTGATTAAAATAAGTTATAAGTAAATGTATAAAGAGAAATGAAAACAAAGAAAATTACAACACACAGAAATAAATAATAGAGTAATCCAGATGACACAAAGAATTTATAGTGGTTTCCCTAAACTTGGATACATCCACTCTTCTACCACCCTAGTAGGAATCCACTACAGGTTTTTGATCAGGTGCCCTACCACCAGAATATCTATTTTCTAAAGGAGATATAACAACCCTTTGAGCTTTTGATAAGGTGCCCAAAAATAGAACAAGTCTTTTGATCAGGATACTTGACAACCAAAAGGAATAACTTTTAAAGGGAGTTAAGAAACCCTTTGTACAGTGGTGAAAGAAAGAAAATAAATATGATGTCTTCTCTGTCAACAATCAGAGAGAAGACTATTGGATTGTGCTGTTGTCAAAGCTCCCCCTGAGATGTAGAAGAGTTCAGGAGAATGAGAGCTTTGTTCAGGGTGTAGGCCTTCAGATTTATGATTGATCTTCAAGAAACTTTTAGACTAATGAAGTTTTTCTGTCTCTTGAAATTCTTGAAGGAAAACTGAAGAAGACTGAAGATGTATTTGAGATGTGTTCTTCTTTCAGTCGTCTGTATATACAATTCAAAATGCTTCTGTATTTTCTGTTGAGTATGATCTCCTGTTGTTGTTGAAGAAGAAGAAGAAACCTTATATATCCTTTGCAGAAAATAAGCTTTTGAATTTTCAATCTTATCCTTGATTTACTGCCAAAATCCTGGGAGTTGAACGGATAAAAAAAGCCTTAAATTTGTTTCGTCAATTGTCCCAGTAAATAAGCCAAATAATTACTCTGTGAATACCATAATTAATGTTGCCTTAGAACGACTATATTCTAGAGAATATGGAGCATTAATTATCAGAGCATTATAGGCATATAATAATAAATTTGAAATCAACTTTCCATGAACAATACTTGGAAAGCTGCAGAGAAAGAAAGTCGAACTGAATCTGTCATAAAATAGTCAAACTCAGTATATTTCGTCGATCTGAGATCCAATATCGTTGAGCTGAATAAGACAGACAAGCAGTAGAAAATCGTCGAACAGAGCTCCAACTTCATCGAGTTGAGATAACACTTTGTCGAGCTGAGTTCTTGATATAAGCTGACAAATCGTAGATCTCAGCTCAACTTTCATCGAGCTCAACTCAGAGAAGAAATCCTGAGTTCGTCGATCTGAGATCGATGATCGTCGAGCTGAGTTCAGCTATCGTCAAACGCTTTTTTTGACTCTTGGAAAACTGCTTTTCTCTGGAGGTCTTCTGTCTCTAAGTCTTCTGAATGTGAAAACCAATCACTCTAGGTTTGTTGACTTAACCTAGATTTAGAAAAAGACTTATGACCCTATACTATACATGTGGGTCATCTGAGAATCCTAATAGTGAACCTAACCCAAATCAATCCTAAACAAGGTGGGATTCCAACAATCTCCTCCTATTTGGGTGAGGTCATTATTTACACAGGAAATGGCATAAAGCAAAAAGATATATCTTACAGAAATTACACATTCAGCAGATATATGATAGAGCTAAGAAAGTTTCTAAACAAACAGTAAGAAAAATTGTTCAAAACCATAAATAAGAGTCAAGGATCTTTCTTAGGAACTTCAGAAGGAGAATCAGAAGATGGATTAATGAAGATCACTTTTCGTATAGGATCTTCTGCTTCTCTTTGGGTCATCTTCAGGTCTTGAATGCCAAGAAATTTTTGAGAAATTGCTTTGGTCACAACTGCCTCTGGATGGAGCTGCATGTAAGCATTAGGATCAAATGAATTTTTCTTTACCTGAAACCTATCAAATTCCTTCTGCCTATAGGAAGACATAGTTATGAACTGAGAAATGTATTTTCCTTTAGATTTGGCTTTACTGATCTGAGATAGGCCAATAAGTTCATTAAATCTGTCCATCATATAATTTGGGTCTAACTCTGGCTCATATACTAGGGACAAGGGTCTTTCAGAACTAGATATCTGAGTATCTTGAGCTTGCTGCTGTTGTTTACTGCTATATTAATAATCTGATCTGGATGGTCTACCTCTGCTGCTGTAAGAAGATCTTGATTGATAGGATTGATATGTAGATCTTTGTCCTTGAGAAACATAGCCTGAAGATCCAGATGCTGGAGGAGGAGGAGGAGGACCTCTCCTAAATTAAGGTGGAGGAGAGTACCTCATGCTCTTCTTCCTAGACTTCGTCTCATTTTGAGAGAATCTCATCCAGTTTGCGGTATCTGGAGTGAGAGTTATATTATGCAGAACATAGTATGGAGTATTAGCAATAGGATTTGGCTTTTGAGCAGCCTTTGGAGTAGACTTCTTTGTCTTTCTCTTCTTGGAACTAGTATCTTCAGAATCATCAGAATATTCATCATCATCATCATCAAAAGAAGAAGTTGCTAGATTATCATATAGAGCATGAATCTGTCTCAGCATATCATTAGTGAGAATTGGATGAGCCTGAGGCTATTCTTGAATCATAGGCTCTGCAGAAACTTTTGAAACAACTTGATCCTAAACAGAATCATTTTACTCTTCCATATCAGCAAACATTATCTTATCCAGATCAGGCATGGGAGACTCAGCCCATCTAAAAGTTGGATAGGAAAAGGCCTTTGGCTCTGAATCAATTTATGGCTCTATATAAGTATCAGAAACTAAAAAACTTGTCCTAAGTTTTTCCAAAACTTAAGGACTTATAGCAGATGAATGACAGACTATAGCTTTAGACATATCTGGAGATGAATCAGCAAAAACTAGAAGAGTGGTGCTATAAACTGAATCAAAAGAATGTAGTAAAGAAGCTAAATCAACTGTGGGATTTATGATGAAATCACCAGCAGTAGTTATTTCTGTATCTACAAAAGCAAAAATCTCTGTATCTTCATCCATAATTTCAATGATTTCTATTGGAAGACCTGCATCTGGATCTGCTATTGGAGGAGCTGGAGCTTCTTCATGGAACATCTCCCCCTGCCTGGTTTTAGAAGTTCCTAAAGTTAGGCGCCCAGAAGAAGGGATGGAGGAGAGAGTAGCAATTTGGGTAGAGAGAGTGGAGATAGAAGCAGAGAGGGGAGCAATAGCTTCAGCTATTAGCTGCTGAAGAGTAGGAGAGATGAATTTGAGGAGATCTTTTGCTATGTCAGAAAATTTTAGGTAGAGGGGTTCAGGAGAAGAAGGGGTATATGTGGATTGATGACCACAATTGGAACAGATGGACATGGCTTGAGGGAAATCTGAGTGTTAGAATTCTGGAAATGATGATGGAGGAATGTTGGATGGTATGTCAGTAGTGATGTTTTCCTGGATGGGGGATTGAATTGGAGAGTGGTGAGGAGATGGTTGAGGAGATTGAGGTGACAGAAGATTGAAGTTTGGTGGGGAGGAGGTGGATGGAATGTCATCAAGGTGTGATGGAATGGGAGATTGAGGAGGTGGAGAGGGTGTTGTATCCTCATGAATAGGAATATGTTAATGTGGAGGTGATGATGGTGAAATAGGTGAAGCGGGTAGAGGTGAAGTAGGTAGAGAGAT
This sequence comes from Platanthera zijinensis, assembly GCA_039513925.1. NCBI lineage: Eukaryota > Viridiplantae > Streptophyta > Magnoliopsida > Asparagales > Orchidaceae > Platanthera > Platanthera zijinensis. The sequence continues at coordinate 64,072,630 of CM077081.1, read as the reverse complement.
AGAGTGATGAGGTTATTGTTGTTATTGAGGTGGAGATGAAGGGAGAACTTCTTCTGGGGGTGGGGGAGAGGCTGTGACTTCCCATGTGTCCTCAGAAGCTCTAGAAGAGGAGGGCTTGTGGATAGTCCACTCCCATCTGCCAAAGAGGGCAGAGGTAAGACTCTTAGAGGCATTGATAAAGATGGTATGGGAGACCAATAGTTTTGGGCACTTAGCCTGTAGGAAGATCCCTAGGATCCTTCCATAACCTCCAGACTTTCTTGTAATCTTTTTCTTGATTGAATCAAAGAAAATTATTACCCAGTCTACGGACTTCTTATTGACCAAAGCACACATCAAGTTGAATTGGTGCCTGGTGATATAGTCATGAGCAGAGTGTTTTCCCAGCAACAATTTGCAAACAATATCTGCCAAAAATCTGTATTTTATAGATAGATTTTTCTTGAGTAAGTGGTTAGGGTTTCCCTGGGAGTGACCCAACCTATCTAGCATATCATTAAACTCACTGCTAGATAACTCTATATCATCTTCCCCATTAATAAATCCAAAAACTTTAGTTAAAATTTCTGGAGATAAAATAACTTGGTAACTAGAGATGGAGACATTAATGGCTTGGGTATCCTGAAGCTTTGCGGTGAACATTCATTCCTTTATCTTTGTTACAGGGAGCTTGATTCTTATTGTCATGAAATATTGTAGATTCTGAGCTTCGAACAAATGTAGAATATCCTTGAATACTTGATCCGAATGACTGAAAGATTCAAGGTCAATATTAAATCCAGCGTCAAATTTCATGGTTGAGAGGAGGGCTGGAGATCGTCATTGCTCTGTAAAAGAAACAAGAGATCAAGTGCAAGAGAACTGAAAAGTGTGGGATGGAGTTTGATGAAAACCTAGATATAAGGGTTTTAGAAGGTGAAGCGAAGAACTCCGTCCAGCAAAAAGAAAAACTTTGAGCTCAGGTCAACGAAAATACCCATAAAGAGATAAAAGTCGTCGACCTAAGGTAGAAGAGCGGGAAAACAGCTCGTCGATCTCCGTTCGACGAAATATTTTCAAAAATAAATTCGTCGATCTCAATTCGATGAAAAAATTTCTCAAAGAGATTTCGTCGATCTCCAGTCGACAAAAAACTCTAGAAGAGTTCACAGATCGTCGATCTCCGTTCGACGAAAAGTGATCAATTCTTTGACCTTAGATAGAAATCAAATTTTGCCTTCTTCGATGATCATGCCAAGAAGATTTAAGAAAAATCGATGTTTCTTCTCACCTAATGGTTTAGTGAAGATTTCTGCTCTCTATAAATTAGTAGAGATAAAGACACGGTTAATTCTCTTTTTGTCCACACAATCTCTAATGAAATGATGTCTTATCTATACATGCTTGGTCCTACTATGATGCACTGGATTTTGTGCAATGGAAATTGCACTGGTACTATCACAAAATATAGTTGAATTATTTAGATTGTAACCATAATCCAGGAGTTGGTTTTGAATCCACAAAAATTGTGAACTACAACTGCCAGCTGCTATATATTCAGCATCAGTAGTTGAAGTTGACACAGATGTCCGCTTCTTACAAAACCAAGACACAAGTCTATCACCAAGGAATTGGCATGTTCCTGATGTGCTTTTCCTGACAACTCTACATCCAGTAAAGTCAGCATCTGAGAATCCAGTTAATTCAAATTCTGATTCAGTTGGATACTAGAGTCCTAGATTTGGGCAACCCTTTATATATCTCAAAATTCTTTTTAGGAAAATAAGGTGAGATTCTTTAGGGTTCACTTGAAACCTAGCACAAAGGAATGTAGCAAACATTATATCTGGCCTACTAGCTGTGAGATACAATAAGGACCCAATAATAACCCTATATGTTTTCGGATCAACTAGCTTGCCTTGTTCATCAGAATCAATCACACCATTGGAAGCCAAGGGTGTTTTCATAGCTGAGGCATTAGACATCCCAAATCTTTTAACTAGCTCCTTAGCATATTTAGATTGGGAGATGAAAATTCCATCAGGGGATTGCTTCAATTGAAGACCAAGGAAGTATGAAAGTTCACCCATGCTACTTATTTCAAACTTGGAATGCATCAGGTCAGAAAACCTTTTGCATATTTTGGAATCTGTAAAGCCAAAAATGATGTCATCTACATATATTTGTACTAACAATATTTCATTTTTATGATGCTTAAAAAAAGTCCTCTCTACAATGCCCCTAGAGAACTTATGCTCTAAAAGAAAGCTAGATAGGGTCTCATACCAAGCTTTTGGAGCTTGCTTTAAACTATAGAGAGATTTATGCAATTTGAAAATAAATGAGGGATGAGTTGGAGAGATAAAACCTGGTGGTTGTTCCACATAGACTTCCTCTTTGAGTTCACCATTTAAGAATGCACTCTTGACATCCATCTGGTAGACTTTAAACTTTTTATAGGCTGCATAAGCAAAGAATATCCTAATAGCTTCCAACCTTGCAGCAGGTGCAAAGGTTTGATCATAATCAATTCCTTTGTCTTGTGAATATCCTTGTGCTACTAGCCTTGCTTTGTTCCTTATAATAGCTCCTTGTGCATCCAGTTTGTTTCTAAATACCCATTTAGTTCCAATGATAGGGTAGTCTTTGGGTCTTGGAACTAAATCCCAAACTCTGCATCTCTCAAATTGATTGAGCTCCTCTTGCATTATAATAATCCAGTGGGGATCTTGCTTTGCATCTTTTATGGATTGGGGCTCAAGTTGAGATATGAAGCAAGCATGCATCAAGTCTTGGTTGAGTTGATGCCTTGTTTGCACACCCACTGACATGTCTCCAATCACTTGAGATATAGGATGATCTCTAAGTGTGACAAGATCAGTAGGAGGAGTTGGTCCATCAACAGCTTGGGGAATTAATTCCTCTTGTGGAATTAAGTTAGCTATTTTGGTTCAACTATTCCAATAGTTTCTTCTTCACTCTCTTCATTAACTTGTGGAGAGGGATGTGATATAACCTCTTGGGTGAGGTTTAAATCATCCAATTTCACACACAGTTGGGGTACCTGTAATAAATCTCTGGTAGAAGAATCCTTCTCCTTGTAAAACATGTTAGCTTCATCAAAAGATATATGAACAGATTCTTCCATTTTCAAAGTTTATTTATTGAATACCCTATAGTCCTTGCTGACTTGGGAATATCCAAGTAAAATTCCCTCTGTAGCTTTGGCTTCAAACTTTCTAAGATATTTCTTGTTATTATTTTGTATGTAACATCTACAACCAAAAACTCTAAAATAATCTATTTTAAGTTTCTTCCCTTTAAGCAATTCATAGAGAGTCTTGCTCTTAAGTTTATGTATTAGACTCCTATTCAGAACATAGTTTGCTTTACTTACAGCCTCTGCCCAAAAGGATAGGGGCAAATAAGAATCTGCAAGCAATGTCCCTGTAGATTCAATTAGAGTTCTATTTTTCCTTTCTGCTACCCCATTTTGTTGAGGAGTTCTAGGAGCAGAGAAGTAATGCATCATACCTTCCTTCTCACAAAATTCTTGCATGAGAAGAGAATCAAACTCAGTGCCATGATCACTTTTGATCAATGCAACTAGAGTAGAGTACTCAATCTGAATGCTCTTAAGAAAGTCTGTAAGAACTTTGAAGTTATCTGACTTGTTTCTAAAAAAGAACACCCAACTGAATCTAGAGAAATCATCAACAATAACTAAAATATAGGATTTCCCTCCCAAGCTATGTACTGCAATGGGTCCAAAAAGATCCATATGTAGCAAGTATAAAATCCTGGGTGAATCACTCTCATTAATAGATTTAAAGATATGTTTAGTTTGCTTGTATAATTGACATGCCCTGCAGAGACTTTCCTTCTTGTAGGGGCCAGAAGGCAATCCTCTAACAAGGTTGTCCCTAGATAATTTAGCAAAATTTTTAAGGTTAAATGTCCTAGTCTTTTATGCCATAAATCATTATTATTACTAATCTAATTGAATAAGAAAATTTCTGAACTGGCTGACTTGAAATTAATCACATAGATATTTCCGTGTCTAAGTCCAGTTAAAACAGTTTTGTTATCTATTGAAGTAATAATACAAGAAGATTTGTTAAAAGATACCTGATAAACTTCATCACATAACTGGCTTATGGATATCAGGTTATGTTTTAAACCACTCACATATGCAACCTTCTTAAATATAACAGCTCCAACTTTAACATTCCCATAGCCTTCTGTTTGGCCACAGTTGGAGTCTCCAAAGATAACCTTTGGCCCAAGCTTTGACTTATAGCTAGTTAGGCTGTCCTTGCGTCCTTTCATATGCTTTGAACACCCACTATCCAAGTACCACTGTATCTCTATAGTAGGATAGTTTTTTACCTGCAAGAAAATAAATTAGCTGTTCTTGACCTAGGTAACCTTGGGTCCTTGATTCTTTCCAAATTTAAAACTAGTAATATAAGAAAATTCTGAATGAGTCTTATATCCTAAATGATGAAATATTCTAGGTGGGATTATCCATTTGGTAAAGCAATTAATAGATGATTTAGGATAATTAAAACTTCTGGAAGAATTAAAGTTTCTGTAGAAATTATCTGAGGTTGACGAATTCCAGTAAGTTCGTCGATCTGCGTTCAACGAATTGGGATGAGTTCGCCGAACTCCGCTCAGAGAATGAAAGTATTCATTTCATGTGCCCCAATTTCATCGATCGCGGTTCAACAATCCATATAAATTTCGTTGATTGCAGTTAGACGATTTATTATATATAAAATCTACGTTCATAGTTCGTCAATCTGAGTTCGACGAACCATATACATTTCATCGATCTGAGTTTGATGAAAAATGTTGAACATGGTTTTTATTGAAATTTTTATTTTTTCTTTTCTTTTGTTTGGGTTTCTGGAATACTTCAATCTGTTGGTTATTTTCATCTAATTTTTTTCCCCTTTTCTGATATGAATTTGATAGGTGTTGAAAGAATATTTTTCATAAGTATTGGTGGCTGAATAGATGAACCTCCTAAGCCTAATTTACTATTAAGCCTAGCATTTAATGTACTGGTTATGTCCATTAATTTAATACTTCTCCAATTTAGGGATTCTTCAAATTGTTTAGCCTCATTTAGTTCAATTTTTAAATAAATAATTTGTTCAGAAGCTCTATCTAGTTCATCTTTTAGTTTGATGTTTTCAGAAAACAAGTTATCAAATTCAATTTGTTTATCTCTGAGAAGTTTGATTTCCTTCTCAGACTTAATTAAATTATTACACAAAAGTTTGAATTCAGCTTTAAAATGATCAGAATTGAAATCAAAACAGGTTATTACATGATCCTCTTCTGATTCTGATTCTTCTGTTGATTCATCAGCTGCTGAGTGACTGCATGAAGCATCAACTGCCTTCAGGAAAATCTCTCTAGCTTTTGCCTCTTCTTCATCCTCACTAGAGCTGGAAGATGAAGACTCTTCTCCAGACTCACTCCAAGTCTCAACAACAAACTCTCTTTCTTTCTTCTTATGCTTTCTGGAAGAAGGCTTGCTGTAGTGCTTCTTAGAGTCCTATTCTTTCCTTTTATCCTTCTTTTGCTTCTCTCGACACTCAGTTAGAATGTGTCCAGGTTTCCTACAACCATAGCAGACAATCTCCTTGGTAGGAATCTTGGCATACCTTGGTAAATCTTCATTTCTGGAAGGCCTTCTTCTGAAGTCCTTCTTAGCCATTTTGTAGAATCTCTTGGCTAAGAGACTCATCAACTCTTCATTTGCTGGCAGTGTTTTTGATTCTTCAGAACTTTAAATGCAATACTTTTCTCCTTCCTTGCTGAGCTAGAAGTCATCTGTTCAGCAGCTTCTCTGGTCTTGATCAGCTGCTCATAGGATTTGAGCTTGCCTAACAGGGTTTTAGTTGAAATCTCATATAGGCTCCTGGCTTCTTTAATTGGCTAGATCTGTTAGTCTCATGTGCTAGGGAAGCACATAAGGATCTTATCAATGACTTCTGTCAATGTGATGTCCTTTTCAAGAGTCTTCAGCTCATTGATGATGATACTGAGTCTGGTGTACATTTCATCAACTAATTCTGATTCACCCTTCTTGAAATTCTCATATTGAGAAATCAAGTGAGACCTTCTATCCTTTCTTTCATCTGCTGAACCAGCAACCATTGCATTTAGGGAATCCTAGATGTCCTTGGCTGAAGTGCATTCAGCAACCTTCTGAAATATGTCATCTGATATTGTTTGTGCTATAATATTCATAGCTTCAACATCTGTCATCTTTGCTTTCTTCTGTGCATAAGTCCACTCAAGTGGTGGAACTATATTGGTGCTTATGGATGTTATTGCAAAAGGTGTGGGGGACCTGTTAAGATAGAATTATAGATATCTTAATTAATTGAATTCATATATAATCTGATCCTTACCTTCCAAAATGCAAACTTGTTAAGGTTGCACACTGGAGGTCTGGTGCTTGAGTATTCTTTATTCTATGCCATGATAGAAAAAGACAATAGAGAAAATGGGATCTATAAATGATCTTATAGTTCAGGTGTTAGCCTGTGAAACCAAACAACCTTTCCCTCTGATACCAATTGAAAGAGAAGGGATAGATCTGTCTTAACTCTAGAGGGGGGGTGAATAGAGTATTTAGACATTTTGATTAATTTTTACAGCGGATTAATATAAGTGATAAGTATATGTATAAAGAGAAATGAAAATAAAGACAATAACAACACACACAAATAAATAATAGAGCAATCCAGATGACACAAAGAATTTATAGCGGTTCCCCTAAAGTTGGGTACATCAACTCTTCTACCACCCAGGTAAGAATCCACTACAAGTTTTTGATCAGGTGCCCTACCACCAGAATATCTATTTTTTAAGGGAGATATAGCAACCCTTTGAGCTTTTGACTAGGTGCCCAAAAACCAAACCAAGTCTTTTGATCAGAAGACTTGACAACCAAAAGGAATAACTTTTGAAGGGAGTTAAGAAACCCTTTGTACAGTGGTGAAAGAAAGAAAATAAATATGATGTCTTCTCTATCAATAATTAGAGAGAAGACTAGTGGATTGTGTTGTTATCAAAGCTCCCCCTGAGATGTAGAAGAGTTCAGGAGAATAAGAGCTTTGTTCCGGGTGTAGGCCTTCAGATTTAGGATTGATCTTCAGGAAACTTTTAGACTGATGAAGTTTTTCTGTCTCTTGAAATTCCTGAAGGAAAACTGAAGAAGACTGAAGATGTATTTGAGCTATGTTCTTCTTTTATTTTTCTGTATATACAATTCAAAATGCTTCTATATTTTCTGTTGAGTATGATCTCACGTTGTTTTGAAGAAGAAGAAGAAGAAACCTTATATATCCTTTGTAGAAAATAAGCTTTTGAATTTTAAATCTTATCCTTGATTTACTGCAAAAATCCTGGGAGTTGAATGGCTTGAAAAAGCCTTAAATTTGTTTCCTCAACTGTCCCAGTAAATAAGCCAAATAATTACTTTGTGAATATCATAATTAATGTTGCCTTGGAATGGCTATATTCTAGAGAATATGGAGCATTAATTATCAGAGCATTATAGGCATATAATAATAAAATTGAAATCAAATTTCCATGGAAAATAGTTGGAAAGCTGCAGATAAAGAAAGTCGAACTGAATCTATCATAAAATAATCAAACTCAGCATATTTCATCGATCTGAGATCCAATATCATTGAGCTAAATAAGACAGACAAGCAGTAGAAAATCGTCAAACAGAGCTCTAACTTCTTCGAGCTGAGATTACACTTCGTCAAGCTGAGTTTCTGATATACATTGACAAACCGTCGATCTCAGCTGAACTTTCGTTGAGATCAACTCAGAGAAGAAATCCTGAGTTCGTCGATCTGAGATCGACGATCGTCGAGCTGAGTTCAGCTATCGTCGAACACTTTTTCTGCCTCTTAGAAAACTGCTTTTCTCTGGAGGTCTTCTGTCTCTAAGTCTTCTGAATGTGAAAACCAATCACTCTAGGTTTGTTGATGACAAATTTAACTTCAAGACAACCTAAACACCTAGAGGGGGGTGAATAGGTTATTATCCTTGTTTCAATCTAAGGCAGAATATAACTTTGGTTCTTTAATATAAATCTGAAAACTCTACAGCTAACACAGCATATACAATCACAGAATCTATAATTACACAAATCACAGATTGCACACTTATTTATAGTGGTTCCCCAAGGTCTGGGTACATCCACTTTCCCCCTTCGCCTATCCAGCAATATGCTAGATTCAGCCTAACTTCTTCCTTTTTTCTCAGATCCACAGATCTTACAGCTCAGAATCCTGAAGGATTCCTACAACTCAGAATGTATCCACACTCCTATATCTTAGGCTAATAAGCCCTACCTCAGCCTTACCACAAGGCCTACAACTCAGAGAACTGATTCTCCTACACTCAGGCTCAAACAGCCTTACCACTCAGAGATCTAAATCTCCTACACTCAGGCTCAAACAGCCTTACCACTCAGAGATCTAAATCTCCTACACTCAGCCTTTATAACACAGGCTTAAAACTCCGATCTTTGAAAAGATCCTACAGAATTTGATAATTATTTTTGATGGACTCTTACCCTTGTTGAGAGAGAAAGGATAAGAGGATTCTTGATCAGCTTCTTAATGATACTGATGGCTGAAATCAACCTGTTCTTAGCTTTCTTCAAAGCTTCTTGAATCTGAACTTAGTAGGGTTGATCTCCTTTGAAGTTGACTGACTGGCAGCTTCCTTCTTGGATTCCAGAAATAGATCTGGATCTACTTAGTAGATTAGTTCAGGATCTACTTCTTGAGAGACTTGTGATAGTCTCCTTCTTGACTACAAAATAGCTGGAGCTCTCTCTCCCAAAATCTTCTGAAGTTCCTTCTGAATTCTGGATTGAATTCTCCTTAGACAAAATCTGAGTGGATAATCACTTCAGAATGTTTTCTTAGATCTTCTCACGAAGATCTTCTTCTGTGTGACTTGCACTTTCTTGATCAAAGATCAATAGTTGTGTTAGTTGTGTGTGTATCATCTCTTTTTCATCAGAATCCATCTATATATATAGACTTCATCCATGGTAACCGTCTGATCCGATTTCTAACCGACTTCTGACAAGTCTGACAGCTTCATTAAAGTTGTTAGAATGCACAGCTGTCAAGTCTCCAGTCAGTTCTTTAACCTGTCTTTGTCAGCAAAGCGTCGAGACTGACTGTCATTCTGTGTCGAGACAAACTGTCAATATGTGTCGACACAAGTGACTTAAGTGTCGACACAGACTTTGGTGGTGTTGACATAGCTTCATTGATGTCGACACTACTTCTAGACACTGCATCTTGAGAATGTGTCGACTCAGATTATTTGTGTCTATACAATCACTTCTTCACTCCACTGCAATCAACTATGTTGAAACTCTGCTGTGTGTCGACACAAGTCCTATGTGTCGACACAGTTGATGTAGACTAAGAATTCTATGTGTCGACACTGCCTCCAGGTGTCGACACAGTTGATGTCGACTCTGCTTCTGTGTGTCGACACTGCCTCCTGGTGTCGACACAGTTGATGTCGACTAACTATTCTGTGTCTCGACACTGCCTCCAGGTGTCAACACAGTTGATTTTGACTAACTATTCTGTGTGTCGACACTGCCTCCAGGTGTTGACACAGTTGATGTCGACTAACTATTCCTTGTGTCGACACATCCTTTTCCAAGTGTCGACACAAACTTACTGAAGTGTCGACACAGCTTCCTCTGGTGTCGACAAATGGACTTAGAAACTTTTCTCTGCATTTTAGCATATTCTTAACCTGCACATTTAAACTAAAAATAACATCAAATACACCTTGATGTATATCATTGAGCTATGTGAGGCTTCTCCAAATCAGGTACACATTTTACAATGTACCCAACAATCTCCCCCTATTTGGAGAAGTCATAACCCTTTAGTCAATGATATACACCACTTATAATAAACAAATATTATGATGTATATAAACATTATATGATAGGGCAACTTATAGAAAAAAACATATATCAAAATCACTTCACAGGATAAGAATGCAACTTGAATGAACATGGAACATTGTTTTGTTTATTATATCAAAAAGTTTCTTAACACTGTTTATATAGACTTCTTTAAAAACTAAGAATTACATAGTTCTTGAAAAATCTAGTAAAACTAAACTAAGGCTGGACAGGCTCCTTGATGACTATTCCTTTCCCTGATCTAATCTGAGCCTGCACAGAAGGTTCTGTATCTTCAATGGGCTTCTTGCCTTTCAACTCAGCCTTCTTTTGTACTTCAGCCTTAATCCTTTGCCTTTCAAAATAATGAAAAGGCTTAGGGAAATACTTGCTAGGCTCCTGAGCATCAGGAGGTAGCTTCCCACTCTTAGCTTTTCTTCTGTATTAAACTATGGCTTCCTGCCTTACCTCATACTTTTTCCATTCCTGCTCATTATACCATTTGCTACTTTCATGAACCTGGTCTTTTACAGCTTTCCAGGCAGTTAATATGATATTTCTAGAAGTGGGGCTCCACTGCTCAAAATCAGGCTTTAACTCAGCCTGTTCTCTGAATCTTTTCTTTGAAAGTTGAGCTTCCTGCTGAGCTTTCAAGGCAGCTTCTGGCATTTAAACTTTCTCTATAATGACATTTTCAACATCCTGTGGAGGACTGTACATTGTCTGAACTTGTTGTTGAATCATATCAAAATCTGTTGGAGGGTAGATGATCTGAGCAACTTCAGGTTGATCACCTCTAGCATAAGCAGGTTGCACACCAGATTCTGCAACATTGTCATCATCACAAAGGGGTGGATATTCCAGAGTGGCTCTGATGCTATTAGATATCCATTTTGCATGATCAGAGCCAGCATTGACTAACACTCTCTCCCCCTTTATGGCTTCTCTTACTATGTGATCTCTTAAGTCATCCTTTTGAAATCTTATTTGGTCATCAAGAAAATTGACACCATCTTTATAAAATGATTTTAACTTAAGAAGTTGATTAGAAATTGTTTTCTGAGAAGTTGTAATGGCTGTCTTAAAGGAATCCAAGGCTTCCTGTAGCTTCTGATCAAATTCCTCTTTCTCCTTAGTCCTTGCTTCAGTCATTGCAATTACTATTTTCTTTACTTCAGTGACAATCTCATTGTGAGATTCAGTCAGATTGTCATTCATTCTAATCTGATTTTCAAGGACATAGCCTTGTTTAACAGCAATATCATCCACTTGTTTCTTTACTTCTACTTGTTGCTTTGCTAGAAATACAACAGCATTGCCCCCCTTGTGGAAGCAATCTGTCATTTCTTTCTTATTCTGATTTACCTCAAATCTAATTGATTTTATATCTTGTGCTAGATCAAATTGGAGGGCCTTATGGCTTTCATCCACATATTTTTCCAAAACCAATCTCTGCTCATCTAATTTCACTTGTAAATCTACCAAAAATTTGCTGTAATCAGTCTCAGGAGCAGGTTGTGGAGTAGTAGCTTGCAAAGCCTTCTTATAGCTCTGGCTTCTCCTCTTGAAAACCATCAGTTTTCTTTTCTTTATACTTTCAATCTCCTAATCCTCTGAAGCAGAGGTACTGGCAATATTAACTCTTTCTGTAAGACTAGGAGGCAGCTCCTTTTCAGTCCTATGCTGCACCCCCTCATTGTTAACTTGCTCCCCCTCAACTGCTGCTCCCTCTATGTCAGGAAACAATTCTTCCAGAGTGAATTCTTGTTGAATGAGTACTGGTGATACAGCTGTATCAGGAGTATCAGCAACTACAAATGTATCCTCCATGATCACATCTAGTGCTGGACTGTTGACATGAGGTGTTACAAGAACAGATTGTGAATCCATTTCACTTGCCAAGTTAATTCTCTCTTCTCCTTGTACCTGTGCAGTAACTGTCTCCCCCTACACTTGTGCATTCTCAGCATTGTATTGTACTTGTACACTTTCTTTCTCCCCCTGCACCTGTGCACTAACTATTTCCTTCTACACTTGTGCAGTGTTAGTAATGTCATGTACTGGTGATTTTGCTACAGTCTCTTGGTTATCCAAATCAAGTATGTCCTTTTAGAGGACCCTATCCCATCTGGATATTATTCTGATGTCAATCCTTCTTATATGATTTATTTTAGATCCTGGAATCTGATGCATTACCTCTGGAATTGCTCCAGCCAAGTATAAACTCATCAATCTAGCTAAATTAGGCTTTTTGATTCCTTCCTTTATCTTCTCAAAAAGAACTGCAGACAAATCTGTGTCAATCTTATAGATTATCTTTGTCATCAGACTGAACATAAAGGCAGAGAGCCTATCATGTCCTCCAGGTTTACACAAAATAACCTTCCCTACAACTTTAGATAGAAATTTTCCTTGTTGATTCATCCCTTTTATGTTAATGGCTGCTCCAATCTTCATGGTTGGATCCAATCCACACAACTGTAGTGCCTCCCTTGTCTTTGAGGCTGGGACCTCTTCTTCATCCTGAATTCTAGGAAGGTGAAGAATCTTTCTAAAACTTTTCAGAGTAAGTTTGACTCTATTTCCATGAACTGATAATTTAATCTTGAGTCTAGTGGAGTCCACTGTTACAGCAGCATAGAACTCAAACACTTCCTTCTTCCAGATCTTGGTAGCTTCAGATACAAGAAACTCTAATCCATTATCAGTAACAAGGGTTATTACCCCTTTAATCTCCGTCGCCGCATTATAAAAAGAATTGCGCACCAGCTCGTAGCCTTCGTTAATGTTATCTTCAACCTTTGGCACCATTGGAATGGAGAGAAAACTTGAATTGAGAGAAGAGAGTTTGTCGACACAAGTGTTTAGTCTCGAAAATCTGGAGAGCGTGTCGACAGAATATGTTCTCGACCTATTTATACTATTTTAAACAAAGAAGGTCAAAAGGCGGGCAAAAACTGTCTAAATGTGTCGACATAGTTGAAATGTGTCGACATAGACTTCTAATGTCTCGACAACAATGTTGACCTCTATGTGTCGACACCAATTGATGATATGTCGACATTGGACATACTTAGTAGTTCAAAAATTCTGTGTCGACTCTTATTGCAAGTGTCGACACAATTACTGGAAGTGTCGACAACATTACCCTGGTTGTGTCGACACCACTAACTGAAGTGTTGACATCACTTCTCTGGATATGTCGACACCACTTTCCTGGATGTGTCGACACTTTGTCCCTTAGGTGTCGACACTATAACACTATGTCGACACAATTTTACTTAGCCACTTTTGTTAATCTAACATATGGTCAACATTCCTAATTCAATTTTAAATCTATTGAATTTAGTTTCATCTAGAGGCTTAGTAAATACATCTGCAATTTGATAATCTGTCTTAAAAAATTCTACTGAGATGTCCTCTTTGTCTACATGGTCTCTAAGAAAATGGTATCATATTTCTATATGCTTAGTCCTACTATGTGAAACAGGATTATTAGCAATAAATATAGCACTTTTAGAATCACAAAACAAGGGTGTTCTACTTACTTGAATACCATAGTCTCTTAGCTGATGTTGAATCCATAAAAGCTGTGCACAGCAACTTCCTGCTGCCACATATTCAGACATAGTTGTGGAAATTGCCACACTAGTCTGCTTCTTACTGCTCCAAGATATCAATCTTCCTCCAAAAAATTGACATGTACCTGTAGTGCTTTTCCTATCTTCTTTACAACCTGCAAAGTCTGCATCTGAATAGCCTGTTAGTAGAAAATCTCCATTCCTAGGGTACCAAAGGCCTAGATTAGGTGTGCCCTTTAGGTATCTCAAAATCCTTTTAACTGCAGTGTAATGAGATTCTGTAGGCCATGATTAGTACCTAGCACAGACACATGTCACATACATAATGTCTGGTCTACTAGCAGTTAGATATAGAAGAGAGCCAATTATTCCTCTATACAAAGACTCATCTACAGGTTTACCTGCATCATCTTTGCATATAGGCATACTTGTTCCCATAGGAGTTCTCATGGTGGAGGATGATTCCATACCATACTTCTTAATTAACTCCTTGGTGAACTTAGACTGGGATATGGACAAGCAATCATCGGTCTGTCTAACTTGGAGTCCCAAGAAGAACTTAAGTTACCCCATACTGCTCATTTCAAACTTCCCTTGCATAAGTTTAGCAAACTTCTTGCAAAGGTTGTTTTCAGTAGATCCAAAAATTATGTCATCTACATAAATCTGAACTAAGATCTTTCCTTTGGACTCCCTTAGGAATAGAGTTTTGTCTACTTTCCCTCTTGAGAATTTGTTCTCAATAAGGAAAGTAGATAGGGTTTCATACCAAGCCCTTGGGGCTTGCTTTAACCCATACAAAGCTTTCCTAAGTCTATAAATATAATCAGGTTTGAGAGAATCTACAAAACCTGAAGTCTGCTCTACATAGACTTCTTCTTTTAGATTTCCATTCAGGAATGCTGATTTTACATCCATTTGGAATACCTTAAATCCTTGAAATGCTGCATAGGCAAAGAACATTCTAATGGCTTCCAGTCTTGCTACTGGGGCAAAGGTTTGATCAAAGTCTATTCCATCTTCCTGCTTATACCCTTTTACAATAAGTCTCGCTTTGTTCTTCACAATAATTCCACTCTCATCCAATTTATTTCTAAAGATCCACTTTGTTCCAATGATATTGTGGTCTTTTGGTTTAGGAACTAACTCCCAAACCTTGCACCTTCTGAACTGATTTAGCTCCTCTTGCATGACATTAATCCAATGTGGGTCTAGGATAGCTTCTTCAAATTTCTTTGGCTCTAATTGAGATAAAAAGCTTGAGTATAGGACTGTGTTCAAATTCCTGCTTCTGGTTTGCACTTCATGTCTTGGATCACCAATTATCTGATTTACTGGATGATCTTTTAAGTGTCTAACAGCTGGAGGTAGTCTTTCTTCAGGCTGAATACCTCGAGTTTCTTCAATGTGTTGCACCTCTTGGTTTTCTTCAGCTTCTAGAGAGTCCTGTACTCCCCCTGGACAGTAGCCACCATTTTCCATTTCTTGATCTGCAGTTGAATCTTCTGCAATGAAAGCTTGTCCATTCTCTTATTTATACATGTTGGACTGCATGAACTACAAGGCAACTCACTGTTGATTAATCTAGTTTCATCAAATACAACATGTATAGATTGTTCTATAACCTGTGAAATCAAGTTGTAGACCCTATAAGCCTTACTATTATTGTTGTACCCAACAAATATCCCATCTTTGGATTTGGCAGCAAACTTAGTTAGATAAGACTTTCCATTGTTAAGGATATAACGCTTGCAACCAAAGATCCTAAAATAGGATAAATTTGGTTTTCTACCTTTCATGATCTCATAGGGAGTCTTTTTGTGGCACTTGGTGATAGATGCCCTGTTGATCACATGACATGCAGTGTTTACTGCCTCAGCCCAGAAATATTTTGGGAGAGAAGTGTCACTTAATAGAGTTCTACCAGCCTCAATCAATGTTCTATTTTTTGCTGTGGTGTTCTAGGTGAGGAAAACTCTTGAAAAATCCCAAATTCTTCACACAGTCTTGTCATACTTTTAGATTGAAATTCAGTGTCATGGTCACTTCTGATTTTGACCACTATACTGTCAAGTTCATTCTGAATTTGTCTGACAAAACTTTGTAAAACACTTGGGGTTTCTGATTTTTGTCTCAGAAAGAACACCCAGGAATATCTAGAATAGTCATCTACCATCACAAAAGTGTAGACCTTCCTACCTAGACTATGAACTGGCATAGGACCAAATAAATTCATATGTAATAGGTATAGACACCTGACTGAATCCTTGTTTTCAAGGCTATGAAAGGAGGATTTTGTCTTCTTGCCCTTTTGACAAGCTGAACATATCCCTTCCTTTATACACTTAACTTGAGGACCATTCCTCACTAACTCTTTGCTAAAGAGTTGGCCAATTGTTTTGTAGTTAAGATGGGCCAACCTTTTGTGCCATTTGACACAATGAGAGGCTCTCTCATCAGTTACAAGACAAATAGGAGAACCTTTGTTCTCACACACAAAATTAAGATAGTACACATTCCTTTTTCTATATCCTGTCAAAATGACCTTTTGATCATTTGACCTTTTAATATGACATCCATTCTTAACAAATGAAATGTCATATCCTAAATCACTCAGCTGACTTATGCTTATAAGGTTGTGTTTCAAACCCTTCACATAGGCCACTTGAGTGATAAAAATCTTGTTACTAGAAATGTTACCAAAACCTTTGATGATTCTTTTTTCAGAGCCACCAAAGATTACTTTAGGCTCATTTATGATAGGCAAGTACTCCTTCAGCAATCCCTTTATTCCAGTCATGTGCCTAGAACATCCACTGTCCAAGTACCATATAGGGGCATGGTAACTTGGACTCACCTGCAATAAAAAATTACCTTCCCTTAGAACCCAAGTCTTGGGTCCTTGGTTCAAGTTAGCTTCATACTTAACAAATCTACATGCAGCTCTTCTAACAGGTAGACTGTTGTTATTCCTGACACTAGTGTTGTGCCAGTAATCTATGGCATAATGACCTGTCTTACCACAGCACCAGCATTCATACTTGTTGTATCTATTTTTAGATACATTCTTGACAGTTGGTTGACAGCAAATATTTTGTATTGTGCTGGTACTACTGCAGCTACACCCACTGGTTTCTCACAAACATGGGGTTTATGAACATGGGCTGCCTTATTGACATAAGCACCCTTGTCATTCAGAACTTCAGTCTTACTATGACTATGAGTATTCTCAAGGTCATACTTGTTAGAAGGCACTTGTACCTTTCTAAAAACTACAGGAACTTTAAAATTCAGTGGCTAAACTGAGGCTTTGCCCTTTCTCTTGAATTGGAAAGCCCTGGTGTTACCTTTAAAGCCTATTCCAGCCTTACCCTTTTGAGCCACAAACTCATCTATCAAGGGTAAAACTGATTTTGGCTTGGAATAACTAGCCACCAAATCTTTCTCCTTTTGAATTCTGACTTACAGACTTTTAATTAGATCATTTTTGTATGTGATTGTGCCCATCTGAATAAAAGTTATAGTTTTTTGTTTGGCAATCTCATTCAATTTTTTATCCAACTCTTTCTTTAAGTCAGATGCAGCCATCTTAAGATCTGCAATTTCCTTAGCCTGAGTTTTGGCCAGGTTCTTGCTTTTCTTTAGTGCCTGCAACAAGTCCCCATATTCATCTATCAGCTGATGAATATCACCTTCAGACTCAAACCCATCCACATCACTTGATACAGATGTAGCTGACTCTATGCCAGTACTACAATCTGGTTTACTAGAAAAACATTATACCTTGTTAGGACCAGGCTGATCCTGGCACTTATCTTCTTCTGATACAGCCATCAGTCCCATGCACTGATTGTCTTCTTGTGCATTGATAGAGTTCAGCAATTGCATAAAATCTTCTTCTTCATTAGCTGCATAAAGACCAATGTATGCCTCAGCTTCAGATTCAGACTCTGAAGTTGATTGGTCTGTCAAGCTTTTCTCTTTCTTAGCAACAAAGGATTTCTTACTCTTTTGTTGAGTCTTTCTTTTATCAGCAGACTCCTTTCTTTTGTATGGACACTCAGCTAAACATGTCCAGGCCTATTACAGCAATAGCAAACTATCTTTGATGTTGTAGATTTGCTAGGCTTAGACCTGCTCCTGTCCTTCCAAGATTACTTTCTCTTTTGATAATAGTCATCAACTGGTTGAGATGTGGAGGGACTAGATTTCCACTGCTTCTTCTTCAAGAATCTCTGAAACTGCCTTGTAAAGGCAGCAAAATCTGTATCTGAATCACTGCTATCTGAATTTTGGTTGTCTGAATTATCTGAGGTAATTTCAGCAACTTACCTATGAGGTGATGGAGACATCCTCCTATTATTTCTAGTGGATTCAACCTTGAATGCCACAGACTTTTCTCTATGCTCCCCTTTTGCATTTCTTTCTTCCTCTTTTCTAGTCATTAGTTGCATCTCATAAGACAGCAACTTTCCAAATAAAGTTAAAGGAGAAATATCTGCAAGTTTGGCCACTTCCCTAATGGCACAAATCTTGGTGTCCCAACCCTTTGTCAAGGATCTTAGAAATTTATCATTCAGTTCATATGTACTGAAGACCCTTCTATAAGACATCAGCTCATTTACTATTCTATAGAACTTCTTATAGAACTCAGATATGCTATCTTACTTCCCTTGTCTGAAACTTTCATATTCCTGATTTAGCATAGACTTTCTATCTTGTCTAACTTCTTCAGAACCCTCCATGTAGACTATCAAAGTGTCCGACATTTCCTTGGAGGTCTTGCAGTGAATGAAATTCTGAAAGGTTGAATCATCTATGGCACTTACTATGATATTCTGGGCTCTTTTATCCATAGTTGCCAGGATGATCTCATCCTTAGTCATCTCAGAAAAATCTTTGGGAGTTCTTCGATTTGCATCTAGAACAGACACCTTCATTGAAACATAAGGACCTTCCATTATAGTAATGTAAATCCTTGGATCATAAGCCTTCATGAAAATCCTGACCCTTTCTTTCCATATTCCAAATATCTCCTTCCTGCAGATGGGTAATTTCATAAACCCTAGTTCCTTGTGATTTTCTCCAGAACCAATTTTCTTGATTCTTGATTCTGTCTTAGGGATCAAACTCAGACTATTAAGTCCTTCTTTGAGAAACCTCCATCTGATACCACTTGATATATTTAACTTCAAGACAACCTAAACACCTAGAGGGGGGTGAATAGGTTCTTATCCTTGTTTCAATCTAAGGCAGAATATAACTTTAGTTCTTTAATATAAATCTGAAAACTCTACAGATAACACAACATATACAATCACAGAATCTATAATTACACAAATCACAGATTGCACACTGATTTATAGTGGTTCCCCAAGGTCTGGGTACATCCACTTTCCCCCTTCGCCTATCCAGCAATATGCTAGATTCAGCCTAACTTCTTCCTTTTTTCTCAGATCTACAGATCTTACAGCTCAAAATCCTGAAGGATTCCTACAACTCAGAATGTATCCACACTCCTACAGCTAAGGATAATAAGCCCTACCTCAGCCTTGACATAAGGCCTACAACTCAGAGAACTGATTCTCCTACACTCAGGCTCAAATAGCCTTAGCACTCAGAGATCTAAATCTCCTACACTCAGGCTCAAACAGCCTTACCACTAAGAGATCTAAATCTCATACACTCAGCCTTTATAACACAGGCTTACAACTCAGATCTTAGAAAAGATCCTACAGAATTTGATAAGTATTTTTGATGGACTCTTACCCTTATTGAGAGAGAAAGGATAAGAGGATTCTTGATCAGCTTCTTGATGAGACTAATAGCTGAAATCAACCTGTTCTTAGCTTTCTTCAAAGCTTCTTGAATCTGAACTTAGTAGGGTTGATCTCCTTTGAAGTTTACTGACTGGAAGCTTCCTTCTTGGATTCCAGAAATAGATCTGGATCTACTTAGTAGATAAGTTCTGGATCTACTTCTTGAGAGACTTGTGATAGTCTCCTTCTTGACTTCAAAACTGCTGGAGCTCTCTCTCCCAAAATCTTCTGAAGTTCCTTCTGAATTCTGGATTGAATTCTCCTTAGACAAAATCTGAGTGGATAATCACTTCAGAATGTCTTCTTAGATCTTCTCACGAAGATCTTCTTCTGTGTGACTTGCACTTTCTTGATCAAAGATCAATAGTTGTGTTAGTTGTGTGTGTATCATCTCTTTTTCATCAAAATCCATCTATATATATAGACTTCATCCATGGTAACCGGCTGATCTGATTTCTAACCGACTTCTGACAAGTCTGTCAACTTCATTAAAGTTGTTGGAATGCACAGATTTCAAGTCTCCAGTCAGTTCTTGAACCTTTGTCTTTGTTAGCAAAGCGTCGAGACTGACTGTCATTCTGTGTCGAGACAAACTGTTAATATATGTCGACACAAGTGACTTAAGTGTCGACACAGACTTTGGTGGTGTCGACATAGCTGCCTTGATTTCGACACTGCTTCTATACACTGCATCTTTAGAATGTGTCGACACAGATTATTTGTGTCTACACAATCACTTCTTCACTCCACTACAATCAACTATGTTGAAACTCTGCTGTGTGTCGACACAAGTCCTGTGTGTCGACACAATTGATGTAGACTAAGAATTCTGTGTGTCGACACTGCCTCCAGGTGTTGACACAGTTGATGTCGACTCTGCTTCTGTGTGTCGACACTGCTTCCTGGTGTCGACACAGTTGATGTCGACTAACTATTCTGTGTGTCGACACTGCCTCCAGGTGTTGACTCTGTTGATGTCGACTAACTATTCTTTGTGTCGACACTGCCTCCAGGTGTCGACACAGTTGATGTCGACTAACTATTCTGTGTGTCAACACAACCTTTTCCAAGTGTCGACACAAACTTACTGAAGTGACGACACAGCTTCCTCTGGTGTCGACACTGGACTTAGAAACTTTTCTCTGCATTTTAGCATATTCTTAACCTGCACATTTAAACTAAAAATAACATCAAATACACATTGATGTATATCATTGAGCTAAGTGAGGCTTCTCCAAATCCGGTACACATTTTCCAATATACCCAACAATTGACTTAACCTAGATCTAGAAAAAGACTTAAGACCCTAGACTATACATGTGGATCATCTAAGAATCCTAATAGTGAACCAAGCCCAAATCAACCCTAAATAAGGTGGGGTTTCAATTAAGACCACGTCCTCAAACCATTGGATGTGTTGGATCGGGCCTCCCTTCCCAGCGTAGTAGGACATCTCGGGCTCAATGAACCCCTCCGGAACTAGGGCGGAAGAAACCAACTCGCTGAAGGGGCTGCCTCCCCCTACTAGGCGACCTGGAGGGTCTCGCACCCCCATCTCGCCGAACCTGCCACTGATCGCCGAGCCCGGGAAGAGAACTCGCCCGGGGAGCTCGCAGCCTCTCCCTTCCTCTACAACCTCCTTATCAGCTCGCCTTCTGGGAGCATCCTCGCCAAGGGTCGGGACCGTGAGTACTGGCGCCGCTGGAGTCGAGCACTCAGCATGCGCGCCGAGTGAGAACCTGACAAGGCTGAGCACCTCTTGCCTGAAGTATTTGAACATACCCACTATGGCAAGAGGCGAAGGGGCGGCGATTCAGACCTGTCTGAGCCTTGTCCTCCTCCCGTCATCGAGCCTACATAAGATTTTTTGTGTTAACCACTCTCCACGCTCAAGGCACCAAAAATTTGAAATCGAAAAATCGGTCTCTGTGGAGTTCACCCTTTGAGAAGGGGTGATCGCGCACCTACTTCTCTCCTACAAGCAAAATGACAAAGGAAGTAGAACAAGGAACTGATCCAAGGGCTCGGCGTGGAGGACCCACCATACACTCGGAAGATCTCAGAGCGCTTCCCCTTCTTAGCCAAATGTCGGGCTAAGGTACCTCAGAAAGCGCTAGAAGACTGGGAAAAAAGTGAGTCTGTCTTCTGAGGTACCCCTTGGGTCCTATTTATAGATTTCTGAAAACGACCTGCAAATAGCCAACCTCCGCTATTTTGAACAGCTATGTGCAGCCCAACTAGATCTGTCAACAGCATAACTCCGTTGTTCTAACTGGCTATGGGCAGGCCAGTGGGAGCAAAATGGTAAAAGCACTTCACAGATCATTGGGCGAGTAGCCCTCAACAAACTCTCTCGGCAAGGGCGACGAGTGCTCGATAGAGCTAGCACTCGCCGCTTCCGCTCGGCCTTTGGCGAGTACGGGACCGGCCTGCCCAGCTCGCATGTTGCGAGTTCATTGAGCGATCAGAACTCGGCGAGCGGCCTAGAGCTCGATGAATGGCCAGAGTTCAACGAAAGGCCCATAGCTCGACGAACAGCCCAGAGCTTGACGAACAACCCAGAGATCGACGAACAGCCCAGAGCTCTATTGAGAATTGTGACTTACAATGTTCCTCAGGATTTGAAGAGACATCACCAATCATGCTAAGGGTCTTAATATATTTGTTGTGTGCTTGAGTTCATGCATGCAGATGGTCCTTGATTGGACAGGTGAATAGGAAGAGAAAGCTAGAAGTAAGAAAATTTGACTAAGGCATAACCGCTGAGACAGCTAAGAAGAATGTCTCATCAGAACTGCTGAGACAGCTGAGACAGCTAAGACAACTGAGAAGAATATCTCAGCATAACCGCTGAGATAGTTGAGAAGCTCAACACAAAACATTGAGAGAAGTGTTGGTCTCATCTAAACCGTTGAGACAGAAGATTGTCTCAGCTGTGAATAAAAAAACCACTGAGGCAGTTGAAAAGGAACCGCTGAGACAGAAAAGTCTCAGCTATGAAAAAGAAACCACTGAGATAGTTGAGAAGGAACCTCTGAGACAAAGCCAGCAGAAATTTTCTAAGTCTAGAAAGTGGAGTTCGTCGAACTAGGTTCAGAGTTCGTTGAGCTCAGCTCACAGATCGTCGAGCTCAGCTCAACATTCCTTGAGCGGTTTACTCAGAAGCTTGAGGTTAAGAATTAGTCGAGGTCAGCTCGCAGTTTGTCAAGCTCAGCTCACAGATCATCGAGCTCAAGGTAAAGGTTGAAGATTTAGAGGTCATCGACCTGAGCCCGCCTTTCGTCGAGCTCAAGTTAAAGGTTGAAGATTTAGAGCTCGTCGAGCTCAGCTCACAGATCATCGAGCTCAAGTTAAATGTTGAAGATTTAGAGTTCATCGACTTTTGTCGAGCTCAAGTTAAAGTTTGAAGATTCAGAGTTCGTCGAGCAGAGCTCACATTTCGTTGAGCTAAATGTAAAGCTAGAGATTCTGAAGATCGTCGAGCTCAGTACAAAGTTCGTTGATCTCAGCTCGACGATCGTCGAGCTCAGTCCAAGTACTTCATGCCATTTCGGGAAAGCTACAGTAGCACCAGAAGCTATGGTTTGTCTTCTTCTGTGGTAGGTGGCGCTCACCATACTTGGTTGGGCCCACATTCAAATTGTGCCATTGATTCAAATCAACAGATATAAAAGAAAGAGAAGAAAAGAAGATTAGGCTTAACGAAAAATGAGAACAAAAGCAGAAAACTAAAAAGGGGCGGTTGGACTTTATCTTCTTCGACAAGCTTGAAAGCAAAGCCCAGCAGTGAATGCCAGAAGGAAAAGATAGCTGAAGCTTCTTCCAGTTCAGCAAGAGTGTTCCTTGGAGAACAAGTTGGCTGATTCAATCTATCAGTAATAGGAGTTTGCTGTGTGAATGGTTGTAAGCCTTCAAAAGCAGTTAGCTGTCTTCAAAACAACAAAAAAATTGGTAGCTATAAAAGAAGACTAATTCCTTCTACAATAAGTGGGCTAGACTGATATCTGCTCAGTCTAGCAAGTTGACTCAAAGATTTTTCTCTGAGTCAGTATTTCAACTTTCTTGATTACTTTCCTATAGGATTCAGTTTATCTGAATCTGAGTGTAGGGCACTTTGTGTCTGAGTGGTAGGTGACTAATTTATCACTGAGGTAGGTGCCCTACTAGGGTACTAAGGTAGGATCCAAGTGTGGATTTGAGATATAGGGCTTAAGTTCCTGAGGTAGGAGAGTGCTTCTCTCTGAGGTAGGATCCAAGTGTAGATCTTAGGTAGGGATATACTTCTAGCCTGAGTGTAGGTCCTAGTGCCTGAGGTAGGTGACTTGTGAGTCACTGAGCTGTAGGTGACAAGTGTGTCACTGAGTTGTAGGCCTTGGAGGAGGCTGAGCTGTAGGTTCTTGGAAGGGCACTGAGGTAGGTACTTGGATAGGTACTGAGTTGTAGGAGTGTTGCAGTACTTTGAGAGTAGGGTTGTGTGCCTGAAGTTGTAGGGCTGAGAAGCCTGAGCTGTAGGCCTTCAAAATAAGGCTAAGGTACGTGGTTAGTGGACCACTAAGCTGTAGGAGCACTGTAGGGCTCTGAGGTAGGAACCCTTGTGGTTCTGAGTTTGGATTCTGAAAAGAATCTGTATATAAGGCTGATGGTCTGAGGTGTAAGCTCTGAGGAGCATATTGGTGGAGTTTGTGCCTAGTCCAACAAATCAGTTGGATAGGTGAGAGGGAAAGTGGATGTACCCAATTGGGGAACCACTATAAATATTTGTATGCTTGCTGTGTTGCTTGTTTCTTTCTTTTATTGCAGGTAATTAGGACAAGCTCTAGATCACCAAATTTATAAACAATATAAAGATCTAAGAAAGTTCAAAAGACTGATTCCCCCCTCTAGGTTACTAACTAACCTTAAAGTAATAACTTTCAAGTGGTATCAGAGGGAGGTTGCTCATAAAGGATTTAACAATCTGAGTATACCTCCAGGTTAGCTATAAGATATAAGTATGGGGTCAGGAATGAAATATAAGGAGCAAGGGGCCATGAAACTACCAATCTGCAGGAAGGTAGGATTTGGCCTCTAGAAGCAAAGGGTCAGACTATTCATGGAAGCATCTGACCTTAGGATCTATGTAACAGTTGTGGAAGGCCCTTTTAAAACCACAAAGGCTTCCACCATAGATCCAACTCTGAGAGTGCCCAAGGCATATATAGATATGGATAGAGATGAGGTAGTGTTATCTACCACGGACCAGAGGGCACAAAATATTATAGCCAGTGCCATTGATGACTTAACCTTTCAAAATCTTTTACACTGCAAGACCTCCAAGAAAATGTGGGACACTCTTTTGGTCTACATGGAAGGCTCTGAGTAAGTTAGAGATGATAGGAATTCCATACTCTGTAACATCCCATTTCCTATTAGACCCCCTTTACTTAGATTGGGTTAGGACATATGGTGGGGCATGGGTTTAGGCTAGGTTTGAACCATGGAGTTAGGGTGTATTCACATGGGGCCCACTATAGGGCCCAAGTTAACTCAAGTCAAACTTGCCCAAATTGGGATCTTAGCTACACATTAGCCCCACCACTATCCCCTAACCCTAATAACAATCTAAGTCAACCATAATCAATGTCATTGGGTCACCTATTGACCCAGGTTGACCTAAGTCAACCATAACCTTAATTTGGTCAAACCCACACCTAAAGGCCCAATTAGTCCAAATATGGCACCACCATGGCCCAACCCAAGTTTGGTGGTACCATTGGGTCCATGACCATCAAGTGGGGCAAGCCCACTCATCATGTTGACCAAGTAAACCTAAAAAGTCAACAAGTCAACTTAGGGCTTTAAGAGAGGAAATGATATGAGCCAAGCCCATTCCTAATGGACTAAGCCCATGGCTCAAGGCCCGTGACCAGCCCAAGAGTTCAATGACAGCCCTAACCCTCTGAAATAGGAGAGAGAATACATGCATGGGGGGTAACTTAGGAATTTTGGGAAAATGTGGAGAGAGAAGAGAGGGAAAGAGGGGATGGAGGCCATGTGGCCCTCCTTCCCTCTGTCCAAGCTCTTGGCTGAGCTTCCATGGCTCTTTTTAATAGGATTGAGGGGCTGGTGGACACATGGCAACCAGGCGGAGCTTCCAAAGTTCATGGCCGGCCACCCCTTAATCAAAACTACTCACCCAGCCACTCCCAGCCAAATCTAAGCCCACCATCAGCTTCAGGAGATTGAAACGAGTGGATTTTGGTTGCTGGAGCAAAGCTTTTGCTGGAGAATCGGAGAATCAGGCTAGATCGCTGGAGCAAGCCTCGGTCATGGCTCATCGCCACCACACTCGCCGTCAAGCCCGGTTGCAGGTTCATTTCGCCTCACCTCACCCCGTGCTAGATTTCTAGTTCAACTAGGCGAGACATTGGGCTCAATTGAGCCTGATACCATGTGAGCCGTGAGCTAAAATGCTGAGCTTTTCTTCTTGCTCGGGATCGCCAGAGGAGCCTCCTCCGGCAGCCTCACCGCTTGGAAAAACTAGCCACCACCTCAACGGAGGTGGTGGCGATAATCGCCGGCGGTGGTGTCGGCCCAGATGGCCGGAATAAGCCAGCAAACTCAGCCCAGGAAGATTGAATCCTAGTCGTTGGCTGATTGGGGACGATGGTCAGGAGCCGTCAGATCTGATGAATTAATTTGATATTCCATTATATTATAAACAATATTATTATTGTAACACTTTTACGGTGTTCTTGCATGCTTATTTTAGGCCTGTTAGATTCACATTCAGAGATAGCTATCAACATAAAAAATGTCGGCCTTGACCTTAACTTTAAAATGACACCCTAAACTTAGGATTTCGTATAGTAGAACTCCTTGTAGAACCATTCTACCATGACTGGTCCTAGGCTAGGGTAAATATAAAAATAAATGCCCAAGCTAAACCATAAGTCTTCATGACCTAAAATTTTGGTCAGGCTTGTGTTAATGGTAAATCTAGGCCCTGACCAAAAATGGGAATTTTTGGTCAGACTTTTGCTATAGTATTTGGTGAAATACTAATAATTAAATTAAGTGTATTTATGGAGATAAATGACTCCAAATACCCCCAAATTTTGGTGACATGTCCATTAGGTCAATATAAAACCATGGTAGGAATTTCAGGTCATTTTCACCTCTGCATGTTTGGGAAATCCCACATGCATGATATAGGTATGTTCAAATTTGGGGTGCCTATAGTAAAAATAGGAAAATGGGGATTTAACCCATTTGGAGCATTGCATGTCCATGAAACTTTGGATAGTGGCTTATAGTGGTTGAATATACCTCCCATGGAAAGTTTGGGATTTTTGGAATAATAAATCCCATTAATTTGAATTATTGGAAAATATGCCTAGATAGGAAATAAATTTGGAGCTAGGGCATATGAATTTATTAAATTTTGAATTTTTGTCACAATCTTTATTAAGACATAGATCACCTCTGGAAAAATTTAGGGGACTGTTAGGTGATGTTAACTTGGATGTCAAGTAGAATTTACCATTTTGCCCATTATGGAAATTAATTAAAAATAAGGAAAATTGTTGTTTAAATATTATGAAAAAATTTACAGTAGCTTTTTTCTGTGATTAAATCCCTATTAAATTATTTGAGAATATTTGGATGTTTCTATATTCTGAAAACCTTAATAATGATATTTTGGTAATATTGTTCATTTGGATATAAGTTATGTCAAATCACTGTTTTGGATTTTGAAATTCTGTATTTAGCTTTATTATATTAACATGGATCCTCAGTAATTTTCCTAGAATTTCTGATTGTATAAATATTGTACTTCATTTGGAAAGTAGTCAATTTATGATTTAATATTAAATGGAAATTAAATGGAATTTCACATGGGAAAATTATGAAACTTGGTAAGAAGTCAAATTTAACCTCATGGAACATCTGACAAATTTCTTAGGTATGCTAGACCATTATACATAATACATCATGTGCAAGGCGTTCCAGGTCACACAATTAAACGAATTAATTTAGGCCATTAACTCCTTAGAAAAATAGTGAAACCTAGGATGGTCAACATCATACATCTTAGCAAGCCATGATAAATAATTAGGGGTAGTTAGCCCAAGATTTGGGAAGACACGTCATACGGGTCAACACTAGGTCATGTGTGCGCTTAGTATAAATATCATATAACACTAGGACCCATAGGGGATAAGGTTGTCAGTTGAGATGGATTCTATGTTTGAAAGTTAAACCCTGGTTGGTGTCCAATAGGTCACTTCTTGATAACGAGTGGTAGAGTGCAAAATCTCAAGGATAGTAACTAAAGCGGAGATCGGCGGAAGACCGCCGCTCTCCCAATAACATCCTAAGTTATTAGGTTTGTACCAGAGTAACAACGAGAGTTTGGTATGGATCATGGGTAGACATTAATAAAAGTAAATATCCTTGCGAAAGTAAACTTTGGGCTTCAGCCCATCGTAGTTCCTAGTGCCCCCGAGAGCCCTTCACCGGGCCGTCCCTAAGCAGTCCTGGGATTAACCCTAAATTGCTAAGTATAACAAATACTAGACAAGAGTAGTCTAATAGGCTAAGAGAATGTTATTACAATCTCACCCGTGAAGGGTTGGAGGGTTTTCAGGATAGTTAGTCCTGCGAGCTGGATGCTCGAGAGTTTAAATCAGGACGGGTTTGGTCCTGTGAGCTGGAGACTCGGGTTGAGATACCTTGCATGTGCATAGAAACAAAACTAGTGGTGGGTCATGCAGTACTGGGCCAATCGTCACACCGATGGCAGTACGGTGACTCTGGTGAGGTGTGAGGTTTGAGGGTCCAGTAGGTTGTTTATACTGCGGTCCGATGGAATAACCCGGAAAACACACACCCGACCAAAGTCTGGCAGTTGGCCAGCATTAGTACGCAAAGACTCTAGAGTGCACCTAGGACGTGTACAGAGGCGTACAAAGGGTCTGGGCTTAGTAGTGTCTATACCCGCCTAGGAAGCGGAAGCGCCTGTTCCGCTGCTGTCGTAGCCACAATGGTGGTACCAGAGAGTGATGCTAGCTCCAAAAAGTGGGAACTAAAGGTCTGTGATCACAGAGTCGTCTGTGTTAGTTGCACTTGTATGAATCATAAAATTCATGCATAACATACATTCATAACTAGGGCATACGCACCATAGATCCTTATCATATAAATTAGTATGGGCTCTTTTATATGATAAGTTATATTTGGAAACCTTAACTTATAAGTTTGTATGGGCATTCATATAAGTTAAGGTACTTCTGTGATGGTAGCTTAGTAGTAGCATATTCTACTTGTCGTTTTTTACTTGTTTACTTACAGCACCTTACTTTCTGTACAGTTCTTCATACTTTACATGTGCTATATATATAGAACTGCTAGAGTATAAATAGATTGACGCTATATATACTTGGTAGTATAGCTCCACTATCACCTGCTTCTTTTTATACCCCATATTATCCTCCACTTCATCCTCCCGCTCGGTTCCTAGGAGTTACGGGGGCGAGGTATGGAGGAAACGACTTAGTCTTTATGACTAATGGTTGGCTGTGACCAAATCATTTTAGGGGCTCGAGGAGATGGAGTACCAGCACGACCAGCAGGACGATGTGGCAAGACGTGAGGAGCTGATACCACCACCACTTACTACTACTACTGCAGCCCGTCGTCAGGTGGGACGACTTTACTGATGATAGATTAGCTTCTGCATGTTGTCATTTTGAGAGAAAGAGATTTGATATCATGTACAGGGCATAAGTCCTTTCTCTTTTTGTGTACTCATTTTGGAATCTTTTGTACTTTCATTTTTATTATAAATGATAGTGATGTGACTTGTGGACTAGCTATTATATACTCTGCTTTTATACTTCTATTTCTCGATTGGCCAAACAGATTATATGATCGTACTAGTCGGCAGGATCGGCATCTTGTGGTGTCGACTAACCCGTGAGTTAGTGTCACTATAAGGCGGGAGTTCTGGGCATAAGACCAGGAGCCTCCTTGGTAAGGGGAGGGGTCTTACATGCTCAACCAAGAGTATGAGGCTTTCAGACAAAGCCAATCTGAAAAAATAGCTGACCGCTTTGAGAGGTTCTTTAGGACAGTCAATGAACACAGAATATATGGTAGGGTCTTCAGCAACTATGAGCTGAATGACATGTTCCTTAGATCTCTCACTAGAGACTCGAATACCAAGATTTGTGCCTTTAGGGAAATGGCTAAGTTGGCAGACACTCCTCTACCAACTTTGTTTGGAAAGCTTATATCCTATGAAATGCAGTTGGCTGCTAGACTAGAAGAGGAGAAGAGCAGCCAATCCAAGTCCAAGGATAAGTCTGTGGCATTCAAGGTAGAACCCTCAAGAAGGAGCAGAAGAAAGACTCCTTCACCACCAAGAAGGGAAGCTGAATCAAGCTCAGAAAAATCTGAGTCAAGCTCATCAGATAACCACATGTCTGATAAAGATTTAGCTGACTTCTCCAGGCATTCTTAGAAGTTCACAAAGAAGAAGGACTGGAGGAGAAGTCCATCTTCATCCTCTTATCATAGGAAGTCATCCAAGGATGACAGGTATGCCCCTAAAACTAGTAAACAAATTTCTTCTAATTTCATCTGTTATTGTTATAGTAAGGCTGGGCATGTCATTGCTGACTACCCAATCAAAAGGAAGGAAGAAGATGAGAAGAAGAAGAAAAAGCATCACCATGGCCACAAGGACAAGAAGAAGGAGAAGTCCTTTGTGGCTAAGAGGGAGAGAAGCTAGATAGATTCTTCCTCCTCAGAATCTGAAGATGGAGAGGAAGAAGCCTATATAGGGTTGATATCTGTTGCTACAGATCCAGAAGAAGAAGAGGAATATCCTGCTACCAGGATAGGGATAAGAGCCCCTCTATCACTCTCTAACAGTGACAATGAGGAGGATGAAGAAGACTGTGGATGCCAGGGGCTGATGTCAATAACTGAAGAGGAAAGAAGTCAAGCAAATTCAGAATCAATCAAGGTACAACCCCTTTCCATTCTTTCATCTTCCTCTGAGTATGAAACCAGTCCAAACACTGATGCATATTCATCATTTGATGAAGATTGCTCAGATTCTGAGACTGATGTCAATCAATTGATTGACAAGTATGGACTACTCCTAGATGCTCTAAGGAAGAGCAGAAATCTTGCCAAAAGTCAAGCAAAGGAAATTGAAGTCCAGAAGCCTTATAAAACTCTCTATAATAATAAATCTATTGAGTTTTATAAGAAGAGTCATGAGGTGTCTGAACTCAAGAAAAGTCTTGAGTGTCGGACCAAGCTTCTAGAAGAGAAGAAAAAGCATATTAGATATCTGGAACAAAAATTCATAGAGAAGTTGGTGATTGTGATTAACCCTTCTCAGTCACAGGGTCAGTTGCCAAAAGCTGCAACTTGCCAAGCCCCTGAGAAGCTGGGTATTAATCATATTAATCATCATTTCAAATCTGACTTCCCTTATAAGAGGACAGTGTTTCAAAAGGTGAATTTACCTTCTAAAACTATCAAGTTTGCACCTCCCCTTGAGGATCAATCAAATGTGTGCTCTACCAGTGGGGTAAAGACACATGATCTTAAAAGGAGTGTTTTTGTACACTCTAGCCATAAAGCTCAGGATAAGCTCTTTAGATTTGGATCCAAATATCTTCTATCTAAAGAGATGAGTGAGACCACAAGATGGCAGGCTCCAAGAATACAATTGGCCCATCCTGGACCAGCTATATTTAGTTCTTCAGCACCTTCATTCAGGAAGAAGGAAACAACATCATGCAATGCTTATCAAGCAAAGTCTAGAGCTGCTCACATCTCTCATGGACAACATTTATGTGTTGTCCTGAAGAGAAGGTACAATATTCACAAATGGTTGTGTTGTGGGAAGGTGGGCCACTTTGTCATTGATTATTGGCACAACCTGAATGTGGCTAGTGGACAGAAAGGTGCTCAGTCCAGGCAGAGAGTTGGGCTAAAGTTTTATAATACTAACAAGAACCTAGGACCCAACTATTGTTGAGTGCCTAAGGGTAAATGAATTCTGTTTTGAAGGATAGTCTAAGTACCTGTCTAAATAGACTTGGTACTTGGACAATGGATGTTCCAGGCAAATGTCTGGGACAGGATGATTGCTCAAGTAACATGCTCCATATAAGGCAATAAACAAAGGTTGAGGCTTTTAAGTGTATAATTCTCAAAAGCTAGAGGCAGTAAGCCTCAAGGTAAGTCTCTCTCTGTTGCAAAGAGACTAGGTTTGAAAATTCATTAATAAAGTTAGATGTGCTTAGGATAAACCTAATCAAGCACACCAATAAGATAACAATGATTCAATTATCCTTCATAATTATCTATATTGTTAACTCATGTAGCCTTTTCTCTCAAGTCCAAATAACATATAAATTAGTACATATTAAGGTTTCTAATAAAACTGGCTTATTAACATGTTAGGTCTCCATCATACTTAGAATTGATAAAAAATCTGTATAATGGTGTGACAAATATCGTAGAGCAAGCCGTAAAGTCTAAAAATATTTAATTGGTTAGTCAAATAAAAAAGTTAATTAATCTCTTTCATTACATATATAAAGGCGACAAGAAACGAAAAGCCACATCACTCTCAAAAGCCTTAACCCTAGTCGTCGAGACTGAAACCCTCTCAGCGTCCTGCCACACTATTTCAATGGCGCCAAATGTCATCAAGGAGCTCTAGTAAGGATATGAAATTGTGAGGGATGGATTAAGTCATGCCTCCCCAGAGATTAAAGCAGTGATAAGGATGATTGAAATCACAGGCTTGGAATACGCCCTTTCCGAACCCTCCACCATTCTTAAAAAGGAGGTAGTGGAATTCTTCTCCAACATCAAGGTATCCTCCTCTCAAAACTCTCTTAAGTCTAAAATTGAGGATATCAAGATAAAGGTATACCCTAAGAGACTAGGCAAATCCCTTCAAATTCCCTCCATCAATCCTAGCGAGGAAGAAGAGCCCACCGTCATGGACAGAGACAGTGCTCTTAGATGGTGTGGATACAGTGAGGCCAAACCTTGCTCTCTTAAGATAAAATTCTTCAATCAGAGAGGCAAACTGCTAGCATATATTGTAGGGAAAGCCCTTATCTGCAAACCTGGATCACATGACACAATCTCCGGGTCAATGTTTGCTGTTATTACCAAAATTATCCAGAATAGAAAGACCTCATGGTCTTCTCTTATCAATCAGATATTAGTAGACTGTATATCCACTCAAAACATGGGCAGAATTCTTTCCTTATACCTAGTGAACACCTACACTGATATATTCAAATAGGAAAATGGAGTGAAGATCCACTACCTGAAAAGAATGGATATAAAGACATTGGATAGATTCACTAGGATCTTGCCCAAGAGCCACCCTTCAACTACAAAGGATTCCCTAAGGGATATAAGACAGCTTGTTACTGAAGTATACAGCTCCTCCTACTCTGAACATGAGCTAGGAATTACCCCTCCTGTTGATGTTGGGTTGCAGACATACATAACCCTGAGTCTCTCTTCCACAAACATCCAACTCCAGGATACTACAATGCATGTTGATAAAATCCATGCCAGCTCTAGGACAGGAGAAGTTTCAAAGAATGCTACTGAAGAAGATATTATTGAAGAGGATGAGGTAGACATGGATGATACTGATGATATAGCGGCAGTTGAAGTTATCTCTGCTGTAGAAGATAACAGGGAGCCTCCTGAGACATTAAATACTTATCTTGATAAGTCAAGACAAGAAAGGAATGCTTAGTCTGAGGGGGAGCATGATCAGATGGATCTATCAACTTTGGATCAAGTGGTCAATAGAGTGGTTGAGTCTGCACCCACTAAAGGTACTACCCATACCCTCTTATTTAATAGTGTTAAAACAACTTTAGCTAAGGAATTGTTTCCTTCTATAGGTGCTATAATTGAGGAGGAGCCTTCTCAGCTCCCTGCTCAGGATGATGTCCCTCCTCCTATGAGCCATACATTATCTACCCCTATCTCAAATGAGGAATTAGTAAACCAAATCAAAGCACTCATAGATGCCCAGACCACAACCCTTAAGGAGTATGTTGACCAATCAGTTGCCAAACTGAGAGATGAACTGTCAACCAAAGTCAAGGAAAACAAAGAAGAAATCTCTCATTTAAACAAAATGGTCACCACCTGGTTTGATAGGGCTAGAACTGCTGGCATCAAACTGACCACCCTCATGAAATCCTTGGACACAAGCCAAAAACTCTCTACAGCTCACATAGGATATGTCAAGAATTATGTGAGTGTAACTGATGAGGTGATCAAGGGTACATCAAATCATGTAAATCTGCATGTCACCAATGTTGTTTTCCACTCTATGAAGGAGGCACTACTTCTGAAAAATGAGCTGCTTGCTGACAATGAGAGAATACTCCAATCCATATCAAGCAAATATGAAGCCAACACCACCCTACTGCAAGATACCATCTGTGAAGAAGGCATAAAGGGGGAGATCAGCCATGCTAAGACAACAACACTCATTGAAGAACAAGCCTTCAATGTAATTCAAGGCACCAGGGTGGCACTACACCTGCCCCTCCTAGATAGAAAGAGGCCAGAGGACCTAGACTTCCCAGCACAAGCTAGAGCTGTACAGGATGCACAACTTATTACCAGAAGAAAGAGGGAAGGAACTCAGATGGCTGAAGAGTTCATAGCAAAGAGGAGAGCTGAGAACAGAGATGATCCAGATCATGAACAGTTAAGTGATACCTCTGAATCCATCATTAATAATGCTTGGATAGGCCATGGACAAATCTTAAAGAACATTGATTGTGTATATCCTTTTCAGGAATGGATCAAGCATTTGGAAAGAAATTCCCTAAGGGAAAGATTATTCAAAGAAAATCTGGTAAGGAAGAGCAACCCTAAGAAAATGCCTCCCAGAAATATTCCAAAGCCATTCCTTTACTTCAAGAGGCCGGAGAACAAAGCTGAAAACTTGAAGAAGACAGCTGCTACCAAGGATGCTGATTCAAGTTTATCAAAGAAGAGCTGAGATGATACTGTAAGACTTAGGGTGCTTTAATTATGTAATCAATGTCTTGTAATGAATATCAATAGTGTAGCAATACCAAATCTTTATCAATAAAATTAATATGAGTTGACCCTAACTATATTGATGTGATAAATGTGCATGCAATTATCATCTATATATCTGTGATTAATAAATTTGCTGTTCTTTCATAGATATCCTATAATCACAGGTTTGCTACTGTTGTTTGGATTAGTTAATGATTAGGTATATCTTAATCATAATGTTTACTTTGTTAATGATTGACAATTCACTAGTACCATTGGTTATTCAATCATAGTGTTAAGCCATCTCATCTAGGGGGAGTTTTTCCTATACTGGGATGGCTAGTTGTCATGATAATGTTTCATCAGGCCTATCATGATATTTTTTGTGTTGATGCATCTTCATGGATGGGTGTTCTGCCTTCTTCAAATAGGGGAAGATTGTTAGGAATTATGCCCTACAATGTTCCTCAGGATTTGAAGAGACATCACCAATCATACTAAGGGGAATAATGTATTTGATGTGTGATTTAGTTCATGCATGTAGGTGGTCCTTGATTAGACAGGTGAACAGGAAGAGGAAGCTGGAAGTCAGAAAATTTGACTAAGGCATAACCGCTGAGACAGCTGAGACAACTAAGAAGAATGTCTCAGCAGAACCGCTGAGACAGCTGAGATAGCTAAGACAGCTGAGAAGAATATCTCAGCATAACTGCTGAGATAGCTGAGAAGCTCAACAAAAAACATTGAGAGAAGTGTTGGTCTCGGTTAAACCGCTGAGACAGAAGACAGTCTCAGCTGTGAAGATGAAATCATTGAGACAGTTGAGAAGGAACCGCTGAGACAGAAAAGTCTCAGCTGTGAAGAAGAAACTACTGAGACAGTTGAGAAGGAACCGCTGAGACAAAGCCAACAGAAATTTTCTTAGTCCAGAAAGTGGAGTTTGTCGAACTTGGTTTAGAGTCCATCGAGCTCAGCTCACAAATCGTCGAGCTCAGCTCACCATTCCTTGAGCAGTTTACTCAGAAGCTTGAGGTTCAGAATTCGTCAAGCTCAGCTTGCAGTTCGTCGAGCTCAGCTCATAGATCGTCGAGCTCAAGGTAAAAGTTGAAGATTCAGAGTTCATCGACTTGAGCCCGCCTTTCGTCGAGCTCAAGTTAAAGGTTGAAGATTCAGAGTTCTTCGAGCTCAGCTCATAGATCATCGAGCTCAAGTTAAAGGTTGAAGATTCAGAGTTCATCGACCTGAGCCCGCCCTTCATCGAGCTCAAGTTAAAGGTTGAAGATTCAGAGTTTATCGAGCAGAGCACACATTTCGTCGAGCTAAATGTAAAGCTGGAGATTCTGAAGATCATCGAGCTAAGCATAGAGTTCGTCGATCTCAGCTCGACGATCATCGAGCTCAGTCCAAGTAGTTCATGCCGTTATGGGAAAGCTACAGTAGCGCCGGAAGCTACTATTTTTTTTCTTCCGAGGGAGGTGGTGCTCACCATACTTGACTGGACCCACATTCAAATTATGTCATTGATTCAAATCAATAGATATAAAAGGATGATAAGAAAAGAAGATTAGGGTTAATGAAAAATGAGAACGAAAGTAGAAAATGAAAATGGGGCGGCTGGACTTTATCTTCTTCAACAAGCTTGAAAGCAAAGTCCAGTAGTGAAAGCAAGAAGGAAAAGATAGTTGAAGCTTCTTCTAGTTCAGCAAGAGTGTTCCTTGGAGAACATGTTGGCTGATTCAATATATCAGCAAGAGGAGTAAGCTGTGTGAAGGGTTATAAGCCTTCAACAATAGTTAGATGTCTTCAGTATAGCATAGAAATTGGTAGCTGTAGAAGAAGACAAATTCCTTCTACAACAAGTGGGCTGGACTGATATCTGCTCTGTCCAGCAAGTTAAATCAGAGATTTTTCTCCGAGTTAGTATTTCAACTTTCTTGATTACTTTCCTGTAGGATTCATTTTATCTGAATCTGAGTGTAGGGCACTTTGTGCCTGAGTGGTAGGTTACTAATTTGTCACTGAGGTAGGTGCCCTGCTGGGGGTGCTGAGGTAGGATCCAAGTGTTGATCTGAGTTGTAGGGCTTAAGTGCCTAAGGTAGGAGAGTGATGCTCTCTTAGATAGGATCCAATTGTGGATCTGAGGTAGGGCTATCCTCCCAGCCTGAGTGTTGGGCCTAGTGCCTGAGGTAGGTGACTGGTGTGTCACTGAGCTGTAGGTGAAGAGTGTGTCACTTTGTTGTAGGCCTTAGAGGAGGATGAGTTGTAGGTGCCTGGAAGGGCACTAAGGTAGGTACCTGGATAAGTACTGAGTTGTAGGAGTGTTGCAGTACTATGAGAGTAGGGCTATTTGCCTGAAGTTGTAGGGTTGATAAGCCTGAGTTGTATGCCTTAGAAATAAGGCTGAGGTAGGTGGTTAGTGGACCACTGAGCTGTAGGAGCACTATAGGGCTCTGAGGTAGGAACACTTGTGGTTCTGAGTTTGGATTCTGAAAAGAATCTGTGTGTAAGGCTGAGGGCCTGAGGTGTAAGCTCTGAGGAGCATATTGGTGGAGTTTATGCCTAGTCCAACAAATTAGTTGGATAGGTGGGAGGGAAAGTGAATGTACCCAATTAGGGAACCACTATAAATATTTGTGTGTTTGTTGTGTTGCTTGTTTCTTTCTTATATTGCAGGTAATTAAGACAAGCTCTAGATCACCAAATTTATAAACAGCATAAATATTTAAGAATGTTTAAAAGACCTATTCACCTCCCCCCCTCTAGGTGACTAGCTAAGCTTGAAGTAATAACTTTCAAGCTCGACGAACAGCCCAGAGCTCGACGAGAGGGGCTTGGCGAATACAAGCTCGCCTCCCAAAAGCATCTCACCCCGCCTGGGCGAGTCGGAGACTGCTGAGTTCTCCCCCTACTGAGCTCGCCCAGGGACTCAGACTTCCTGATTTGGCAAGTTTAGCTCCTGCTAACCCACTCGCCGGATACGGGGTTGTACAAGATCGACACCAAAAGCTGATACCAAATTGTAACATCTTGCCCATCACGAATAATATTACAAAAGGTCCGTCCGAGTGCCCACACCATATTCCACGAATAGACGAAGGCGGTACTATATGAAATACCAAACATCATCGCAGCCTATCACAAAATTGCATTCTAACGGAAACAAAGGTGTAACAATAACCCACAAGACTGAATGACAACAATACTAAAACTTTGTAATGATAGTTTACATAAATATTCGGCCTTAAGGCCTTACACGATTAAACAAAAAGAATGATTTGCATACATCGGCACGCAGGCCAGCCACACAAGAAAGTAGTAAACGAGCACTTCGGCCTTTGAGCGCCAGCATAGCAAAATGGACTTCAACCCGATACTTCTTTCTCGCCTCGCCAGTACCTACACAAGAACGGCCCACAAAGATGTGGCAAAACAAAGCAACGGTCAGCATTAGATGACCACAATTATAATGATCACACTTCATTACCAGAGTGGTGGTACTTCTTACCTGCAAACAAGCAGTATGACATTTTATAAAATTGCAAATCCATCACAGACATAGGCACGCATGGCCACACATCCCGTGCACTAAGGGCACATTATCGGTGTACTAAAGATTCAAGTCCCACCTCCATCCCAAGTATCAGCCAGTTAGATGATCATTGAGCTTTTATTGGCAAGGCCACCTTACCTTACGGACTCTCCCAAGATCAAAAGGTGTACCGAGGAGCGACCTATTCACTTACCAACATAAGATAGGTTCAGATCAGCTTTGTCTGAGCTCAAATCATTGACATCACGCTGGCATGATGTGGGTACGGCTTCAACTCGGCCCGTTATCTCAACGATAACCTATGTTATCCAATATGGTCAGCACTCAAGGCCATTAAGGTAGGCACTACGGGCCTCGCAACTTAATATGTCACTCGCTTTGTCCCCAGGACTTGGGCTCGCAATCACAAATCAGCTTACTGGAAACTATCATGAGCGATAACCACTATCGTCGTGCTATATCGACAAAACCATAAATCTGTCTCAAGTTTGGGTTCATGCCCAGAACATTCGTATGCTCACTGCTTCCTGCCAGTAGCACTATCGCAGGGAATAACAACATAACATTATTTTCGTTGCAAACTTAGGAGTTTATCTGGAGCCACCCTCAAGTACTTATGCAGCAACCTGCAGTACTCCCAAAACTCCAAAATCTATTCATTTTCCACTGAATCTTCTCCGGCATGCAAATCAATCATCACCAATCTAAACCAACTTTTCTAGATGGACTTCACACAGCATGCATGTAACGCCCCCGATTTTTCGATGATTTTATTTGATTTATTATCGTTATATTTATGACGTTAGGGCGTTACCCTTTTTACGTCATGTTGTCGGCGCTACACCGTTAGTGCGTTTTCGCGTCCGTTAGGTCTGATTGACCAGACTTTGGGATTTTCTTCGAAACTAAAAGTTTTCAAGTTGGTAAGTTAAGTTTTGTGATTTTGGACTTGTTCGTCAAGTTTCGTCGCGACCCGAGCATTTTTGGAGCCTCGGCGCGCGTTTGTAGTTTTGTGTCATTTACTTTTGTCATAGACTTTAGGAGTGTATAACTCGAGATTGGCACGTCGGATTTGGTTTCGTCTTCGTCGTTGGATCCGTAGCGTCAGTATTCGCCTAGGGTGCAAATTTCGTTTAATTCGGCGCGCGATTAGGCCTCCGTTTGAGCTCGCAATTTCCTTGTTCAAAGATATATAGATATGAATATTATAATAATAAAACTCTATTCATCCCTAAAGTTTAATCAAGGTATTTTTGCAAATTCCACTATTCATGAGGACAAAAAAGAGCATTGTTCATGAAAATGTTAATTTGTTGTTTTCTCGGGTAGTCTGACCCTTCTCGAGTGAAATTTTGACTCTTCTCGAGTGAAATTGTTGCTGGAACTCGAGTGGGTTATGCTGGAACTCGAGTGGTTTATGTTGCCACTCGAGTAGTCCATTCCTATCTGCGTTCGGGCGCCGTTTTAAGGGTCAAAACGATGTCGTATAAAAAAAAGTTATCATGAAATTTGTTCGTCTCGGCGAGATCAACAACTTTCATGTTGAACACTTTTTGATTTGAATACATCTTAAGCCCCTATTTTCGTTTTTGCTGCTGCTACTCGAGTGATTTTTGCTGCTACTGAGTGGGTTTTGCTGCTACTCGAGTAGTCCGTTCCTGTCTGTGTTCGGGCGTCGGTTTGAGATTCAAAATGGTGTCGTATCAAAAAATAGTTAACATAAAATTTGTTCATCTCGACGAGATGTACAACTTTCATGTTGAGCACCTTTCGATTTAAAGTCATCTTGAGCCCCTATTTTCGTTTTTGTTGTTGCTACTCGAGTGATTTTTGTTGCTGCTCGAGTGGGTTTTAATGCTACTCGAGTAGTCCGTTTCTGTCTGTGTTCGGGCGCCGTTTTGAGGGTCAAAACGGTGTCATATCAAAAAATGGTTAACATGAAATTTGTTCGTCTCAACAAGATTTACAGCTTTCATGTTGAGCATTTTTTGATTTGAAGTCATCAATATATATATATATATATATATATATATACACGTATACTTAGAATTAGAACCGGCCCACTCCTTTCTTTAGGACTGTTCTCCTTCTTCTTCATCGAGCCGGACCAGAACTGAAGAAATAAAAAGAAAGCACGGCGATGGCGGAGCGTGAGATTTCGTGAACCTTTCGGTCGCCGCCGACGGAGCTCCAGTGCTCGAAATCTTCGCCCGAGCATAGATTTGGAAAGCTCTCGACGATATCTACGCAATCATGGTAAACTTTTCCCATTTCGCGAACTTTTTTTCGTTAGGGATTTTTGGCCCTAACTTCTATTTTGTCCACTCTTGTTCAGATTTCGACTTCTCTCGTCTCCCTTAGTCCCGATCTGCGACGAGGTGATTTGGAGACTTTCTCTGGTAACACCAAGGCAAGTGGCTTCTTTCCTCCTTTTTTTTCTCCTTTAGTCCTCATGGTAAGACTTTCGTCATATATTATTGTCCATGTTTCTTTAGAGTATAAGATGTTAAATCTTTTAAGTTTGCGCTTAGGGTAAATTTTTCGACACCGCTGAGTGTAGGATTCATTATGCTTAGTTTTAGGTCGATTGTAGGTTTGGTCTTCGAGTTAGTGTTGAAATCCTTAGGTGTTGTGCTGAGTTTGGAAGATGATGTTGGGGATATGAGGGTTGGTGTGGATAATAGCCCACCCAATCGGGAGCCTCTTCTTTATGTGAATCATCATAGTGGGGGTATGCTTTAGTTCTCCTGTTCTGGACTGTTGGGTCTGGTTGGCCCGGTTTGGCCATGTTATTTACAACAGTGCCGCTTGTGAGACATGTGAGGACCCGTAGTTGGGCTTTAGGGCGCTTGAGGTCTTCACCCTCTCCGGCCTGCAAGATATTCATACCACGTATTGATGATCCACCCTCTTCCAAGCCGCTCGTTCTCAGTTGGTTCTTAGTGGATTATGCCACAGTTTGCTAAATCTTGCTGTTTATGCTAAGACTTATTCATTTTCGCACTTGGTGCATTTTAATTCAGATGTATTTTTTGTTGAGGTATATCGAAATAGGCGTGATGGGTACTTAACGGGTTGCGGTTAGGATCCGATAGGAATCCAATAACCCATAATCGGGTATTTAGGGTTTGCCTATAAATAACCATGCTGGGGGCAAGAGTTGGCCGTTCCAAAACTTTACGATCACGCGGAGTCTTCGAGCACTATAACATTCTCGAAGTGTTTTTGTTTTGACCTAGCCCCCGCTCCCGCAGCCGTCACTCCTGTTTGCATTATATTTCTGGATCGTCGTCGCCGATCGCGAAGGAGAGGCGAATCCCGCTCGGGATTTCTAGCCGTCGCTGTTGTTCACAAACGTCGATCGGGAAGATCTTTTCTTCTGTCAACCTTAGCCGATCGCGAAGAAGGATCGAAGAAGAAGGTCATCTCTGCCTCGGTGGTTCTACGATTTTCTCATGTTCATCGTCGTCGTCATGGCTCTCGATCGTGGAAGTAAAAAGGCGAAGGCGCCGAGTTTTTTTTTGGTCGCGCGATCGAAGAAGGTTCACGCCGCTCTTGTTTTTCTGCGACAGGGAACTTCTGCCTCTTCCTGCTCCTAACTTCTTCCGCCTTTTCTTGTTGTTGATCGAAAAGGTTTTACAAAGCAAATCGTCGTTGATCTCAGATCTTGCTGGCATTGTTTTTTTTCCCAAATTTGCAAGTTTAAGCCGTTTGGATCTATAATATCACAGTGATCTGGGAACTGTTTAAGGTTATGGAATTCATCGGCCTGGACAAGGAAGCGGTTGTGGATCTTCAAGGTTTGCCGACAAGGACTTCTATTTTTGCTCTCTTCTTGAGAATCCGGGTGATGGTCTGGGTTCATTGGAGAAAAGACAGCAGGTTGTGCAGGATCTCTGGTTCTGGAATTCAGACTTCTAAAAAGGATCACTTTTTTGTCACTAGTCCAGATCTTTTGTTGGGTGGAGCAAACAAGTCCTACCAGACATGCTCTCTACTTCACTAGCAAGGAGAACTTGTGGCCTCATCTTCATTTTCTCCAATCTTAACCTCTCTGATCTGACTAGGGGAGATAGAGTTCTCTTCCTTGCTGTAATCGATCGAAGTAGAGAAGGAAATATTTTGGAGAAGGTCATTATCTTGGTGTGATTTTTGTGGGTCGGATCGAGTCTTTGGCGACTGTATTCAGGCAAAAAGGATGAGCTAACAAGTTTTACTTGGATTGGATCCGAAGATTCTTTCAACTCCACGACTCAGGTGATCTCTTTCTAGTTTTTCTGCTTGTGATTTAGGTTGCTAGTGGAATACTATTGTTTGGAAAGAGACACACAATGTCAAAAGGGAATTCTCCCATGCCGATGATCAAGCTGGAGAAATTCTCCAACTCCGAGTACAGTGCCTGGAAACGGAACATGCAGTTTGGCATGAAATATATGAATATTTTCTATACCGTACAGTCCGACTTTGAGTCTTATAGAGGAGGAGAGGACGAGGATATCTGGATAAACGATAAGGATTTTTGTCGTGATTACCTCCTCAACTGCCTCTCAAACAGACTTGCAGAGACGTACAACAAGATGAAAACTGCAAAGGAGATCTGGGACGCCCTGGAGGAGCAGTTCAGAGATTAAGAGAACATGTCAAAGACGCACATGGTGGATAAGTTCATGGCCTTCACCTTCACAGAAGACATGGAGATTCTTCCTCAAGTTGCTGATTTTGAGAATCTAGTGGACAAGCTGAACAGTGAGAACATCCCTCTGCCAGATGGGTTCATTGTAGGAGCGATAATTTTTAAATTACCCTCGACATGGTATTCTTTTAAGACTGAAATGTATCGGAAGAAGACACAGGTGAGCCTGAAAGACCTCAAGAGCTTCGTATGCATTGAGGATGAAAATGAGACTAGGCACACCTTAGAGACGGTTAGCAAGCAGTCCTCTGCTGCTAACATGCTCATGTATCC
The DNA here is from genome assembly GCA_039513925.1 of Platanthera zijinensis. NCBI lineage: Eukaryota > Viridiplantae > Streptophyta > Magnoliopsida > Asparagales > Orchidaceae > Platanthera > Platanthera zijinensis. Next base: position 64,029,660 of record CM077081.1, on the reverse strand, counting down.
TAAGCGTAAGACTAAGCCTGTAAAGACCAGACCACTGGCCAGTGCACCCACAGTTGCTGCCACCAGCAAAAAGATTAAAAAGTTCAAAAGCAAGTGCTACAAATGTAACAAGTGGGGTCACTGCGCTTTTGAGTGCAAGCAGCCCAAAATGGGCAAATCCAGCACACCCAAGACTGATAACAAAGCCAATATGGTCTATCAGACTGTGCCTACCGACTTTGTTGTCATGGTCGGAAAGGGGAAGGTCAGTTCAGAGTGGTGGCTCGATTCAGTTGCTACCTGCCACGTCTACAATAATTCTACACTTCTAGAGGATGTCAAAGAAGTTAAAGAGACAGTCATTGTTGCTAATGGCGTTGTAGCTGTTGTGCTGAGAGTGGGGAATGTTACTCTGACTCTCTCTTTAAGTACGTGTTTACTTTTAAAGAATGTTAAATTTATACCCTCGTTAGCTGCTAATTTAATTTCTATTAGTCTGTTATGTGATGCGGATATGTCGTTTAACATTAATGGTTATCGAGTAACCCTTATGGTTCACTCGTATTACTTTGGCTATGCTTATATAGTTAATGGAATGTATAGGATGAGTCTAGCAAACGAGGTAGTTAATCAGGTTAGTTCAATCTTGATAGATCCTAAGACTTTACATGCAAGACTATGATACGTGAACTATAGAAAACTACTTATGCTAGCTAGAACTTACAACATTCCCTCAGATACAAGCATTAAGTTTGACAAATGTGAAATTTGTGCTCAAACTAAGATAACTAGAACACCTTTTGGTCAGGTTTCTAGGAGCACACAATTGTTAGAGTTAATACATTCTGATATTTGTGTCTACACAAGTTTCATCACCCAAGGAGGTCGGAAGTATCTGATAATATTTATCGATGATTACTCTAGTTTTAGTCACATTTACCTTCTTAAATTCAAAGATGAAGCCTTTGAAAAATTTTGTATTTTCAAAAATAGGGTTAAAAATCAACTAGACGTGAAAATTAAAAGGCTAAGTAGTGAAAGAGGAGGTGAATATGTCTCGGGGTAGTTCAGAGATTTTTTTGCTAGCAATGGCATAATTCCTGAAACGACTGCCCCGTATTCACCACAATCCAATGGTATCGTTGAAAGGAAAAATAAGACTTTAACAGAAATGTTGAATTCCATGTTGTTGACTGCTGGCATGCCTGCAGCCTATTGGGGTGAAGACCATCCTAGGTATGGATGAGAACTTTACTAAAAAGGGTATAACCCTAAGTCAGAGTCACTACATTAGGAATCTACTAGAAAAGTGAGGTTACGTTAGTAGCAAAAAGGCTGAGACTCCATACGACTACAATAATAGACCGAAACCGAATGAAGGTTAACCTATTAGACAGGTTGATTACTCAAAACTCATAGGTAGTCTTATGTATGCTATAACCTGCACTAGACCTGACATAGCCTTTACGGTCGGCATGTTGAGTAGATTCACTAGCAACACTGGGAAGGACCACTAGGATGTCTTGGAAAGGCTAATGCGATACTTAAAGTACACTGAAAAGTATATTTTATGTTACAGTGGATATCCTCTAGTGCTTGAGGGCTATTCTGATGCCTCTTAGAGCTCAAAAATTGCTGACAATAGATCCACTAGTGGTTTTGTGTTTACCCTAGGAGGAGCAGCAGTAGCTTAGAAGTCTAAGAGGCAGACGTGTATAGCACTATCCTCTATGGAATCAGAACTCTATACTCTCGCCTCAGCTGGAGAAAAGGCAGAGTGAATAAGAGACCTGATAATGGACTTCCAATGATGAGTCTGAAAATGCACTCTATTTCGCTTTATTATGACAATCAAGCCACAAAGACTATTGCTACAAATACGTTGTTCAATGGAAATCTAAGGCAACTAAGGATGAAACAGGTCTGGTTGACCTATCTCACCAGTCAGAGGATAATCTCTCTTTTGGACGTGAGATCAAAATATAATGTAGTAGATGTCCTTACCAAGGGCTTATGTAAGGTTCTAACAACTAAAACATCGGGGGAGATGGGATTAAAGTCCATTTAGGAGGACTTAATACCTTAATTTTGTTTTAAATTTTAGAACCGTCGTCTGCTTATATTCAAGCATCTAGAGTTGAGTACACTGAAGTATTTCAGATGCTATCTGATGAAAGTTAGAGATAATTAGTTGTCAGTCATTCCAAATATGATGATTTACGCAATTATTTTATTCAAAGGCTGAATTAGGTATCATTCCAAAAAGGAATACTGAAGTTGCTGATATGAGTCCTGATATTATGATTATTAATTATATCATTCCAAACTTTATGATATGATGGTCACAGCTTGTTGTATTATTCCAAACTTGATGATATGACACAATTGTGAAATGGTGAATAATAATCTTAATAGTCGATGGAACATGATTTGATTCTATGAAATCAATTTTCTAATTTTGTGTAAATTAGATAGAGATGTTGATATGTGATTCTTTCTTCCTGCTTAGAGTATTACATTCTTTTACTACTAGAACTAATAACTTTAATTTTTATTGGCAAATGTTAGAATTTATAGAGACTTGTCTCATGACATTCTTATATTGTTTGTTTGCAGATCATATGGAGATTGGAGAACGGAAAGTTGATTTCGACCTAGATGAAGATGATCTGCTGTTTGTGTAGATTAATTTTTTCAGTTTGAGTTTTTCTTTCAGATTTCCTATTGTTATGTTTGGGACTATGTGTTTGAGTTTAGATATTCTGTATTCTAAAACTCATATTTATGCTTTTTAAAAACACATTTTTTGGTTGTTATTAACTCTTGTTTAAGTAACCTGTACTGTATTAATACCTATTTACAATATAGGAGGAGATTGTTGAGGTATATTGAAATATGCGTGATAGGTGCTTAACGGTTTGCGGTTAGGATCTGATAGGAATCCAATAACCCATAGTCGGGTATTTAGGGTTTGCCTATAAATACCCGTACTAGGGGCAACGAGTAGGCCATTCCAAAACTTGACGGTCATGCAGATGCTTCGAGCACTCTAACATTTTATTGGCTAACCTTTCTCTATTCGATCAAATTTGGCTAATTGTTGTTGTGGGTTTTTTTCAGATTTCTATTTCCCTTGGATATGGTTTGGTACACCCTCCTTTATTAAATTCTTTTCATACTTGTTTACTTGTACTCTTGCCACATGTACTTTTTGCTTGCTAAGGTGTTCTTCTTTTGAATGCCTCAGGTGCAGGGTTGTAGCCGGTGGTGCGGCTGAGTGGTGTTGTTATTGTGTGTGCCTCGTGTTTATGAGGTAGCTCTTGGTACTCTTGTTGTTTGGTTCAGACTTGAGAACTTTTAGTGGGTTCGTGTCAGGTGTTTGACACCCACTGATTGTTTATTGTTATTCTTAGATATTTTGCTAATTGCTAGTGTCTACTTTTATGGTAGTAGTTCTTGCTCTCTGGGAAAGATTTATGCTAATATTTCTATAGATATTTTCAAATATTAAACAAACTAATATTATTTCATGCATAACACGATTTTAAACTCTAAGTCACTATATTTAATAACGTACCAACTACTTCGATATTATTATTATAAATTTAGAGTACTGCATGCCATGAGTTTTCCTTTTTGGGATATTAGACTCATGTAGGATGTCTAATTTGATTATTATAGTATTTTTCCACTGCGTTCAACTACTTTCTCCCTGGTGGACTAGTGAGCCACAAAGCCGAGGGATACGGCTAATTGTCTAACCCAAACTAAACTTCTTCAATTGATCATTTAAATCTTACGTTTGTGTTGATTTGGAGTGTTGCCTGAGCGTCTGCAGTTATCCCCTGCTGACATGGCATTATGGCGTGCATTTTCCCTTACTCTGATATTCTGCCGTTGTAGGAGAAATACGGGTTGTGACGGTTGGTATCAGAGGGAGGTTCTGCAAGAGGGGCAGTTGGTTTGGCAAGTTGGTCGAACAACTTGTCCTTAATCAAACTCTCGCCGTGTCATTCATTGCATACACACACTGATATGTCATCCGTAGATCTTGATGGAAGCATGAACACTACACTCATAGCACAAAATAAGATGTATACGGGACATATTATGTAGTATGAGATGCATAATATGTGTTTATATATGGATCCACCACAGGTGGTGACATGTGACGATTATGTAGTTTGGGATGCATAACCACCATCACATGGATGCCCATTAGCATGTTTTACCTTTTCGTTACATACAATATTATGTAGTATGGGATACATAACATTGTATGTGTATGCCGCTCATACATGCATTAAGGCTTTTTTTTAGAATGCATAGCACTGCATACATATCATATCATTGCATAAGCACACGTGCCAAGTTAAAGATCTACAGGATGACATATATACACACATGATTTGAAATAAAAATATAATCATTCATGCACTCATATAATAGGCACAAGAGTCATAAGGATGAGGGTGTTTCACCCTAAGTAGGACATGCCATCATTTATTTTAAATCCAAAAGCAAGCAAGCAGCATGAACAAGCATCTAAGTTTGTATGTATGAACTAAGTTATAAGTCTAGCAGGTTACGCTAGGTGTTGATAGATCGTTTATTATTTGTTTAGAATGCCTCCTAAGCGTCCGGTGACGAGGACTACTCCCCAGTCGAAGGGAGAATCTTTTAGTGCCCAGAGTGAGGTCGTAATAGAGGGATTGTGACAGAGCAATGATGCCCTGTCGAGGCAGATGCTGGAGATGTAGTCGCAGATCAAGTCGTTGTTGTCAGTCGTGGTGAGTTAGTTGTAGAGAGCTCAAGAGCCCGCCATGGATCTAGCTATTACCGTTCCCCCCGCTCTTCTGGTGCCCCCGACAGTGTTGCCACCAGAGATGACTTTCCTTTCACACTTTCAAAGGTTAGGACCCCCTACGTATGATGACAAGGCAGATTTTATGGCATTAGATTACTGGATGATTGCCATCGAGGAGATGTTCACCTACTCTGGTATATCTGTGGACCAGAGAGTGACGGTTGCCGCTTATCAAATCAAGGGCATGGCCAAGAGTTGGTGGTTGAGGGAGAAAGAAAGCTTGATGGATGGATGCTCGTGGGAGTCCTTCAAGGAGTTGTTGTGGAAGAAGTTCTTGCTGTCTGTGGAAAGATACCGGTTGATGAATGATTTCCTTCATTTGAAGCAGAGGCAGCTTACCGTCAGTGAATACGAGGTGGAGTTCAGTAAGCTAAGCCGCTTTACTCCTGACTTGGTATCTTTAGAATCCAACCATATCAAGCGATTTCTGGGTGGTCTTCGGAATGACATCCAGCAGCTTACCAGTGCCTACGGATCCGAGAATTATGTTGAGGTGGTAGAGGCTGCTCTGAAGGTGGAATCCATTGACAATGCTAAGGTCAAAGGTCAGCAAATGAGGAAGGATAAGAGGAAGTCTGTTGAAGGTAAGGAATCACAGGAATCTGGGACTATTATGAAGAAAAGAGGTAAGGAAGTGTGCAGTTTCTGTGGTCGGGCAGGCCAACCGTTTGAGAGATGCTACCAGAGACTGGGAGCTCAGAAGCAAGAGCAGGTGCACGCGATTCAAGGCGCTCCCAAAGAGAGATCAGTTTGTTCCAGTTGCAACAAGATGGGGCATGATGCAGCTCATTGCTGGAAGGACAAGACCTGTTATCTATGTGGGCGGAAGGGGCATGTCAAGACCCATTGCCCGCAGGCTCAGCCCTCGTTGCAGCCAGTGCCACTTCAGGCCTTGCCGCCATCGCAGCCCATGGACAAAGGGAAGGGCAAGTTGAACGTGGTGTCCGCGGATAAAGCTCAGACGTCGACCCAAGTTATTTTAGGTTAGATTCTAACCTAGTTTTATTTTCTAGGTGTGATCTAAATGTCAACGTTCTTTTCCCTTAGTCGCATATTTAATCTTATAGGAAAGTTTAAGGTAAGTAACCGCTGGGCGGGGGTCCTTTTTGATTCCGGTGCTACCCACTCGTTCGTGGTTAGATCTTTTGTAGAGCATCACCGTTTGACCCTCAATCCTATTGGCGACCCGTTCTATATCAAGTTCCCCTCGGGTGATTCTGTGGTGTCAGATCAGGGAATTCAGGGTTTCCAGTCCAGTTGGGATATTTTCTCGCAGTTGCTGATCTAAAGGTTATAGACTTGGAAGATTTTGATGTAATCCTGGGCATGGATTGGCTATCGAAGTACGATGCAGTAATCTAGTGCAAGGTTAGGCGCTTGGACTTCAAGATGGAAGACAGTCAATACAGGAGCATTTATGGTTATTCGTGCCAAGATTCTCCGATCATTTTCGAGGTAAGTGCTCGAAAGCTTTTGAATTCAGGATGCTTTGCCTGTTTGGTTTTAGTGTTGGCAACCGTTGTTAGTTTGCTGCTTGTGGAGGAGATTGTTGCAGTGCGCGAGTTTCCTGACATGTTTCCTGATAATCTTCCTAGTCTTCTGCCTGAGAGAGATGTTGAGTTTGTCATAGATTTAGAACCGGGTACCCGTCATATCGCTAAGCCTCCGTACCGTATGGCTCTGCGTGAGTTGGGAGAGCTACGTACCCAGTTAGACGAGCTATTGCAAAACGGTTTCATAAGGCCAAGTTCATCACCGTGGGGTGCTCCCGTTTTGTTTGTAAAGAAGAAAGATGGATCAATGAAGCTGTGTATTGATTACAAAGAATTAAATAAGGTGACCATCAAAAACAGATATCCCTTGTCGAGAATCGATGATTTGTTCTGAAAGTGAGAGTAAGATCTATCTCAACTCTAGAGGAGGGGTGAATAGAGTTTATTTAAATTAATTTCACAGTTAAAATTAATCAGCAAATATAAGATTCAATTTATAGTATAGTGTAGAGTGTTAGAAAAGAGTTAAAGACAAGGAAGTAAAGAGCACAGCACACAGCAAATCAATCACACAAACAAGCCAGAAGACACAAGGAAATATAGTGGTTCCCCAAAAACCTGGGTACATCCACTCTTCTACCACCCTTGGTAGGAATCCACTCAGGATGAGTTGATCAGGTGTCCTGTCACCAATGAGCTTTTGTTAAGGTGCTCAAAAACCAAAACTGGATTTTTTGATAAGGTGTCTTGCCACCACTGAGTTTTGACAAGGCTCTCAGAACCAGACAAAACTTTTGAAGGGAGTTCAAGAACCCTTTTACAGCAGAAAAAGAAAAGATAAAGAGGTGAAGTTGTCTTCTCTGTTCTCAAATCAAATGAGAGAAGACTAGTGGATATTTTGTTGTCAAAGCTCCCCCTGAGATGTAGACAGGTTCAGGAATGGAAGCTTTGCTCTAGGGTGATAGGCCTTCAGAACTTTTGATCTCCAGCAAAGGATTATTTCAGCAAAAAGAGGCTGAAAGATGAGGTGTCTGGAGTTCTTGAGATGAAGTTGTGATCACTTTTCTGTAAGCAAAAAGATTGTTATTCTAATTCTTCAGAATTGATCACTTGTTATCTGACACAGCTTAATTCTTCTTGTTGTGTTCTCTGTGTATGTTGTTGTGTGTTCTACCTGACTGAAGATGGAAAGGAAGATCTTATTCTCAAAAAAAATTCTTGTCAAAGATAGCCGTTGGCAGGCATAAATGTCTTCCATAAAAAGTCTTGTCTTCTAGAGGAAGGTCCAATAAAACATTCCCTGAATAATTCCTTGAAACTTGCTCCAGAATAAAGACAAACGGCTGGCAGATCTCCTTGACATAAATGCTGAGAGAATTCAAAAACATTCCAAAGACTGGCAGCATTTGAATCCTAAGAATCGTTGATCTCTCAGAACGATCGTCGATCTGAGCTCTACGATCGTCGAACTGAGCTCAGAGATGGAACCAGATCAAACAAACAGAAGACGTCGAACTGAGCTCGAAGATCGTCGAACCGAGCTCAGCGACCTGAAGAATAGCTGAAGAGAGATCGTCGACCTGAGCTCGAAGAATGTCGATCGGAGTTCGACGATTTAGCGAAGTTGAGCTCAGAGAGCGTCGAACCGAGTTCGACGTTTCGTCGACCTAAGCTCGACCAAAATTGCCTTAGACTTGGTTCTATATCCTTGATCTTGGAATGGTCCTGGGGGCAGCTTCAAACCTAAGTTCTAAGCCCTAGACTCATTCTAATGTTGACCTTTACAACTATACAACTAGGTCAACCTGGTTTCCTAAGACAAACATAGTGATCCTTACCCAAATTAGTAATAGGGTGTTCCAACAATCTCCCCCTATTTGGGTTAGGATTACTATTTACAGACAGAATTAGGAAATAAGTAAGCATACATTCAAGACAGAAACTAAAACAACAATGCAGTAGGAAAGATATAGCAGCAATGCAGATCACAGATAAAAAGTCATCAAATATCCAGAGGAGGATGATTGTTCAGCTTACACAATTCACTTCTTCTCAGTTCCCTTTTTAAACATAATTTATCTGTTGGGATTGAGGGCTTCTTTCTTGGATCTTCTATCATCTTCTGCACCTAAGGAAGTTTGAGATCTGGGCCTTGGAACTACAGCTTCAGGGTGCAGCTTCATATAATCTTCTGGATTAAAGAATTTTCTTGATGCATATCTCTCCAGTTCTTTCTTTCTCTGATCTGATAGAGTTATTATGTTAGAAGTGTCCTTGCCTTGCTCTCTGGCCTTTTTCATTTGATCAAGAGCAGCCAACTCTTTCATTCTAGCTATCCAGGATAAGGGGTTGTTCTCAGGATCCTCAAATGGAACAGGAGGTTCATATCTGTTGATGGATTTAGAATCAGTAGGAGGAGTCCTGGAGACAACTGTATCTTTTATCTTATAAAGGAAAGGACCTGAAGTAGAATCAGTATTGCCTTGTCCTTCCCTTTGTTGAAATCTGTGCCCTCTCTGGCTTCCTCTATATTGACCCCTTCTAGATTGATATCCCCTTTGATGTTGCCCCCTTTGATAGTATTTCTGATAAGACTGGGAGGAGCTTTGTCTGGAATCTGGAGCTTGAGAGGCTGAGCCTGAACCAGAATCTGGAGGAGGAGGAGGAGGAGGCTGATACTGAGAAGATCCTTTTTCATACTTATCCAGCTTCCTTCTCTTCCTTAAGGCCTTTAGTTGGTTCTTGGAATACTGCATCCAGGGCTCAGAGATGGGGCAGTCATGCAAAATATAATAAGGAATGTCATTAGAATCCTTTGCCTGAGCTGGGGGTACTCTCATCATGGCCTTACTTCTGGCCTTCCTCTTCTTAGCAATAGTATTTGCAGAGTCATCTGAATCAGTTTGAAATTGATCACTCTCTGAACTTTGAGGATTGTCATACAAATCATCAATGCTTTTTATGTATTTTTTTTGTAACTTCAACTGATCAGCAGTCAGGGCAGGAGCAGCATCAAAAATTTGAGCAGAAGGAACTTTTGAAGCAACAGCAACAGTAGGAGCAGTAACAACAGTAGGTGCAGGATCTTCTAGGTAAGAAGCAACTTCTTCAGCAGCAGATGTATCTTCAAATACAGGAACCATTTCAGTATCTTCAGTAACAGCAGCAGCAGCTTCAACAACAAGAGGCACAATGGCCTTAGTACCAGCATCAGAGATGGAAACATAAACATCCACAGCCTTCCATGAATTTACATAAGCTTCAATTTGGCTGGGATCACAGACAGAAATAGGCACAATGGCCTTAGACAAGTCTTCAGTATGAGGAACTGGCAAAGATCTGAAGTAAACTGTATCAAACTCAGAGAGCAAGCTCTGGAAGTCCATTGTAAAAGCAGGAACAGGAACAAGATCTGGAGCAGACTCAGGCACAACCACTACTTCAAAAGGCATCTCCCCCTGCCTGGATTCAGGTAGAACTGAGTCAAGGCACCCAGAAGAGGTAATTGCCTGAGAGGGAATGAAGGAGGAGAGCTTGGAAGACAGTTCCTTGACATGGGTCAGGAGTGGAGCCAGAGTGGTCTCCAGTAATGAGGTTAGCTTAGGAGCTAGCAGCTCATATAACCTGTCTGCCAGGGCTGATAGATCTACATGCTCAAGAGGGGCTTGAGCAGAGGTAGGAGAGAATGTTGTTGGAAGGATGATGGCTGGAGCCGGTGACATGGAGAGTGATGGTATAGGAGGTGAGGGAATGGATGGCTCTGAGAGGGGAATGGAGGAGATTGAAGATGTTGAGGTGTAGATAGGTGAGGCAAGGGAAGGTGTGAAGGATGGTTGGGATAGAATTTCTTGCAGCATTTGTTGGAATGAGGAGGTAGAGGGAGGCTCAGGGGAAGAGGAAGGAGAATCATCTATAAAGGAATCATCTTCAAGGGAAAATGATGGTGAGGTGAAGATTGGATAAGAGAAAAGAGGATGGAATTCCTCTGAGGTAGATGCTGGAGGAGGTGAAACTGGTGAAGAAATGGTAATGGGGGAAGATATGGCTATGGTGGTGATTGGAGGTGAGGATGAAATGGCTGGGGTAGAGACAGCTGGAGGAGGAGGAGAAGCAGGCAACACTTCTGCTGGGGCAGAGACCAGAGGTGGAGTGACTAAGATAGTCCTGGTGCCTGAAGATAGTGGTGCAGCAGCTCTGGAGGGGTTTATAATCTGCCTATCCCATTTGCTGAAAAGGGCACAGGAGAGCCTCTTGGATGCATTAATGAACATCCCAGAAGAGGTTAGCAGCTCAGGGCATCTGGAATTGAGATAGACCCCTAGAATTCTCCCAAAACTGACAGCAGTCTTACTCAGCTTCTTCTTAATCAGGTTGAAGAAAATTAATCCCTAGTCTAGATGTTTCTTATCAAGCAGGGCTCCCATTAGACAAAATTGATATCTTGATTTGGTATCATGGGCTGAGTGCTTGGCCAGGAGCACTTTCCCAACTACATCAGCCAAAAACTGAAATTCTATCGACAGATTTTTCTTCAGCAGTTTGTTAGGGTTTACAGCATTGTGACCCATTCTATCAAGCATGGAGTCATATTCCTCTCCAGATAACTCTATGGAATCTTCTCCAGAACTAAGATGAAAAACTTCAGTTAAAAGAGCCGGGGACAATTGTACCTGAGTCCCTTTTATGAAGCCGACGACAGAGTTCTCGTTCTCATCTGTCGCTGTATAACACCACTCCTTTATCTCTTCTGATGCAATCTTCATTCTGGTAGTCATTATTTGCGATAGCTGCTGATCTCTGAATAGATTAAGAATATCCTTGAAGCGCTGATCGCTTCCATCAAACGAGTTCATGTCGATATCAAATCCGGTGTCAAATTTCATTTTGGAGATTGCAGTATTGGAGCCAGCCATTTTTACCTGCAACAAAGAACCAAACACGACCAAGCGTAGAAGATTTGGAGGGAAAAAGAAGAAAGTTGGAGAGAGTATGAAAGCGCAAAGATGAACGACGGTCGCGGAAATGATTTTATATTAGGGTTCGACGGCGAAGCGGAAAATCGTGGAGCTCGGTTCGACAGAACGTCGATCTCAGCTCGACGATTTGGGCTACAGAAGGAATCTGAAGAGACTTCAATATCGTCGATCTCCGTTCGACGATGTTGAAAAGCGTCGAGCTCCGCTCGACGGGCTCTGACAGAAGGAGAGAAAACCTGGAGCTAACGGAGGCGCTGAACTCAGATCGACGATTTCGGAAATGTCGATCTCTGGTCGACGTTTTTTAGAAAAACGTCGATCTACGTTCGACGATTTCTGGGAAAACGTCGAGCGCAGTTCAGAGACAAAGCCTAGTCTACAGACACAGAAAGAACTGATTTTTTAGCCTAGTCTTGGTGTGTTTTAACTTTTCAAAAATCTAGTAAATTAGTTTAGGCTTCCTCCATCTAACATGCCTAACTGATTTAGGAAGAAACTGTGTTTCTTTTCATCCAAAGGCTTGGTGAAAATATCTCCCCTTTGTAAATCAGTAGGGATATATTGAAGTTCAATTTTATTTTTCTCTACATTATCCCTTAGAAAATGATGCCTAATCTCTATGTGTTTTGTTCTACTATGGAGGACTGGATTTTGTGCTATAGAGATAGCACTAGTATTATCACAAAAAATTTTAGACTTCTCTATGTTGTAGCCATAGTCTATGAGCTGATTTTGTATCCACAATATTTGTGAACAGCAACTGCCTGCAGCCATATATTCAGCTTCAGCAGTTGAGGTTGACACAGATGTTTGCTTCTTACAAAACCAGGAGACATGTCTGTCACCAAGGAACTGACAAGTTCCACTGGTGCTTTTCCTGTCTACTCTGCATCCAGCATAATCAGCATCTGAAAATCCAGTTAGTTCAAATCCTGAGTCTTTTGGATACCAGAGTCCTAGATTTGGACAACTTTTTACATATCTAAGAATCCTTTTAACTAGAGTTAGGTGTGACTCTCTAGGGCTTACTTGGAATCTAGCACATATGCATGTAGCAAACATTATATCTGGTCTACTAGCTGTAAGGTACAATAGAGAGTCAATCATTGCTCTATATGTTGTCTGATCAACTGGTTTCCCATGTTCATCAGCATCCAATACAGCATTGGTAGGCATGGGTGTTTTCATACAAGATGCCTCAGACATACCAAATCTCTTAACCAATTCTTTAGCATACTTGGTTTGGGAAATGAATATGCCCTCAGCATGCTGTTTTACTTGCAATCCTAAGAAGAAGGAGAGCTCACCCATGCTACTCATTTCAAATTTGGAATGCATCAGGTTGGAAAACCTTCTGCACAAGTTTGAATCAGTAGATCCAAATATGATATCATCTACATAAATTTGTACTAGTAGGGTATGGGACTTATGGGTTCTAATAAAAAGAGTTTGGTCTACTCTCCCCCTAACAAAATCATTTTCCAGAAGAAAGCATGCTAGGGTCTCATACCATGCTCTAGGAGCTTGCTTGAGACCATATAATGCTTTATGCAATTTGAAAACATAATCAGGGTGAGTTAGAGAGATAAAACCTGGAGGTTGTCTAACATAGACTTCCTCTTTGATGTCCCCATTGAGAAATGCACTCTTCACATCCATCTGGTAGACCTTGAATCCCTTGTGAGCAGCATAAGCTAGGAATATTCTAATGGCCTCTAATCTTGAAACTGGTGCAAATGTCTGGTCATAGTCTATTCCTTCTTGTTGAGAATAGCCTTGAGCAACTAGCCTTGCCTTGTTTCTGACAATAACTCCTTGATCATCCAGCTTGTTTCTGAACACCCACTTTGTTCCAACAATGGAGTGATCCTTTGGCTTAGGCACTAGTTCCCAAACTTTATTCCTTTCAAATTGATGCAATTCCTCTTGCATTGCAATGATCCAGTGTGGATCTTGCTCTGCATCTTGAATGGATTGAGGCTCAACTTGAGATAGGAAGCAGGTGTGCATCAGGTTTTGGTTGACCTGATTTCTTGTTTGCACACCTGTTGAGATGTATCCAATTACTTGGGTGATTGGATGATCTCTTGTTGTTACTAAATCAACAGGGGGTGTTGATTGTTCACTAGCCTGTGTTGGTGTTTCCTCTTGTGGAATAACAACTGGCTCTTCAGGATGATTTTCTTCAAGAGGTTGAACTTCTTCTTCATCATCACTGCTCTCATTCTTTTGCAGAATAGGTTGAGTGGCTGTATCCTCTTTTTTAACCTGTAATCTGTCCATACTTTCTGAAATAGAATGTACCTGCAAAGGTTCTATGGTAGAAGTAGACTTCTCCTTGTAACACATGTTAGTCTCATCAAAAGTAACATGAACAGATTCTTCAATTTTACAAGAAGATTTATTATATACTCTATAGGCCTTGCTGATCATGGAGTATCCCAGAAACACTCCTTCATCAGCTTTAGCTTGGAATTTTGCTAGATACTTCTTGTCATTATTATGAATATAACAAGTACAGCCAAAAATTTTAAAATAATCTATTTTAGATTTCTTCCCTTTGAGCAATTCATAGGGAGTCTTTCCCTTTAGTTTATGTATCAGGCTTCTGTTTAGCACATAGTTGGAGGTGTTCACTGCCTCAGCCCAAAAGGATAGAGGTAGGTGAGCATCTGTCAACAATGTAGTAGCAGATTCAATTAGGGTTCTATTTTTCCTTTCAGCTACCCCATTTTATTGAGGAGTTCTAGGAGCTGAGAAAGTGTGTCTGATCCCTTCACTTTGACAGAACTCTTGCATAAGAAGAGAATCAAACTCTGTCCCATGATCACTTCTGATCAGGGCAATGTGAGTGTTGAACTCAATCTGTATACATTTGAGAAACTCTGTCAAACACTTAAAGTTATCAGACTTCTTCCTCAGAAAGAATACCCATGTGAATCTAGAGAAGTCATCTACAATCACTAAAGCATAAGATTTCCCTCCTAAGCTTTGTACTGTAATGGGTCCAAAAAGATCCATGTGCAACAAATACAGAATCCTAGGTGAATCACTCTTATTAAGTGACTTAAAGCTATTTTTAGTTTGCTTGCCTAATTGACAAGCCTTGCAAAGTCCTTCCTTCTTATAGGGGCCAGAAGGTAGTCCTCTAACAAGGTTGTCCTTGGATAGCTTAGCAATGGTTCTAAGGTTTAGGTGTCCTAATCTCTTATGCCATAAAACATTTGGCTTAGATATGGAATTAAATAAACAGATGTCTACTTTAGATGAAAGAAAATCTACTAAGTAAATGTTACCTGTCCTTTTACCTGTTAACACAGTTGTGTTATCCTCTGACTTGATCATGCACAGGGATTTGTTGAAAGTCACCTTGTATCCTTCATCACATAGCTGACTGATACTTATCAGATTGTGCTTCAGTCCTTCTACATATGCCACCTTCTTGAAGGTGACTGAGCCTATCTGAGCAGCACCATATCCTTTGGTTTGGCCAAAATTTGAATCACCAAAAATCACTTTGGGTCCAAGTTTGGTTATGAAGGATGATAGGTTCTCCCTGTTCCCTGTCATGTGCTTTGAGCACCCACTATCCAGATACCATTGTTGGTTAGATACTAGATAGGTCTTCACCTGCACATGAACAGCTTATTTGTTTTTGACCCAGTTAACCTTGGGCCTAGGTTGATATCCTTTGAATTCAGAAATGAAAGACATCCCAGGTTGACTCTTATAACCTTCAGGATGATATCTCCTAGGAGGTGCTATCCATTCAGTATAGGGGTTAAAGCCTTGGGATGTGGGACTTCTGGGATTGAATCTAGATGTGCCATTGAAGGAATGTTCACAGACCTGATCTCTGTTCGACGATCGTCGAGCTGAGGTCGACGATCTTGGGTCAGATCGTCGATCTCTATTCGAAGATCGATTATTCTGGAGTTCAGAGTTTGGATATCGTCGAGCTGAGGTCGATGATCTTGGGTTAGATCGTCGAGCTGAGGTCGACGATCTTGGGTTAGATCGTCGAGCTCTGTTCGACAATCGTCGAGCTCTGCTCGACGCAATCTGTTGAACTGAAATTTTCTCTGGCAGATCTGCATTCTTCCTAGCTACCTCTACTACTCCCTTTCCTTTGTCAGAGATAAATTTGATTGGAGTTGTTAATATTATAGGTTGGCTGGATGAAGTACCCAAGCCCAGTGTACTATTAAGTCTAGAGTTCACTGTGCTTGTAATGTCCATCAGTCTGATACTTCTCCCATTTAGGGATTCTTCAAACTTTTTGGCTTTTGATAGTTCACTTTTCAGTGAAGCTATCTCTTCCCTACAGCATTCCAACTCCTCAGAGAGTTTGAGGTTCTCTGATTTTATAGTGCTATACTCAGATAGTTGTTTTCTGAGGGAAGTGATTTCCTTCTCAGACTCCAACAGATCTAGGCATAGTACCTTAAACTCATGTTTAAAATCCTCAGAACTGAAGTCAAATGAATTGATTACCTGATCTTCTTCTAGTTGAGCTTCTGAATCTGATTCTGACTCTTCTGCTTCTGAGTCTGTTTGAGAGGCATTGATAGCCATCATGCAGAATTCCTTTTCATCAGCATCATCCTCATCATCACTGGAGCTGGATGAGGCTTCAGAGTCCTCTTCAGTCTCACTCCATGTCTCAGCAACAAAGCCCTTCCTTGTATGTTTGTTCTTGCTGGAGGAGGCTTTGTCTGAGCTGTTCTTTTTGAAGTCTTTCTCTTTCCTTCTTTCTCTTCTATCCTTCTTATCCTTGTTCTTATTTTTTGGACAGTCAGGCACAATATGGCCTGGTTTCCTGCAACCAAAACATATGATTTCTTTATTGTTATTTGATTTATCATACCTTGGTTTGTCATGACCCTTGTATGATCTCTTTATGAAGTCTTTTTTGGCCATCTTGTAGAATCTTTTGGCCAGTAGACTTAAGAGCTCATCATTTTCTGTAGCTTTATCTTCAGGCTCCTCTTCTGCATCTTTGAAGGCTATGGTCTTTTCTTTCCTTGTGACTGGAGAAGTAGCCTTTTGTTCTTCTTCTCTATTTTTAATGAGCAGCTCATAGGATTTGAGCTTGCCCAGGAGAGCTTCAGTGGTAATCTCATTTAGACTTCTGGCATCTTTGATTGGCCAGATTCTTGAATCCCAAGTGCTGGGGAAGCACATTAAGATTTTGTCATTCAGCTCAGTCAATGAGATTTCTTTATCCAAAGTCTTTAACTCATTGACAATCAGACTTAGTCTATTGTACATGTCAGCCACTGATTCAGCTTCTCCCTTTTTGAAGTTCTCATATTGGCTTATCAAATGGGATCTCCTATCTTTCCTTTCATCAGCAGACCCTGAGACAATTTCAGAGAGCTTGTCCCAAATTCCTTTGGCTGAGTTGCAGTCAGCTACCTTCTGAAATATCTCATCAGACATTGTCTGAGCTAAGATGTTCATAGCCTTGGCATCTGCAGTCTTCCACTTCTTTATGTCTGCATCTGTTCCTGAAGGAGGTGGAACAACACTTGTGCTTGAGCTTGTTGGTGGACTTGGACAAACTGTCAAGACAGAATTGAAAATATCTTCGTCAATAGAATTCATGTATAATTTAATCCTTGCCTTCCAGAGTGCAAACTTAGATAGATTGCACACTGGAGGTCTGGTGCTTGCATAATCCTTGTTCTGTGCCATGTCTTTGAATAATATAAGATATAAAGAAAATAACCCTCTTAAGAGATTGATCTTATCAAGGATCTTTTGGTTCAGGTGTTAGCCTGTATGAGCAACCAACCTCCCTCTGATACCAATTGAAAGTGACAGTAAGATCTATCTCAACTCTAGAGGGGGGTGAATAGAGTTTATTTAAATTAATTTCACAGTTAAAATTAATCAGCAAATATAAGATTCAATTTATAGTATAGTGTAGAGTGTTAGAAAAGAGTTAAAGACAAGGAAGTAAAGAGCACAGCACACAGCAAATCAATCACACAAACAAGCCAGAAGACACAAGGAAATATAGTGGTTCCCCAAAAACCTGGGTACATCCACTCTTCTACCACCCTTGGTAGGAATCCACTCAGGATGAGTTGATCAGGTGTCCTGTCACCAATGAGCTTTTGTTAAGGTGCTCAAAAACCAAAACTGGATTTTTTGATAAGGTGTCTTGCCACCACTGAGTTTTGACAAGGCTCTCAGAACCAGACAGAACTTTTGAAGGGAGTTCAAGAACCCTTTTACAGTAGAAAAAGAAAAGATAAAGAGGTGAAGTTGTCTTCTCTGTTCTCAAATTAAATGAGAGAAGACTAGTGGATCTTTTGTTGTCAAAGCTCCCCCTGAGATGTAGACAGGTTCAGGAATGGAAGCTTTGCTCTAGGGTGATAGGCCTTCAGAACTATTGATCTCCAGCAAAGGATTGTTTCAGCAAAAAGAGGCTGAAAGATGAGGTGTCTGGAGTTCTTGAGATGAAGCTATGATCACTTTTCTGTAAGCAAAAAGATTGTTATTCTAATTCTTCAGAATTGATCACTTGTTATCTGTCACAGCTTAATTCTTCTTGTTGTGTTCTCTGTGTATGTTGTTGTGTGTTCTACCTGACTGAAGATGGAAAGGAAGATCTTATTCTCAAAAAAAATTCTTGTCAAAGATAGTCGTTGGCAGGCATAAATGTCTTCCATAAAAAGTCTTGTCTTCTAGAGGAAGGTCCAATAAAACATTCCCTGAATAATTCCTTGAAACTTGCTCCAGAATAAAGACAAACGGCTGGCAGATCTCCTTGACATAAATGCTGAGAGAATTCAAAAACATTCCAAAGACTGGCAGCATTTGAATCCTAAGAATCGTTGATCTCTCAGAACGATCGTCGATCTGAGCTCTACGATCGTCGAACTGAGCTCAGAGATGGAACCAGATCAAACAAACAGAAGACGTCGAACTGAGCTCGAAGATCGTCGAACCGAGCTCAGCGACCTGAAGAATAGCTGAAGAGAGATCGTCGACCTGAGCTCGAAGAACATCGATCGGAGTTCGACGATTTAGCGAAGTTGAGCTCAGAGAGCGTCGAACCGAGTTCGACGTTTCGTCGACCTAAGCTCGACGAAAATTGCCTTAGACTTGGTTCTATATCCTTGATCTTGGAATGGTCCTGGGGGCAGCTTCAAACCTAAGTTCTAAGCCCTAGACTCATTCTAATGTTGACCTTTACAACTATACAACTAGGTCAACCTGGTTTCCTAAGACAAACATAGTGATCCTTACCCAAATTAGTAATAGGGTGTTCCAACATGTTCGATCAGTTGCATGGTAGCTCTGTATTTTCCAAGATTGACCTGCGTTCAGGTTATCATCAGTTGAGGATTCGTGAGGCAAACATTCCACGAACTGCTTTTCGTTTGCGGCATGGACATTTCGAGTTTTTGGTAATGTCATTTGGATTGACTAATGCACCCTCCACATTCATGGATTTGATGAACAGAGTGTTCAAAGACTTCCTGGATCACTTCTTGATAGTGTTTATAGATGACGTCTTATTCTACTCCCGCAATGCTGAAGATCATGCGCAGCACTTGCGTTTGGTCTTATCAACTTTGAGAGAGCATAAGTTGTATGCTAAGTTGAGCAAGTGCGAGTTTTGGCTACCTCAAGTCTCCTTTTTGGGCCACGTGGTGAATAAGGATGGGATAACAGTTGATCCGGAAATGATAGATGTAGTGATGGATTGGGGTAGACCTACCACTCCCAAGGAAATAAGAAGTTTTCTAGGGCTGGCAGTCTACTATAGAAGGTTTGTAGAGGGATTCTCTACACTGTCTGCGCCATTGACAAAATTTACGCAGAAGCATGCAGCCTTTTATTGGAGTGATAAGTGTGAAGAGGCATTCCAAGAGCTGAAGAGGAGGTTATGCACTGCACTATTCTTGACCCTGCCTACTGAAGGACTGGAGTATGTTGTGTATGTGGACGCTTCACATATTGGGCTCGGATGCGTATTGATGCAGGAGGGCAAGGTTATTGTGTATGGGTCTAGGCAGCTGAAGGTTCATGAACGGAATTACCTTACGCATGACCTGGAATTTGTAGCAGTGATCTATGCTCTCAAGTTGTGGAGACATCTGTTATATGGCTCTATATGCAAGATTAATACTGATCATAAAAGTTTGAAATACATCTTGACACAGAAGGAATTGAATTTGCGTCAGCGCAGATGGCTGGAGTATGTGGCAGACTACGATGTCGAGATCCAGTACCACCCGGGCAAAGCTAATGTGGTAGCCAACGCCCTGAGCAGGAAGACAGCTAAAATTTTTAACCTTTCGGTTGATTCACTAGTGGAAGAATTCCTTTTGATGGGTATTTCAGTGGGAAGTGGCTGCTCGGCTAGTGAATTAAAAGTGTTAGAGCCTTCATGGATTGCACTTACTAGATTGCATCAAAAGGAGGATCCAGATCTATTGCATCTTTATAGTAAAGCTACGAAGGGTGAGTTGCCAGAGTTTTCTATTGATGATATGAGAACCCTGAGATACCGTGGTAGGCTTTGCATTCCCTCTGTTAAGGATATTAGGTATCTGTTGTGCAAGGAGGCACATGGTTCTAATGTGGCCTACCACCCCGGTTCGACCAAGATGTACCAGGATCTGAAATAGATTGCTTGGTGGATGGGTATGAAGGGTGATATAGAAAGGTTTGTATATGAATGTTTCATCTGTAAGCGAGTTAAGGCCGATCATGGAAGGCCTGGAGGGAAGCTAACATCTTTGGAGATCCCGAGTTGGAAATGGGAGAGTATCTCGATGGACTTTATTACTGGATTGCCGAGCTCTCCCAGAGGGCATGACTCAGTTTGGGTGATTGTGTATAGACTGACGAAGAGTGCTCACTTCGTGCCATTTAAGATTGACTACTCCATGAAGAAAATAACTGAATTGTATTGTGACGAGGTCATTAGGTTGCATGGAGTACCTGTCTGTATTGTATCTGATCGAGACTCCAGGTTCACGTCTCGTTTCTAGAAAAGCTTGCAAGATGGGTTGGGTACCGACTTGAGGTATTCCACCGCCTACCATCCGTAGACGAATGGACAAACAGAAAGAGTAAATCAGATCGTGGAGAACATGATTAGATGTTATATTTTGGACCACGGTGGAGCGTGGGATGAGCGTCTGAGGCTAATGGAGTTTGCCTACAATAATAGCAACAAGGAGAGCTTGCAAATGGATCCATTTGAAGCTTTATATGGGAGATGTTGCAGGACTCCTTTGTTGTGGGCTGAGGTTGGTGAGAGATCATTGCTAGGTCCAGAAGCCCTTGAAGAGATGGAAACTTCAGTTAGGCTCATCCGAGAGAAGCTTAGGGTAGCCCAGGAGCGCTATGAAAAGTATGCCAATCGGCGCAGGACCGATATGGAGTTTGTCATCAAGGATATGGTTTCCCTAAAAGTTTCCCCGATGTCTGGTGTGAAGCGATTTGGTAATAACCATAAGTTAGACCCGAGATATGTGGGACCCTTCCAAATTGTTGAGCGGATTGGTGTTTCAGCTTATAGGCTAGACCTACCGGCGAATTTTTCCGGAGTGCACGATGTTTTCCATGTGTGTCAGCTGCGGAAGTGTGTGTTGAGAGATAGGCAGATTCTCGATGTTGTGCCCCAGTTGGAGCCAAACCTTTCTTTTGTGGAAGTGCTTGTTCGTATTTTGGAGTCTCGGGATCGAGTGCTGCGGAGAAAGACAATTCCCATGGTCAAGGTTCTTTGGAGAAATCAAGACGTCAAGAGCGCGACGTGGGAATTAGAGTCGGCGATGAGGAAATCTCATCCGCATCTCTTCCCTTAGTTTTGGTAAGCTCCTTGTTTTTGCGATGTTTGATTCTATCGTTTTAGTTTGGTTTTGGTGTTGTATTAAGTTTTGGGGCGAAACTTCTTTTTAGGGGGAGTGACTGTAACGCCCCTGATTTTTCGATGATTTTATTTGGTTTATTATCATTATATTTATGACGTCAGGGCGTTATCCTTTTTACGTCATGTTGTCGGCGCAGCACCGTTAGTGTGTTTTCGCGTCTGTTAGGTCTGATTGACCAGATTTTGGGATTTTCGTCGAAACTGAAAGTTTTCAAGTTTGTAAGTTAAGTTTTGTGATTTTGGACTTGCTCGTCAAGTTTCGTCGCTACCCGAGCATTTTTGAAGCCTCGGCGCGCGTTTGTAGTTTTGTGCCATTTACTTTTGTCATAGACTTAAGGAGTGTATAACTCGAGATTGGCACGTCGGATTTGGTTTCGTCTTCGCCGTTGGATCCGTAGCGTCAGTATTCGCCGTTGGATCCGTAGCGTCAGTATTCGCCTATTTCGTTTAATTCGGCGCGGGATTAGACTTCCATTTGAGCTCGCAATTTCTTTGTTCGAAGATAAATAGATATGAATATTATAATAATAAAACTCTATTCATCCCTAAAGTTTAATCAAGATATTTTTGCAAATTCCACTATTCATGAGGACAAAAAAGAGCACTGTTCATGCAAATGTTAATTTGTTGTTTTCTCGAGTAGTCTGACCCTTATCGAGTAAAATTTTGACTCTTCTCGAGTGAAATTGTTGCTGGAACTCGAGTGGGTTATGCTGGAACTCGAGTGGTTTATGCTGCCACTCGAGTAGTCCGTTCCTATCTGCGTTCGGGCGCCATTTTGAGGGTCAAAACGGTGTCATATCAAAAAAAAATCAACATGAAATTTGTTCGTCTCAACGAGATCTACAACTTTCATGTTGCGCACTTTTTGATTTGAAGTCATCTTGAGCCACTATTTTTGTTTTTGCTACTGTTACTCGAGTAGTCCATTCCTGTCTGTGTTCGGGCGCCGTTTTGAGGGTCAAAACGGTGTCGTATCAAAAAAATGGTTAACATTAAATTTGTTCGTCTCGACGAGATCTACAACTTTAATGTTGAGCACTTTTCGATTTGAAGCTATCTTGAGCCCCTATTTTCTTTTTTTCTGCTGTTACTCGAGTGATTTTTGCTGCAACTCGAGTGGGTTTTGCTGCTACTCGAGTAGTCTGTTCCTATCTGCGTTCGGACGCCATTTTGAGGGTCAAAATGGTGTCGTATCAAAGAATGGTTAACATTAAATTTATTATTCTTGACGAGATCTACAACTTTCATGTTGAGTAATATTTGATTTGAAGCCATCTTAAGCCCCTATTTTTGTTTTCCGTGTGACCGCACTTAAATCATCTGTTTCTTCCTATTTAGACAAATATATATATATATATATATATATATATATATATATATATATATATATATATATACACACACACACACACTTATACTTAGAATTAGAACCGGCCAACTCCTTTCTTTAGGACTGTTCTCTTTCTTCTTCATCGAGCCGGACCAGAACTAAAGAAATAAAAAGAAAGCACAGCGATGGCGAAGCGTGAGATTTCGTGAGCCTTCCTGTCGCCGCCGACGGAGCTCTGGTGCTCGAAATCTTCGTCCGAGCATAGATTCGGAAAGCTCTCGATGAGATCTACGTAATGGTGGTAAACTTTTCCCGTTTCGTGAACTTTTTTCGTTAGGGATTTTTGGCCCTAACTTCTATTTCGTCCACTCTTGTTCAGATTTCGACTTCTCTCGTCTCCCTAATCCCGATCTGCGACGAGATGTGATTTGGAGACTTTATCTGGAAACACCAAGGCAAGTGTCTCCTTTCTTCCTTTTTTTGCTCCTTTAGTTCTCATGGTAAGACTTTCGTCATATATTATTGTCCCTGTTTCTTTAGAGTATAAGATGTTAAATCTTTTAGGTTTGTGTCTAGGGTAAATTTTTTGATGTCGCTGAGTGTAGGACGTGTTGCGCTTAGTTTTAGGTCGATTGTAGGTTTGGTCTTCGAGTTAGTGTTGAAATCCTTATATGTTGTGCTGATTTTGGATGATGATGTTGGGGATGTGAGGGTTGGTGTGGATAATAGCCCACCGAATCGAGAGCCCCTTTTTTTTTGTGGATCAGCACATTGGGCGTATGCTTTAGTTCTCCTGTTTTATACTGTTTGGTCTGGTTGGCCCGGTTTGGCCATGTTGTTGACCACAGTGCCGCTTGTGAGACATTTGAGGACTCAGAGTTGGGCTTTAGGGTGCTTTAGGTCGTCTCCCTCTCCGGCCTACAATGTAGTCATACCACGTATTGATGATCCACATGTTGGGTATTGCATCCATAATAACTCAGATTTGCATGAAGTCACCCTTGAACTAAGATGAATTAAGTTATATTTTATATCTCTATTTAGTGGTGTGTTTGCAGACTATCAATGCTAAGTGTAGAATAATGTCAGTCTACAGTGGGTCATGAACACAGGACCATATAGTGTAATCCCTCACTGTGTGATCCAAGGGGTTGACTCATGTGTAGCCTCTCTATTGGGATACACTTCACATTCAAGCACTTGAAACATGGAATGAAGATTGAATTCATGGAGAAGAAAAATTTCCTAAGTTCAAAAAAATTTTTAAGTCCACTTCTCGAGAAGTCTAGTATAGTTCTCAAGTAGTGGAGTTAGCAGAACTCGAGTATTTAGCTTAGTACTCGAGTACAAGTCTTAGCTCTCGAGTAACATCATTAAAGTTCTCGAGAAGCCTATACTAGTTCTCAAGTAATATCAGCCGATACTTCTCGAGTAGCCAGATCTAGCATTGAAAATTTTCTAAGAACATCTCTCGAGAAGCTGGGTTATAGTTCTCGAGTACTTAGATTCTACTTCTCGAGAAGTCAGCTTAGTACTCAAGTACAAGTTTTAGCTCTCGAGTAATATTCTTTTTGTTCTCGAGTAATGTTATTTTAGTTCTCGAGAAGCTTAGTTTAGTTCTCGAGTACTTAGCTTCTACTTCTCGAGAAGTCAACTTAGTACTCGAGTACAAGTTTTAGCTCTCGAGTAATATTCTTTTAGTTCTCGAGTAATGTTATTTTAGTTCTCGAGAAGCGTAGCTTAGTTCTTGAGTAGACTCAACGCTTATTTATCGAAAACTTATATATAAGTCCAGAACGTATAGCCCTCGAGTAATCAGCTTGTTCTCGAGAACTTATATATATACTTCTCGAGAACTGCAGTTCAGTTTTTCAGAAAATTGCTTAAGTTCAGAATTGTCGGGATTTTTAAATGACATGACGTGATTGGTCCACGTGTCGTCATTAATGTCAATTCTAACCATTAGGGGAAATCTTATATAAGGTCTTGTCATTAAGACTAACCCTAAGCGGTGAACCGTACTCTTTCTAAAATTCTGAATCGGCCGTCTCTCTCAAAAAAAAGAGAATTTACAGAAGCTGTCGCCGCTCATCCTGTCGCCAAAAGCCTATTTCGATCCAAATCGACTTGCTGTTCAAGGGATTCATAAATCTTCATCTTCTCCTTGATCGAGTAAGTCCAAGTTTCTTAGAACTGATCCACCGAGAGTCTTCTTCAACAATTTCTGAAAAAGCCGCAAAGTTCAAGAAAGAAGACCTAGGGACAGATTTTCAGATCTGAGAAGAAATTTCTGTTTGTATTTCCAAATCTCTTTTTAATCTTGTAGGAGATTATTCTTCGAGTGTAGGAGCTTTGTTCTCCGAGTTGTAGGAAGTATTCATCTTCCAAGTGTAGATCCATTTGGATCAAGATTATAGTAACTTGGTTCCGAGACGTAGGATTGGTTTTCAATCCGAGATAGTTGAGTAGCCGAGTCTCGTAATTTACTAGATCGGTGAGGGAAAGTAGACGTACCCAAGGTAGGGGAACCACTATAAATCTTCTTGTTGTCTGTGATTGCTTGATTGTTTTTGTGCAAGTTCGTTAAATTTTTTATTCTGCAAATAGACGCACAATTCTCCTATTCAACCCCCCCCCCCCCCCTCTAGGTGATTTAGGTAGAAAACTTAACACTTTCACCACCCTCTTCTGAGCCATTCGTGCTTAGTTGGTTCCTAGTGGATTATGCCACAGTTTGTTAAATCTTGTTGTTTATGCTCACACTTGTTCATTTTCGCACTTGTTGCATTTTAATTCAGATGTATTTTATTGGCTAATCTTTCTCTACTCAATCAAATTTGGCTAATTGTTGCTGTGATTTTTTTATTCAGTTTTTTGTGATGGAGACGGCGTCCCCAAACTTGCTAAAGATGACGGCATGCTCGCGGAAGACCCCCCTTCGTCGCCTTCAAAAGACTTGCGTCGTTATGGTGATCGTGTGGAGCGACGCTACAACCTCCGCCCGCGGCGCAAGGCCGCCTCATAATATCTAGTTGATTACTATCTATTGTATTTGTTTGGACTTATTTAGTTATTTGCTTATGTTTGGTTATTTATTTCCCCTGATTTAAAACTTTATAGTGCATGTTTATTTTAATGGGTTGCATGTAGCCTACTCTTTGATGTAAGCCTATAAAAGGCATAGGATATTTCATTATGAGGGATAATTTTGAATAAGAATTGAAAACCCTATTTTTTCCCTCTTGAATTATCTCTCACCCTCTCCCTCTCATTATTTCGGCCAAGCCCTAGCCTCTCTCCCTTCATCCAAACCGCCGCCTCCCTCCTTCTCCATCCTTCCCCTACCACTCGACCACCAAATCCCCCCCCCCCACAACCCCTTGTCGTCGCCGCTTATCCCTCCCACACCTTCAAAACCGCCACCACCTTCCACCAAAAAACCCGACCCCTCCCCTCTTTCAAGACTACTTCCTTCAACATCAAGCGTGACGCGACGATGGCGGAAGAACTTGTCTCCATCGGGCATAACTCCGGCGGAACCGTGGACGAGCGTTCCAAGTGAGATAGTCAGAATCATCTACTCCGACTTGGGTAACGAAACTTCTACTTCCGTGTGTTTCCCTCTTGATAAATTTTGTGGCGTCCTATTTTTGCGTTGGATTTCGAATCTTGAAGATAAATCGTGGTTTGTTTTCGATTGAACTTGTATTTGCCTTAATTGAATTAATTCTTCGAAAAGGTTTGGCGAGCCTCGTAACTTTTTGTTGGGAGAGATCTACCGTTTTCCGAATCGTAATTTTTTAGTAGATCTCTTTTGGTACAACCCGCTCGGTCGGATCCAATATTGATCCATTTAGCCGGAACGGATATTGGCCCATAGCCTCTATTCGGTCCCTAAACGGTTTGGCTACCCGTGCGTTAGCATATCGTGATAAAATTTCTTGGAGTGTGCGTTGCGGAAACTTCGGTGCGAGTGTAGGATTTAACATCCACAAGAGGCGAGCTTTAGAATCCGTAGAACCCGAGATCATTACGAGGGCCTACATCAATTTTGTATCAGAGGGAGGTTGTGTCGATTTCTTAATTGGCACCATCCTAATTAATTTTAGTAGGCCGACACGCACGTGCACAAAATTTTCAAACAAAAAAAAAATTTGTGGTCTGCCAATAGCAGCCTAAATTTTTATTTTTCAGCAAAATTCAGAAAAAAAACATTTTTTTAGTAATCTCCTTCTAGTTTCCTGTAAGAAAACCAACAAAAAAGTATTTTAACCCTAGTTACAAAGTGAGAGCAAATCCTTTTGTGTACTAGTTGTTGCGTTAGTAGTTGTGTTGTGCATGCGCACTAGACTGGGTACGGTGTATTCCCCGTCTCCTTCCACCATGGAGGCTGAACGGGATGCTGAGCACGGTCTCATAGAGATTGAAGAGCTCCGTCAGGATTTCACTGAACCAATGACGGCGATTAGGGAGACACTTCATGACTTGAGATTACATCTAGGGGCTCCCCGTAATCAACCCGCCAACCAACGAGCAGAGAGGCATAATCATCAACACGAGAACCCTAATAATGACCATGCCCCGTGAGCACCGTACGAGTTTGATCTTACTAGGATCGTCCGAGTCAAGCCTCCATCCTACGATGGATTGGGAGACCCCCAAGTCTTCCAATACTAGGTCATGGAGATAGAGTGCTACTTCGAGTGGTACAGTCTGACTGATGCGGATAGAGTGCGTGTAGCAAGGATGAAATTGTTGGGTCACGCCAAAATATTTTGGCTGAGTGAAGAGCGACGTCTGCGAGCCGAGAATGGAGAACTACCCATTGGTTGGACTGACATGAAGGAGATGCTGACTGCGCAGTACGTCCCCGCGTACCATCGAACACAGATGTTCGATGATTTGGCTACGCTTAAGCAAGGAAGTAGAACGGTTTCTGAGTACATGAGTTTGCTGAAGGATATGATGGTTAGGTGTGGCGTTAAAGAAATGCTCGAGGTCACCCTATCTCGATTCCGTAAGGGGTTGAACCCCGGCATCCAGAGCAAATTATTGCGTTATGGACACACCGACCTGCACGTCACGTTTAATGCGGCTTTAGATATCGTAAAGCATAACGTGCTGAAAAACAAGTCTCGCTCGTTTCAAAAGGGAAAGTCTATTTTAGGTCCACCCCCCCCCCCCCCCACTTCCACCTATAAGGATAAGGGAAAGTATCGGACCAACGAGTCGACCTCCATAGTTGTGACCGCGAGGAACAATAGAAACCCCACGAGTGAGAGAGTTTCGGTGGGTAAGGTCAACAAAACGAGTGTGACTTGCTTCGCTTGCGAGATTCAAGGCCACTATGCTAGCGAGTGTCCTACTAAACCCAAACCTTTAGCCCTGATAGATCCCACCAATGAGGAAGACGATCTCACTTATGAGGCAGGAGAGGACAGCGAGTCAAACGGAGTGCCTAGTGATTTGGACGATGAGTCTTACATGATGGTTATTAGATGTATTCTGGCAACTCCACGAGCACTTGATGACTGGAATAGAACTAACATATTTTCGCTAAATTTTAAGAGTGGAGAGAAATGGTGTAGGTTGATCATCGATAGCGGTAGCTGTATGAACGTCATTTCTGAGGCCGCGGTGAAGCGAATGGCCTTAGTGGCGGAGCCGCACCCTCACCCGTATAAGGTGGCATGGGTCGATAAGTCATCCCTCCCGGTGTCAAGGTGTTGTTTGGTACCCCTTTCCATTAAAGCCTATTCGGAAAAGATCTGGTGTGACGTCCTCCCTATGGATGTTTGTCACATCTTATAAGGACGCCCATGGTTATATGATCATGATGTCACCCACTTTGGCCGAGCCAACACCTACGAGTTTAAGTTTAATGGCAAGGTTATAGCACTGAAGCCCACTCCGCCTAAGGATCCTTCAGTCCCTTCTAAGGATACGGTTGTCCCGGTTGAAAAAAAACGTTAAGCCTGATGGGTAAGAAGGAATTGGCACGTACCACCTTCATGGATGGTGTCATGTACGCTCTAGTTTGTTTGCAAATTAAGGAAGATGTGGTGTTAACTGAGTACTTACCCCCAGCTTTGAAGAGGCTTCTAGAGGAGTTCAAAGATGTGTATCCGCACGAGCTTCCATCCGAGTTACCCCCCATGCGGGACCTCCAACATGCCATAGACCTGATTCCGGGGTCCTCTTTGCCTAACCTCCCTCATTATCGACTAAACCCATCCGCACACTTAGAATTACAAACCCAAATTTCCGAGTTGTTACAAAAGGGGTTCATTCGACATAGCAAAAGTGCGTGTGTCGTACCCGCATTACTGGCTCCCAAGAAAGATGGTTCTTGGAGGATGTGTGTGGATAGTAGAGCCATAAATAAAATTACTATTAAATATCGATTCCCCATCCCTCGATTGGACGATTTATTGGACATGCTAGCAGGTGCCACGAATTTTCTCAAAATTGGATCTTAGGAGTGGTTACCATCAGATCAGGATTAGGGAAGGTGATGAGTGGAAAATGGCTTTTAAATCAAAGGAAGGTCTCTATGAGTGGTTAGTTATGCACTTTGGGCTTTCGAACGCCCCGAGCACATTTTCTAGGATGATGACCCATGTCTTCCAACCGTATATGGGAAAATTCATAGTAGTGTATTTTGATGACATTTTAGTTTTTAGCACATCGACGACCGATCATGAAGCCCATCTGAAGATCATCCTGACCATGTTGAGATCTGAGAAATTATTCGTCAATATTAAGAAGTGCACTTTTCATGTGTCGTCTGTTGAGTTTCTTGGGTATATAGTGAGTTCGGATGGCATACATGTTGACCCCAAGAAGGTCCAAGCTATTAAGGATTGGCCAGAGCCCGCCAATATTCGAGATGTTAGGAGTTTTCATGGCCTCGCTACGTTTTATCGTCGATTCATAAAAGATTTTAGTAGCATCATGGCCCCCATTACTGAGTGCATGAAAAAGGATGAATTTTCTTGGACGACTTCAGCCGCTAAAGCATTTAACGCCATTAAATCGCGCATGTCGGAAGCGGCCCTACTGCGATTGCCGGATTTTAATAAAGTCTTCGAGTTATCATGTGATGCGTCTGGGGTGGGAATTGGTGGTGTATTGAGTCAGGAAGGCCACCCTATTGGGTACTTTAGTGAGAAGCTCGCAGGGCCTAAATTAAATTATTCCAATTACGATTGAGAGTTTTACGCGGTCATTAGGTGCCTCCAACACTGGCGGCACTACTTGCTCCCTAAGGAATTTGTCATTTTATCCGACCATGAGGCGCTGAGATTTATTAACTCCCAAAATAAGGTTAGTCCTAGACATGCAAAATGGGTCTCCTATCTTCAGGAGTACACGTTCATCATCAAACACCTTAAAGGTACCCTCAACCGCGTAGCCGACGCTCTTAGTCGTGTCTCCTTATTACTGTCTACGCTAGAAGTTAAGGTGATCGGATTCAAAAGAATTAAAGATGAATATGTCCACTGTCAGGACTTTAAGGATATTTACTTAGCCACTCAAGAAAACGCGCCTACGACCATTACGTCTTATTATATTCGTGATGGCTATTTATTCAACCACTCGAAGCTATGTATTCCACGCTCCTCCCTACGTCACTTCATTGTTTGGGAATTGCATAGTGGTGGGTTAGGTGGACATTTTGGCCGTGATAAGACGATCACGTTAGTAGAGGATAAGTTTTATTGGCCCGGACTTAAGAAAATGGTTAACCAAATCGTGGGCAGTTATCGAGCGTGCCAATTGGCTAAGGGTAACAAGACTAATGCGGGACTTTATACCCCTCTTCCAATTCCTTCCATTCCTTGGGAAGACGTTAGCATGGATTTTATTCTAGGCCTACCTGTCACGTTTAGGCGTCACGATTCTATTTTGGTCATCGTAGATCGATTCTCTAAGACGACCTATTTTATTGCATGCAATAAAACCACTGATGCGTCACATGTTGCACAATTATACTTTAAAGAAGTAGTTGGACATCGGGGGATTCCCAAATCGATCGTTACCGATAGAGATGTGAAGTTTACTAGTTATTTTTGGAAGACCTTGTGGAGGATTATGGGCACCAAACTGTTGTTTTCTTCAGCCTACCATCCCCAGACGGATGGGCAAATGGAAGTGGTAAACAGGAGTTTAGGTAGTTTGCTCCGATGCCTTATGGGAGACCACAAGGGTACATGGGACCTTATCCTCCCTCATGCCCAGCTAGTGTACAATAATTCCAAAAATAGGTCCACTGGCTTGTCTCCGAATGAGATCGTGCACGGATACAAAGCACTGGTGCCACTTGACTTGATTCCTTTACTACCATCTTTTAAATCAAGTCAATTCGCACTAGATTTTGCCTCTCATATTCGTAACCTTCATAAGCACATAAAGGAAATGTTAGCCATGCAATACACGTCTTATCAAGTTCATGCTAACATACATAAGAGAGCGTCTCACTTAAAAGTTGGTGATTTAGTTATGGTGCATCTCATTCCTGAACGGTTGCCTACGGGCACCATAAAAAAGTTAGCGAATCGGCGAGCGGGACCTTTTCGGATTTTAAAAAAATTAGGAGACAATGCATTTCTTTTGGACTTACCAACTGATTGGGGTATTTCCCCTATTTTTAATGTTTCGGATTTAACGCCATATGTTGCCCCGCCACAAGAATTATCGTCCTGTCCATTTAGCTCCACTACAGGTTCTAATGGGTTTGGGGTTGAGTGTGTTACTGGATCGCTCCCTCCATCGGTCTCCAACGGAGGTACGTTGAATGTTGATGACAAAGATTTTCCTCCTTTGTTGCCTAATGCTTTTCCCAGGTTTCCAAGGACACACTTTTTCCAGACAGGATTTTACAGGACGAAGTGTTTCCCTCTCCAGATGGCGATGTACACCGCTACTTGATTTGATGGCATGGTCGTCCCACTTCCGACGACTCTTGGCTCCCGGAATCGGAGGTGGCTCTATTGGATGATGCTCTTCTACGACGGTACCTTGAAGATAACTCATCTGTGATGAGTCCTTTCGAGCGGGGGAGGATTGATGGAGATGGCGTCCCCCAACTTGCTAAAGATGACGGCATGCTCGCGGAAGACCCCTCTTCATCACCTTCAAAAGACTTGCGTCATCATGGTGATCGTGTGGAGCGACGCTACAACCTCCGCCCGCGGCGCAAGGCCTCCTCATAATATCTAGTTGATTACTATCTATTGTATTTGTTTGGACTTATTTAGTTATTTGCTTATGTTTTGTTATTTATTTTCCTTGATTTAAAACTTTAGAGTGCATGTTTATTTTAATGGGCTGCATGTAGCCTACTCTTTGATGTAAGCCTATAAAAGGCATAGGATATTTCATTATGAGGGATAATTTTGAATGAGAATTGAAAACCCTATTTTTCCCTCTTGAATTCTCTCTCACCCTCTCCCTCTCATTATTTCGGCCAAGCCCTAGCCTCTCTCCCTTCCTCCAAACCGCCGCCTCCCTCCTTCTCCCTCCTTCCCCTACCACTCGGCCACCAAATCCCCCCCACCAACCATTGCCCTGCCGCTTATCCCTCCCACACCTTCAAAACTGCAACCACCTTCCACCACAAAACCCGACCCCTCCCCTCTTTCAAGAGTACTTCCTTCAACATCAAGCGTGACGCGACGACGGCGGAAGAACTTGTCTCCATCGGGCATAACTCCGGCGGAACCATGGACGAGCGTTCCAAGTGAGATAGTCGGAATCATATACTCCGACTTGGGTAACGAAACTTCTACTTCCGTGTGTTTCCCTCTTGATAAATTTTGTGGCGGCCAATTTTTGCGTTGGATTTCAAATCTTGAAGATAAATCATGGTTTGTTTTCGATTGAACTTGTATTTGCCTTAATTGAATTAATTCTTTGAAAAGTTTTGGCGAGTCTCGTAACTTTTTGTTGGGAGAGATCTATCATTTTCCGAATCGTAATTTTTTGGTAGATCTCTTTTGGTACAACCCGCTCGGTCGGATCCAATATTGATCCATTTAGCCGGAACGGATATTGGCTCATAGCCTCTATTCGGTCCCTAAACGGTTTGGCTACCCGTGCGTTAGCATATCGTGATAAAATTGCTTGGAGTGTGCGCTGCGGAAACTTCGGTGCGAGTGTAGGATTTAACATCCACAAGAGGCGAGCTTTAGAATCCGTAAAACCCGAGATCATTACGAGGGCCTACATCATTTTGTTTCCCTTGGGTTGGGTTTGTTACACCCTCCTTTGTTAAATTCTTTTCATACTTGTTTACTTGTACTCTTGCCACTTGTACTTTTTGCTTGCTGAGGTGTTTTTCTTTTGAATGGCTCAGGTGCAGGGTTGTAGCCGGTGGTGCGGCTGAGTGGTGTTGTTGCTGTGTGTGGCTCGTGTTTTCGAGATAGCTCTTGGTACTCTTGCTGTTTGGTTTAGACTTGAGAACTTTTAGTGGGTTCGTGTCAGGTGTTTGACGCCCACTGATTTTTTATTGTTGTTCTTGGATATTTTGCTAATTGCTAGTGTCTATTTTTATGGTAGTAGTTCTTGCTCTCTGGGAAGAATTTATGCTAGGATGCCTATAAATATTTTTAAATATAAAACAAACTAATATTATTTCATGCATAACACGATTTAAAACTCTAAGTCACTATGTTTAATAACGTACCAACTACTTCGATATTATTATTATAAATTTAGAGTATTGCATGTCATGAGTTTTCCTTTTTGGGATGTTAGACTCATATAGGATGTCTAATTTGATTACTATAGTATTTTCCTGCTGCGTTCAACTACTTTCTCCTTGGTGGACTAGTGAGCCACAAAGCCGAGGGATACAGCTAATTGTCTAACCCAAACTAAACTTCTTCAATTGATCATTTAAATCTAATGTTTGTGTTGATTTGGAGTGTTGCCTGAGCGTTCGCAGTTATCTCCTGCTGACGTGGCATCATGACGCGCATTTTCCCTTACTCTGATATTCCGCCGTTGTGGGAGAAATGCGGGTTGTGACAATGCATATGCCCGTATAATAATCCGAGCTCCATATGCAAAACATAACACGGATCAACCAAATCAACCCGTTGAAAGTTTCACCTCCCACTAATTAGTGGATACACTTTCATGCAAACATGCCAAACAAAAGGACTAGCATGTTCTAGTATTCTAATGGAGAGTCGTTACCCTCTAAGCACGTTTCAGAGGCATAAGCTTGTAATTGATCTGGATGAAATCACTTGCAGTGCTTTCCTCTCCGCGGTTCTAGTCTCGGCTCGCGATTCCAATCGTTGAAACTCCTTCAAAGATCTTCCAAAGGTTAAGAACGACTTTCTTTTTCCTCTCCTTTCCTTCTCTTATTTTCTCAAGTTAGAAGAGAGGGAGAGAGAGAAGAAAATGAACTAATGAGATAAAGTTTCTCATCAGCCACCTTATCAATCCCGTGTCTAATCTCAGCCACAAGATATCCAAAGCAAAAGTAATTGACAAACTTGATTTCACGGAGTAACTTAAACAAATGTTATCGTCGGGCGATATCTCCAGTGGTGACCGCTTGACCAAGTCAACATCACTTTGCCGCTTATCGGCCGCTTCACAGCCAACTAACACGTGGTAGTCTGCCACGTGGCACACTTTCGTCAGCGATATCAGCTATCGCCAGGCGATATCAAATCGACTTCATCGACTTGATCATTATCGACTGCATCACTATCGCCAGTGATATTACTACCGCGGAGCGATAGCAAATCGACTGCATCGACTTCTCGACTGCATTGCGTTGAACACTTTCGTCAGGTGATATCTCTATCGCAAGCGATAGCTCCAGAAATACATTTTGTTGTTTTTCGATTGGAGGAATCCTCGGATGTTACACGCCAACCAGTGTTTTCCATGTCAAAGATGTAGAAGGCTCTTTATAATGAAATGCACATCAACCAAAATAACACTGATGTCAAAGTTTCGATATGGAAAACTAGAAGAGGGTCTAAATTATGCGAAATTTTTCTGTCCGGTTTCCGGATGAAACCGGAACCAATAGAAAGAGGTGAATGAATGGAGCCCGCGCAAAAGTGTATGTCACACTCCCAGAATGCGTGGACCCCACATGCATTTTAATGGTGATCCAGAGCTCCCGGATCCAGATTTGGAACCGGGGCTCGGACACAATAATTACGGGGTCTTGCCCTATTTAGGAGGAATCCACTAATAATATTCTCACCAACTCCCAGGCGTGCACATTAAGACCGGTCGGGACCGGACCGGTCGGGACCGGACAGGGACCGGTCCCAGTTAGGACCGGTCCGGTCCCGGACCGGTCCAGAGGTCCCTGACGGTCCCCTATATTAGGGTAAAAACCGGTCCCGGTCCGGGACCGGTAAAAGACCGGTCTTTTACCGGTCCCGGTCCGGGACCGGTTTCGGGACCGGTCAGGACCGGAAAGAGGTTAACGGCTCTTTTAAAAGAGCCGTTAACGGCTCTTTTATAAAAATAGTCGAACGTCGTTCGGCTATTTTTATAAAAGAGCCGAACGTCTTTTATAAAAATAGCCGTTCGGCTATTTTTATAAGAGCCGTTCGGCTCTTTTTAAATTAAAAAAATTATTTTTTAATTAATAAAAATTGTTTTTTTTTTAATTTAATTCTTATAAATCCCCCTCCCCCATCTCCCTCATTTTCCTCTTTTAATCCTTATCTCTCACTATTTCTCTCACTCTCTCTCACTCGTATTCGTATTAACTATTAAATGGCTTCCTCCTCCTCCATGCCGGCGTCCTCCTCAGCGTCCGTCGATCATGAGATCGTTGAGAACCGGCATAAAGCGGCGGTCTGGGATAACTTCGATAAAGTGCGGGTCGACGGCGAAATTAAGGCGAAGTGCAAACTTTGCGTGAAGCTTATGGCCGCTTACAGTAGCAACACAACGCTCGCCCGACACAACAAATTGTGTCTTTCCAAACAAGCCCCGTCGGAGGCCAACCAAGCTCAAATTTCGACGACCGGGCACATTTGGACGTATGACCAAGCTCGGCAACGGGAGCGACAGATGGAGAATGTCATCAAAAGCGGACTTTCGTTCAACCACTACGACAACGACGAGATGACGTCTTACATACATGAAGCACTCCAACTAAAATATCAACAGATAAGTCGTACTACAACTCGACGTGATGCTTTACAAGCTTACCTGCAATCGAAATTATATTTACAAAATTATTTTGAAACATTCGACGGTCGAGTTAGTTTAACGAGCGACGTTTGGACTAGCGGTTTAGTTGATGGACTTTCTTATATTTGCATAACTTTTCACTAGATCGATCCCGATAGTTGGGAATTAAATAAACATATAATTTGTTTTGAAGGTTTTGAATATCCGCACACCGGTAAAGCAATTTATCAGATGATTATTAAGTGTATTAAAGATTTTAAAATAAAAGATAAAATTTTAAGTATTTTGTTTGATTACGCCTCGAATAATAATATGGCTATTAAATATTGATTAATGATCTCGAACCTATGCTAGATGGTATTTTTTTCATACACGTTGCGTATGTCACGTTCTTAATTTAATTGTGCAAGATAGTTTAACTTTTATGAAAAATTATGTTATTAAAATACGTACTATGTTACGAGTTATTTATAGTTCAAAAGGACGAAAACAAGATTTCAAAAAAATTGTTATAGCACAGGGTAAAAAAATTTTGGGTTCATCGTATGATATGCCGGTACGATGGAATTTCACGTACAAAATGTTAAAACGGGCTTTGTCACAAAAATCGTTATTGATAAAATTTTATAATAGTGTAGAAGAAGCACATGATTTTGATGCGTCTGATTGGGCCGTAATCGAAGATTACGTAAATTTATTAGAAAGTTTTTATCGGACAACAACTACTTTATCTGGAGTTTATTATCCTACTAGCTCGCTTGTTATTGAAATTTTTTTATTAATTACTGAAACGTTTAAAACTTATAAAATTAACCCAATGTGGCGTCCGTTAATATTAATAATGGAAGCAACGTTTTTAAAATATTATACGCATGTCACATATATTTTCTTGTGCTGCGGCTTTAAATACTTTAATGGGTGTAGACGGGGTTGAAAATTTTATAGAGGAAATTAATCGAAATTTAGAGTTAAACGAATCTTCTACTGATTTTCAAAACGTTAGTGTTTCAAAATTTAATTCTGATTTTACTCGCCTATATAATTATTACGATCAACTATATGGATTGGGACCTCGCGAGGAATCCACCGCCCCTCGAACAAAAGATATTATAAAAAATAGATTTTTAGAAATAGGTTCGAAAAAAAATAATGAACTTCGAGTACTTTAAACGAATTAGGTTTATATAACAAAACACAGTTTCAAGATTTTATGGCCGCGAACGAAATTGAAAATTTTGATATTTTAAAATGGTGGAAAATTAAATTTAATAATTATCCTATTTTGGCCTTAATGGCCCGTGATTTAGTAACCATCCAAGCTAGTACAGTAGCTTCGGAGCCTGCGTTTTTTTTGAGTGGCAGGATTCTGAACGAGCGAATGAGCCGTTTAACCGAAGAATTTTTGGAGATTTGCATTTGCTACAAGGACCATTTGGATGCTTTGAGGAGGAGACAACACGTCTCGTCAATTGAAGACAGTGAGTCTGATGTTGAAGACGAGCTTAATAACTTAAATCTGGGGAGCGCCGCAGAATAATGACGTTTTAGTTGAAGACGAGTTCAAACTCAAAAGCGACGCCGGAGTTGAAGACGAGTCCAATGCTCAACTCCAGATTTTGAATTTGTATTTTGTATTATAATTTCAATTTTAATGATAATGTTTGTAATTTTAAATTTATATTTTGAATTTATTATTTGTAATTTGAATTTTTATTTTTTAGTTTTATTTTAAATTTAATAAAAAAATTTATTTACTTTACAATTTTTCATTTCAATTTTCAAATTATTATATGTTATTATTTATTTAAATTATTAAAAACGAAATAATAAATTAATATATAAAATATATACTTAATTTAATGTTAATATATGTTATTATTTAATTTAATAATATATATAAAAAATTAATTAAAATACTTAATTAAAAAACCGGTCCCGGTCTGGGACCGGTTAGGACCGGTCCTTCCGGTCCCAGTCGGTCCCGGATCGGGACCGGTTTGGGCAGGACCGGTCCGGGACCGGTGTCCCAAAGGACCGGTCCTGCCCAGGACCAGTCTCGGACTGGGACCGGGGTCTTTATGTGCACCGCTACCAACTCCATCACGGTAATTTCTTTAGCCTCCCCCACATTCGCCTGTTGCCGCTTTCGCAAACCCATGCAGCCTCCCCCAAATCCCATCACCTCCTCCGCCGGCATCGTCCCTTGTGGAATTAATTGACAAAATCGTCTAATCGTTTCCTCAACTGAGACGGTTCTGCTCCTCTTCCACGACAATTTTAGGCAGCAAAAACAATCCTATTTCTTCATTCTTTAACTGGGAATTCCTCTCACCTTTCTCACTAACTCCATCACGGTAATTTCTTTACCTTCTCATGTTTGAATCCCCGTGAATACTGGTTTAGATTTAGGTTAAACCTCCTGAATTTCCTCGAATTGAGCCTAGGAAAAAAAATGTTTTTTTGGGCAATTAAATTAATCGGAACCTCTGGGAATAACTTAACACAAAAAATATATATTACGATGTAACACGATTAACTTGGAAGAAAACTAGCCTATATCATAATGATGTCATGATGCAAAAGCATCATGCTACATGTGAACTAATGCAAAATCATCATGCGGATGTACTATTTACAACTAAAGCAGAGGAATCCAATAGAATATTGAAGGGTTCAATGAGCGCAAAGGTACCTGACACTGTACAACTCATATTCGTCGAGGATGGATCCCCTCAGAGTCAACAAGTCAAGATAGAAATCAGAGTTAACGCGCAAGACAGTAGAAAATAGTAGAAAACAGTAGAAGACAGTAGTATGACGAGCTTCCCTCGCATACTCGTCAGGTATGCGACTAGCGCAGATACTCGTTCAACCTAAGCGAGCTCCCCCAAGAAGTTTCCCAGTCGTCGGGGGTAGGGTTATAAATAAGACCTCCCCTACCCTTCGATTTGCCTATAAATAGGACCCCAGGGGTACGAGGAGAAGGACTTCAGAATCTCGCAAAAGATTTCGAGCACCTCATTTCCTTTACTTCGAGCTGAGCTTTTGGATCATTTCTTCAGAGAGACGGGTCGTGAGCTCGCTTTTTCTATGCATCCGGGTACGTGGTTGGACCTCCCTGCCGCAGCACCTGAGGCCCTTTTAGTTGCTCGACTGTATTTGCGTCCTAGCCCGTTAGCCGTCAAACCTGACCGCTGAACCGGTAACTTTAGGCTGTCTTAATCCGAATTTGGAGTGGGGAATTTTTCCGGCTTCAACACTCGAAGGGTGACAGGGCACTATTACGTTACAAGTACAAAAAAAAAGAAAAAAATGACTAAGTTCTCGGAGCCTCGATAGAAGTGCTCCGGCTTTGAGATGGCGTCGACCTCACGGAACCTTGGTGGGAGTGTTCCGGCTGAAAAATCTTATAAATCTGCGGGGCTATAGGAGGTTGTGCTCTCGTTGATGCGGAGCCTAGATGGAAGCGCTCTCGCGGAGGCGGTTGATGTCACTTGAGCCGTGAGGAATCCGTAGCGCAAGGAGATGAGCAGGGCAAATTCCTGAGCGAAGAATCGACATAAGTCCACGATCTCACCGAGAAACATCGGAGCTTTCTCTTGCCTCTGGAGTTGTTTGGCTTGAAATGAAGGTCTGAGGTCTATTTATAGTTTTCTGGTAGGGCGCGTCGGTAATTGCACTCAGACGTGATTTGTGTTGGCGAATGACGTCACATAGTTTTGATCGCGCGGATCACCAAAATTAACTAAATCATGACGAAATTGCCCCCCCCCCCCCGTTCCCCTGGGCAGTTCAGGCAGCACGGCCCGGGTTCCCGGAGGAGGCCGACAACAAATTGGGTTGGCGGGGCTGCCGCTGGCGGTGCGCGGCCCGCCGGCAA
The DNA here is from genome assembly GCA_039513925.1 of Platanthera zijinensis. NCBI lineage: Eukaryota > Viridiplantae > Streptophyta > Magnoliopsida > Asparagales > Orchidaceae > Platanthera > Platanthera zijinensis. The sequence continues at coordinate 63,990,052 of CM077081.1, read as the reverse complement.
CGCGCTAGCGCGGCATCTGCGCAGCGCCCGGGCGCGCGGCCTGGTGGCCGCGCTGGCCGATTGGGCGCGGCCGCGCGGGTGCCGGCAGCGGGTGTGCTGCCTGCGCGGGTTGCGGTCTTGCGCGCTTAGGCGCGGGCCCGGCGCGTCCCCCGTTCTTCTCGGATGCACGTGATTCTCGGCATGCCACTGATCTGATTGGGCTCTTTTGTACTTGGGCTGAATCGGCTCGAAAATTTTATGTGAACCCTATCAAGCATAGTAACTCTCTTTGCTCATCTTTAATCTTTCTATACATTCAAATACTCAAAACTTTTTGTGAGTTGCAGCAAAATATCAAAATGTAAGTATTCATAAACAGGTGGATATACTGTCCAAATGGGTTTGACGTTATTGCATATATGTATGGGTCCATGTACAGGCTATTTTAAACAATGCAGATTACAAACTATTTATAAATAAATTTTAAATTATATTTTATACATTTAAAATAGTAAGACATCAAGCAAATATATTTTAAGGCTCTTTTGTTCTACTTTTTTTTAGTAATCAAGCAATATTGTCTATGGGTTTTCCTAAATTTATAGAAATTTCCGATGGTAGAAACCAAAAATCCCTTGTGTCTCCCACTAACTTAATGAGGGTCATGGAGGGAACTGTCCAAACTTTCGTGAGCATGATCCGCGTGCCCGATCCGTTGCGCCAATCGCCATCGGACCCCGTAGCCGGCCACCCATCGGCCGCCATCGCATCGTGCACCAGCTTGCACGCGGTCGCAAGGCTCGCAGCAAGCCTCTCGCCGACCGACGCTTGCGAGCGGTCGCGACGCTCGCGGTCAGCCTCCCACCGGCCGCAGCCGCGCAGTACGGCTGCCCATGCACGTCCGCCAGGCCGGCACTCGAACGGCCTCCGGCCGGCTGCCTCCGCGCCGTACACCCCCCTCCCCCTCCCACGGGCGGCAGCAAGGCTCGCGGTCCGCCTCCCGCCGGCCGCTGCCGCGCAATGCGGCCGCCCGCGTACGGCCCCACGTCGTGTGGCCGCTCGGCCGGCCGGCCTCCTGCAGATCGAGATTCTCCAGTCGGTTCCCTCTTTGACCGACCCTCCGCCGTCCGATCATCCTTGCGCAATCTCCATCGTTCGATCACCGCGTAACCACCTCCTGTAACCACCCGTGATGGGAGGGTGCACATAGCCAAAATTAATATTTGATCTGCAAGAAGTAAATCCTTAAAAAATAGGCTACGTAAATTATATGTGACATGCAAATAGTAAATATGGTGGTTATTGTCTACGAATAACCGCATAACCACTCATAAGACCTATAAATAGGACCCTTGGGTCTCCACCATTCTCCATTCTGCTCTCCTTCAGCTTAATCTCCTACTCGCGTGAGACCCCACAAGGAATCTTATTCGCTCTTTGAAGACTCCTTCGAAGACCTTCAATTGCCTTGAAAATCCTTCGAAGATCTTCATCCTCCTTTGAGCATTCCTCCGCGAGCATTCCACATCAAGCATTTCACGCGCAGCGCTCTCAACGTTCACAACGCCCTTAACTCAACAACACGCCTTCCACACTACAACCAGTCAACTGCCCCAGATTTTTCTGAGTGCAGCAAGACACATGCCATGGAAACTAAGGCGTGCAGAACGTGTCACTCAAGCCTGCAAGAAGCGGACAAAGTCTCTGGTGCACTCAAAGCTTGGCACTCCCCACTGTAGCAAGAGTAGACTTAGCTCTGCGAGAGGTAGTCTGTAACCCTCCTAGCACTTCTCTCTCTCTCTCTGTCTCTCTCTCTCTCTCTCTCACCCCTAGTAAATGTTGAGGCTCCGCTCAAGATAGTCCACTAAGGCTCATCAAGTGTGGAAGGAGCTGGAGGCATTGGATCAACACTGTGGTTGTTCTTGAAATGTATTCTCCTCTATGTGCATGCCACCTTGTATTTGTTCCATTCCTCTTTGTCATAGTGATGTTGATGCTTTTCTACTCCCAGCTCGACCAAGGAAAAAGTATCCAAGATAATTCCTTTGGAAGTAGGGCTCCAAACCTCTTCCAATTCTCTATAGGGCTGCTCCCTGGCTAGCTCAGGTCTAACCTGTTCTGTACTGACTTCTGATGTGTCGTCCCCGTATCTTTTTCTCTTGTGAACTGGGGGAGCAACGTCTTCCACCCTCTGAGCTTCTGGAAGGATAGCTACAGCGGAAGCAATGTCTAGATCAAAATCATGTGTTCCTGACCAGTACTGCGAGTAATCCTGGGGAGGATAAGCCTCGTCAGTCACTGGTACATGCTCAATAGGGACTTAAATACCTGCCAGCTGATTATAGAGCCACTCAGTATTGTCATATATGTAGTCATTTGTATCCTTGAAGTGTTGTTACATCGACGTTCCCAACAAATTCACTTTAGCATCCACCTTAGTTGTACGAGCATCCTCCCCCTTTTTTAGCTTCGGCGTCGATGGCTCCGGCAGCGATAGCATTAGCATAATATAGCATACTTGTATTGAAGTGAGCCATTGACCGGTTGTGAGCATCGATCAAGTATGGAGCGTTACGATCAACATTTTTCACAACATGAAGATTTTTCTTTAGAGCATTCAAAGTCAAGACAATTGTTGTACCACCTTCTTGGCCCCACTCATCAAGTCTCTTTTCCAGCTTGCCAATCTGAACCTTTACCTCTGCAAGTCCATTCAGCATACCCTTTTTAGAATCTTTAACTCTTCTCACAACCTTTTGCAATGAAGCCTCGAACTTAGCTTGTTGCTTTGCATACATCTCTTCAATTGCTTGCAGAATGGGGTTAGTTGAACTGGAAGATGGAATATTAGCAGCCTCAGGCACTGGAACATCTGCTGGGATGTCAGAATCACTGGTTGATTCATCGATCGGAGAAAGATGAGCTTTATCAGCAAGAATAGAATCAACAGAAGTCTGGACAGGAGAATGCTCCTCAGCATCTCCTTCCTCATCTGAAAGATCAATTACGCCTTTGGGCACAGTTGGCCTCTTGCCAAGTCTCTTCTCCAGGTTGCGGATGAACCGATCAGCCTCAGTGGAGATAGAGATCTAAGAATGAGTTGCCTACCCCTCAGAAACTACAATGGGAGTCATCTTTGGGAGAGGATTTAAAAGGTTTTCCACAGACATTGGCTTAGCAGCTGCAGCAACACTTACACTCTCAGTCTCAGCACCATAAGTAGCAGCAACCTTATCATAATCAACTATATTCTCTTCAGCAACAATCTCTATCTCATACTCAACAACTGTCAGATCATCATCAGCAACATCATCAATATCAAATTCCTCAGCATCCTCCTCATACTTAGAAGGAGCTGGATCCTCTTCCTCTGGAGTCACTTTTGCATCCTCAACTTGCAGAACCTCAACTACAGCAGTAGTACTAATAGCAGTAACCTCTTCTAGGAGATCAACTGTCTCTGAGTCGAAAAGCACTGTATCTTGGGCCACTAAGTCAAGAACTTAATCTGGAGCCACTGGAACTGAATCTGAAAGAGCAACTGTCTCCCCCTCAATTTCTGCAGTCATGCTAGCAGGAATCTCACTGGGGGTGGAGTAGGAATCCTGTTATCAGGAACATGTTCTTCCTCCTCCACTAGCAAAGTTGGGGCTCCCCCTTGCTTCACTATCCTCCTATCCCACCTGGATAAGATTGTGGAGTCTATCTTCTTGAGGTGATGGATAGGAACTCCTATGGTTATATCAAACCTATCACCATCTAACTAATTCAGGTATAGGCTGATAATCCTCCCAAAGTTGGGAGTGTGGAGGCTGTCCTTGATCTTGTCAAATAGCAGCACACCCCAATTTACCTTCTTTCTACAGATGATACCAACTAGAACTTTGAACATCTCTGAAGATAGGTAGTCATGAGAGCCCGTCTTGCAAATCAGCATCTTGCTGATGATGTCTAAGAGAAGCTTGCCTTCCTCATTCATCCCTTCACGATTGATGGACTTGGAGCCTCTCGGCAATCCACAGAAATACAGAGCTCTGAAGAAATCATCCTCATCAAGGTAATCTGCTTGATCACAGATTGGCAGCCGTAAGTACCTAGACAGGAGAGAGGCTTTCACTTTCACTTTGAATTTCTGAATCTTGCCTTTGATAATAGTGTCTTCATGTCTGATCTTTGCATGCTGGAAGAACTCAAGAACTTCCTTGTCCAGAACTTTGCATGGGTATTCTAGGACAAAGGACAGTACTTCAGTATCCAACATGAGAATCACATTGCGAAACTCATCAGAAGCAGAGGCAAAGCCTATGCGAACAAATTCTACTCCCCTAGCAACCCACTAGTGGTTCTAGGAGCCATGGAGAATCAAGAAATTTGGAGTTCTGGAAAGAAGACTGGAACTTCATTGCACTTGATTAACTGAACTATTGGAATTGACGATAGGGCTCGGGAACGGATCAGTGCTCAAAATCGGCGAGGAAGCCTTGAAGAACAGTCGGCTAGGGTTTGGAAGTGGTTCAAAACCCTAGTCGAAAATGAACGAATGCAAAGGGGATGTTACTGTCAGCGAGGAAGACGATGACGTGGTTGCGGGAGCCGAACCGTGGGATTGCAGTTATCGGCGAATCGACAGTCAATCGACGAGTGTCGTGCATGCCCCTCGTTGAATATTATATAGATATATATATGATTATTTAAATTAACCTAGAATGGGAGCGTACCTATAAAGTCAAACCGACGAATCCAATATAAAAATTTGAAATTTTGCCCTCAGACCAATTCGGCGAGTGATAGCTGATATTCACCGAATTTGCCTTGTACAAAATTTATGTCTTGTTGAAGTAGATCCTGAGACAATTTCTGCTTGTTTGACCGTCTTCATGAGTCCTTGTTCAGTATACCTAGCTTTGTTTTGAAAAATGAGAACTTGGTCTCGTCCAGTGGCTTCGTAAAAATATCTGCAACCTGCTTGTCCGTCGGGATATATCTGAGGGCTATGTCCTTGTTCTCCACATGCTCCCAGATGAAATGGTAGTGTACCTCGATGTGCTTGGTCTGGCTGTGAGAGACTGGATTGTTTGTGATTGTAATTGCGCTGTAGGAGTCGCAATACATTTGAATCTATCTGAACTTCAAATTATAATCTTCGAGTTGATTCCTTATCCAAAGAAGCTATGCGCAACAACTACCCGCAGAGATATACTCTGACTCAGCGTAGAAGTTGCCACACAATTCTACTTCTTACTACTCCATGAAATAAGCCGTCTTCCGAGGAATTGGCGCATCCCAGAAGTGCTTTTTCTGTCGTCCCTGCTTCCTGCAAAATCGGCATCTGAAAATCAAATTAGCTCGACATCATTACTTCTTGGGTACCATAAGCCAAGATTAGGTGTGCCCTTAAGGTATCTTAATATCCTCTTTGCAGCGACGTAATGAGATTCCTTAGAGTTCACTTTATATCTAGCACAGACACATGTTGAAAACATTATATCTAGCCTACTGGCAGTCAGGTAGAGCAAGGATCCAATTATGCTTATGTACTTGGTTTCATCAAAAGGTTGACCTTTCTCATCCTTGTCCAGAGACACGGTTGAACTAATTGGAGTCCTCATAGAGGATGCGCTCTCCATTTCGAATTTCTTAAGAAGCTCATTGGTGAACTTTGTCTGAGAGATGAAAATTCCATCTTCAGATTGCTTCACTTAAAGTCCTAAGAAATACTTCAGTTCACCCATACTGCTCATTTCAAACTTCCCTTGCATAAGTTTAGAAAACTTCTTGCAAAGGTTGTCTTCCGTAGAGCCAAAAATAATATCATCGACATAGATTTGCACTAGCAGAATCTTACTTTTAACTTCCCTAAGAAATAATGTCTTGTCTATCTTTCCCCTTGTGAACTTGTTCTCAAGAAGAAAGCTAGACAACGTCTCATACCAAGCTCGGGGAGCTTGTTTTAAGCCATATAATGCTTTATTCAAAAAGTAGACGTAATCAGGGAAATTAGAATTGACAAAACCTGGGGGTTGCGCTATGTGTACTTCCTCTTTCAGATTTCCATTAAGAAATTCTAACTTCACGTCCATTTGGTAGACGGTGAAGCCTTTGAGGGCAGCATACGCAAGAAACAACTTGATCACCTCGAGCCGAGCCACTGGAGCAAAGGTCTGGTCAAATTCGATCACCTCTTCTTGTCTATATCCTTGTGCTATAATCCTGGCTTTATTCTTGATAATTACACCATTTTCATCCACCTTGTTTCTGAATATCCACTAGGGGCCTATCACATTCTGTCCCTTTGGCCTGGGCACTAGCTCCCAGACTTTACATCATTCAAATTGATTGAGCTTCTCTTGTATTGCCAAAATCTAAGAATCATCCTTGTTTGCCTCTTTGAATTTCTTTGGCTCAACCTGCGATAGAAAACTATGATGCATAATCTCATTAGCTGTACCTCTTCTGGTTCTAATACCATCGCCTGGCTCTCCAATGATCTGATCAGCAGGATGATCTCTTAGGTGTCTGAACCTAAGGTTCCTTGCTCTCCCTCCAGCAGGCTCTGCAACATCTGGTGTTGCCTCTGTAGGTTGAGGCAATTCTTCCTCTAGGAGTTCTTCATCCACCAATCCTAGATTGACGAGCTTGACTGAGCTTGGAGCTTCTTCCTTGACAGCTTTATCCAAGCTTAGCTCCTTGAACCTGGCACCTATATCTGCACCAAAAACACTAGACGAGCTGCTATGAAACATACTAGTCTCATCAAATACAACATTTATTGACTCTTCTACCACAAGAGTTTTCTTATTGAAAGTCCTATATGCCTTACTATGGCAATTATAACCTACAAAAATACCTTCAAAACACTTTTCACTAAACTTTGTACAGTAATACTTCCCATTATTAAGTACAAAGCATTTATTTCAAAAGATTCTAAAGTAGGACACAGTCGATTTTTTGCCCTTCAATAGCTCATAGGGGCTCTTATGATAGCTTTTGTTGATGAGTGCTCTATATTGCACGTGACAAGCCGTATTGACTGCTTCAGCCCAGAAGTACTCCGGGAGTGAAGCGTCGTTCAAAATAGTTGTGCATGCTTCAATTAGGGTTTTGTTCCTTCTCTCAATAACTCTATTTTGCTGTGGAGTGCGCGGGGAGGAAAACTCATGAAAGATACCTTGACTTCCACAGAATTCTATCATGGCACCAGACAGAAATTCTATTCCGTGATCACTTCTGATTTTGACCACTGAACAGTTCAATTCGTTCTGAATTTGCCAAACAAATTTTGTGAAGGCATCAAAGGTGTCTGACTTGTGTTTCAGAATGAACACTCAAGTAAAATGTGAGTATTCATCAACAATTACTAACGTATAGACCTTACCTCCTTAGCTGTGAATAGGCATAGTACCGAATAAGTCCATATGAAGCAAGTGTAAGCTTCGTGAAGAATCTTTTTCAGCGATACCCTTGAAGGTAGCCCTTGTCTTCTTACCCATTTCACAGGAGTGACATGGACTCTCTTTAAGTCACTTAATGTTGGGGGCATCGCGCACTAAGTTGTGAGAAAATAGCATATTTATAGTTTTGAAAATAATATGTGTTAATATCTTGTGTCATTGGTCAAAGAGAAACGCACTACTTCTATCCATAAAACACACTGGGGTAGAATTGTCTAAACAAAGAAAATTCAAACTGAAAAATATTTTTACTCTGAGTGCCTGTTAAGACCGTCTCCAAATTTGCAGACGATTTTATCAAACACTTGTCCTTGCAGAACCTAACGATGTAGCATTTATCACATAGTTGACTTATGCTTGTAAGATTATGGTGTAATCCTTCAACATAAGCTACGTCTGTGAAAGAGATTATGCCGTTGGAAATCATACCATAACTATTTGTTGTTCCCCTGTCTGACCCTCCAAAGATCACTTTTGGTCGATCTTCGACTTGGGTATACTTAAGTAAAAGGCTTCTTGTCCCGGTCATGTGCCGAGAACATCCACTGTCCAAATACCAGATCAAATTTTTGGTGGCTTTTGGACATACCTGCAAAAACAAATCATTTTACTTTAGGAATCCAAACGTATTTGGGTCATTCGTTCCTGGTCAACTGAACACCACTAGGAACATTAAACTTGCAAGTGGTCAGTCTCGCATTGCTAACTTGTGGGGTTACATAATTGACAGAATTATACCAACAATCTGCGCCAAAATGACCAATTTTGACGGAGCACCAACAGTTAAACATGTTGTACCTCCATTTGTACTCCTGCTTTAACTTTTTAGGCTCAGGTCTAGCGGGGGCAGCATTCTTTGTGGTGGAGACCTCCTGGTTACAACATACATAGGAGCTCCCCATCTCTTTAGCCTTAGGCACAGCAGATTTAGCTTTTGGTGCCTTCTTATTGTTATGGCCATGTACATATGGACCATAACTCTTCATCTGAATTTCTTCAAAAGGTTCTTTGAATATGCTGGCACCAAAGTTATGTGGACGGGTCCATCCCTGGTATCTGTTTTTGGGCTTTATATAAGTAGGCCTAGCATGATGACCATAGGACAACTCAAGGTCAAACTTATTCGTCGGGAAGATTACCTTCCTAAACGAGGGTTGATTCATGGGTGCCTTCCCCTTTTCTTTAGCGCTAGCCTTCTTGGCAGCCTTACCCTTTCCACTGACATGGCCAAGACCACTACCCTTCTTCTGAGCTGAAATCTCATCAATGAGAGGGAGAACAGTCTTCGGCTTGGAGTAACTCTCAACGAGTTTTTTCTCCACTGCGAGCTTTTTTTTTCAGCTCATCAAGATATTTTTTCTTTCAGACTCAATGTCTCAGTGGTGCCCTGTAGTTCCTCTTTCAAGGAGTGAACTTCATCTCTGGGAGGAAGTAATTTTGCAATTTCTTCCTTCAAATTAGTATCCACTGCCTTGAAGGAGGCAATCTCCTTTAACTGCTTTCAGACTACCTTACGACATTTATCGAAAGCCTTTAATAGAGTCTCGTACTGAGCCATCAATTCTGATTCGTCCTCATCAGAAGAATAGCCTTCATAACCATTAGTGGACGTCTCAGACTCAGAGAGTATTGCGTGCGAATTTACCTTCCCATGATACTCAGAGTCGCCCACTTCCTCATCTAATTGTACCATAAGCCCGAAGTTTGCTTCCTCATTATCTGAACTCGACTCACTCGAGTCACTGTCGCTGAGAGTCTTCGACTTCTTGGCGACAAAGCTCTTTTCTTCTTTTCTTTTTTCCTTTGAAGGATCTTTTTTCTTCCTTCTTGGAACCATCATTCTTCTTATAGGGACACTCCGCAATCACATGTCCTGGCTTTTTTCAACAATAGCAAACAATGTCAGAGGAAAGAAGTTTATTCAGTCTCGATTTATACATGTCCTCCTTATCGTAGCTTTTCTTTGAGCAATCTCCATCTCGGTGAGATTTTCTGTAGTCAAAGGACGATGACTGATTCTGTATCTATCTCCTCTTGCTGAGCATTTTCTTGAACAGCTTGGAGATAAGATAAAATTCTCTATCTAATAGCTCAGAGCCTGACGTGCTTGGCTCTGAGTCTTCTAGAGTATCATAAGCACGTGTCCTTATGAGGGACACAGCTTTAGACTTTCTTGACCCTTCAGCCTTCAGAGCTACTAACTTTTCTCTACTAGAAGTTCTGTTTCTTTGCTCCTCCTTCTTCCGGGTGTTCATCTAGAGTTCGTAGGAGAGCAATTTGCCAAATAAGTTCTGGGGGGTCGATTTTCGGTAGTTTCCCAAATTTCCTAATAGCAACAACTTTGGTGTACCCATCCTTATTCAGGGATCTTAGAAATTTGTAGTTGAGCTCCCCATTAGTGAATGTCGGAACATAGTTCCTGAGGCCATTGATGATCTTGAAAAAATCTTCAAAGCTGTCAGCAATAGAGTCACTTGATCCTTTCTTAAAAGCTTCGTACTCTTGATTCAGTAAAGATCTTCGATCGTCTCGAACTTTCTCAGTCCCTTCAAACAGAACTACTAAGCAATCCCACATCTCCTTGGCAGACTTACAGTGAAATAAGTTTTGGAGCATAGAGTCGTCCACTGTACTTGCTATGATGTTTTTCGCTTTCTTGTCCAAGGAGACCAAGGCTATTTCATCCTTCGTTAGATCCATAATTTTCTTAGGGATCATAATCTCTGGATTCAGAGCTGAAGCTTGAGTAGGGATATGTGACCCTTCTTCCATTATCTGAAAGATTCTTGGAACGGCAGCTTCCATATGAACTGACTCTTTCTTTTCACATGTTAAAATTTTCTTTAGTGCATACAGGCATCTTCATGGATGACATGTCCTTGCTTCTGTCTATGGTGAATGTGCAGAACTCTGAACGCTAGATAAAGGATCTTGTTCAAAGTGTTATCCATATCGAACAAAAAACCCCTCTACTAATTGAAAGTATCTAACGTCTACCTAACTCACCTAGAGGGGGGTGAATAGGTGATGTTTGTGTCTTTTTGCGGATTAAAAAATTACTCAAAAATAAACAAGCACACAAACGCAGAGATCAATAGTGGTTCCTCGTATTGGGTACATCCATTGTCTCGCCTCGCATATCTACCATGAAGGGATAGATTCGGCTACTTCACCTTTCTCAGATTATCACAATCTTATAACTTGGAGAAACGCTCCTACACCTCGGAGAACAAACTCTCCTACACCTTGATCCACAACCGGATCTAGAACTTGATCCACAAACCGGATCTACAAACTTAATCCACAACCAGATCTACTCTCTCGATCCACAAATGGATCTACTAACTCTGAGATAAATCTCCTACAATATTTAAAACAATATTACAACAATAAACACGATTGCAAGTCTTCGATTTGACGTTCTTTGAAAGGGTTGAACTAGAAACTTGTAGAACTCGGAAACTTGAAATCTTTTGGATCTTGAATCTTGAACCTTCGATCTTCAAATAACTAGGATTGGAGTAGATTAGATCTTGAGAGAATAAACAATCCAGTCGAAGAAGTCATCGAAGAAGAAGATCGTTCGAAGTCAGCGACCGATCGGATGAAAATTGCAAATGATGGCATGCGTGCGACCGAAGGGTTCTGATTATAGAAGCTTTTAAAAATCGAATATCAATTAGGTTGAGATTAAGATTTTTGAAATCACCCTATCCTTTTTATAGAGAGATTCTAAATAATGGCTATAAAAGATTTCCAAAAACGAACCCTAGAAATTACTATGCATGGCCGACGGTTTTGAACCAGAGAAATTTCTGAAAAATCGGTCTAAGTCAAATTCGGCGGAATTCGTCGAATATCGATTATGATACTCGCCGAATTTATGAGTGATATTCTTCGAATTTGCCTTAGCTAGAAATCCAGAGTGGTCGAAAAATGGCTCGACACATTCGGCGTGTATCGCTTGGGATACTCGTCGAATTCGGCGAGTATCGCTTGGGATACTCGTCGAATTCGACGAGTATCACCAATGATACTCGGCAAATTCGGCGAGTATCGCTAGTGATACTCGGCGAATTTTCCTTGTCTGAATACTAGATTTCCAGAGAATTTACCCTAAGTATATACGACGAATTCGATGGGTATCGGGAAGCATGCACGACAAATTTGGCGAGTATCAAGGGGATACTCGACGAATTCGACGTGTATGACTAACCATACTTACCAAATTTTATTTAGGTAAAATTCCTCTTCTCTGAGTCATGGTCTTTGGCCTTCCTTGATCCTTCTCCTATACTTGGGACAGAAGTACACCCCAATAGAGAGATTATACGTGAGTCAACACATTGGCCTACATAATGAAGGATTACATTGTATAGTCTCGTGTTTACTAACCCACTGTAATCTGATATTGGTGTGTACTTAGCAAAGTAAACCTGAAAGTACATAATTAGAATACAACATCAAATACAAACTCAATTCATCTTAGCTTGACTGGGCCCTTCTTCAAATCAGGGTTATTATGGATACAATACCCAACACTATAAAGTCTCGATAGAAGCTAAGACAAGAAGAATCCTAATAGTGGATAGGTGACATACATGTGAATTGATGTCAAAGTAGTCAATTCCCCTTGTTGTTTATAACCCTTAGCTACTAGACATGCTTTATATCTGGCAATAGACTCATCATTGTGCAATTTCTTCTTCAGTACCCACTTACATCCTATGACTTTAGCTCCTTTCGGCAGATAAACTAGATGCCAAGTGTTATTTTATAGCAGCGAGTTCATCTCATCATCGATGGCTTCTGCCCACATTAATGCATCTCTAGATCTCACTGCTTCCTGATAGGAGAATGGATAATCCTTTAAGTGGTAGGTGAAAAAATTTTCACCAAAATCCTTAGGGATTCTATCTCTTGTAGATACTTTAAGAGGAATAGGCTCCACCTCTAGAGGTTGGGGAGCAGTGCCACAGGGGTCAGCTTTAGCTTATCGTAGATTTTGAAATCATGTCAGTAGACCCGGATACGGTTATGTCATGATCTTTGATAAATTTATGTTTAAATAAAATATCATCTTTGGACTCTATTACTGTATTAGTGGATAGATCCAGAAACCTGTCAGCCGCACTACCTTCTACACTATCTAGATAAACGCAGGTTGTTGTTCTAGATCCCACCTTAGGTCTCTTAAGGTCTTGTATTCTTATATAAGTAATACAACCTCAAGTCTTTAGAGTGTCATATCTATAAGGATGACCATGCCACAACTCATACAGAGTAGAGTTGAGCTTTGAGTGAGGCACTATATTTAGAATGTGATTTGCAGTTAGAACTGCTTCCCCCCCAAAGGAATTAAGCATACAAGCTTTGAGGAGCATAGAGTTCAATATCTCTATTAAAATTCAATTTTTACGCTCAGCGATACCATTTGAATGGGGTGAGTAAGGAGCCGTGGTTTCTAGGATTATACCCTCAGAGGCACAAAAGTCCCTAAACCCAGTTGCAGTATACTCTCCTCCTCGATCACTTCTAAATTTCTTAATCTTTAAGTTTAACTGGTTCTCAACACGAGTTTTAAAGATCTTGAAGATCACAAAGGCTTCATCTTTCGATTTCAATAGGTAAACATTACAATATCTGGAAAAATCGTCAATGAAGGTAATAAGATACTTCCTTCCCCCACTAGTGGCATGACTTTGAAAATCACAGAGGACAGAATGTATCAATTCAAGAAGTTATGTGCTCCTAGATACTGACTTGAAAGTATTTCTAGTAATCTTAGTTTGGGCACAAATCTTGCACCTATCAAATCGAATAGAAAGATCTAAAGGGATGTTGTGACTCTTAGCTAGATCTCGCATTTTCTTATATTGCACATGTCCAAGTCTATTGTGCAATAACTTCTGATTAATAAGAGTTGAACTCACTTGATTAATGCACTCATTTTCTAGGCTAAATCTATACATAACATTGATTATATACGTACAACCCAAATAGTGTGAATTAACTGCTAAGGTTATTCTACTATTTTGAGTTATAAAGGAAATTCCAGCCTTATCTAATAAACTCGTTGAAACTAAATTTTTTGTTAAACTAGGAACTACTCTAAAATGCTTTAAAATTAAAGTTTTTCCTTAAGAGAGGACCAGCTCTACTGTCCCAGCATGAGTAATCTCAGTCTCTCCACCATTGTAGTTCTCAACTTTGTCTTAGTGAAAGTATCTAGCGTCTACTTAAATCACCTAGAGGGGGTGAATAGTTGATGCTTGTGTCTTTCTGCGGAATAAAACTACTTAAAAAATTTAAGCACACAAACACTGAGATTTATAGTGGTTCCCCGAGTTTGGTACGTCCACTTTCCCATCTCGCCTATCTACCATGAAGTGCTAGATTTGGCTACTTCAGCAAACTCAGATTTCTACAAACCTTACACCTCGGAGCATTAACTCCTACAACTCGGAGACAATGCTCCTACCACTCGATCCACAAACAGATCTACCACTCGATTCATAAATGGATCTACCACTAGATCCACAAACGGATCTACCACTCAATCCACAAACGGATCTACAACTCGGAGAAAATCTCTAAGAAAAGTAAATGAACATTTTACAACAATATTTCACACAAACTTATACAAGATCTGAAAACTTCACGCCATCGTTCTTCGAAAATAGATGATCTTGAAAATCTTGGAGAACTCGGAATATGAAATCTTGGAAAATCTTGAATCTCGACTCTTAAATCTTCAAATGACTAGGACTAGAGTAATAAAGATCTTTAGAGAGAAGCAATCTAGTGATATTGGTTGAAGAAGATCGAACCACACTGCACGTCGGTGGCCGATCGAAAGAATCGCGAAATCCCTATAGCCGATCCGACGGATTTTCGAACTTGGAAAGTTTTCTCGATTTGAATTTGAGAGAAAGAGCACGATTATTCTTTGAAAGGAATTCTCCTTAGGTATTTATTGAGATCCCCTTCCAACGGATATAAAAACATTTCAAAAAATAACTTGCAAAAGTTAATGTACATGGTCGCCGCAACCCGAGCCTGAAGAAAAAAATTGTAAGAAAAATAACCTAAGTCATATTCGTCGAGTATCGTCGAGTATCAATAGTATACTCGCCGAATAGTCATCGATATACGACTAATTTGACTTAGACAAACTCAGCTCAAGCTGGCTAGCCACTCAACGCCAAGGCTAGAGTCATACTCAACGAATTCGTCGAGTATCAGCTGGTATAATCGACGAATTCGTCGAGTATAGGCTAATAGTCTCAATGCTCTCGACGTCATCGTCTCAACACTCTCGACGCTCTTGACGCCATCGACTCAATGCTCTTGATGCCAAGATATACGACAAATTTGACTTAAAAAAATCAGAGAAGTAGCGTCGAGATGATTCGACGAATTCAGTGTGTATCATCATGTATATTCGACGAATTCAGCGAGTATAGTTAGATACATTTGACGAATTTGACGAGTATACTTGATGATACTCGACGAATTTTACTTAACTGTTTTTCTAATTGTTTCAGAAATTCTACACAAGTATATAAGACGAATTCGATGAGTGATAGTAAGTCTATACGACGAATTTGACGAATATCAATGATACTCGACAAATTTGACGAATATCTCTTACGATAGTCGACACATTTTACTAGGGTAAAATTTCTGTTTTTCATAAATGAAGCTCTTCTTCTTCCATGAACCTCCCCATGTACTTGGCATAGAAGTTGTAAAGCCCCAGTTTTTTCGGTGTTTGTCTTAATTCCATTAATGGCGTATTTATGATGTCAGGGCGTTACGATTGGCGCGTTGTTAACGGGTGTCATTATTGGAGCATGGTTTTGCTTAGTAGGTTTTTTAGTGTGCTTGGTCTTTTGCACGGTTGTGTAATTTTCCTCGTGAGCAATGTCTGTTTCGGTGACTCAGTGGAGCTTTTATAGGGATGTGGTGGTGTTTTGTCATCGGGACATGTTTACCCAAGTTTGGTTTGTCAGATGATGATTTAGACTTCGTCACTAGATTCGTAGCATCGGTATTTAGCTACAGTGCGATTTTTGTAGAATTTTGAGTTACTTTGAGTTTCGGGTCATTTGGACATTTTAATTATAATAATAATATATTATATTATATATATAAGTATAAATAGGAAGTGATGTGACAGGAAACCCTATTCATCTCCTTCCTCCTCGTCTGTCTATTTCGCAAGAGAGAAGAAACGGCGGTGTCGCCACATGCTTTCGACCGATGGTTGAGTGAGATCTGGTGGTCGGTTTCGTCGGAGGATTAGAAATTTGGAAAGCTCTCGCCTAGATCTATGCGTGTGTGGTAAGTATTTCCCGTTTCTTGGATTTTTAGGAATTAGGGTTTGTGGTTTTGATCTCTTTTCTCCCCGAAAAGTTTCAGGAAATGTTGCCTAGGTTCCCTTGTGACCAATCCTTGACGTGGAGCGTTTGGAGGAGGCGGATTCTCAGAGATTCGAGGCAAGTCGTGATCTTCCCCTTTCTTTTGGTTTCTTGCTTTTCATTTGTTTCATTTGTTCCCTTCCTAGAGTGTAGGAGTAGTCTAGGGTTCGGCGGTAATTGATCCATAGTGTAGGAAGAATTCATTGATTATGATAGGACATTTCGTCGGGTATAAGTCGGATTAGCCTAAGGCAAATTTGGCAAGTATAGGTTTATTATCCAGCGTAGATTCATTGAGTATAATTCGTCGATTATGGTAAAGTTAGACCAGGGAAATTCGTCGGGTATGGCGTATAGAAACTAAGGGAAATTTGTCGAGAATCTAGGCGTCGAGTTGTCAAGTATCGGCGGGCGTGGCATTGAGTGAGGTTAGATTCGTCGAGAATCTAGGCGCCGAGTTTGTCGAGTATCAGTGGGCATGGCGTTGAGTGAGGTTAGATTCGTCGAGAATCTAGGCGTCGAGTTCGCCGAGTATCAGCGGGCATGACATTGAGTGAAGGCATAAATCATCAAGTACATTCTACGAATTCGTCGAGTTTGGCTTAGGCTTAGAAAGCGTTGAGTGATCTGGCAACCAAGTCTTTTTTGTCGAGTATACACGCCGCTTTATGTCCAATTCGTCGAGTATCCCTTGATTCGTCGGGTATATACGACGAATTTGGCTGGACTTAGGATTTTTTCGCCGATTCTTTTCTGATTCGTCGAGTATGGGCCATAGGGTGAAATTTTGGGTTTTCCCTCCTCTTTGTCGTGGGAGTATTTTGAAGTTAGGTTCGGGGTTTTATCGGTGTTTGGATGTGACGTTTTGGCTTGTTGGCAGTGGATAAATGACCACCAACTTGATGCCATTTTGTGAATCATTGCACTTGGTAGGTTGTTCTGTCTCTGTTTATGGACTGTGTTGGTACCCTAGTTTGGATTTGAGTTAAGTCTTTCCTTTTTAGTCCTTGACCCAAGATTTATCTATGGTCAAAGTCTAGTTGTAGAGTATTCTCTTTTCCAGTAAAATTCTGGCTAAGGGTTTTTCGGGTTCGACTATCGTCGAACGCCGATCGACTATCGTCGATCCGCCGGTCGACGATCGTCTGTCTCTGGTCAGCTCGACGTTCTGCTAGATCGTCGAGCTCTGGTCGACTATCTCTTGATAGTTCGACGCTTTCTGTCTAGTCTTGAGTCGGTCGACTATCTGCCTGGATAGTTCGACTTTCTGAGTCGGTCGACTATCTATTGATAGGTCGACGATCTCAGCAGGTCGTTCGACTATAGTCGAAGGTCGTTCGACGATCGGCTGTCTGCATATACAATATTATATGCTTTCTTTTTCTTATTTTATTTCCTATATTTCTAGCATATTTTTTATTATAGATTATTTAATTGATCTTATGCATATATCTCAAAGCAATCTTTGCTTATACCTTTTATGCATAAGTCAATTCCTTCTGACATGTATTTTGTCTTATTAGTTTACTTTATCTGCAGCTGTCCTTTATAGCCGTTGGCTGTAAAGAGTTTTCTGATGTGACTTTATCTAACATCATTTATAAGATTATTTATTGCAGCTGCAGTAGCTTTCCCTTTTATAGGATATATATATGCAAGACTTGTTTTGTCTTTATGTTAATTGCAGCCCAGATTCAAGATCTGAGAAGAAGACAAAAGCTCAATTCAAATATTAGAGCCGTTGCTGCTACTCCTATTTAAAGGAGTTCTTTTGAAAGAACAAAAGAGGAGCTGTAGAACAAGTGAGAAGAATCCTGTACAACATACAGAGAAAGAACCATATCTCAGCACAGCTGCTCTCAGCAATAATCATCCAACTGAGAAGTTATCTCTTCTGCTCTTCTTCAACCTGAGTGCTCCTGTTCTAGGAAGATACACTCAGAGATATTGAAGAAGAAGAAGAAGAAGAAGAAGGAAGCTGAAGAAGAACATCCATTCCAGATCTCTAGTCTTCTTCAAGCTTTTCCTTCAGAACTTCAAGACAGTATTCTGTCTTGAGTTCTGAAGAGACTCTTGTGCTTCTCTAATCTATTGTAAAATAGAGAATACATTCTAACCCTCTTCCCCCCTCCTGTAAAGGGTTGTTTACTCCCTTCAAAAGTAAAGCTTGGTTTTTAGACACCTGATCAAAAGTCTAAAGGGTTTCTGGATCTACCTGAAGCAGATCCTGTTGGTGGCAGGGCACCTGATCAAAAACCTGAGTGGATTCCTACCGTGTGGGTAGAAGAGTGGATGTACCCGGTGTTTGGGGAACCACTATAATATCTTGTGTCGTCTGGTTGCTTAACTTGTTAATTGTATTGTGGCTGTGATTAGAATTAACTAGGATTGTTAGTTACTGGATTAGGACCCAAGCTTAACTATAATTACAGTTAGCTTGAGTTTGTGCACAACACTTGTGTTAAGCTTTAGGGTTAAATCCTTATCTATAATCTTTAATTCCGCAATCGTATCTATCCCTTCACTTTCAATTGGTATCAGAGGGAGGTTGACTGACTGAATAGGCTAACACCTAAGTCACAAGATCCTGATAGATACCAAGGATTATAGATATTCACACTCACTTTCATGGCCCAGTACAATGATTATCTTAGCACCAGACCTCCAGCTTGCAACTTAGCTGAGTTTAGCATCTGGAAGACAAGAGTTAAATTATATATGAACTCTTTTGATAAAGAAATTTTTTTGTCTATTTTGATAGGTCTCCCTACTTCGGCAACAATAACAAAAAATGCCAGGCTAGCTGATGCCAGAGCAATGAACATTCTTGCAGAATCAATGTCTGATGACATTTTTCAAGTGATTGCTGAATGTTCATCAGCTAAGGAGATTTGGCTGTCCCTTCATCAAATGGCTTCTGAACCCTTGGATGTAATATCAGAAGGAAGCCACATCATCTTATCTGAAGGAGAATCAACATCCCTAGATGTTGTCTGGGATGTCTCAGATGATGACTCATCATTTGAAGATGAAGAGGAGGAAGCAAGGGCCAAAGCATTTTGCATCATGGCCATAAATGCCTCCTGCAGCAATTCAGAAGCTGAACTAACAGAAGGAAAATCAAAACCTGAAAAGGTTCAGGTAATATCAAAATCTGTTTTTAGTTCAGTTAATTTAGATATTCAAAATTGCTGCCAAGTTTTAACTATACTGAGAAGGAACCAACACTTCTCAGAGAAATGTTTTCTTTATATTTTAATGAGTTCAGATTTGAGAACTCTATTTGCTTTTTCATAAATTTGTTTTATAAACAAAAGGATAAATTACTTAAAATATTTTTAAATCCTTTTATTATTTGGAACAGATTTATTAGGAAGCATTTTATTTTCTTATAGCTGATTATATCTGTTTGATATTGTGTTCAAATATTTTATTTAGATTTCTGTATAAAGAAATTCTCTGTCAGATAACTCTATTTCTTATAGATCCTTTTCTAATTTCATTTAGATTGAGTCCTCTACTCTAGTTGCATTTGTCAGCTGAGTTTGAATCTCGTCTAAATGAAAAGAAATTCTATAGGAAGGAAGATATCTGATTTTGTTTTTTCAGATCCAGAATCTTAATTAAATTGGCTGAACAAAATATCATCCTTTTTGCTGCTAACATACCCTTTTTCAAGGAGAGAGCAATCTCTACCATAGCTTTCTGCAGGTACTATCTACAAGAGTTAGTTGGATGACTCAATAAATATTCAAAGTCATCTCAGCCTTCTTCAATCACAAGTACTGCATCAACATAGGGGGAGATTGCAAATACCAGCAAGCAGCCAGCTAAGCAAAAGCCTTTCTTTATATATTTTATGCTTTGCTTTATTTTGCTAATAGGATCCTCACCCAAATAGGGGGAGATTGTTGGTACCCTGGTTCTGATTTGGGCTAGGATCTCTATTAGGTTGTTTTAGTTTAGTTTAGCTTATTTTCAGTAGTTTTAGTTTTTGAAAGACTTAACCCAAATAGGGGGAGATTGTTGGTACCCTAGTTTGGATTTGAGTTAAGTCTTTCCTTTTTAGTCCTTGACCCAAGATTTATCTATGGTCAAAGTCTAGTTGTAGAGTATTCTCTTTTCCAGTAAAATTCTGGCTAAGGGTTTTTCGGGTTCGACTATCGTCGAACGCCGATCGACTATCGTCGATCAGCCGGTCGACGATCGTCTGTCTCTGGTCAGCTCGACGTTCTGCTAGATCGTCGAGCTCTGGTCGACTATCTCTTGATAGTTCGATGCTTTCTGTCTAGTCTTGAGTCGGTCGACTATCTGCCTGGATAGTTCGACTTTCTGAGTCGGTCGACTATCTATTGATAGGTCGACGATCTCAGCAGGTCGTTCGACTATAGTCGAAGGTCGTTCGACGATCGGCTGTCTGCATATACAATATTATATGCTTTCTTTTACTTATTTTATTTCCTATATTTCTAGCATATTTTTTATTATAGATTATTTAATTGATCTTATGCATATATCTCAAAGCAATCTTTGCTTATACCTTTTATGCATAAGTCAATTCCTTCTGACATGTATTTTGTCTTATTAGTTTACTTTATCTGCAGCTGTCCTTTATAGCCGTTGGCTGTAAAGAGTTTTCTGATGTGACTTTATCTAACATCATTTATAAGATTATTTATTGCAGCTGCAGTAGCTTTCCCTTTTATAGGATATATATATGCAAGACTTGTTTTGTCTTTATGTTAATTGCAGCCCAGATTCAAGATCTGAGAAGAAGACAAAAGCTCAACTCAAATATTAGAGTCATTGCTGCTACTCCTATTTAAAGGAGTTCTTTTGAAAGAACAAAAGAGGAGCTGTAGAACAAGTGAGAAGAATCCTGTACAACACACAGAGAAAGAACCATATCTCAGCACAGCTGCTCTCAGCAATAATCATCCAACTGAGAAGTTATCTCTTCTGCTCTTCTACAACCTGAGTGCTCCTGTTCCAGGAAGATACACTCAGAGATATTGAAGAAGAAGAAGAAGAAGAAGGAAGCTGAAGAAGAACATCCATTCCAGATCTCTAGTCTTCTTCAAGCTTTTCCTTCAGAACTTCAAGACAGTATTCTGTCTTGAGTTCTGAAGAGACTCTTGTGCTTCTCTAATCTATTGTAAAATAGAGAAGACATTCTAACCCTCTTCCCCCCTCCTGTAAAGGGTTGTTTACTCCCTTCAAAAGTAAAGCTTGGTTTTTAGACACCTGATCAAAAGTCTAAAGGGTTTCTGGATCTACCTGAAGCAGATCCTGTTGGTGGCAGGGCACCTGATCAAAAACCTGAGTGGATTCCTACCGTGTGGGTAGAAGAGTGGATGTACCCGGTGTTTGGGGAACCACTATAATATCTTGTGTCGTCTGGTTGCTTAACTTGTTAATTGTATTGTGGCTATGATTAGAATTAACTAGGATTGCTAGTTGCTGGATTAGGACCCAAGCTTAACTGTAATTACAGTTAGCTTGAGTTTGTGCACAACACTTGTGTTAAGCTTTAGGGTTAAATCCTTATCTATAATCTTTAATTCCGCAATCGTATCTATCCCTTCACTTTCAGACTGTTGGGTTGTGTTGGACCAGGTGGCCACCACTGTAGTGCCTTTTTAGATGTTTGGGTTTGGTATTTCAGGTTGGACGTTTTGGTCACCAACTCCGACCCGTTTGTTTTACTGGTGTTAATGATTCGAATTTTTGAGCTGTTTTGTGCTCATTTTCTTCTTATGGTTCTGTCATATGCGACTTTTCTTACTCTTGCAGATGTTCTCGGAGCATGGCTCTGTTCGCACTTGGTGCAAATTTCTTTACTGTTGAACTTATTTAATTAACTCTTTCATTACTATCTTATAGCTATCATGTTGTGTTTTAATAATTTTTCCCTATTAGGGTTGGAACCCCTTTCTGCTTCCTTTTACTTATTGTCATTACTGATCTTTGATCGCCTCTTATCTATTCTTACTGAGGTATTCTTTTCTTGTGAATGCCTCAGGTTCGGAGCAGTAGCTAGTTGTGTGGCTCGGTTTTGGTTGTGGCTGGTGCCCTGTAGTGGTTGTAATTGCCTTTTTCCTCATTGTTTATGAGGTAGTTTTGGTTATTTCTTTCTAATAGTTCAGACATACATGTTTCTTTTACTGGGTTCATGTCAGGTTGTTGACGCCCACTGGTTTTTTTAGATGTTTAGTACTTGCTAGCTGCTAAGTCTTTTTCTTCATGGATTATTAGTTTAACTTACTTTCTGGGAAGGTTTATGGTAGAATTGCATGTTAGTTACTTTAACGATAAAAACATTTTTTTACTATCTCATGCACATGCAATCTCTTAAAGCTAAAGTCATTATATCTTGCTGAATGTACAAACTAATTTCTATACTCATACTAAATCTAGAGTCATGCATAACATGAGTTGTCCTATGTAGATGTTTATGCTCATGTAGGATGTTAACCATTGTAAACAAACTATTTTCCGCAGCATATAACTCTGTCTTTACTTGCGTACTAGTTGATCCACCGAGTCGAGAGATATGGCTATCCAATTAAACTTAAACTGGGTTTTCTTCAAAATAAACTTATAAATTTCATATAAAATGTAGAGTTAGAGTCTTGCTTGAGCGTCTGCAGTTATCCTCTACACGTCGTGGCATCACGACGCGTGTTTTCTCTTACTCTGATATGTATCCTTAAAATACGGAGAAAATGCGGGTTGTGACAGTTGGTATTAGAGGGATAGGTTGTTTGACAATTGGTCGAGCAACCATCTCAAGTTAGTTTTAGTTGTCTTGTTCCATTGCATACACACACTGATGTGTCATCAGTACGTCTTGGCTGAAGCATGACCACTGCACTCATAAGCATGAAAAGAAGTATACGGGGCATATTATGTAGTATGAGATGCATAATATGTTTTTGTATATGGATCCTCATAGGAGGCAACATGTGACTGTTATGTAGTATGGGATGCATAACAATCATCACATGAATGCACATTAGCTTTTTTTTTTCTTTTCGTTGCATGCAATATTATGTAGTATGGGATGCATAATAATTCATGTGTACGCTACTCATAACATGCACTAAGATATTTATTAGATTGCATAACACAATATACATAGCATGACATTGCATAGCACATGTGCCAAGCTAAATATTTACATGATGGTATATGTACACACATGGTTTTAAGTCAAAAAGAATAATAATTCATGCATTCATAGTCTTTGCACATGAGTCAGTGGGATGACTGTATATCATCCTAAGTGTAGGCATGGCATCATTACTGAAAATCCTAGAGCAAGTTAGCAGTATGAGCAAGTGTCTAGACATGTATGGTCTGAACTAAGTTGTGTAGCTCTAGTGGTTAAGCTAGGTTTTGATTAGTTGTTTGTTATGTTGTTAGAATGTCGCCTAAGCGTCCTGCGATAAGGTTGACTCCCTAATCCGAGGGTGAGTCATCTGGAGCTCAGAGTGAGGCAATGATAGAAGGATTGCGGCAGAACAATGAGGTACTGTCTAGCAGATGTTGGAGATGCAATTGCAGATCCAAGCTTTGTTGTCAGTTGTTTTTGGACAGCCGCTTAGAGTGCAGGACCCAGTTGTGGGTCAAGCTATTCCTATTCCCCTTGCTCCTCTGGTGCCTCCAGTTTTTTTGCCACCGGAGATGAACTTTATCTAACATTTCCAGCGATTAGGACCTCCTACCTACGATGGTAAAGCGGATTGCATGGGCTTAGATGACTAGATTATAGCGATCGAGGAGATGTTCTCATACTCAGGGATTTTTGTTGACCAGAGAGTTATGTTCGCTGCTTACCAGCTGAAGGGTCTGACAAAGAGATGGTGGTTAAGATAAAAGGATAACCTGAAGGACGGATGTTCGTGAGAAGCCTTCAAGGAGTTATTGCTGAGGAAGTTTCTGTCGTCGGTCGAGCAAGACCGCTCGATGAATCATTTTCTCCACCTGAAGTAAAGGAAATTCACAGTGAGTGAGTATGAAGTGGAGTTCAGTAAATTGAGCTGGTTTTCCCCGGACTTGGTATCCTTGGAATCTAGTAGAGTTAAGAAATTTTTAGGTGGTCTTTGGAATGACATCCAGCAGCTGGCCAATGCTTATGGATCTTAAAGTTATGCTGATATTGTAGAAGATTCTCTTATGGTTGAGGCTATTAACAATGCTAAGAATCGAGGCCAACAGATAAGAAAAGATAAGAGGAAGTCTTAATATGGTAAGAACTCTCAGGAATCTGGTTCTGCTTCTAAGAAAAGGAGTAAAGAGATGTGCAGTTCTTGTGGCCGGTCGGGCAACCCGTTTGAGAAATATTTCAAGAGATTGAGAGCTTAGCAGCAGCAGCAGCAGGTGCATGCCATTCAGAGCACTCCCAGAGGAATTCTGGTTTGTTCATTGTGCAATCGGAAGGGGCATGATGCTGCCCATTGTTGGGGTAAAGATAAGGTCTGCTTCAAGTGTGTACAAAAGGGGCATTTCAAGTCAAATTGCCTGCAGTTTCAGCCCACGCTGCAGCCAATTCCACTCCAAGACTTGCAGCCACCGCAACGATTGGATAAAGGGAAGGGCAAGCTGAATGTGGTGACCTTGGATAAAGTGCGTGTAACGACCCCATCCGTTAAATAACAAATAATAGAAGGTCTAGTCGGGGCCCCACACCATATGCCATAAAATAGGCGGCGAGGTTATAGGTTAATACCAAAACAGATTCGCATCCTAACACAGAGCATACTAGCGGAATATTTTAACTTTAATACTGAACTCAAACCATGAATGTCCATTATATATAAACAACCATATTTATATATACTCTCGAAGGAATATACATCAAATACTCAAAAGTTTGGTCTTACGACCTTACAGTTACGCTTTACAAGTGTGGATTACAAAAATCGGCGCGCAGGCCGGCTACACATGAACATAACAAAAGTATTTGCTCAGCCTTCTAGGGCCAATAGCAGCAGGGGCTTCAGCCCTCTATTTCCCGCTCGGCTCTCCATCACCTGCACAGGGACAGACCACCATAATGGTGACAAACAAAGCAACGGTCAGCATTCAGCTGACAAATTTATAATGACCCTACCCCTTTCTTGGGGCAGTGGTATTGCTTCCCTGCAGGCATAGCATTTCACAAGCAGATATATCACACATTGTGCCCTCGCGCACAACCAATACATCACAAACGCCGGCCACGCGGCCCGACGCTCCGTGCACTCAGGGCACATTCTTGGGGTATCGGAATAGTAGATTCAACACCACCATTCAAGGTCTGAAACCCAATGGTATTAAGCATTTAGTCTTAATGGCGTGCAGGCCTAAGACTCTCATTATGCCACCGACGAAAGCTCAATGCCTTGACACTCTCTTGTCAAGGAGACATAATGCAGGTACAGCTCCACCATTACCCGTTGCTCAAGTCACGATACCAATGCCGAATACCGCACTACATATGGCCCATCGGTAGACGCGGGTTGGCTTCAGCTTTCCTGTTTGGCACTAAGCCTTCAAGAGCTCACAGCTCACAATAGCCACACTATCCACCAAGGACTGGCATCACAATCCAAAAGGGGAGCTAAGGCCAGCATTCCTCGCGTTCGCTTGGCGGGTTCAGCAGAAGCTCTCTTTTTGCACCCAAACTCAACCCAAACCCTGCAACATCCTATAGTGCCAGAAAACTGGTCTTTCATAGTATTCAGCACAAGAATCACGAGGGTATTTTCCTGGAATTTCACTCTTGTACTTCCTGTTACTAGCCTTCACAGGCATAACCCATCGACTCCACAACATACACGTTTATACACGGAGTCTTCTCCGGTGCATAAAATAAAACATCACCAATTCAGACCAACCTGTCCAGATGGGCTTCACACAACATGCTTATTTCGTACTACACATTTCCGGATCTATATGCAAGACTTATTGGGGATTTCAAGAATCAACCTAAGGGAAATCCCTCATTAATCCACCTTTTGGTGGGGGACATCCATGCATATGCCAAAACAAGGACTTCACATGTCCAAGGAAGAAAGATCGTTACCCTTGACGATCTCTTTGGAGCCATGGAAATCTAGCCAGATGGAAAGCACCGCAATGGCCTTGCCTCCACAAATATGGACTCAGCTCTCGATTCGGAACACTGAAGCTCCACTGGCGACCGAATTCCTTCTCCTCCTCCTTCCTTGCTCTCCCTTCTCTCTATCTCTTTTAGAAAGAGAATGGCCAAGATGAATGAAAGTTATCTCTCAATTCCTGGCCTTAATTCAGCAGGGAAAGTCTTGGACCAGTAGATCCTAGTTGATGGAAATGAACGGCCACAAATTGCCCTGAAATCTCTTTTTTTGGGCTGAACACGGCTTGTGACACGCCCATGTCACAGGCCGTGTACCTTAAGCGGCAAACAAACCGGCTTGACCCGAACAGGACACGACCATGTGAAACACCCGTGTTATAGGCCGTGTGCCCTGACACGGCTTCGGACACGCCCGTGTCTTGCCCGTGTTCACCAGGCCTCACATCCCTGGTCAAATCCAGAGAAGAACATGGCCTTTGACACGCCTGTGTCACAGGCTGTGTGCCCAACTCGACTTGCCTCTCGAGGATTGTCGAGTGTATTTTGTCGAGTGCATTTCGTTGACCCATAGTAGGACACGGCCCTGGACACGCCCGTGTCATAGGCCGTGTGCCCTCTCGAGAATCATCGAGTGCATTTCGTTGAGCACTCGACAGGCTGTGTGTCATCTTGACAACACAGAGCAGGACACGGCTTTAGAAACACCCGTGTACCAGGCCGTGTTGCTCAGCCTGCACTCATTCTTGAGATTTGGGGTGTTACAGCTCAGACATCAACCAATTTGATCTCAGGTTAGATTCTAACCTAGTTTTGTTTTTAGCTCGTACTTGTAGTTTCGATGTTGCTCGATTAGTTATGAATGTGACTTTATAGGGAAGTTACAGGTAAAGAACCACTAGGCGTGTATTTTTTTCGATTCTGGTTCTACCCACTCATTTGTGGCTAGGGCCTTTGTAGAGCGCCATCATTTGACACTCGATCAAGTTGGTGATTCTTTTCGTGTCAAGTTTCCCTCTGGTGATTCAGTGGTGTTAGACCAAGGTATCCTGGGTTGTCCGATTCTCCTAAGCGATTTTCTAACTGTTGCTTATCTGAAGGTGATAGACCTGGAGGAATTTGATGTGATATTGGGCATTGTCTTATTGTCCAGATATGATGCGGTTATCCAATGCAAGGTCAGGCATTTGGACTTCAAGGTGGACGATGGTCACCCTAGGAGTGTTTATGGTTATCCGCACGAGGATTCCCCGATTATTTCTGTGGTATGTGCTCGGAAGCTTTTAGATTCCGGTTGTTTTGCTTACTTGGTTTCTATTTTGGAGACCATTAGTGGTTTGCCGCGTGTCGAGGAGGTTCCGGTGGTGCGTGAGTTTTCAGATGTTCTCCCAGATGTTCTTCCTGGTCTTCCACCTGAGAGAGATATAGAGTTTGTTATAGATCTTGAGCCAGGTACTCGTCATATTTCTAAGGCACCATACCGTATGGCCTCTCGTGAGCTAGAAGAGTTGCGTATCCAGCTGGATGAGTTGTTGAGGAGTGGATTTATTAGCCCGAGTTCTTCTACTTGGGGTGCTCCTGTGTTGTTTGTAAAGAAGAAGGATGGATCCATGAGGTTGTACATCGATTATAGAGAATTGAATAAGGTAACTATCAAGAACAGGTATCCCTTGCCGCGAAACAGTTGTGTGGTAGTACAGTGTTTTCGAAGATTGACCTTCGTTCAGGCTACCATCAGTTGAGGATTCGTGAGATGGATATTCCACGGACCGCTTTTCGTTCCCGACATGGACATTTAGTTCTTGGTAATGTCCTTTGGTTTGACTAATGCACCCTCTGCCTTCATGGACATGATGAATAGAGTGTTCAAGGATTTTCTAAACCGTTTTGTGGTCGTGTTATCGATGATGTTCTAGTATATTCCTGCAGTACTGAAGAGCATGCCCAACACTTGCGTTTAGTTTTGTCTGCTTTGAGGGAGCATATGTTGTTTGCCAAGTTAAGCAAGTGTGAGTTTTGGCTCCCTTAGGTTTCCTTTCTGGGTCATGTTATTAATAAGGATGGAATTTATGTTGACCCATAGAAGATTTCTGCCATAATGGATTGGAATAGACCTGCCACTCCCAAAGAGATAAAGAGTTTCCTAGGGCTGGCGGGCTATTATAAGAGGTTTGTGAAAGGATTTTTTACGATATCTACGCCGCTGACTAAGCTTATGCAGAAGAACGCAGCATTCATTTGGAATGATAAGTTCGAAGAAGATTTCTAGGAGTTGAAAAAAAGATTATGTACTGCTCCAGTTTTGTCTTTTCCTATTGAAGGATTGGAATATACCGTTTATGCAGATGCATCACATGTTGGACTTGGTTGTGTGTTGATGCAAGAAGGAAAAATGATTGCGTATGGGTCGAGGCAGTTAAAGATTCATGAAATAAACTACCCTACTCATGATTTAGTGTTTGCTACACTGATTTATGCCTTAAAGTTATGGAGACACCTATTGTATGGCGTGTTGTGCAAGATTTACATAGATCATAAGAGTTTGAAGTACGTCTTCACTCAGAAGGAGTTGAATTTGCGTCAGCGGAGATGGTTAGAATATATCACGGATTATGATGTTGAGATTCAATACCATCTGGACAAAGTTAATGTGGTAGCCGACGCCCTGAGTAGAAAGACCGCACAAATCTTTGGACTTTCAGTGGAATCCTTGGTAGAAGAGTTTCTGTTAATGGGTATCTCAGTCAAAAGTAGCGACTCATCGCGCAGTTTGGAAGTAGTAGAGCCTTCATGGATTATGCTTACAAGGCTACATAAAAAGGATGATCCTGATTTGCAGCACCTCCATAATAGAACTGAGAAAGGGGAATTACCAGACTTTTTAATCGATGACGTGGGTACTCTGAAGTACCGCGGTAGATATTATTTCCCCGTTGTTGAGGACATCTGAGTTAAGTGGTGTAGTGAGGCACATGATTCTAGTGTTTCCTACCACCCTGGTTCTACTAAGATGTATCAAGATCTGAAGATATTTGTCTCGTGGTATGGAATGAAGAACGATATAGACAAATTTGTATCTGAATGTTTCACCTATAAGCGAGTTAAGGCTGATCATGGAAGGCCTGGTGGCAAGTTAACGCCTTTGGAGATTCCAAGTGAGAAGTGGGAGAGTATTTCTATGGACTTCATTATTGGGTTGTCGAGTTCTCCCAAAGGACATGATTCTGTATGGGTTATAGTGGATAGAATGACAAAGTGTGCTCACTTTGTGCCTTTCAAGATTGATTACTCCATGAAGAAAATAGCAGAGTTATATTTAGATGAGGTCATCAGACTACATGGAGTACCGGTAATTATTGTATCAGATCGAGACTCCAGGTTTACGTCTCATTTTTGGAAAAGTCTATAGGAAGGATTGGGAACCGATCTAAGGTATTCCACCTCTTATCATCCACAGACCAGCGGTCAGACGGAGAGAGTAAATCAGATCGTAAAGTATATGATAAGGTGTTACGTCTTGGACCATGTAGGAGCGTGGCAAGGGCATTTGAGATTAATGGAATTTGCTTACAATAACAATTATTAAGAGATTTTGCAGATGACCCCATTTGAGGCTTTATATAGGAGACGTTACAGAACTCTCTTGTTTTGGGCCGAGGTTGGTGAAAGACCGTTTTTAGGTCTGGAAGCCTTAGAAGAAATGGATATTTCTCGGAAGCATATTCGGGATAAGCATCGTATAGCTCAGGAGCACTATGAGAAGAATGCCAATCGGCATAGGACTGATTATGAATTTGTTGTAGGGGACATGGTTTTTCTAAAGGTTCACCCGATGTTTGGTGTAAAGAGGTTTGGAAAGAACCACAAGTTGGATCCTAGGTAAGTTGGACCTTTTGAGATTGTTGAGCGGATTGGAGTGTCATCTTACAGGCTGGTTTTGCCCACAAATTTTCCTTGTGTGCATGATGTATTTCATGTGATCCAACTGCAGAATTGTGTTCTTAGTGACCGTCAAGTTCTTGATTCTGTGCCACAATTGGAGCCTAACTTTTCTTATGTTGAAATGCCTGTTCGCATTTTGGATACTCAAGATTGGGTGTTGCGAAGGAAGACAATACTAATGGATAAAGTTTTGTGGAGGAACCAAGACGTGCAGAGCGCGACTTGGGAGTTGGAGTCAGCTATGAGGGAGGCTAATCCTCATTTATTCTCCTAGTTTCTTTCGGTAAGTGTTTTCTTCGTTAACCTTTGGTTACCTTTTCATTCTGTTTTGGATTTGATTATTTTCATGTCAAGTGTCGGGACGAAACTTCCTTTTAGGGGGGTGGCTGTAACGCCCCTAATTTTTCGATGTTTGTCTTAATTCGGTTAGTGGTGTAATTATGATGTCAGGGCGTTACGATTGACGCGTAGTTAACAGGTATCGTTATTGGAGCGTGGTTTTGCTCAGTAGGATTTTTAGTGTGCTTGGTCTTTAGCATGGTTGTGTAATTTCCCTCGCGAGCTGGGTCTGTTTTTGTGACTCGGTGGAGCTTTTATAGGGATGTGGTGGTGTTTTGTCTTCAAGAGGTGTTTACCCGAGTTTGGTTTATCAGATGATTATTTCTACTTCGTCATTGGATTTATAGCGTCGGTATTTTGCTACGGTGCGATTTTCTTAGAATTCCGAGTTAGTTTGAGTTTCGGGTCGTTTGGATGTCTTAAATATAATAATAATATATTATATATATATAAGCATAAATAGGAAGCGATGTGACGGAAAACCCTATTCATCTCCTTCCTCGTCGTCTGTCTGTTTTGCGAGAGAGAAGAAACTGTGGTGTCGTCGCATGCTTTCGCCTGGCAGTTGAGTGATATCTGGTGGTCAGTTTCGTCGTAGGAGTAGAGATTCGGAAAGCTCTCGCCTAGATCTACACGTGTGTGGTAAGTATTTCCCGTTTCTTGGATTTTTAGGAATTAGGGTTTGCGTTTTTGACCTCTTTTCTCCCCGAAAAGTTTCAGGAAACGTTGTCTAGGTTCCCTTGCGGTCGATCCTTGTCGTGGAGCCTTTG
This sequence comes from Platanthera zijinensis, assembly GCA_039513925.1. Taxonomy (NCBI): domain Eukaryota; kingdom Viridiplantae; phylum Streptophyta; class Magnoliopsida; order Asparagales; family Orchidaceae; genus Platanthera; species Platanthera zijinensis. The sequence goes on along the minus strand of CM077081.1, from coordinate 63,959,049 downwards.
GAGGAGGAGGATTCTCAGAGCTTCGAGGCAAGTGGTGATCTTCCCCTTGCTTTTGGTTTCTTTCTTTTCATTTGTTTCATTTCTTCCCTTCCTAGAGTGTAGGAGTAGTCTAGGGTTCGGCGGTAATTGATCCATAGTGTAAGAAGAATTCATTGATTATGATAGGACATTTTGTCGGGTATAGGTCGAATTAGCCTAAGGTAAATTCAACGAGTATAGGTTTATTAGCCAGTGTAGATTCGTCGAGTATGATTCGTCGATTATGGTAAAGTTAGCACAGGTAAATTCGTCGGGTATGGCGTATAGAACCTAAGGGAAATTCATCGAGAATCTAGGTGTCTATTTGTCAAGTATCGGCGGGCGTGGCGTTGAGTGAGGTTAGATTCGTCGAGAATCTAGGCGTCGAGTTTGTCGAGTATCGGCGGGCGTGTTGTTGAGTGAGGTTAGATTCGTTGAGAATCTAGGCGTCGAGTTCGTCGAATTTTGGCAGGCATGGCGTTTAGTGAAGGCATAAAGCATCGAGTACATTCGACGAATTCGTCGAGTTTGTCTTAGGCTTAGAAAGCATTGAGTGATTTGGAGACCAAGTGTTTTCGTCGAGTATACACGCCGCTCTATGTTCAATTCGTCGAGTATCCCTTGATTCGTCGAGTATATACAACGAATTTGGCTGGACTTAGGATATTTTCGCTGATTCTTATCTGATTCCTCGAGTATTGGCCTTAGGGTGAAATTTTGGGTTTTCCCTCCTCTTTGTCGTGGGAGTAGTTTGATGCTAGGTTCGGGGTTTTATCGGTGTTTAGATGTGAGGTTTTGGCTTGGTTGGCAATGGATAAAGGACCACCGACTTGACGTCATTTTGTGAATCATTGCACTTGGTAGGTTGTTTGGTCTCTGTTTATGGACTGTTGGGTTGTGTTGGACCAGGTGGCCACCACCGTAGTGTCTTTTTAGATGTTCGGGTCTGGTAGTTCAGGTTGGACATTTTGGTCACCGACTCTGACCCGTTTGTTTTACCGGTGTTATTGATTTGAATTTTTGAGTTGTTTTGTGCTCATTTTCTTCTTATGGTTCAGTCATATGCGATTTTGCTTACTCTTGCAGATGTTCTCGGAGCATGGCTCTGTTCGCACTTGGTGCAAATTTCTTTACTGTTGAACTTATTTAATTAACTCTTTCATTACTGTCTTATAGATATCTTGTTGTATTTTGACAATTTTTCCCTGTTGGGGTTGGTACCCCTTTTTGCTTCCTTTTACTTATTGTCATTACTGATCTTTGATCGCCTTTTATTTATTCTTACTGAGGTATTCTTTTCTTATGAATGCCTTAGATTTAGAGCAGTAGCTGGTTGTGTGACTAGGTTTTGGTTGTGGCTGGTGCCCTGTAGTGGTTGTAGTTGCTTTTTTCCTCATTATTTATGAGGTAGTTTTGGTTGTTTCTTTCTTATAGTTCAGACATACATGTTTCTTTTAGTGGGTTCGTGTCAGGCTGTTTACGCCCACTGGTTATTATTGGATGTTTAGTCCTTGCTAGCTGTTAAGTCTTTTTCTTCATGGATTATTAGTTTTACTTATTCTCTTGGAAGGTTCGTGCTAGGATTGTATGTTAGTTACTTTAACTATAAAAACATTTGTTTACTATCTCATGCACATGCCATCTCTTATAGCTAAAGTCATTATATCTTACTAAACGTACAAAATAATTTATATACTCATACTAAATCTAGAGTCATGCATAACATGAGTTGTCCTATGTGGATGTTTATGCTCATGTAGGATGTTAACCATTGTAAACAAACTATTTTCTACAGCATATAACTATGTCTTTACTTGCGTACTAATTAATCCACCGAGCCGAGGGATATGGCTATCCAATTAAACTTAAACTGGGTTTTCTTCAAAATAAACTTATGAATTTCATATAAAATGTAGAGTTGGAGTCTTGCCTGAGCGTCTGTAGTTTTCCCTTGCACGATGTGGCAACAAGGCACGTGTTTTCTCTTACTCTGATATATATCCTTTAAATGCGGAGAAAATATGGGTTGTGAAAAAAGTACACCCCAATAGAGAGATTACACGTAAGTTAACACCATGGCCTATATAATGAAGGATTACATTGTGTAGTCCAGTGTTTACTAACCCATTGTAACCTGACATTGGTGTGCACTTAGCATTATAAACCAGCAAGTACATAACTACAAATACAATATTAAATACAGTCACAATTCATCTTAGCTTAATTGGACCCTTCTTCAAATCAGGGTTATTGTGGATACAATATCCAACAATCTCCCCCTATTTGAAGAATTCAGAATCCTATAAGCTAAGGTGAATTGCACAATAAAAATAAAGGACATAAACTTGAGCAGATAATTAAAATTAAAGCAGATATATAAAAATTAAAAGACAAAATTCATACCCCATCAAAAAAATATAAATTATATATATATATATATATGAGAGTTTTTGGTTTTGAGGGGGGCAACTACAACCACACGTAATAATAAACCCGAACAAAATAGAATAGCCCTCAGCCCTACCTCTCCTGGCTCTTCTGACGCTATCTGACAAAATAGGCCTTGGGCTTTGGGTAATATCTTGGGGGGTTGAAGGTGTTATCGGATCATCATGCTTGTGCTTTCTGAAGTGGATCCTTGTCTTTGCGCATGCCACTTCATACTTATTCCATTCATCTCAGTCATAGTTATCCCATCTTCTTTCCCCTCCCATATCGACCATGGTGAAGGAGTCAAGATTATTGCTCTTGAGATAGGACTCCACAACATAGACATTTCTTTATCTCTGACTGGTGGTTCTTTGACAGGTTCTGATCTTGTAGCAGAAGGGCCTTTACCATATTTTCTTCTTTTATAGACTGTAGCAAAATGTACATCTTCAATCACTTGAACTTTTTGAGCATCAGCAGCAGTAGCAGCTGGTCTGTCCTGAGAGAAATCGTGTGTGTCTGTCCAAAAATGAGAGTAATCCGCAGCCGGATGAACATCATCATGAGCAGGCACAACATGTACTTGAGCTTCTTGACCTGGCCTACTAAAAATATCCTTGTGAAGCCACGATTAATTGTTATAGCTGTAATCATTTACCCCTTTGAAGTTTGTTAACATCACTTCCTCAAGCGCATCCACCTTTGCTATTACCTTAAGTTTAATGGCCTCCTCCCCCTTTCTGACTTCTGCATCTAGAGTATTTGCATATGCTTCCATGTTCATGTCATAATGATCCATTGATTCATTATGAGCTTCAAGCATTATTTTGGCTTGTGTATCAACATTGCACTGAACATTCAGATTTCTCTTTAATCCTTTCATGACAAAATCTACACCTTTTCCACCTTGTGTAAACCACGAGTTTAGCTTGGCACCTAGATTGTCAAATATGACCTTAACCTCTGCTAGGCTATTGTTCAGACCTTTTTCTTTTTTCTTGACCTTTTTCAAAACTCTTTGCATGGAGGAATCAAAATAAGCTTTCTTCTTTGCCAACATTGCTTCTATGCTCTGCAGGATTGAATTATCAGCACTAGAACTTGGGACATCTGGAATAGGAGTGCCAGGCAGATCCTCACTAGAAGACTCATCTATCGGAGATAAATGAGCTTTGGAAGTTGTACCAAAGTCTTCAGCAGCAATTAGAACTGGAGTCATCTCCTCTACATCTCCCTCCTCATCTGAAAGAACCACAACCTCCTCTATAGCAACAGGAGGTGCATCTGGCATCTTGCCTATCCTTTTCTCAAGGTTGTGCATGAGCCTAGAAACCTCAGTAGCAACTGATATTGAGGGCCTAGTCACCTACCCCTCAGATGATGAAGCAGGAACAATTTCTGGGAGAGGGACAATCAGGTTCTCTACTGACACTAGTTCAGAACAATCATTTACATTATCAACAGCTTTGGTCTCATCAGCAATCATTAGTACCTCACCAGTATTTATCTCATAGTCATCTACATGCAAATCCTCTTCAGCAGCAATATCATCCTCAACCTCCTCAGGCACTAACTCTTCAACAACATTAAGAGCCATCTTGGTAACCTTTGTCATCAGATTATCTGTCTCTGCAACTATATCAACTAGCTCCCTCTCCATTCTTGCACTCAATCTCTTAGAAGTTTCCCTGGAAGGGGGATTCAGGATCCTTTCCACAGAAGCTTGTTCTTCCTCCTCCTCAAGCACATCTGGAGCTCTCCTTGGCCTCAAAATCCTCCTATCCCACCTTGAGAATATGGAAGAGTCTATTTTCTTGAGGTGATGGATAGACACGCCTTTGGTCATATCAAACTTTTCTCCGTCCATCTGGTTCAGGTACAAGCTGATAATCCTCCCAAAGTTGGGAGTGTGGAAACTGTCCTTGATTTTCTCAAACAGAAGTGCACCCCAGTCCAACCTTTGCCTACAAACAATAGTTACTAGTATCTTGAAAATTTCTATTGATAGGTAGTCGTGGGATCCTGTATTGCTGAGCATCACTTTCCCAATAATATCTGATAATAGATTCCCCTCATCATTCATTCCTTTCCTCTTAACGGCCTTGGTGCCCCTTGGCAATCCATAGAACAGTAGTGCTCTTAAGAAGTCTTCCTCTTCTTGGTGATCTGCTTCTTTACAAGCGGGAAGCCTCAAGATCCTGGAGAGAGTAGAGGCCTTCACCTTAACTGAAGTCTTTTGAACCTTGCTTTTGATGACAGAGTCTTCATGCCGGAGCTTGGCATTCTGAAAGAACTCAAGAACGTCCTTGTACAAAAATTTGCAAGGATGTTCGAGGACAAAAGAGAGACCGGTTGTATCTAGCATCAGGATGACATTTCTTAATTCATTAGAGGCAGAGGCAAAGCCTATTTGAACTAATTCTCCACCCCCTAGTAATCCACTGGTACTTTGAGGAGACATGGAGAATCATAGGAAATCTTGGGACTGTTCTGACTGTAGAAACTAGTTGTTGTCATTGACGGCCGGCGAGAGCAAGCGAATGATCGGAGAAGCAGTTACTATAAATTGACTTGAAGGAGATATTTGCTGGAACTCGACGTGGACTGTCGTCACTGACCTAATCGAGGAGAACGGGAGCAGGGCCGTGGGAAGGAGACGACGAATCGTTTGCAGGAGCCGAAGGGTCGGGAGAACATGATGTTTTTAGTTGTCTACCTAAATCACCTAGAGGGGGGTGAATAGGTGAGGTCTGCATCTTTTTGCAGAATAAAAACTTGTAACGACGGAGCACAGAAAATAAACAAGCAAGCCACAGAAAACACAAGATTTATAGTGGTTCCCCAACCTTAAGTACGTCCACTCTTCACCTCACCGATCTAGCAACACGCTAGACTCGGCTACTTCACTATTAGCTCAGATTTAAAAACAATCCTACAACTCGGAGCAACGCCCCTATAACTCGGAGTCAAAACACTCCTATAAAAATCTTGGAGAACAAAGCACCTACAACTCAGAGAAAAATTCTCCTACAAGAATAAATGTTATACAGTAGAAAATATAAATAGAAATATTTCAGATCTGAATCTTCAACCCTTCTTCCTTCTTAAAATTTGAAGCTCTATAAAAAATGGATCAAAGAAGAAAAGGCGAAATCTCTGGATCTTAAAACTTTGGGAATCATCATGATCAGGGAGAAGATTTGCAGAAGACGAAAAGCTTGATCGAATGACTTCTTCTTGTCTGAATCTTTGAGATCGAGAAGTTCGACGATGAAGAACACGTCTAGTCGGCGGCATTTCCCGATTTGGAAGTTAGATAATGATTTAGAAATATATGATAATCTTCTTAGGGTTTGTCGATTCTGACGACCTTTTATAGGCTTAACCTAACAGTCTGATTACATTAATTATCATCCACGTGGACCAATTAAGAATTAATTACATTTGAAATTGAAATCGTCTGGCACTTAGTGAAAATTCAGAATTCTGACTTCTAATTCTCGAGAGAGATAGGTATTACTCGAGAAGAGGTATCTATTTCTCGAGAAGAAATATTTGTTTCTCGAGAAGAATTACTTAAGGAAAGTAGAGAAAAATAATTCTGGTTTCTCGAGAAACAAAAGACTTTTCTCGAGAAATAAGTTCTGTTACTCGAGAACAAGTAGCCAACTCCAGAGGAATGATTCTGTCTCTCGAGAATGAACATCTTGTTCTCGAGAAATACTTCGGCCTTCTAGAGAACTATCTTAGGCCTTCTCGAGAAATAGCATTGGCCTTCTCGAGAAAAAGACTTAGAAAAATTTTGTGCTAAGTTAAGATTTAACTCTAGAAAGAGACAAGTCTTACTCGAGTACTATAAGGCTTTCTCGAGAACTAGACTATTCCTTCTCGAGAACAACTTCTGCTACTCGAAAACCTGGCTGAGCTAACTCGAGAAATTACTTCAATTCTACTCGAGTACAAGTAAGTCTTTCTCGAGTAAAACAAATAGAAAATTTTTTTCATTCTGAAAAATAATTTTCTTCAATGGATTCAGTAACTAGTCTTTCTCCCATAACTTTAGTACTTTAAAAATGAAGTGTGTCCCAATAGAGAGGATACACATGAGTCAACACCATGAATCACACAATAAGGGATTACATTGTATAGTCTTGTGTTTGGTGACTCATTGTAGACTGACATTGGTCTACACTTGATAATTATGACGTGCAAGCACTTAACTTGAAAAGAGTATCAAATACAAACTTAATTCATCTTAGTTCAAGGGTGACTTCATACAAATCTAGGTTATTGTGGATACAATACCCAACAATCTCCCCCTATTTGTAGAAGTCAAAACTCTCTACACTAAGGTGAATTACATTAATATAAACAAATAAAATAACTAGTAAACAAAGTAATAATGGGAAATATTATGTTATAGAAAAATCATATCATCAAAATTAAAAGATATATATTTATAGATATTGTCCAAGTAGAATCCAAATCCACAAAATCTCATAAAGTAATCTACTGATCATCTTCAATTTCTACTTACTCTACTGTTGTTGCTTCCTCTCTTTCTTCTCTTTTTGCCTCTTCTGATAATTGTATGGTTTAGGATAATACTTGGTAGGTTTGGGAGGAGCCTTGGGGTTGTTCTTGCCATACTCTCTGTCATATAATCTCCTCTTGGTAATAGATTTCTCATACAAGTCTCATTCATGGGAACTGTAATGATCATTTCTATTTTCATTAAAATAAACAACAAGTTTTAGAGTATCAAGAATTAGTGACTTAGAGGTTGGGCTCCATATTTCAGCAAATTCTCTTACAGCATGTTCTGGCATAGGTGTGGATCTGCTTGTAGAAGCACCATCACCATACTTTCTTTTCTTATGAGCTGGAATTTCTGGAGGAGGAATCTGAGGCATTTCTTGATCTGACAAAACTTGAGAATATTCTACAGGATGGGCTTCAAAGTTTTTAGGTCTAGGAGAGAATGAGGGCATCTGGGCAGAAGGTTGCTGAGCAATAGGATTGAGATGAGGAAGAGGAGCAGCATTTGGATCTACTTGAAATTCAGGAAAAATTTAGTTGTGCATCCAAACTGTTGTATCATATGTGTGAAGTTTTACCTCATGAATATGTGCATGTATTGTTGCATTCATATCTTTCAATTTTTCTTCCCAAAGAGTCTTCATGTTTCCATCAGACTTTTCTAGATATTCCTTGACTAATTTCTCCCCCTTTCTAACTTCTATAGATAGGGTGCTTATGGCTTCCTCTTTGAAATTTCCAACTTCTTCACATGTCTTGAAGGTATGCCCTTGAGCATTCTTTTCCAATAGAATCTGATTATTTGCCAAAGTGACTGATTGGTCCATGACTTGACCGATGCTAGTAATTGTGTGATCTAAGGCTTTTCCACTTATTTGGAACAGGTGTTTGAGGGAATCAGTATTGTGCTGAATTTCAGCAAAGCCTCTGCTCATTTCTTTCTTTAGAGCTGTTATTTTATCTGTGACCACTTTTAGGGAGTTGTAAAAATAAACTATTTGCTGGGCTAGCATAGATTCAATTTTACCCATAAGGGTATCTTCAGGAATTTCAACAGCTCGAGGAGGTGGAGGAGGTAGGATTGGAGATGGATGCACCAATAATTGTATGGAGGGAGAAGTCTAGGCTTCTGAGGGGTTCTTCAGCTTATTTAGGAGAAAGTTCTTTATCATCAAAAATAGAAACTGTCTCTTCATCATGTACATCCCCAACAAGAGACTGAGCCTGAGAAGATTTTGGTTCAGAAGGATCTTGTTGAGATGGTTCTGGTTGAGATGGATGCACTTCAGGCAGAGGGGATAGAGGTCCTTTAGAGGTGAGTTCCTCTATCAACATGTTGATGTCATCAACTGTAGATAGATGAAAGTTATTACTTCAAGGTTAACTAGTAACCTAGAGAGGGGGTGAATAGGTCTTTTAAACTTTCTTAGATCTTTATGCTGTTTATAAATTTGGTGATCTAGAGCTTATCCTAATTACCTGCAATACAAGAAAGAAACAAGCAACACAGCAAGCACACACATATTTATAGTAGATCCCCAATTGGGTACATCAACTTTCCCTCCCACCTATCCAATTGATTTGTTAGACTAGTCACAAACTCCACCAATATGCTCCTCAGATCTTACACCTCAGGCCCTCAGCCTTACACACAGATTCTTTTCAGAATCCAAACTCAGAACCATAAGGGTTCCTACTTTAGAGCCATGTAGTGCTCCTACAACTCAGAGGTCCACTGACCACCTACCTCATCCTTATTTCTAAGGCCTACAGCTAAGGCTCCTCAGCCCTAAAACTTCAGGCACACAGCCCTACTCTCAAAGTGTTGCAGTACTCCTACAACTCAGTACTTATCCAGGTACCTACCTCAGTACCCTTCGAGGCACCTACAGCTAAGCCTCCTCCAAGGACTATAACTCAGTGACACACTTGTCACCTACAGCTCAGTGACTCACCAATCACCTACCTTAGGCACTAGGCCCTACACTCAGGCTAGGAGGATAGCCCTAACTCAAATCCACACTTGGATCCTACCTCAGAGAGCAGCACTCTCTTACCTCAGGCACTTAAGCCTTACAGCTCAGATCCACACTTAGATCCTACCTCAGTACCCCAGCAAGGCACCTAACTGAGTGACAAAATAATCACCTACCACTCATGCATAAAGTGCCCTACACTCAGATTCAGATAAACTGAATTCTACAGGAAAGTAATCAAGAAAATTGAAATTCTGACTCAGAGAAAAATCTCTGAGTCAACTTGCTTGACTGAGCAGATTTTAGTCCAGCCCACATGTTGTAGAAGGAATTAATCTTCTTCTACAACTACCAATTTCTCTACTATACTTAAGGCAGCAACTGCTGTTGAAGGCTTACAACCCTTCACAAAGCTATCTTCTCTTGTTGATAGATTGAATCAGTCAACTTGTTCTTCAAGGAACACGCTTGCTGAACTAAAAGAAGCTTCAGCTATCTTTGCCTTCGGGCTTTCACTGCTGGACTTTGCTTTCAAACTTATCGGAGAAGATGAATTCCAGTCGCCTCTATTGTGTTTTCCATTTCCGTTCTTCGTGTTCGTTCTGTTAACCCTAATCTTCTTTTCTTCTCTTCCTTTTATATCAGTTGATTTGAATCAACGACTCAATTTGAATGTGGGCCCATACATGGATGGTGAGTGCCACCTCCCTCAGAAGAAGACAAACAGTACTTTCTAGCGTTGCTGCAGCTTTCCTGCAACGGTATGAAGTACCCTGACTGAGCTCGACGAATGTTGATCTGGGTTCGACGTAATCCAAATTGAGCTCGATGAACTCAGAGTCTTTCAACCTTTAACTTGAGCTCGACGAAATGTGAGCTAGGTTAGATGAATTCTTGGATCAGTTCGACGAATCCTAAACTGGGCTCAACGAACTCTGAATCTTCAACCTTTAACTTGAGCTCGATGAAATCTAGGCTCAGCTCGACGAACTCTGAATCTTCAACCTTTAACTTGAGCTCGACGAAATCTAGTCTCAACTCGACAAACTAAGAATTTGGTTCGACGATTACTGAATTGAGCTTCTTCTTTAGAAGCATTGAGTGAGCCTACCTCATTCAACTCTTATGGACTTAGATAAATTCTATTGGCTTAGTCTCAACGGTTTCTTCTCAACTGTCTCAGCGGTTTCTTCTTCACAGTTGAGACTATCTTTTGTCTCAGCGGTTATTTCTTAACAGCCGAGACTATCTTCTTTCTCAGCAGTTTCGCTGAGACCAACACTTCTCTCAACGATATACGTTGAGCTTCTCAGCTGTCTCAGCGGTTATGCTGAGACATTCTTCTAAACTGTCTCAGCGGTTATACCTTAGTCAAATTATCTGATTTCCAACTTCCTCTTCCTGTTCACCTATCCAATAAGGACAACCTACATGCAAGAACTACAGCACATATCAAATATAGGGCTGATATCGAGTCGAGTTCGAGCGATTTTGGCTCGGCTCGAAATCGAAAATTTCGACTCGAACTCGGCTCGAAATCGACTCGAAATCGAAATTGATTTCGAGTCGAGTCGGCTCGACTCGAATTGACTCGATTCCGAGTCGGCTCAAAATCAAATCGAGTCGGCTCGAAATCAAATCGAGTCGGCTCGAAATTGAGCAATTTTTCGTTTTATTCCCAGTTTGCTCAAAATTAAATTGGGTAACCAATAAATTTAGCAAATGAAACACTTAAAGCCTTTATTTTTTTTATTTAGTATTAAATTTTGTTATTTTTAATCTTAAAAAAAGAATATATTAATAAATACATAATTTTTTTAATTATAAGTCGAGTTGATTCGAATCATTTTTCGAGTGATTTAGGGCTGGCTCGAAATCGACTCGAAATCAGATTCGAGTCAAATTGAATCGATTCAAATTGAGTCGAATCAATTTTAACCGATTTCGATCCGGCTCAATTTTCGAACGATTTTCGAGCGACTTTCGAGTTTCGAATAATATGCTCAGCCCTAATCAAATATATTATACCCCTTAGCAAGATTGGTGATGCCTCTTCAAATCCTAGGGAACATTGAAGGGCACAATTCCCAAAGATAGAACTTGATCATTTACTTTGTCATCAGTAATCATTTCTTCAGCAACAGCATAAATTTCTGAAGATATAATAGCAGGTGGAGCAACATTTGAAGGAAGAGAAGACTAACTTATCTCTGGGATTGCAGGAGCAGGCTCCCCCTCAGCAACTACACCTGATGTGCCAGCTACTTGATGTAAAAGGGAAGATGGAGTCATGTCCTCATCCACTTGGAGATCATGGGATTTGGAAGCTTGGATGGGGTTTTGAATCTTGAGTTCCCATATTTGAATGGAAAAAATGGAGACTTTCTTCATGTGATGCAAAAAAATACCTTTAGAAAGATCAAAAGTGTCTGGCTGGAGATCATGAAGGAGGAGAGAAACAATTCTGCCAAAGTTGGGTGCCTTGATACTGTCTTTGATTTTGTCAAAAATCATCATACCCCACTGAAATTTCTTCCTGCAAATAAATGATGTAATCATATCAAAGAAATCACTAGTGATGAAGCCGATCGAACAGGTGCGGCACAAAAGGATTTTTCCGAGAATATCCACAAGTAACTTGCTCTCTGCATTGAGATTAGGGCGGCGAAAAGTGCACACACAATCGGAGACACCATAGATTCTACAGGCCAATCATAATCGTCGACAGTTAGGTTATCTTCCTCATCAATGATAGGCAGCCGAAGGAGCTTGGAAACGATTTGGGCGGTCAGCTTGATCTTAATTCCACGAACCTTACTCTTGAGAATCTTTCCATTCCTCTTTAATTTGGAATTCTGGAAGAATTACTCGACTTCAGGAAGTAGAATCTTGTACGGATGTTCCAAAACGAAAGATAATCTGGCGGCTTCTAGTAGCAACATAACATTGCAAAAATTGTCAGAGAGTTTAGCAATTCCTGTGGAAACTAACTCACTATCAATACAAACTTTCGACAGAGGATCCATAGAGTGAAGAATTGAATGGACTGCTGACCGATGAGAGGAGGAGAAGGGTAGTTCGCGAGAGAGTCGGCAGAGACGGAGAAGCCGAAAGGTTTTCTCGAGAACAAGATTTGAAATTTGGAAAATTGGATTTTTCTATACTTACATTACTTATATAAACCCTAAATCTAGATGATTAAGAAAATAATAAAAGTAAAATACCTGAAGTATGGCGGTTGAGGTGCCTTGGTGCTAATATCAAAAAATTGAACTTGAAAAAAAATCTGACATCTGATTTCTCGAGAGACGTATCATTTCTCGAGAGGAGGCATATATGTTCTCGAGTAAAAGAGGTCTTGTTCTAGAGTAGAGATGTCCTTTTCGAGAGGTAAGTCTGAAGTTCTCGAGAATAGGAGAAGTACTCGAGTTAATGTTCTCGGAAAGAAGTTGTGGTTCTCGAGTAGTAGATTATAGACTCGATTAATAAACATTCTTCTCGAGAAATGAATTCCAAACTTAGAATTTTCTCAATTTTTGAAATGTAACCCGATCTTGAACTTTGCTTGAGACCTTTTTCTTCATTCTTCCTTGTTGAGCATCCCAAGTTATGTTTTGAATAACGAGAACTTGGCCTCGTCCAGTGGCTTCATGAAAATATCTGCAATCTATTTGTCAGTTGGAACATACTGGAGATTGATGTCTCCATGCTCCACATGCTCCCTGATAAAATGGTACCTAGCTCTATGTGCTTTGTCCCGCTGTGAGAGACTGGGTTGTTGGCGATTGCAATTGCACTGGAGGAGTTGCAAAATATCAAAATGTTCTTGAACTTCATATTATAACCTTCAAATTGGTTCTTTATCCATAACAGTTTTGCACAACAACTGCCTGTAGAAATATATTCTGACTCGGGTGTTGAAATTGCGACACAATTCTACTTCTTGCTGCTCCAGGAGATAAACCTTCTTCCTAGTAATTGACAAGCCCCAGAAGTGCTTTTCCTGTCATCTTTGCTTCTTGTAAAATCTGTATCTAAAAAACCAATCAGTTCGTTATCATTACTTCTTGGGTACCATAAGCCAAGATTTGGTGTACCTTTAAGGTATCTCAAAATCCACTTTGCAGCAGCGCAGTGAGATTCCTTAGAGTTCACTTGAAATCTAGCACACACACATGTTGAAAACATTATTTCCGGTCTACTAGCAGTAAGATAGAGCAAGGATCTAATTATGCTTCTGTATATGGTTTCATCAAAAGGTTTCCCTTTCTCATCCTTGTCCAGAGACATAGTTAAACACATTAGAGTCCTCATAGAGGTTGCGTTCTACATTCCGAATTTTATAATTAACTCCTTGGTGAATTTCGTTTGAGAGATGAAAATTCTATCTTTAGATTGTTTCACCTGAAGTCCTAATAAATACTTTAGCTCTCTCATACTGCTCATTTAAAACTTCCCTTGCATAAGTTTGAAAAACTTTTTGCAAAGGTTGTTGTCAGTAGAGCCAAATATAATGTCATCGACATAGATTTGCACTAGCAAAATCTTGCATTTTATTTCCCTAAGAAATAATGTCTTATCTATCTTTCCTCTAATGAACTTATTCTCAAGAAGAAAGTTAGACAGCGTCTCATACCAAGCTCGAGGAGCTTGTTTCAAACCATATAAAGCTTTAAATAAAAGATAAACATGCTCAGGATAGTTAGAATCAACACAACCTGGAGGTTGTTCCACATACACTTCTTCCTTTATGTTACCATTAAGGAAGGCCGACTTCTCGTCCATCTGATAGACAGTGAAGCCCTTAAGTGCTGCATATGCTAGGAACAACCTGATTGCCTCCAGCCTTGCCACTGGAGCATATTTTTGATCGAAGTCGATTCCTTCTTCTTGTCTGTATCCCTTGGCGACGAGTCTGGCCTTGTTCTTTATAATTGTTCCATCTTCGTCCATCTTGTTCTTGTAGACCCACATTGTTCCGATAACATTCTTACCTTTGGGTCTTGGAACAATCTTCCAGACTTGGCAACACTTGATTTGATTCAGTTCTTCTTTCATTGTCATTATTCAAGATGCATCTTAGTTTGCTTCCTCAAACTTCTTCGGTTCAACCTGCCAGAGGAAACTTAAATATAGATTTTCATTAGTTGTATCTCTACGAGTTCTGACACCATCCCAGGGATCTCCTATGATTTGATCAATTGGGTGATCCTTCAAGTGTCTGAGCTCTAGAGTTATTGCATTTGGAGCTTCCTTAATCACTGGAGTGACTTCATCAACTTTGATGACATATTTATCAAGGTGATCATCCTCTCCAATTGGGGTTGGAGTGGTTATCTTGATGAACATTTGAGCTTTTTCTTCTTTCAGCTCATCCAAGTTTAATTCCTTTAGTCTTGAACCTGCATCTTCAATAAACACACTAGAAGAGTGTCCTTGTAGCAAGCTCGTCTCATCAAATACAATATTAATAGATTCTTCTAAACCCAGGGTTGTCTTATTAAAATCCTATATGCCTTACTATGGCGACTATAACCTACGAAAATACCTTAAAAGCTCTTTTCACTAAATTTAGTAGTGTGATACTTCCCATTGTTAAGGACGAAGCATTTACTACCAAAAATTCTAAAATATGAAATGGTCAATTTCCTACCCTTTAGTAGTTCGTAAGGTGTCTTATTATGATTCTTGTTTATGAGTGCTCGATTTTGCACGTGGCATGTAGTGTTAACGGCTTCAGCCCAGAAATATTTCGGTAGTGAGGCATCACTCAACATGGTTCTGCAAGCCTCGATGAGTGTTATATTCCTTCTTTCACCTACTCCGTTCTATTGAGGAGTATGAGGAGAGGAAAACTCATGAAAGATATCAAGACTTTCGCAGAATTCTGTCATGGACCCAGACTTGAACTCTATTCCATTGTCACTTCTGATTTTGACAACGGAGCAGCTGTATTCATTCTGAACTTGCCTGACAAAATTAGTAAATATATCAAAAGTATCTGACTTGTGTTTTAGAAAGAACACTCACGCAAAGCGAGAGTAATCATCAATAATAACCAATGTATACTCCTTACCTCCCAACCTTCTAATTTGTAGTAGATCGAAAAAGTCCATATGAAGTAGGTGTAAACACCTATTAGAGTCTTTGTCATTAATGCTTTTAAAAGTAAGTCTTGTTTGCTTGTCTTTTATACATGTGTGACAATGTCTATCTTTAATGCACTTAACGTTGGGTGCATCATGTACTTAATTAAGAGAAAATAATTTATTAATAGTTTTGAAATTTATATGTGTTAATCTCTTATGCCATTGGTAACCAAGAGACGCACTATCTTTTGTCAAAAAGCACACTGGCGTAGAAGAGTCCATGCAAATAAAATTTAAACAAAATATATTCCCACTACGAGTGCCTGATAGAATCATTTCTAAGTTATCGACCGATTTTATCAAACACTTGTTTGCATGAAATTCTAAAGATGACCTTTGGCCCGTTCATGACTTGAGAATAATTATGGAGTAGGCTTCTAGTCCCGGTCATATGCCGAGAGCATCCACCGTCTAAATACCCATAGGATTCTTGGTGGCCTTTGGACATACTTGCAAAAGTAGAATCAATTGGCCTTAGGAACCCAAACTTGTTTGGCTCCTTGGTCTCTAGTTAGCATACTCCCCATACGTGTGTTAACATTGTGAGGGGTCTTTCTCACATTATTAACTTGAGGAGTTACATAATATCTGGGGTTAATACAGCAATCTATAACAAAGTGACCAACTTTGCCGCAACACCAACAATCAAACTTGTTTTATCTTTGCCTGAAGTTCTCCTGCTTGACCTTTTTAGAGTGTGGTCTAGCAGGGGTAGAAGACTTGGAGGTAGAATCTTCGTGGTGATGGCACTCACATGACTTCTTCTTCTCCTTAAGTGGCTTTTCCACAACGGGTTTTACTTTTGGAGCTTCCTTGATGTTATGACCATGACTATAAGGGTTGTAGCTCTGGAGAGTTATCTCCTCAAAAGGTGCCTTGAAGACACTTTCACCAAAGTTTCAGGGTCAAGTCCATCCTTGGTACCGAGACTTAGGCACTACATAAGTAGGACTTGCAAAGTGACCGTAGGATGAATCAATATCAAACTCATTTGTAGGAAAGATAACTTTTTTAAATGAAGTTTGGTCTTGAGGAGCTTTCCCCTTCTCCTTGGCTAAAGATTTCTTGGCAGCCTTATTTCTTCTTTGGGCTTTATTTCTCCTAGAAGATTTACTAGGGGAAGCCACATAGCCTAAGCCAGCTCCTTTACCCTTAGCAGAGAACTCAGCCACAAGTGGAAGGACTGTCTTGGGCTTGGATAAACTTTCAACAAGTTTCTTTTCAGCAGCAAGTTGTTCTTCCAACTTTTGAATGATTTTCTCTTTCAGGTTCAGGTGCTTGAGAGCTTTATTATATTCTTACATCGCATCATGGAATTCCTTTCTGAGTGAGTCCATCATTATGACTTCCTCCCTCAGATTGTTGTCCTCAGCCTTTATATATTTAATCTCCTTAGCTTGAGTTCTTGCGACTCTTCGACATTTGTCATAAGCCTTGATTAACTCTTTGTATTGAGTCATGAGTTCAGATTCATCTTCAGACGAATAGTCCTCATGATCATGGTCAGAAGCATCTGATTCCGAGAGAGGAGTGTGAGAGTTTACCTTCCTAGTGAACTGGGGTTCTTCTTCTTCAACTGTATGTGCAATGAGCCCAAAGTAAGCTTCCTCATCATCACTACACTCAGATGAGTTTGTGTTGCTGAGGGTCTTGGCCTTCTTGGCTACCAGGCTTCTTTCCGTTTTCTTCTTATTATAAGAAGATTTCTTCTCCTCTCTTCTTCCACCCTCCTTCTTCTTGTGAGGGCAATCAGCTATGACGTGTCCTGGCTTATTACGACAATAATAAATAATGTCAGAAGAAATATGTTTGTTAGGTTTTGAGTGATACCTGTCTTGACTACTTGAGCCTTTCTTGTGATGATAACCATCATGACGTGATCTTCTGAACGAGGCATCTTTGCCTCTCCACTGTTTCCTCTTGTTCAAGAACTTCTTGAACTGCCTTGAAAGAAGAGAAAACTCTCCTTCAGATAGCTCTGAGCCTGAGGTACTTGGCTATAAAGCTTCTTTTTCACTCTCTTCCTGTGCGAGAGCAGGAGATGCAGCTTTTGGCTTCCTTGAGTTGTCTGCCTTTAGAGCGACAGACTTCTCCTTGGATAAAGACCGGTCTTTCTCTTCTTCAGCTTTTCTTGAGTTTATTTGGAGCTCATATGACATAAGCTTTCCAAAGAGATTCTTAGGGTCAGTCTATACCAACTTACCAAACTCCCGGATTTCAAAGACTTTGTTGTCTTGTTCCTTAGTCAGGGATCTCAAAATTTTGTCATTCAGTTCTCCATTAGTAAAGACCCGGCAATAGACTCTTAGGTCGTTAACAATCTTGAAGAAGCTTTTAAAAGTATCAGCAATAGAATCCTTAGGACCTTGTGTTGGTACCCTAGTTTGATTTGAGTTTAGTCCTCTCCTTTGTGCTCCTTGACCCAAGAATTATCTATGGTCAATGGTTAGTAGTCTAGCTGTAGAGTCCTCACTTTTCCAGATTGAGAATTTGGTTAAGTAGTTTTTCGTTCGACTATAGTCGAATGCCGCTCGACTATCGTCTATCGGCTGATCGACGATCATCTATCAGTTGGTCGACGCTCTGTCTGCATTGATAGTTCGACTATCTGTTGATAGGTCGACTATCTGCTTGGCGTGGTAGTTTGACTATCTGTCCTGATAGATCGACTACCTGATAGTTCGACTATCTGTTGATAGATCGACTATCTGTCGTCTTTGATAGTTCGACTATCTGTCCTGATAGTTCAACTATCTGATAGTTCGACTATCTGTTGATAGATCGACTATCTGGTCTCTTTTGATAGGTCGACTATCTGTTGATAGGTCGACTATCTGTTTTCTGAGATAGGTCGACTATCTGCTCGATAGGTCGACTATCTGTTTGCGCTTGATAGTTCGACTATCTGTCCTGATAGATCGACTATCTGATAGTTCGACAATCTGTTCTGATAGGTCGACTATCTGCCGGGGTAGTTCGACTATCTTCTTCGATAGGTCGACTATCTGGATCGTTCGACTATCTGCCCGATAGTTCGACGATCTCCGTGCGTCGGTCGACGATCTCCGAAGGTCGTTCGACGCTTTCTGTCTGCCTTTTATATTTTGTATTTATTTATTATATTTAATTAATTAATACATTTTCTGGCAAGTTGTTTCAGTTGTTTTATGATAATATTTCCAGGCAATATCTGCTCTATTCTTTTTGCCTGAGTAAAATCTTTTTAGATAAAGTTGTTTGTCTTATTAGCTGTCTTTGTAATTTACTTTATCTGCTGACAGCCCTTTATAGCCGTTAGACTGAAAAGTCTTCTCTTTGCTATAAAGAGTATTTCATTGATGTGACTTTATTTAGTCCTTCTGTTATTTGATTTGGTCCTGCAGCTTCTTAGAAAAAGGGTTATTCCTTTTATAGAATATCCTGCTGCAGAGTTTGTTTTGCTGTGTGTTATTTGTAGCCCAGGTCTCAAGACTCAGAAGAAGACAAATAATTCAAACTGAAGAGAGCCGTTGCTTGCTGATGTTATATAAAGAACCCTTTGAAGAAGGATTGAAGCTAATAGCTAACTAATTACCCAGATATTTTCAAGCATTCAAGCCTTCATCAAGATCAAGCTTTCTGCTCTCAGCAATTTCCATCTAACTGAGAAGTGTTAAGATCTTCGACTCTTCTTCAACCTGAGTTCTCCTGCTTTCAGGAAGTTCAAACTCAGAGTTCCTTTGAAGAAGAAGAAGAAGATAGCTGCTTGAAGATCTTTGATTTATTATTTATTTTCTTCCTGTAGCTTTTCCTTCAGAACTTTCTGAAGAGTTTTCTGCACTGAAGCAAGACTTCACCTGGACATCTTTGAGCCCGGGGGAGCCTTGATTCTTTAAGAGCTTTCTAGCTCAGTGCAAGTTTTTGTGCTTCTCTAATCTTTGTAAAATAGAGAAGACATCTTAACCTTCTTCCCCATCCTGTACAGGGTTATTACTCCCTTCAAAAGTATCCCTTGGTGGCAGGGCACCTGATCAAAAACCTGTGCTTGGTTTTTAGACACCTGATCAAAAGTCTAAAGGGTTTCTGGATCTACCTGAAGCAGATCCTGTTGGTGGCAGGGCACCTGATCAAAAACCTGAGTGGATTCCTACCGTGTGGGTAGAAGAGTGGACGTACCCAAGTTGTTTGGGGAACCACTATAAATTTCCTTGTGTCGTCTGGATTCCACTGTTTAATTCCTGTACTGTGGCTGTGAATAGATATAACTAGGTTGCTAGTTGCTGATTAGGTTTTCCAAGCCTTAACTGTAATTACAGTTAGCTTGAGTTTGTGCACATCACTTGTGTTAGGCTCTAGGGTTAAATCTATATCTATAATCTTTCATTCCGCACTTCACTCCAAGGGATTTGGGTAGACCATTAAGTTTTGTCTAGTGCAAAATTTGATAACTCTATTCACCCCCCCCCCCTCTAGAGTAGTATCTATCCCTTCACTTTCAATTGGTATCCGAGGGAGGTTGACTGACTGAATAGGCTAACACCTAAGTCACAAGATCCTGATAGATACCAAAGCTTATAGATATTCACTATCATGGCCCAGTCCAAGGATTATTCTAGCACCAGACCTCCAGCATGCAACTTAGCTAAGTTTGGCATCTGCAAGGCAAGGATTAAATTATATATGAATTCTATTGATGAAAGCATTTTTACTTCTATTTTGTCAGGTCCCCCAAGAGCACCTGCTGCTGCTACTGCCTCATCATCTGATATGAGTGCAGTGCCTCCTCCAGATTACAATGATGAATACAAGAAGGCCAAAATTGCAGATGCCAAGGCAATGAACATACTGGCTCAGACAATGTTTGATGAGGTATTCCAGAAGGTTGCTGACTGCTCCTCAGCAAAGGCCATGTGGGATACACTGAACCAGATTGTAGCTGGTTCAGCTAATGAAAGGAAGGACAGAAGGTCCAACCTGATCTCACAGTATGAGAACTTCAAGAAAACTGATGCTGAATCAGTTGAAGCAATGTACACCAGGCTCAGCTCAATCATCAATGAGCTGAGGACCATGGACAAGGACATATCATTGACAGAGGTCAATGATAAGATTCTTATGTGCTTCCCTAGCACATGGGATCTAAGGATCTGGCCCATCAAAGAAGCCAGAAGTACAAATGAGATCTCCACTGAAGCCCTTCTCGGCAAGCTCAAGTCTTTTGAGCAAGTGCTGAAGACAAGGGAAGCTGAAGCTGAAGCAAAGACACCCACTCCAACAAGAAAAGAGCAATCTCTAGCTCTTAAGGCTGCTGATGCCTCTGAAGGCAGCCAATCTAATGAGGAACTAATGGCATTGTTTGCCAAGAGGTTTCTCAAGATGGGGAGAAAGGAGTTCAGAAAGAAGTCTTCACGCTATGAAGACAAACCAAGGTATGATCGCTCTCCTGCTAAAGAAATTATTTGTTATGGTTGCAGGAAGCCTGGACACATCTTGCCAGAGTGTCCAGAGGAGAAGAACAAAGAAAAGAGAAAAGAAAAGGAACAACACAGGAAGCACTCCAAACCATCCTCCTACAAAAACAAGAAGAAGGAGAGAGGTTTCATTGCTGAAACCTGGAGTGATTCTGATGAAGAATCCTCCTCATCAAGCTCCAGTGAGGATGAGGAAGAGAAGAAGGCAAAAGAAGTTTGCCTCATGGCAATAGATGCCTGCAGCAACCACTCTGCTGCAGAGAGTTCTGATTCTGATGAAGAGATGCCTACAGAAGATGAGGTACTTTCTTTTTATGATTTTACTTCAGAAGAATTTAAATTAGAATTTAAATCTTTATGCTTAGATTTGATGAGTTCAGAAAAGGAAATAAAAGAACTTAGAAATAGGTTAGCTGACTCAGAATCAATAGCCACTGAAAATATTAGGTTAAAGGAAGATCTCACTACTTGTAGTGAAGAAATTAAATTTCTTAAAATAGAGTTAGCTAAGTCTAAGAGATTAGAGGAATCACTTAATGGTAGAAGCCTTAAGTTGTTAGAAATTACCAGCATGACTAACACTAGGTCAGGCAATGACAAACTAGGCTTAGGAGCTTCTCCCAGTGAACCCCCAGTCCTTCTTAAAAACAATCTTTCAACTCCAGTGAACTTCATTTCAGCTAGTGGAAAGAAGAACACTGAGCAAGTAAACCTTGTTAATAAAACCCTAAATAAAGCTAAGAGAGAAAAGAGAAAGAAATTCTTTAAAGAAATGCAAAGAGCGTCGAACGCAGCTCGACGATCGGAAGCTCAATGGTCGAACGAAGGTCGACGATCTGAGCACCCATCGTCGAACGTCGATCGACGATTTCAACATGATTTTCAAAGTCATAATCAATTCCATAGAAACCTAAATGAGAATAGAAACCCTAGGTTTGTTGACCCATCATCTGCATGGAGAATCCCACCTAGGAGATCTCACCCACTAGGTTATCACCCTCAGCCTGCATTTTCATATATTTCCAGTTTTTCTTATGTGAAAAACAAGGGACCCAAGGTTACCTGGGTCCACACTGTCTAAATAATTGTCTTGCAGGTGAAGGCCTATCCAATCACTCAAAATAAGTGGTATTTGGATAGTGGATGTTCCAAGCATATGACAGGAAATAAAGATCTTCTGTCAAAGTTCAAAGCTAAGCTCGGCCCAAAGGTTATCTTTGGAGACTCCAGCTGTGGTCAGACAGAAGGCTATGGCAAGATCACAATTGGAGAAGTTACTTTCAAGAGAGTTGCATATGTCAATGGACTGAAGCACAATTTGATTTCAGTCAGCCAGCTGTGTGATGCTGGCTACCAGGTTTCATTTTCTAACTCCTCTTGCAATATTACTGTAAATAATAATGTTGTTTTAGTAGGTATTAGAATAGGTAATATTTATTTAGTAGATTTCAATTCATCTCATTCTGAAATCTGCCTGTTTAATGAAGTAACTCTTAATAATAATTCTTTGTGGCATAAGAGGCTTAGTCATGTTAACCTTAAAAATATATCTAGGTTATCTAAGCACAACCTTGTTAGAGGATTACCTTCTTGCCCCTACAAGAAGGAGAGCCTATGCAAGGCGTGTCAGCTAGGCAAGCAAACCAAAAACTCTTTTAAATCTTTAAATAAGAGTGATTCTCCTAGAATCCTGTATCTATTACACTTGGACCTTTTTGGCCCAATAAATGTACAGAGTTTAGGAGGGAAGTATTACACTTTAGTAATTGTAGATGACTTCTCTAGGTTCAGTTGGGTTTTCTTTTTGAGAACTAAGTCTGATAACTTCGAAGCCCTTACAGACTTTCTACTATGTGTGCAGACTGAGTACTCTACTCATGTGGCCTTGATCAGAAGTGATCATGGTACTGAGTTTGACTCTCTTCTCATGCAAGAATTCTGTGAGAGAGAAGGTATCAAACATAGCTTCTCAGCTCCTAGAACTCCTCAACAAAATGGGGTAGTTGAAAGGAAAAATAGAACACTCATTGAAGCTGCTAGCACATTATTGGCAGATGCTAACATGCCTCTATCCTATTGGGCAGAAGCTGTTAGTACAGCCAATTATGTCTTGAATAGAAGTTTGATATACAAACTTAAGTGTAAAACTCCTTATGAGTTGCTTAAAGGAAAGAAACCAAAAATTAATTACTTTAGAGTTTTTGGCTGTATTGTTTATATTCATAATAATAATAAAGAATATATTAGAAAATTTGAAGCAAAAGCTTCAATGGGAATCATGCTTGGATATTCCCAAGTAAGCAAAGCTTATAGGGATTATAACAAATCAACCTGTAAGATTGAAGAATCTGTGCATGTGACTTTTGATGAGTCTCAGATGTTTTACAAGGAGAAAGAAAATTCTCCTTCCTCCAGTTCATTGCAGGTACATGATGCCCCTCAAGAAATTCTGCAACTATCAACTCTTCAGATCACTGAATCAGACAGTGATGAAGACATTTCTGAAGCTGTTGAAGCAGTTGCTGTTCCACCAACAGTAGATCAAATTCCTCCTGAGGAATTAATCCCAACTGTTGCTGAAGATCACATCCCACCTGCTGATATTGTCACACTTAGAGATCACCCCACATCTCAAGTGATTGGAGACATATCAGCTGGTGTGCAAACAAGACATCAGTTAAGACAAGATGTGATGCACGCTTGTTTCCTCTCACAGGTTGAGCCCCTCACCTTTAAAGATGCAGAGCTAGATCCCCACTGGATCATTGCAATGCAAGAGGAACTCAATCAGTTTGAGAGATGTAAAGTTTGGACTTTGGTTCCAAGACCTAAAGGCCAACTGATCATAGGCACCAAGTGGGTGTATAGAAACAAGTTGGATGCAAATGGAATTATAGTAAGGAATAAAGCAAGGCTTGTAGCTCAGGGCTACAGACAGGAGGAAGGTATAGACTATGACCAAACCTTTGCTCCTGTTGCAAGGCTAGAAGCAATAAGGATCTTCTTGGCCTATGCAGCCTTCATGAAGTTTAAGGTGTTCCAAATGGATGTCAAAAGGGCATTCCTAAATGGTGAGCTTAAGGAAGAGGTGTTTGTTGAACAACCACCAGGGTTTGTTTCTTCAACTCAGCCTTCTCATGTTTTTAAGTTGCAGAAAGCTCTTTATGGACTAAAGCAAGCTCCTAGGGCCTGGTATGAGACCTTAGCTAGTTTCCTGTTAGAGCACAACTTTACTAGGGGAGTAGTTGATAGAACCCTTTTCGTCAAGCATCACAAGGACACAATCCTGTTAGTTCAGGTGTATGTAGATGATATTATTTTTGGCTCCACTGATCCCAAACTGTGCAAAAAGTTTTCCAACTTGATGCATTCCAAGTTTGAGATGAGTAGTATGGGTGTGCTGTCTTACTTTCTTGGTCTCCAAGTTAAGCAAGATGCTGATGGTAACTTCATCTCCCAATCCAAATATGCCAAGGAATTGGTAAAGAAATTTGGGATGGCTGATGCTTCAGCAATGCCTACACCCATGGCTACTAATGTAGTTATTGATTCTAATGATCACGGCAAGCCAGTTGATCAAAAGAATTATAGGGTCATTGTTGGTTCCCTATTGTATCTAACTGCAAGTAGGCCAGATATAATGTTTGTTACATGCCTTTGTGCTAGATTCTAGGTCAACCCCAAGGAATCTCATCTGATTCTTCTAAAGAGAATCCTGAGATACCTGAAGGGATGTCCAGATCTAGGACTTTGGTACCCAGCTGAGTCAGAGTTTGAATTAATTGGATATTCTGATTCTGATTATGCTGGTTGCAGAGTTGACAGGAAGAGCACCTCAGGAACTTGCCAGTTCCTGGGAGAGAGATTGGTCTCTTGGTTCTGTAAGAAGCAGGCTTCTGTCTCAACTTCAACTGCAGAGGCTGAATATATAGCAGCTGCCAGTTGTTGTTCACAGATCCTGTGGATTCAAAACCAGCTTGTGGATTATGGTTACTCACATAAGAACACCAAAATCATGTGTGATAGTACCAGTGCTATCTCAATTGCACAAAATCTAGTGCACCACTCTAGAACGAAGCACATTGAGATTCGGCACCATTTCCTGAGAGATTGTGTGGAAAAGAACAAGATTTGTCTTGAGTTCATATCCACTGAGTTTCAGAGAGGTGATATATTCACCAAGCCCTTAGATGAACAGAAGCATCTGTTCTTTTTAGTTCAACTAGGCATGATCAATGGACGAGACTAAGTGTGACTATATCTGCCTATGTTGAAACTTGTTTGAAGATAGTCGAACGACGTTCGAAGATAGTCGATCGGGTCAAGCCTATTGTCGACCTATGGTTGATGTAAGTTTGTCTGATTGAAGATCGTCGACCGACGTTCGACCATCGTCGAACAGGTCGAGCTCATCGTCGATCTCTGGATGACGATAGCCTGTTGTTTGAGAAGCCAGAAATGGTCGAACGATTGTCCGACTACTCTGCTTCTGAGCCGATCGTCGAACGGCCGTTCGACCATCGGGTCTAGATCTTTTTAATAGACCGACTATATCTGGTCTGATATAAAGCCGATAGTCGATCTAGGTTAAAAGATCTTTTGCTTTATCGTCGACGGAGCGTGTCTTTTCGTATTCTGCCTTCCCGCTTGCGATTTTCTGCCGCTTCGTCCCCTTCGTCTTCTCCGTCCTTCTCGAGCTTTCTCCAGCGAATCCATGGCGGTCTCTCCAGCAGTTCTAGCAGTTGTGAAGTTTGATGCAGGCTTTAGTGTTGATTTCGACGCGTTCAGTAGCTGCGAATCTGGGATCGTAGAAGTTCTTCAGCTTTGCCGGGATCAAGGACTCGAGAGGTTAATGTCTTCAAGGATTAAGATAAACGTCCCTGAGATCAAGGAATGGGCCTTCACGTCGTCCTCCACCGACAATCTGATGACTGGCACCATCGGCGGGGAAGAGGTAATCCTAACTCCGGCCGTTTTGACTGACATCTTTGGTTTAGTTAATGGTGAAGAGGATTTTGAGCAAGATGCTCAGGAATTCGGAAGAATGTTAGTTGAGCTGGGACATGCTGAGGGCATTCCCACGAAGCTGCTCAAAGTAAATTTCCCTTTCAAGATCAAGTTTCTTGCTGAGCTGGTAGGAAAAGTGCTCCTCGGTAAGCACTCTGCTCATGATAATATAACAAGGCAACAATTCGCACTAATGTGTGCGATTGTTAATCAGAAAAGGATAGATTGGGCAGCAGTTGTGTTTGATTTAATAAGGAAAAAGACTGGTAAGAAGGAAGTCACCCTAGGAAGGGTCATTGGAATTTTCCTGAAGGAAAGGTACCCCCAGCTGCTGAGTTCAACCGCAACAACAATTAACGCAAGCAAGAAGATGGATCCTAACCTGTTCTCTAAGTGGAAGAGAACATTTGTGAAACCCGCTCTCACAGGGGTTGCTCCAGCAACATCTGAGGACACCAGGACTGAATCAGTCACTCCTCACCCTGTCGAAGCTGGCTCAGCTCTTCCCTCTTCCTCTTCTGCTTTGCTGTCTGCTTCAGTTGAAGTTCCATCAACTTCAGCTGAAGTACGACCTTCTCCCTCTTCTGCTCCAGAAACAACCACGGTTGTTCCTCTTTCCCCTCCAGCATCTCCTCTTCCTTCTCATCAGACTAGGATATCTGCTCCTAGCTTTGATTTGTTAGGATCTGAGAGGATTCCTACTCCTCCTCTGTCTCCCATTCATTCCCCAGTTAATTCTCCAATTAACTCTCCAGCTCCATCTCCTATTCAATCCCCTGTCCACACCATTCTTCATCCCAGCACTACACCCATATCTGCTGCAGCTCCATCCACTTCACATCCATCATCGTTTGAGATTACTCCTGAACTCATTTCCCGCATTGTGGAGTTGATTACCCCCTCGATCAAGACCATGATTGAAGAGGCAATCGCTCCCCTTGCATCCTCCATTGATATCTTAACTGCCTCCATCAAATCTCTCTCAAAATCTGCTGAGCCATCTTCCTCAAGGGGCCTGGTTTTAGTCTCCACTGAAATCAGGCAGGGGGAGATGTTCTATGAAGATGCCTCAGAACCTCCTGCCTCCCTTCCAGCTATAACAGATACTATAATGACAGCTCTGGAAGAGTCTGCTCCA